>OY294025.1:14944045-15579308 GCA_958510785.1 Exephanes ischioxanthus | reverse complement strand
AATCGGCATAAATCGCGAACGGAACTTTCTCTTTGTATTTAAAATTCTTAAATTTTAATGTTGCCGCCTCACCCTCCGGCATTATGACTCTACAATTGTTAATTGTAGCGCAATCGATTCTGTGTTCAATCAATGTGGGTTCCTTGTTGAAATGGCACAAGCATCTATCGCAAAGCCACGTATGATGTTGGTGATTGGAAATCTGCGCACCCACTAATTTCGGTAAATTTTTTATCCACGCAAAATGATGGTACGAAGGTTTTGTCAGTTCATCATCGGCTTCTTCTTCTTCTCCTCCTCCTTCTTCTGCTTCGTCGTCGTCTTCTTCTTCATCCGCTGCAGCTTCAACCATAAGTAGATGGACCGTCGGTCTATCGGACGTCTCGGAACTCAGGTGTACCGGTACTATAACACTTTGTCCATGTTCACCGTGTTCGACGGCATAAACGTTTATCGATAACCCGTTTAAGCGTTCAAATTTTCCAACGTTCGACAAACGCATTGGGAATTCTAACCCTTCGAAATTCAGCACCCTACTGTAAGGCGTGTACGAATTTTTTCTCGTTGGATTTCCTCTGGGTTTTGGTGAAATCGCCGCCACAACCGACCATAAGAAGCAATAGGCATCATTGTTCTCGATATTAATTACTGCTTTCTTTAGTTTTATATCGCGGGGCATATCGACGTATGTCGACAATCCTCCTTCTAATGGTGCATATTTGTTTATATTGACGAGAAGGTGCATCACTTCACTCAACGACCAACCGGAATCTTTTTCTTGAAATTCCTCGACTTTTACTAACAACTTCGATTTCACATTTTCGAGGAGCCATTCATCGATGTTCGTTGATGGAAAAATAGCTTAGTTTTCCGATTGGAACGTTTTTTCCTCTTCGATAATTTTGTCAGCTTTCTTAACATGGAATTTGCAAGCCAACGTAACATTCACTTTTAAATTACCCTGCTCTTCCATCACAGACATCAATTTGGACTTAATCAACTCTTTCGCATCATCGAAAAAATTTGCCAAATCTTTGTGTCGCAGGTTCACGATCATCCCCGTTCTTATCCTCCTTTTGAAGGCGGCCTCGACATCGACCCACTTCACACGTTGATTGCTTGTGGCACTCGTGCCGGCACCACTCACACCTGCACCACTACTCACAGCTACACCGATATTCCGGATCTTTTCTTTCAACGATATCAATGTATTGATCGTTGATTGTATATTAAGTTTTTGTCCAATGTTAAGATTAGGTGTTCGTAGAACTTTTGCCAACAACTTAGATTGTTGATCGCTGAAACGTGTCCACTTTTCAATGTCAATCGCGGAACAATTATTTTTTAATCTGGAGTACGCCTCCTCCATCATACTAACAATATTTTTACACTTATTTTTATCCATTTTTACGAGTCACGAGTAAGCGCACGCGATCGAATATGGACTGACTCTTCGTCTGATACTATTTTTTAAACTTAAAAATTCGACAGCTACCTCAACCACCACCACCACCACCACCACCACCTCCACCCTCTACCATTGACGCTCATTTGAACTTAAGACGAACCAATCAACGTGCGCTTTGTATCTCAAAATTTTCCCATCTATGATTGAGCGAACGAGAGAGAGAGAGAGAGAGAGAGAGAGAGAGAGAGAGAGAGAGAGAGAGAGAGAGAGAGAGAGAAAGAAAGAAAGAAAGAAAGAAAGAAAGAAAGAGAGCATTCTGAGGAGCGCCGCAGAAAACACTTAAAACCGGCGTTGTGAAGTACCCTCACTTATAAGACTGCCCTTGTGCATACGCAACTGTCAGCGCGCTAAACAGCGGAACGAATATACGGTGTGAGCTGTACCCCAATATCGAATCTCGTAGGTTCTGTTTATGTTTTTCTCTGAATATATATACACATATGTATATCATCGTCAATATAGGGTCACACTTCGACCAACGTATGACTCATAGTTCTCCGTAAAATAATAAAACAAAAAACGTCATCGCGGTATTTATTTACAACTGTTTATTAAATTAAACATAGTCGATAAACCCCCCACCCACCCATAGAACAAAATTTTTAATCAGGCTCTATTTATTTATTTACATCACCCGCCCGCCCACCGACCCATCTATCACTCGTCACCTACCCACTCAACGACTCTGACCCTCCGTTGCAGAGTCTGCCGAGTGTCGGTAACGGGTCGGTAACGGGTCGGTAACGGGTCGGTAACGGGTCGGTAACGGGTCGGTAACGGGTCGGTAACGGGTCGGTAACGGGTCGGTAACGGGTCGGTAACGGGTCGGTAACGGGTCGGTAACGGGTCGGTAACGGGTCGGTAACGGGTCGGTAACGGGTCGGTAACGGGTCGGTAACGGGTCGGTAACGGGTCGGTAACGGGTCGGTAACGGGTCGGTAACGGGTCGGTAACGGGTCGGTAACGGGTCGGTAACGGGTCGGTAACGGGTCGGTAACGGGTCGGTAACGGGTCGGTAACGGGTCGGTAACGGGTCGGTAACGGGTCGGTAACGGGTCGGTAACGGGTCGGTAACGGGTCGGTAACGGGTCGGTAACGGGTCGGTAACGGGTCGGTAACGGGTCGGTAACGGGTCGGTAACGGGTCGGTAACGGGTCGGTAACGGGTCGGTAACGGGTCGGTAACGGGTCGGTAACGGGTCGGTAACGGGTCGGTAACGGGTCGGTAACGGGTCGGTAACGGGTCGGTAACGGGTCGGTAACGGGTCGGTAACGGGTCGGTAACGGGTCGGTAACGGGTCGGTAACGGGTCGGTAACGGGTCGGTAACGGGTCGGTAACGGGTCGGTAACGGGTCGGTAACGGGTCGGTAACGGGTCGGTAACGGGTCGGTAACGGGTCGGTAACGGGTCGGTAACGGGTCGGTAACGGGTCGGTAACGGGTCGGTAACGGGTCGGTAACGGGTCGGTAACGGGTCGGTAACGGGTCGGTAACGGGTCGGTAACGGGTCGGTAACGGGTCGGTAACGGGTCGGTAACGGGTCGGTAACGGTTCGGTAACGGGTCGGTAACGGGTCGGTAACGGGTCGGTAACGGGTCGGTAACGGGTCGGTAACGGGTCGGTAACGGGTCGGTAACGGGTCGGTAACGGGTCGGTAACGGGTCGGTAACGGGTCGGTAACGGGTCGGTAACGGGTCGGTAACGGGTCGGTAACGGGTCGGTAACGGGTCGGTAACGGGTCGGTAACGGGTCGGTAACGGGTCGGTAACGGGTCGGTAACGGGTCGGTAACGGGTCGGTAACGGGTCGGTAACGGGTCGGTAACGGGTCGGTAACGGGTCGGTAACGGGTCGGTAACGGGTCGGTAACAAGTGTCGGTAACGGGTCGGTAACAGGAATCTTGTAACAGGGTCGGCCCCTATTCTCTACTACCGTGCATTTCCGCAACCGTTCGCTTTCGCGAATGCACCGGCGTTAATTCTCGTACCGTTCAGTTCTCGTTTGTGTGATCTCGTCCGTTTTTGTTCTGTTTTCGCGTATTTCCGTGCGGAGGTCGACCGTTCCATCGACCTCCAGATTAGTCCGGCTTGGCGATTCCGGCGAAACAAAAATCGACCCTGCGGAGGTCGACCGTTCCATCGACCTCCAGATTAGTCCGGCTTGGCGATTCCGGCGAAACAAAAATCGACCCTGCGGGGGTCGGCCGTTCCACCGACCTCCAGTTTAGTCCGGTTGTTAATACCGGCGAAACAAAAATTAACTGGCGCCCACCGGGACGTCGATGCATCCGGGGAAGCGGGCGGCCGAAGGTGACGTTTTCCGAGTTCTCGATTTCGCGCTCCGCTCCCGTTCGGTTTGAGCTTCGATTTTCGCGTTTTCGGTTTCGTTTTTTGTGTTTTCATTTTCCGCGTTGAGATCCAGGAAAATACGTCACAGTCGTTATGGATACACCCCCACCCCTGCTTTGGGCAATATAAAACCAGAACTCCACGCCTGGACCAGCACACTTGGAGAAGAGCCGTAGCAGTACTAACAACACCAATAAAATGGATATCATCAGTGGGATACTCGTGATCGACTGCGGCAAGGACCCTTGGGAACTTACCAATGAGGAACTGTCATATATACCTAAACCGCTGCTGTTGAGACACTGGAGCGACGCTATCCCTTACCTGTGGTCGAAACTACCTGAGCATATTCAACGCGACGCTGAAGTCGCATCATACCGGTTCTGCAGGGATCATTGGCCTCCATTGGGTCTCAGCCCGCAACTCGACGGGTACCCGCCGACCAGGAGAGAATGCTCGCAGTGTCAACAGGATGCCTACGAGGAAGAATCCAATACAAGGTCACCGTCGCCCACAATTGCAACGCCAGTCACGACACCTCGCTCTGATCTAAAACGATCCGAGACGTCACCACTGACCAGCAACACATTGACACTTGCTACACCACCATCACCACCACACATAACAGATCTTTAAACATTCAACCACGAAACGTCGACATGTAAAAATCTGGAATAAATAAACGAATATATTTTTATAATAAATGTGTTTTTTATTGTCGGTAAGATATTATGATTAGGGTATGATAATATAGAAAGCGACTTTACCGACTGTAGAATAATATTACAGTTTAACGTAGATCGGTAATTCTTGGAGAGCTGCCGGAAAACTCTTTGGCCAAGCACAGCTCGGGGAATTTCCAACAACCAATCAGAGCTCGGGGAAAATTTCTCAACCAATCACAGACCAGGGAATTTTTCACCATTTCCCCTTTCGCGAGAAAATATCCCCCACCAACCACACACGTGCGCGGATTGGGCCCGCTACAGCATCCCGGTCCAGACGGTGGTGGGAGATGGAGTCAGACAGGGGGGTGGTGGAGGGGGAACAACAGATGGTCCCTTGCTCCCCAGCCATGTGGGGGTGGGGGGGAACATATGCCCCCTCTCTCGCGAAAAAATACCCCCACCACTCGCACGCATGCGCGGATTGGGCCCGCTATAGCATCCCGGTCCAGACGGGGGTGGGGGGGATGGTGCCAGACAGGGGTGGTGGAGGGGGAACAACAGATGGTCCCTGTCTCCCCAGCCCTGTACACTACTTCTCAGGCGTTTTTAGGCATTTAACTGACCAGGCAACGTGGTCCGTGGTGTTACACGCGGTGCATTTGACCGGAAGGTTTTTTGTGCATTTTTCGAAGCGGTGGTCACCGCTGCATTTGTTGCACAGTGCTAGATTTTTGCAGTTCTCGGTGGTGTGCGTAAACTGAGCACAGTTGTTGCAGGGTTGTGGTAGTGGCGGCGGTGGAGTGCTAGGAGAGGCTCGGAAGTGTTTGTTCACGAGAAAGACTCCTTCGTTCATTAGTTTGTGGAATGCGGAGGCTTTACCTGTGATGACTCTAATCAGTGTTGTAGGTTTCGACGTAGCTCTTGAGATAATACGTTTGCAGTATCGGTGTGTGATGTTATTGTTGGTGAGAGTACGGCTGATCGTTATGTCGTCAATCTCGCAGTCCACTTGTGTAATCACTGCCGCGAAAGTTTCTGGGGGAGTGGGGGGCTGGCGATCGCTCGTACGCCCCGTGGTTTCAGCATATCTGTCAATGATTTTTTCTTTGATTAGTTTATTGAGCATGACTGTGAGCCACTCTTTAGGAGTATTCGACTTCACGAGGAACCCTTTGGCGGTCTGCAAAATTATGTCTCTTGTGAGTGGAGCCACCTTGCTCTAGTTGGACTTTATGTTAGATGCGTTGTAACCGTATTTTGCCCGTTTCCTTAAAATCCCAATCGAGACGGCTACAAAACCCGTCTCACTCGGGCTTAAGGGCGCCAGCCGCGAGAGCGAGAGCTCTCGCGACAAAATTTTAATTTTAAGGTCCGAACGAGAGACGAGAGCGACCCGGCGTCGCTCAGCCTTGGGAAATTGGTAGAGGGGGTGGTTCGGTCACCTCCGCGAGGAGGAAGCAGAGATCGAGACGAAATGATGGGAACTTCAAAAGATATTTTATTTCAGCGAATATCGGGAGCGTGGTCGAGAAGCGACTAGCGTGCACGCTCGTTCCCTGGTTAACCCAAAAGCTTGACAACAAAACAATATCGATAACTCACAATAATATTCGGTAACGTTAAATCGGCAACAGAGAATCGGCGGCAGACAATGTTCAGAATTTCGGCGCTCGCGTACAAATGACCAACGTGGATCGCAGCCACGGTACCTTTCGCAACAGAGATTTCTCAATTCAGCCCGATCGCAGCGGGAATACGCGGAATTCTTAAATAACTACCCTAGCCCGATCGCAGCGGGAGTACTCGGAATCTCATAAAAAATCAGTAAACTAAAATATCGGAAAAGTTGAACCATGAATGAATTGTTAGAAATTTGATAAAAACGGAAATTAGATAGTGGACTCGCACGTGGCGTAAAAAGATTATGGATTCAAATGATAAAATATATGAGAAACTTCCAGGCAAATTGTTTAACGGAAACTATATGGAATTGAAAAGCTTGAATATTACTGAAATTTTCCCCGAGAATAAATTCCGCGTTCCGTGCGCGAAGGCGTGCCGTCCCCACGATAACGAGTCGAGTTTGCTCTATCCTACTCTAGCCTCAAACCGAACACGTACGACGATCTCACCGGATCATGTTGCAGTTGCGGGAGCTTCTCGAGTTGTCCTCGGCCAGAAGTCCCACTTCGCGTATGACAAGATGTCGGTATTCTCGCGGAACGTTAAGCACGGATCGGCAGCGGTCACGACGTCCTTCCTTCTCGGGAGCCTACGATTGAGTCCCCGAGGGAAGTAACGCTCTCGCTATCGCGGGTCCTTTTTCCCCCCACCCTATGCCTGTCTTCATTTCGCCCTCTACTCTATTTGTCCGAGTTCCCCGAATTACGGAGATCTCGCGCGGTTCTTCGAATTTCTTCGCGTTCGTGGTATCGTGAACGCGAGGTGTTGAGTACGCTCATGGTGGGAGGTGAATCCACGGGCGTCGTTGCGCGTAGACACGGGAACTTCGGTAAGACGAGCGAGGTGATGGCTCAACGACGAGCCGGACGCTGTAGATCTCGGTAGCTTGTGGCTCGTCGCGTCTAGGCGGTTTCGGAGGGTGGAGAGCCCGTTGTCGGTAACGTCGCGCGCTACCTCGGTAGTGGCGCGGCTGAACGGCTGGCGACGTGTCGAGGTGCTGGCCGTGTGTGACTGTGGCGAGGTCGGTAGCTAGGCTCCAGCCTGCTGACGGTGGCTGGCTGCGGCGAGATCGGTAGCAAGGCTCCAGCCTGCTTTATGTTGCTGGGAGGCGTCGCGATGTTCTTGCGGCGGTTATGACCGCCGTACGCTCGAGAGAATTAACCGGAAAACGAAAATAAGGCTCAAAATTAATCATGGGAACGGTTCGCTTGCGATTGACCCTGTCTGGTTGCCTGGAAGGGACTCTTCCCGGTAGGGAGAATGCCGTGTGCCGTGCCGATACGTGGGAGAGCCTGAAATTTGGCTCTCTTTGTGACGGAAGCAGAAAAGCCCCGTCACAGCATTTATAAAGTAGTGGAATTTGTGGGATGGTGCTGCCTTGTTCGTGTTGATTTGTACTTTTTTTTCCCGGTTTTCACCTCTTCCTTTTGCTGCCTCGGTATCGGACGATGACGTCACTGACTCTCTAGGTTTTTTGGGTTTTTTGGGTGGACGCCCTCTTCGTTTTACCCCGGTAAAGCCCGCAGGGGTGGATTTTACGGACTGCGAGTCCTCACTGTCGCAGTCGTCTTCTTCCATTTTTTTCGCTTGGCATTGCTCCTTTGAGCTAATCACTGTTGGTAGTACCGTATGTATACACTCGCGGAGTGATTTATAAACACGTCTGATCGATTCAAAGGCTCGATAGGAACTGTACCATTTTTATTTTTTTGAAAAAAAGTATTTTGTGGTTGATTTCATCTATTTTTTCCTGTAAATGCGAAAATGTTCTTCTTGGTCTTAATCTTGAGAAGGAAAGTAGATATAACAAATTCGTTTGTACTAACTTTTATTTGACAAATAAGAAGTATCCATTATATATGAACATAAAAAAATACTTAGAAAAAAATTGCCATTTTGAAACTATTTGCTTCTTTTTTTTACAACGTCGTCGAGCGCGTGTGTATGTGTGATGCAGCGCGATACAAGACAAAATATATAAGCAGAATAGAAAAGGTTCCGTACGATGATAAACGAGTTTTTTGTGGCAGATCTACAAGTATATATAAACAAGTATATATAATCCGGTCTGAAAATCTTACTTTATAGAATGGAAATGCGTCACTTCCGGTTTGAAAATCTGTTTCGACCGGAAATACGTCACTTCCTGTTTAAAAATCTTATTTTTTGATATATTATACAGTGATATCATCTTGACTTTATCGAGCAACTTAAGGATGTTGGAGCGGTACAGTTCCACCAAACGTGAGTTTCAGAGAAAATTTCGGATACTTCTCGATGGGATAAAAATCTGAAAAAATCAAGTATATGGGCGATGCTGCAAAGATTGTTCTTGTGCAATAATAATTCGAATTTGTTATTAACAAATTAAAGATAAAAATTCTTATACAACAAATGACGTCAACTGAACTATTTTCCTTCATAAAAATGATTCGTTTGTTTTTCTGAATACATATGATCTGAGTACATATGAATTTTGTCAGAATTTTTAGTTTTCTTTGAAAATCGCGTTTTTTCTATATTCAAGCTGTGAAAAAAACGCCATTTTCAAAGATTACAAAAAAATAAACGAATAATTTTTATGAAGAAAAATAGTTAAGTTGACAGGGAATTTGTCGCATAAGAATTTTCATCTTCAATTTGTTAATAACAAATTGGCATCATTATTGCACGAAAACAATCTTTGCAGTATCTCCTATATACTTGATTTTTTCAGATTTTTATCCCATCGAGAAGAGTTTGAAATTTTCTTTGAAACTCATGTTTGGCGGGACTGTACCACTCCAACATCCTTAACGATCGGCTCGATGAGAAGAAACGATCGTGCTGTATGAGCCGCTGGCACGACGATTTCAATTTAGCGTCGACGTGCTTCCTCGAGCCGATGAGTTGCTCCTTCATCTGCGGCGCGCTCTCGAGAAGAAACTCCCGGCAGAGCGATGTTCGACAACAGAGCGTTGTTCCTCGTAGTTTATTACACCTGTTGAAATAATAATATAACATTAAAAAACTAGAAAATTAAAAGTACTCAACAAGGCCCAGTTTTCTTTTAAAAAAAACAAGCGCTTACGCATTTAGATCCAGATCTAGTTTCATCATCGGCTTACGCGTCTGAACTTTCGACATTCTCATTTTGTTTACAGACGTATCGAGATCTTCCATGGTAATTGGACGCACAGCGTAGTAATATTCCTCCTCGGGGGGGGATTTATGAAACGAGTGTTGGTCTCTTTGGCTTTTGCTTTGGCGATCATAGTTTTACCACAGCCAGGTGGTCCGTGCAGCAGTACACCCTGGAAAAAAGAAAAACAATATTTAACATTCTTCTATCGCATCAATAGAATAGACTATAGTTCATGACGGATATAACAAACCTTCGGCGCCTGGGTTACTGAGAGTCTTCGAACAAATCTTTCCTCTGCTAAAAAAAAAATTAAAAAAAAAATAAATAAACTAAATAAATAAATAAATAAATGAATTGAAATGAAAAGTTACCTTGAGTAACTCGTTGAGATCACGACTGTAGTTTTTTCCTCGTCCAAATTGTCCTCGACGGTCTCTTCCTCGACGATCTCCTCTTCGTCGAAACTCGACGGTCTCCTCTTCGTTGAAACTCGATGGTCTCCTCCTCGTTAAAATCCATCTCGATTGTCTCCTCCTCGTTAAAATCCATCTCGATGGTCTCCTCCTCGTCGAAATCCTCCTCGACAATCTCTTCCTCGTCGAAGTCGTTCTCGACGGTCTCGTCCTCCTCGAAAATGTCCTCGACAGTCTCCTCCTTGCCAAAACTGGACGGTCTCCTCCTCGTCGAAATCCTTCTCGACGGTCGCTTCCTCGTCGAAGTCGTCCTTGACGGTCTCCTCCTATGGACGTATTCCTGAAAGAAAAAAAAAGATATTTTAATATCTTTTTTTAAATATTTTATACTCGTTTATTAAAAAATATAATTTTATTAAAAAATATAATTTTGTTAAAAAATATAATTTTATTAAAATATTTATAATAATTTTAATAATAAAAGCCCGTTGTTGTTGTTGTTGTTGATTGGCGATGCGAGCACTCAGTCCATCTGGACCATTGTACTCGGGTCCCTTTTGGGACACTCGCAGAACATTAAGGTTGCGGCGGGGGTACGGCCTCTTCCGCAAAGCGGAGAAGCCCGCCAATGCCCGTCACCTCCAACTGCAGTGCAGCCAGAGCTGGGGCTCTAAAGGTTCTCAGTCAAGCCCCCTCTAGTCCCTCGCACACCGCTATTAAGTGGAGGGAGGTCTCCTCCTCTAGACCGCAGAAGTGGCATAGCGAGTCTACCTCCCACCCCATCCGCTTCAAATGCTGCCGGGTGAACCAGTGGCCCGTAATAAGGCCCACCAGCCACCTCAGCTTTTGCTTATCGAGGGCTATCAGTTCCGAGCCCAGTCTCTCAGAGGGGCCCGCGAAAAGAGCCCTCGCGTGTCTAGACCCTGGCGCCGAGATCCACCGGATAGTGAACTGCTCAGCAGTCCATCTCCTCATGATCTCCTTTATAACGCCCGGGGCTACCGGTACAGACGTAGGGGTGGCCGCTGTAGATCCTGCCGAACCCAGTCCTGCCAGCCCGTCTGCTTCTGTGTTGCCCTGTATGCCGATGTGCCCAGGCACCCAGAGCAGTTTGACCCTGTTAACGCCGGCAATGCGCGATAGGGCAGCAATGCAGCTACGTGTCAGCTCGGACTTCACCTCGATGGAGTCGAGGGCCCTGAGCACGGCACGGCTATCACTACAGATGTAGATATGCCTGCCCTCGTATCCCCTTGGCAGAATCTCTTCCGCACAGGTTCTGATTGCAAGCACCTCAGCCTGGAGTGTAGTAGTGCGGGTCCCCAGTGCCAAGGATATCCTCGTCCTAGGCCCCGCGCACCACACTCCGGCGCCTGTCCCCGTCGGGGTTTTGGATCCATCCGTATACCAGACGAGTCACCCCTGAGACAGCAACCCGACACTGTTCTCCTCCCACTCTTGCCTGGTCGGGAGGGTAACTATGTAATTGCGGCGGAAGTGGTAGCTACTGGGACCGCGGTCACCGCCTAGGGCTAGGACCTCCTCGAGATTCCTGTTGCCGTTTAGCATCGTCGCGTGTCCCCTGCACGCTCTCTTCCACTTTCCTCCAAACGTTAGCCGTACTGCTGCACCCATCGCTTTGGCCTTAGCCACGATGTCTAGGGGCGCTATGTCCAGAAGCGCCCCCAGTGACAAGGTAGAAGTTGTCCGAAGCGCTCCTGTGATCCCCAGCAGTGCAAGCCTATAGACCTTGTTAAGCGTCTTCCTATTGGTTTCCCGCTGCAACGCAGGCCACCAAACTACCGACGCGCATGTCACCTGGGGCTCTATGATGGCTGTGTGAATCCATTTCACCACAGCCGGTTTTAGTCCCCAAGTGGAGCTGAACATCCTGCGACAAGCCCAGAAAGTTGACGTAGCTTTCCGGGTCTGTCTATCCATGTGGCTTCTCCATAGGAGCTTGCTGTCCAGGGTGACGCCAAGGTAGCGTACCTCTGAAGAAAAGCTGAGCTCCGTGCCACAAATGGAAGGGGGGCTCACTTTGAGCTTCCTTCTATTTGTGAATAGCACCATCTCCGTTTTGCTCGGGTTGACCCCTCAAGCTCTTCGATGTGCACCATGTTTGTACGTGGTCCAATGCTCGTTGCATCTTCCACGACATCTCCCCCGGGTCGGTGCCGATTACCAGCATCGCCACGTCATCCGCGTAGCCTACCACCGTCACCCCTAGCCTCTCGAGCTCCGCAAGAAGCCCGTCAATGACCATCACCAACAGTATCGGAGAGGTTACTCCTCCCTGCGGGCAGCCCTTCTTGACGAGTGCACTCGTGGATGACTCCCTAAGACCTGCGGTGACGGACCTGGTGCTAAGCATGCAGTGGATCCAGTTGATGACGGAGTGCTTCACCCCGAATCCCCTGGCTGCTTCGCAAATAGAGGCGAAGGAGGTATTATCGAACGCTCCTTCGATGTCAATGAACACGCCCAGGACAGACCTACCCGTTTGCACGGCCCCCTCCAGTACCTTGACGGTATGGTGGAGCGCTGTTTCCACGGATTTGCCCACCTGGTAGGCGTGCTGGGAATGGTGCACCGGTCTTTCGATAAGCACACTTTCCCTTATGTATGTATCAACGAGTCTCTCCAGCGTTTTCAGGAGGAAAGACGTCAAACTGATGGGTCTAAAAGACTTGGCTCGGTCATAGGTGTCCTTCCCTGGTTAGGGAATAAAGACGACCCTGACCTCCCTCCAAGCGGATGGAACGTAGCACAGCGCGAGACATGGGCGGTAGATACGTCGAAGATGTTTAATGAGGCCCTCCCCAGCCTCCTGCAAGAGGGCAGGGAAGATCCCATCCACACCAGGGCTTTTGTACCGGTCGAAGGTATCTATGGCCCATCTGATTCTCGCGGATGTGACAACTTCAGCTGCCGTAGCCCAGTCCCGGGCGGCCGCCCCTACGGGTGGGTCCGCCATGCCTGTAGGTTCCCCCGGTTCAGTAAGAACCGACCCAGGGAAGTGAACCTCAAACAGGTGGGCCAGGGTCTCCTCCTGACTCGACGTAGTTCTCCCGTCGGGGAGAACAAGACCGTCGAGCCGAGTCGAAGGCCCCGATGTAAAGATTCTGCGCAATCTGGCCACTAAGGGTAGGGCCTCGAACTCACTGCAGAACTCGCGCCAGGAGGCCGCTTTGGAACTCCTGATTAGTTTCTTGTAGGCCTGTTGGGCCTCCCGGTAGGAGTCCCAGTCAGCGCCCGTGTTCGTTTTTAAAGCTTTGTTCAGCAGCTTTCGGGAGCGAGCCCGTGCCCTGGTTAGGTCACGGTTCCACCACGTCACCTTCTTCCTGCTGGACCTGCTTTTAAGGGGGCATGCTGCCTCGTAGGAGTCGATCATAGCGTTCCGTAAGAAACTTACTTCCCGCTCGATGCCCCCTTTCGTCCCCGGCCTCTCCCGGCCCCCCGCAAGCTTCCCGTCCAGCTCCGCCCCGTAGGCAGTCCAGTCGGTGGCTTTGGGGTTCCTGTAAGAGTCCGGAGGGCGTAGCGCTGCATTCCCCAGTAAACTGAACCTGATCAGACGGTGGTCGGAGAGAGTTACCTCCTCGCTCACCCGCCAGTCCAGGATGCCACGTGCCACCTCCGGTACTGCCAGGGTCAGGTCTAAGACCTCCTGTCTGCGTGAGGTGATAAAAGTTGGCCTGGATCCCCTGTTGAGAATCTCTAGCCTAGTAGTGGAGAGGTACTCCAGTAGTGCAGCGCCTCTCGAATTGATGTCGGAGCTTCCCCACACCGTGTGGTGTGAGTTCGCGTCGCAACCAACGATTCATTTTAGTCCGCTGGCCCTTGTGTAGTCGACTAGGGCCGCGAGCTCGTTAGTAGGCGGGGGTACCGCCGAGTCATAAGGTAGGTAGGCCGAGCAGATTATCAACTCAGTCCGCCTGCCCTCCACATTTAGTGAAATCTTGGCTGCTGCTAAATCCCTGGTGCAGAACTGGTTCAACTTCAGGGCGCTGTGCATCTTGTTGATGAAGATGCAGGCCCTCGGTCCCAACTCGACCTTCGCGTGGATAAGCGAGCCCAGATTCCTATCAATACCCTTAATCAGTCCCCCGTTAATCCAGGGTTCCTGTATAAGGGCTATGTCTGTCTGCTCCACTGCTAGGTCCTGACTTAAAACAGCCGTGGCCGCTTTGCAGTGTTGCAGATTGATTTGGGAGAACCTGATACTACCCACAGCTATCGAGGCTGCAGGTTCGATCTGTCTCCTAGCAAAGTGGGGAAGGGAAGGGGGAAGGATGTGGGAACTGGGTGGGTTCGGGGTTGGGGGGTTAGGGGATGGGGGATTTGAGGGGGGAAGAGTCCGATGTTCAGCCATCGCGCTCTGCCTCCCTCTCGGCCGAGTCCGCTGGCCCCACTACAGTTGTAGCCGGCGGCTCAGAGGTCCTTGGCGTGGTGAGGTCCAGCGTCCTCTGGACGCCTTGCCCCCTCCCCGCCAGTCCCGCCTTGAGCGCCATGCTCGCCATAGAGGGTCTGCCCCTCGTTCCTTTCCTACTTAATGGTCGGAACGGAGTGCGCCCGACCGCCGGGGTCCCGCGGGTTGTGACCCCCGAGCCCCCTGCAGCCGGTCCCTGCTCCTTCCTCCAATAAGAAGGCGGATATTTCTTCGCGCTAGGCATATTAACCTTCGCGGGAGCCATGGTGTTGGTGGATGGTAGCGTAGGCGCCCTCAATAGAGGGGCACCAGCGCTGGTCACCCTGGTTGCTGAGGCCGTTGTACGCAGTACTTCGGTCCTCTCAGCATGTCCAGCCACCGGTATCGGACCCGACCTGGGTTCCGAGACCTCTGAAGCTCCGGCCCCGGTGCCGGCAGGGGCTTTCCCTCCGGTCTTGTTCGGGGCATCGCCGAAGCGAGCCCGCCCAGTCCACAGTGGAGAGCATTGCCGACCCTGGCCAGAGCCTCCATGGATGAAGCGTTCACGCTCAGAATGAAGTGAACGTTGCCGTTCACCTCCCGCCGGTCCCAAACCCGCCATATGTCGGTGTTCAGGGCCGTGTTCTAGCGCTTCAGCCTCCTAAAAAGCACCAAAAGTTGGACGGCACGATGGCCATCTTCCCACCAGCTGAGACTGCGTCCACATAGCTAGTCGGTATGGGGGGAACTTTACCCTTCATCACAGCTTTGCGAGCCTCCGGTGGTGTTGGGTCTGCCGGCCTGGTCCGCTTAGGGCCTCGTCCCGCCGTCCCCCCCATGTCCGTGTTCTCGCCTACAACCAGGCTGCTGCCAGTTGTCCCGTGAGGTTCAACTGGTGCAGCCCCGCCGTTACCCGTCGCCGGCTGGTCGCTGCGGCCCTGCTCGGAGAGGGCTAGAATAGCCGGGCGGTTCTTCCAGGCCCTTCTCCTTGCCGCGCCACTGCGCCCGGCTCTGCGGCGCTTCTCCTGTAAGGGCTCGGAGGTCTCGGCTGACGCTGAGCCCCCTGTCCCTTTCTCCTTGCAAGCGTTCGTGTCCATCGGTTCCACAGGGGTCGGTTGAGCTTGCACTCCCCCAACACCCCGGGCCCCGACAGGACAATCGTCCGCCAACTCAAGTGTCAGTCCCTCTTCCGAGGTCCTGGCACCAACAGATTCTTTTTGTGTAGACGGTGGTTCATTCATTTGTGTCCCACGAGTAAGCAGGAAAGGGTAGTCGACCTACACAGAGCCTGTTGCGTAGGCAAGGCGACTTAAATATCAGTGGGCGGCGCCTGGTACCCACAGAGCATCGTTCGAGACACTACCTCCCAAGTGCCAAGCATCCCGTCGGCACGATGAGCTTACACCTTAGGATTCGGGAAGTTGGTCCGCGGCAGGGCTTTTGTTGCTATAGGGCCAGGTTCCCTATAGCACCCGCAGGCCAGTTCCCTTGAGATCTCCTGCCTCGGTTACCGGTCGTCGCATGGCGGCCCGGTCCCCAGGCTGCAGAAGTCCCCGAGCCCTGGTCCCTCCTATCCGCCACCTGGAGACGCGCTCGGTTGGCACTCAACCGAGTTACCCGCTCCCCTTTACGGGTGTTGGGTAACATCCGAGATAAAAGCCCGTTAATAAATAAATAAATAAATATATAAATAAATAAATATTAACAACAAAAAAATAAATTAAAAAAATATGCGACGATAAAATATATGTACTCACCAGGTCTTCGTTGCCGAAATCGAGCCGTCCGAAAATTATCGCGGAAACTCGCGCCCAACCGATCACCTCACACCCGTATTTCACGGTCACTTAATCATATCTCGAGAACCGGTAGACGATTATGATCGTAATTAGGCCCATTGGAAAGCTTGGGTCCGAATTATATCATAAAAGTGTCCTTCAAAATTCGATCTGATGCTTCATTGCCGAGATCGAGCCGACCGAAAATTATCGCGTTAACTGACGCACAATCGCAAAATTTTAGATATAGTAAAAATCTTAAAATGATATTTGGCCCATATCTCAAAGTTTCGCAAAAAAAGACTAAAAAATAATCTGCAAATAAATAAATTACTCACAGAAAGTCTCGAAGTAACGTCACAAACAATGAAAATCCTCCTCGACACTTAACCACAAATATTCACGAGTCACAACCAACAATGAAATCACCGCAATCGAAGTAAAATTGCAAGAAAGGAATGCCGGAATAAATTGTGCTCCGAAAGAAATTGCAGCTTTCACGTGCAAAACCATTTCACCGGTACCGAGCGTATAGCGACGTGAATTAATTATTGAACCATCCGACAGATGGCAACGCGTGAAAATGCTAGAGACTAGCACGGATCTCGATCGATAGTGACTGATGCGTGAAAAAAGAATTGTCACCGTCCAACAGATGGCACCGCGTGAAAATCTTACAGCTAACCGAGACGATCAAAAATTAGTCTTCACTTCTGTCTCAACAGCCGCTGAATCAACAGACGCGTAAGTAATAATCATTTGTTTTTTGATTTTCTTTATCGAAAATTAGTTAATAGATGCTTCGGCATCAATATTAATAGCAATAATAATAACAATAATAAAATTTTAATAAATTATTGTGTAGTTTTGACGCGTGTGAAAATAAATGTCGCACGAGCCGAATGTGCCCGTGCGGCATTTATTGTCAAGATGAGTCCAAACTTTTTTTTTCGAGATATGTGCGAAAAAACTTTTTCTGACTAGTGTGACTTTGGATAGCACAAGCCAAAGGCGAGTGTTGCAATCACACAAGTTCAGAAAACGTTATTGGCATGAGCAACGACAACATTTTATTTTTCAAGGTGTGAAAATGGGGGTTTTTGCATGTGAAGCACAAAAACCGCCATTCTCCCACAAAGTGAAAAAAAAGAAATTATAATAAATATTAATTTATTTCAGAAAATGTCCAACGACCAGCAGATGAAGAAGGACGCAACGAAGACTGCGTCTCCGTCAACGGTGGATTCCCATCCACCGTTGGCGGATCCCCATACAAAGGCAGAAACGCAGCAGGCGCTGCTAAATTCTGGACCCGCCAATGGAGGAGAAAAGAAAAAAAATGTAAGTAGTAATTTTATTGAAAGAATTTTATATTTGGAGTATAACTACTTGGTAGCGTCCTTCACTCGCTTAAAAAAACTTTTTAAGTCATTGTCGTCGAGACGCTACCGCGTCTCTTGATTAAATCCAAGCTTCGTCGTCATTCGAGTTTAACTAATTCCATATCGGTTGCTGACGAAGATTGGATTCTATATGAGACGTCCGCCTCTGCTGTATGACAACAAAAAATAAATTATTGTACAGAAGGCTACTATCAAAACACTCGTAGGCATAGGATCTATTTTCGTCTCACTTATTGCTGAACCTGTTATTACGACTTACAAGAAAATCTATTCTGTGCGTACAAAAGTTTTATTCGCTGCGAAAAACAATTTTTGTCTCACTTATTGTTGAACCTGTTATTACGACTTATAAGAAAATCTATTCTGTGCGTACAAAAGTTTCATTCGCAGCAAAAAACAAAAATAAGTTCTACAACCGATAGCTGCAAATGAAACTTTTATACGCACAGAATAGATTTTCTTGTAAGTCGTAACAGGTTCAACAATAAGTGGCAAGAAAAATATATCATGTGCCTACGAGCGTTTTGATAATAGCCTTCAGTACAATCAATGCGATGTCCGTGACAGGTTAAAGAAAATACATTTCGGCGTTGCTTGCGCTTCACAAGGAACTCCAAAATGTATTTTCTTCTCTTCTTTACTAAAGAAAATACTGAATAAAATACATTTCGGAGTTGCTTGCGCTTCACAAGGAACTCCAAAATGTATTTTCATCACTCGGTGCGGAAATAGTCACTTTTCCGCGCGCTTCGCGTGCGTAAAACCGCACTTTTCGTACCTTGTGATGAAAAATTTCGACATCCCTCGTGCGAAACACTTTTTCTAACTCATGTGATTACAGCACTCGCCTTCGGCTCGGGCTGCAAACTCACACTCGTTAGAAAAACTTTTTTTGCCCTCGTGGAGTAATGTACTATTTCTTCTCTTCTTTGCTAAAGAAAAAATACATTTCGGAGTTGCTTGCGAAGCGCAAGCGAGCAAAATCTATTTTCTTTAATCTGTCACTGACATCGGATTGACATTTACGTTGCCGTAAGGTTACCGTTAGCGTAACGTTATCGTAACGTGAGCATACCATTAGCAAAAGTTATGACGGGGATCCCACCTCTGATATTCGTCGGCAATATATATGATTCCTTATATTTATTTATTTATTTATTTTCTTTCTTTTCATATTTTTTAGATCGAGGCACCCGCGCTGGCTGGCGGGAACAGGAGCTGCGGCAAAAACGCCTAACAGCGCAGCTAAATTTATATTCGGCGAAACAAGCCGTGGAAGATCGGCGTCAGGCCCGGCGGTTTCGAGGCGGCAGGGGTGGCCGCGGTAGGGGCGACCGTTGTAAAGACGACCGCAGTAGGGACCACGAAATGACTCAAACCCAATAAGGTAAAATATACATATATATATATATTTTTTTTAAATAAATTAGATAGTTAATCTCTTTAATAATATATTAATAAATTGTTTTTTATTGTTGCAGGTCCAGAAACAGAAAAATAAAAAATATAATAATATATATATTTTGTTATTTAAAAAAAAAAAAAAATTACTTAATGTATATTTTTGTTATAGAAAATCAGAGAAACAGGGAAAACGGGTAAAGCTAGCCCCGTATTAAGAAGGGAGATAATAAGTTGCAAGTTGGAAGTGAGAATTAAGTGGATATTAGACTGCGAAGTTTTGGGTCGGAAGTGGAGGTTAGAGCTTCGTTTCGGTCAACGTGGGAAAGGATTCGAGGATGGGAACCGATTTGAGCGACGCTGACGAGCCAGACGACATACTATCTACGGATGGGAATCTAGACAGTACGGTAAAACCCAACGACGCTGAAGTGGCGCCCTCAGGTGACGCGCAGCTGACGAAGGGAAGTAGATCGCGAGGCAGGCCGCCGGGATCGAGAAATAAATGTAAACGAGACGAGGTGGAAAAAGCGAAATTCGAAGAATATATGGGTGTGTTCAGGGGTGGAGGAAAAGTGACGCGATCGCCTCTAACAAGAAGCGAGGTGCATAGGGCACAATCGCACATCGAAGAGGGGAAGAGCCCCGTAACTGAACCCCGATGTAAGAGGGACAGGCCGCAGGACAGACCGTGGGCCAGTGACGATGAAACGATCCGAATAGTAGGAACGGAGGGATTATCAGTGTCGGCGAGAGAGGAACAGAGCTCCCAAGGGACCGCTGGTGCCGATCAGTGTTGGGCAGCAGCAAATACTTTCGTCATTTAACTACATATCCAATTATCCATTGCTTTGAGCATTTGTAATTTAGTTTAATTTAATTACTCATTCCTTTGAGCATTTATAATTTAATATTATTTAATTACCCATTACTTTAAGCATTTGTAATTGCTGACGAAAGTAATTGATGCACGGAGTAATTTAATTACACGTATGTAATTCGATTACATTTATGTAATTTAATTACATTTATGTATTTTAATTACACGTATGTAATTTAATTGTATTTAGGTAATTTACTTACATATATGTAATTAAGTTACATTCAGGTTCTTTAATTATACCTATATAATTCAATTACACGCATGCAATTATTTCCTGCATGCTTTTTTATTTCGCCTTTACTGAATTGAATAAAAATCTCAGTCAATTATTATGTTCTTGGTAACGTTCAAGTAAATTAAAATTACTTTTAGTGGAGGTTCACGAGTAACTGGAATTTCATTGCGATCCATAGTCTTAGAGAAGAGTTCTATTTCTGGACGGGCCAGACAAAAATAAAGGGGTAAATAAATACTTTTTTTTTTGCTGGAGGGAATCCCAAACATAAAATGCACCATAATCGGCGAATCAAATTTAGTCAAATTTTACACATCGAATTAGCGATTAACAAGTTTTTATTTTGATACTGTCGCGGTGTGAGATTTCGAAGTCTCGTGGAATGAGTTCGATGGAGGTGAACCATCGGGAAATAATGTTTCGGCTATACGCTCGGGTTTTATCGTCTCTGCATTACAACAGTCGTGAGGTACAATATTCCTTACTTCATAAAGCTTTCACGGTTCGATTCCTCGGATTTATATCTACTAAGTTCATAGACATAACACAGAGTATAATATTCGCAGTATGACAATTATTACATATGAATCTGGCCTCGATTGAGGTTGAGTCTCGCAGATGTGCAAAAAAAAAATAGTTCGATATCACACGTCCAGCTGCGCACCGACCTCGAGAGAGGTTCTGAGTTACGCAGACGCGACAAAAAAAAATAGTTCTCTATCACACGCGCATTTACGCACCGGCTTCGAGAGAGGTTGAGTCTCGCAAACGCGAAAAAAATAGTTCTCTATCACACGCGCAACTGCGCACCGGCTTCAAAAGAGGTTGAGTCTCGCAAAATCGAAAAAAGAATCAGTTCGATATCGTACGCGCAACTGTGCACTGGCCTCGATAGAGGTTCTGATAAATAAATAGTTCGATAGCGCGCAATAGTTCTTCCTCAATCTCGTAGATTCAACAAAAAAAATATGAGTAAATAATTCGTTCGACAGATCGTCCCGTACGCTTGACTACCGTGTTGTAAAAAAAATATTCAAAAATGGAGCTTCGGAGCGGTCTTAGCTCGGAAGTACGCTGACGATGGTCGGCTAAAGGCGGGCTGTCTTCGACTGACGAAATTCGAAGCTTCGACACCGACGAAACTTCAACGTTGTAACTTTCAATCGCCAACGCCGAGTCGCGAGGTGGTCGTCAGTAATCTTGGATCGATTCGCCAGGATGACGACGATGATGGCCTGCTGTTCATCACTGCATCTTCCTAATCCACAATTCATGTGTTGTCGTTGCCCGATTCGTACTGTAGAAACAAATAAAGCTCTATGGGATTCTTCTGCGAAAGGTCTAGTATAGTATTGATTCATACTATCAATTGATCTATACAGATATTACTTTCACAAATACGGATTTGATGCATTGGCTTTGAAGAGGACCCGTTGCTCGAAGTGCGTATCAGTCAGCCTATTGAATTTAGGTATATTCATCATCGTGGCTTAACTAAAGAGTCGCTCCACCGGTGCTGATGACGGCAATGGCGTGTTGTACCGCATGAACAGCTGACGAATTACAGGAAAGCCTTTTAAGCTCTCTAAACTCGTGTCCACACTTGACAGATATTTGAGAAGCTCGATTTCCGATTCTCCGTGCTGGCCAAAGTGATCCGGTCGCTCGACCACACCATCACCGAAATCAAAATAATCCTCGTCCATACGATCGGCCTCGGGTTGTCGATCTTGATCGCGAGGTTCCGCCTCGGACGTTACTTTGAGCACAATGTCCCGTACTTTTTGTTGCAAGTGGTGATCTAAACACGTTAACCAACGTACTTTAAACTTGGGATGAGTGACCGCTGCCACCGCAGCAAGTTTTCCGACATCCTCTACTTCGAAGAAATTTTTAAATCGCGATGATAACGAATTTTGTATCGCTTCAAGCAAGGGCCGGCATGTCGTGATCATGGTTTTGGCCGACAAGTTTTCAACTTTCCTCCTCAAAACAACCAATGTAGGAAGAAGGTAGCCGTAGAAACAATAATTTTCGCCCTGCAATATGTCAATTGCTTGAACGATTTGGTTCATGTCGCGATGAAGTATTTTCTCCTTGAGCTCTATGATTCTTTTCAGAGCGTCATAGAGAGAGTTCCACCGAGTTACGACAGGTCGGAGCAATGTCTTTCCCAAGTACAGTCTCACTGCTTCATTCGTTTTCGGAGATCGTAGCGATTTCCATAGCCAAGTGCATCGGTTAAGAGCCTCCCCGTGTATCTTAGCGAGATCTTGCATTGCTTGTATTGCCGGATAAAATCTGTCGATGCAACAAGATGTAAAGTGTGACTAGCGCAGCGAAAATGAACTGGCAGCATAACACTAAGTTATTCTGTATCATCGAAAGCTTCGTTTTCGAGTGTTTCTTCGGGCAGAACGTCAACGGCGACACTGAGACTATCGGAACAGTCACTGTCACTCATCGCAATCCTCATCGCAATTTTCATCTAAAAATAAAAATAAAGTTGTGGAATTAAAGATTTTTGGCGAACATTTTATGGCTACTAGTAAAGTACATCGACATGAATGAACGATTTAGTGCCTGTCGTATTCACTAGAAACGTAAAAAATAATGATCTGATCCATTTTCACATCGGTGTAATATGTTCTACTATTATACTGGTTGTGAAAAATATATACATATTGAAGGATTTTCAGAGTGACACGTTTGGGAAAAAGAAAAGTGACATAAAGGAATTTGTAAAAATGTTTTCACGAATAAAGTAATAAACTTTGTAATGAAATAATAGTAATTGACGATACTAGTGTAATAAAACTTTTTCTGACGAGTGCTGCAATCACACGAGTTCAGAAAAAGGTTTTCGCACGAGTATTGTACCAAATTTTATTTCACGAGGTGTGAAAATGGGGGTTTTGTGCACGCGAAGCGTGCGTTAAACTGGAATTTTCGCACCGAGTCTAATAAATGCACTTGCAAGAACATACCGGCAAAAAGCCTTCGTTAATGTCTACTCCAAAGACCTTGAAGGCTTTAACGAAATTAGCTCCGTTATCCGTTACTGTTGCTACGATATTATGACTATCTAAGCCAAAAGACGCGTAGATCTCAACAAGTGCCTCTGCGATAGCTGTGTGTGAATGAGTACCCGGAAAGCGCATGCACGCAATAGCTGCAGATTTACGTTTCAGCGTTCCTTCATCAATCTATGAATCCAAGTAATGATTTTAACGATACTACCGACAACAATGAGTACCTACAGAAATGATACGCTTACACAAATCTGAAAATATTGACTCCGTAGCTACTTCTAAACAGGTAACCAGTCAAACAGATCTTCAGATTTAGTAAGTAGAATTTTTTTTAGATTAATAATAGAATATAGAATTTCGCAATATATTGAAGATGCAGGGACAATACGAATTAAGGGATTACGCAACATTAAATTTTGAATTTTAAAAAAATTTATTTTCATATAGTTTATAGTGTCAAGAATATTCAGTATAATTTTGCTTCCTCATAGAGGAAGCTTTGTGATGGCGAAAAAAAAATTTCGAGATTTTAATGAAAACGTGTTCAGAATGTTCCAAAACATCGAAAAATCGCATTTAGAAAAAATGTCCGGATGTGTGTGTGTGTCTGTGTGTGTGTGTGTGTGTGTGCGCGTGCGTGCGTGCGTGCGTGCGTGCGTGCGTGCGTGCGTGCGTGCGTGCGTGCGTGCGTGCGTGCGTGCGTGCGTGCGTGCGTGCGTGCGTGCGTGCGTGCGTGCGTGCGTGCGTGCGTGCGTGCGTGCGTGCGTGCGTGCGTGCGTGCGTGCGTGCGTGCGTGCGTGCGTGCGTGCGTGCGTGCGTGCGTGCGTGCGTGCGTGCGTGCGTGCGTGCGTGCGTGCGTGCGTGCGTGCGTGCGTGCGTGCGTGCGTGCGTGCGTGCGTGCGTGCGTGCGTGCGTGCGTGCGTGCGTGCGTGCGTGCGTGCGTGCGTGCGTGCGTGCGTGCGTGCGTGCGTGCGTGCGTGCGTGCGTGCGTGCGTGCGTGCGTGCGTGCGTGCGTGCGTGCGTGCGTGCGTGCGTGCGTGCGTGCGTCTGTGTGAATCGGAAGCGAAAAATTCAAACCGCTATAACTCGAGAACGCCTCCACGAATCCGGCTGAAATTTTGCACATAGCTTGTGTGGTTAATAATCAATGTTTCTGTAAAATTTCGTCCAAAAATTGTCAGTTGTTTTTTTTGTAAGCCATTTTTTATTTCTTCGAAAATGTCTGTACGCACTGTAGCGCTCGCAATTTTTTAGCTGTCGGGCTAAAAATGCGTACAAAGATAGAATCTGATCACCCGAGGATCCCATTAAAATTTCAAGAAAATCGATCGAACCGTTTAAATTTTATGTCATTTTGAATTTTTTGAATTTCATGCATTTTTTTTTTTAAGACGCATTTTTTTCGGATCAAATATTCATCTGTGAATAAAATAAGTGTCAGATTCGTGATCAGCGCGAAAAAATACATAGAATTACAGTCCCGGAGCGACAACTAACCAAAAAGTTTACCAGGCATTTTTATAGCCAAAATTGAGGAAGCCAAAAATACTGACAATGCTTTCTCATAGAAGAAGCTTCGCGAATAAAGGAACCTTATGAGAAAGTGATATGAAAATTTCAACTTCTAACTTTGATGAAAAAGCGATATGAAAATTTCAATTTTCAACTTTATGAGGAAGCGATATGAAAATTTCAATTTTTTTAATTCGAAAATCAACGAATTACGAAAGTTAGAGACCGTCACGTGGAAAGTGGCAGAGGGCAACCGCAAACGAGCTTTCCAAAAAAATTATTTACGCCGACCGATAAAAACATACATAATAACAATAAAATTGAGTGGAGAAGTTTATAAATGTTTTTTAATATATCCTCCTTTCACCCTATAAAAATCAAGTCGATAAAGCGTATATTTACCGAGAAAAAAATAACGGAATATGCGTACGTTTTTACCCACTTACTATGGCGGAAGCCCTTAATAAATCAATACAAGGAATTAAATTACCCAGTGAACTGTAACACCGATAAATCGTCTATTCGATCCCGTCCAAATATCCGCAGTTGCGCAGAAATATTTGATTGTGGACATCGCCTTTCGTATTTTCACGGTACTCTCTGTGCACATACTATCGATATTCACACTGAGCCTACGTCTTGACATATGTTTAAGGGAACCATCACCCTGCTTTATTTTCAAATCTGAAAATTTTAATTTCTATATTGTACTTGAGGACTTAAGGACTTAAGTACTGAAGACCTTAAGTTTGATTGGGAATGTTCCCAGTCAAAAGTGAGATTCAGTGAGAATTCGAACGCTTCCTAATGGTATAAAAATCTGAAAAAATCAACTGTATCAGATGCCAACAACATTCATTTTGCATAATAATAATGTCGAAAAGTTATTAACAAATTGCTAAAAAAAATTGTTCAACAAATAATCAGTAAACCTTTTGTTTCTCTTTTTAAATGAATTCTTTGATTTTCTAGAAGCCACATAAATTTTATTAGAATTTCCTATCATTTTTAAATTTTCCGTTTTTGAAATTTTTCAAGGCCGTAACTACGAAACGGTTGGCTTAATGGCCTCGAAACTTTTTATGTGTACTGTAGAATAGTGATACTGAAACATATCCAAAATTCATGCTGCTACATTGATTTTCTAAATTTTCGAGAAAAAAAATTTTGAAATGATTGAAAGTTTTGAAAAACATTCATATGAATAAAAAAAATCAAGGAATTCATTTAAAAAGAGAAAATACAAAGTTGTCTGATTTTTTTTTAAACAATTAATTTTTCAGGTCATTTGTTAATAATTGTTTGGTATTATTATTATTATGCAAAATCGAAGGTCTTGACATATATAATGCGGCGGATTTTTGGCATGTCGCAAAATACTGAAATTTTGATCGCATTAAACTTTTGGTTGGAAATGTATGTGTGATGCATCCTTAATAGAGTTAGAGTTTGGCCACATATTTTATCTGTTATGCAAAAACGTTTTGAGAATTATTTGTATAGCGCTTGCGTACCGTCGAACATTTTTCGAAAAGCCGGCGTTTCTACAGTCCTCAACGGTGCCCCGCTTTCTAAAATATAGTGTGTAACGTTCCTATCGAACTGTTCTTGGCTGAATGAGCATGTTGTGCGCTTGCAAGCGATTGTTGCGTTATTGTTTAATCGTAGCCGTTTAATTTTGCTGTAGTGCTTGTATTGTTCGTACAATACGCCATGTCGTCTCTATAAATAAAACAAAATAGAATATGCCGTTTAAACTTTATGAAGTATTTTTTCAAAATGGTTCTATATCATTTTAAGTATAAAGTATGTTACTCTTAAGTGTGTTGTATAATTCGAGGATACTGTAAGTCTACCAGCGATCGTTTTCTCAGGTACGCACGTTTGACAAACAGCAAAAATACTACCATCGGGTGTAGACTTTTCAAAGTCCACTTTAAAATATTTGCCGTCTAGATAAGGCCTTTTTGAGCACGCCTCGCGAAAGGGTCTTTCCTCCTCAGAAAAATCTGCAGGAAGATTCGAGGGCAAGTAGTCCTCAAATGACAGTTGACTAAAGGATGCTATATTGGCCTCCTCGTCATCGGGTATTCGTTCGTTATTTTCCTGGAAATTAATATTCTCAGGCACGGCCTCTGCCGCAGCCATATCCGTTAAAAAAATCAAGATTTTCACAAAGCTTCCTCATCTAATCAAACCTCACTCACCCGCACGCTCGCCCGCACGCTCACTCACACGCTCACACTAGCACAAGTACTCTGACATTAAAGTCTCGATTTTTTTTTACATAAACAGCTTCCTCTACGAGTAAAATTAGGCTAATGCATTTAAAAATTCTATACAGTGAACAAAATTATCCATAAGTTTCATATAAAAATGAACAAAACCTCGACTATTTACTGAACAAAACTTTGTTTCATTGCACTTACCTGATGAACCGTAAAACCTTTCGTAGTATCACACGTAAATGGATATTCTTTCCATATCACGATTATAATTAATCGAAAGTATTATAATACTGCAGAGTAGTTTATAGACGATCCGAAACTGTAGTGGATCGACTGAAGCGCTACAATGTACTGTAACAACGCATCGTCAAGCTCGCGCGACGGTAGCCAGGGCGAAGGTGGGGGGTACTGTGTAGTGTACGTACGCAAGGGCGTCTCGCCTCTCGCGAACCACCTTGAAAAGGTCGCAAGCCAAAATTGACCTTCGCTCGTTGTAAACAGAATAAAGATTCTTGTACTGTGTACGATCCTGCGTTCTTTTATCGTTGAGGCCATTCGAATAAAAATAACACGAATATAATATAATTCACTTAATTTCATTATAATCATGTAATTAAATTACATTCATGTAATTTAATTACTTTTTGTGTCAATAAAAAATACTTAAATCAATAAGTAATTAAATGTTGTTTAATTACAAATGCAGAAATCAATGGGTACTTAAATGCAAATTAATTACAAATGTTCAAAATAATGAGTAATTGAATGTCTTTTAATTACTCATTGTTCTGTACATTTGTAATGCGGTAATGGCTAATTACAAATTCGCCCATCTCTGGTGCCGATAGGGTAGAGGAGATGTTTAAAGAATTGCAGGCGAGTATGTTAAAGAACTTTCTGGAGGTAAAGCAGGAAACAAAGAAAATTATTGGAAGGGAATGCAACATATGTCGACATGCCATACAGGACGAGATGGATTTGATGAGAGAGGACATGCATAAAATGCAGGTGGAGTGGTCGATCGAAAAACAACTGCTAAAGACAAGAATAGAGGGACTGGAGGAAAAAATTAACCAGCAGCAGAGCAAGGGAAAAAACGAAGAGGAAATCAAGCGTTGGATATCACAAGAGGTAGGGAACATGGCACGGAACAGTGAAAGCTCTATCCCGGAGGCGCAAAAGGAAGAGAGATGGTTCCAAAGGATCGAGAAGCGAGTGGAGGCGATTGCAACGGAAAAAAGCCGAGAGGACACCGGAAGACTGATGGCGAAAATTGGCAGCAAGCTGGAGAAGCAAGAAAGACAAATTAGAAGAACAAATGTTATTATCAGGGGCGTAGACTTCAGAGGAATGAATCTAAAAGCGGAGGTGGAGGAATTTTTCGCCAGGGGGTTGCAGTCAAGAATAGAAGTGAAAAAAGCGATGAGGCTAAGGGCAACAGTGAATGGTAATAATAACAATACCGGCAGCGTTTCGAGAAAGCGGTAAGATTAAAGACGCGAAGCGAAAGTTATCCGGAAGTGTGTAGGGAAATGGGCGTGGATGAGAATAAAAGGAATGAGTGAAAAACCTAGACAGTAAGGCATAATGTAAGCACTGGCAAGACCAAAGTGTACAGGGTATATGTAAGCAATTTGTTATATTCTAAAGCCATCAAAGGCAAGAATGGCTACAATAAATAATATTTTTGTTATAACGATTTATTTGATACAGTAGAACCTCGATTATCCAAACACCCATTATCCGAACCCTCTGTAATCCGAACCGCCGCTGGTTCGGATAAAGTTTCTATTATCCGAACTATTGAGCGAAATTCTCGTATCCTAACATTGTTGAGCGCTAATACATTGTTGTGGGCTACAAACAACAAGCCAATTCATGAATGCTCGAGCCCGCATAGACTTACACAGCACTACCGTAAATGAGCGTCAGTCGTATGCGCTGTATTTATTAATACAGGCTGAATTAGATGTACCTTCTCGGATACACTGTTCATGATACAGTCGAATAATCTGTAGCTCTAATTCGTAAGTAAATCAATTTATAGATTTCATAAATTTGTTTTCCGGGTTCTTAGCATTGTTCAAGCTTCGATTAAGTACATTTAAAAGTCGAGGCGTCGAACGTACTTGCCGTTTGTGCAACTCGATGTCGTTAATTGAACGCCGCAAGGGCATATAGGTAATTGTATAAGCACAAACGATACACCCTTCGAAGACTTAACTAACGACACGTGCACGCGTATTCCACAAATATTTTGATTTACGGCCCTCAGTCTAGGAATACATTGGAACGGCTTGGCGAATAAATGGCGATGAAAATATCTTGTTACCTCCCAAAATAGGTAAAATTCTTCGGTGGCGAGCAACAAGACAATATTTTCGTGCTTGAGAACCGCTTCGCTGTAGTTAGGAATATTCGCTTCCAGCGACGAGCGAAAAACAGGGTTCGATCGATCGACAAGGAGCCCTTAAGTACATCGCTAATTAAGTTTTTGCGTGAGCGACGAATGAAACAAAATATTTCGTTCGACGAAACATATTTGCGAAATTCCAGGGCAATAAAAAAACAAAACACGAGATTTTGCAATTAATTTCTACTAAAAAAAAAAACATTGTCTAAACCATTTTTATAAATAAACGGCTGCTTACGCTTAACGATCAAGATATCAAGCGAAAAGAAAGTCTACTAAATCCTAAAGCTAATTAATAAATGCAATTCGCAGCAGCGAAACAATTTTTTTTCTACCAACGTTACTTAATTGATGGGTCATGTTTTTCTTCTGCTTAACGGTAAATATCAGTCGTAAAACTAATGAGAGGCTCGAACGGACAAAATATTATTTTTTCTATATATACAATTATTATTATCAATGCTAAAACTATACAATAAAAACTATACAATAATAATAGTAATAATAATAATGTGTCTATTAGGTACCAAAGAAGATAAACTTTGTCCGTAAAGCTTGAGAAATATAGTACACGATTGTTTAATGCATTCTTTATGACGATAAGTGGTAAATGTTTGCGATATCGAACGAGTTTGTCGTTTAAATTCACAGATTGGAAGTAGCACCAACTTTTGTAGTAGTTCGCGTGATTCGAAGAGCTTTCAGCAATATTTTGTACGTTTCGAAGCCGCTGAAACTTATTTTCCGCCAGAGATCAGTGATATAATCTTTACGTGTATTAACAGCACGTCAAAATTCGTGGGGCTAAAATCTAGAATAAATATCGAACGTCCGAGAACACGAAGAAGAAAAAAGATTGTAAACCTTTTTCGTATCGCTGTTTGGTACATAGTGAGGTAATAGCTGTCCTTAGATAATTGATAAAGCGGTTCCAACTGAAAAGATTAAGAATAACTGATTCCACTTTGTCATGAATACGTTTTGCAGAACGAATATTGAGATTTTAACAGCTTGTAAGAATTGGCTCTGTTCTCGTTCTGCTCGTTTCAACAAAAAAAGTGTTTAAATAGCCGTTTCCCGACGCTACCAGGCGTCTTCTTTATAGTAAATCCGCGCTATAGCGCAAGTTCCGAACATTCGTGACTCGGTAAATTCGATTCTTTCTTCAATCGCTGAATATGTGCCTGAGGTCATGCTCGTAGAGGGCGATTACCAACATTATACCGAGTCCCGTAATTAATCCGAAAGCCTGAAGAACACACTGCCACTTTGAACCACCTTCCTCCGAGTGACTCGACGATAGCTCAGGAATCTGCAAGACAAAACAAACAAAATTGTCATACCCCGTGCAAGTTTACAACTGAAAAAACTTGGTCTTTAGAAAAATAGGGCAAGTATACCCATGTTTACAATTATATAACACCAGTACCGGGAGGTCCCTTAATGAGACATATCTTCGGGAGTTTCTGTTCAACTGCGTCGGTTACTTTAGCCACAGCTTCCACTTGTTTCGCGTTCAGATTATCCTGTTAGAAAAAAATATTCCTCGTAAACATCGTACAATGGACCATTCGGAAGAAGCACAGCGCTGCAAGCTTCGTTCCGCTTTCACAGCAAAATAAGTACCAACGTTTCTTGTCTACAAATGTCCACAATTCTTTTGATGTCAATTTTACAAAGAAAAATTTTACAAAGAAATCTTTTCCATTTTACAAAAATGTCTGTTAATTTTAGGAAAACAAAAAATAATGGTGGACGTTTGTCGACAAAAAAGTTTTGTAAAATGTACAATTCTTTTTTACTGTTTAGACGTAAAAAAGGAAAGGTCACCTTCGTGGCTAGAGGATAAGAGTCGAGATCCGTCACATGGGGCAATTTATAGTCCTCGATTTTCGGGTGAAGAACCATCCATTTCCTTCGTAAACAACCCGTGTCTCGTGTAGGACACTAGACACGGGACACGGAGACTCCAGCTGATTTATTCGAGTCTCGAAGCTATCGGTCACCTGTGACCGTATTTTTAAAGATTTACTTTTTCCTTGTTTTGTCAATCAATGTTAAGATTTTTTGTCAATAAATATTATATTTATCAACGAAAAACATACCTTGCACAATTCTTTGACAGCACCGACGTTTTCCATGAATATTCTTTCCTTGTTGACGACGAGGAAATTTTCGATTCTCTGACCGTTCAGCAGAACTATGTCACCAGCGGGAAGTACAGCCTCGGTCAATATCTACTGGACCTTTTACGCAATTACATCTGTGTCTTCCTGCGGTTTCATTCCGAGACCCGAGTGCAATGCGAATTCCGGTGAATATCTGTATCGAACAACTCGCAGCTGTTGCACGTTTCGCAGTGTCGACTTCCTGAACATTCTGCTTCGCCCTGAAGTCGCTCGGCTGCACAATGTGACCAGTCACCTGAGGACAATTTTTTAAACACATTATTTAGGAGCTTGGCTTAAGAGTACAATCGACATTTTTCGTGCATTTTCAGGTATATTATAAGGAACTTTTTAAAAATAATTTTTCTGTTTATTGCAATGAAGGATTCAATATCGTGAGCCAAAAAATGCCTGCATTGCATAAGAATTGCATAAGAATATCAATAAAAATATTCACTCAGTTTCATTGCAATAAACGCAAAAATGTTCTTAAAAAATCGAGCCTGTCGTTCCGACGTTGTCGTTGTGCCTGGACTAATTTTTAATCGTCGACGGAGCGTCGTTGAAATCGCATGCAAAAATACACTTCCGGCATTTTGGAGTATAACTACTTAGTAGCGTCCTTCGCTCACTTAAAAAAAAAAATTTTCGAGTACTTGGCGTTGAGACGCTACCGCGTCTCTTGAACAAGGTATTACCTGGTATCCTCCTCGTCGAAATTCTTCTCGACGGTCTCCACCTCGCCAAAGTCGTCCTCGACGGTCTCCTCCTTGTCGAAATGGTCCTCGACAGTCTCCTCGTCGTCGAAATCCTCCTCGACGGTTTTCCCGTCGTCGAAATGTCCACAACGGTCTCCTCGACAGTCTTCTCCTTGGTAAAACTCGACGGTCTCCTCCTCGTCGAAACTGGACGGTCTCCTCCTCGTCGAAACTCGACGGTCTCCTCCTCGTCGAAACTTGACGATCTCCTCCTCGTCGAAATCCTTCTCGACGGTCTCCTTCTCGTCGAAATCATCCTCAACGGTTTCCTCCTCGTCGCAATTGCCCACGATGGTCTCTTCCTCGGCAAAACTGTCCTCGACAGTCGCCTCCATGTCCAAGCTCGACGGTCTCCTCCTCGTCGAATCCTCGACGGTCGCCTCCTCGACGAAGTCGTCCTCGACGGTCTCCTCCTTCTGTTTGGGATGTATTCCTGAAAAATGAAAAAAGAATAAATATATAACAAATATGTGATATTGGGTTGATTTTGAGATATTTTTTCTACTTATATTAGATTCTACTTATTATCATCTTTTGAGGTTAGGGCAAATATTAATAATAAAAAATGAAAAAATGAAGGTTAAGCTCAACCTAAAAAACCAAAAAAATTTTAAAAAAATATGAAACGATAAAATATACATACTCACCAGATTCGTTGCCGAGATCGAGCCGACCGAAAATTATCGCGTTAACTCACGCACGATCGAAAAATTTTGGATCGATTGCTGATCGCGATTATCGTACACAAAAATCCACCGAACGAATGTGTTCGGAATTAAGCGAACTTGAAAGCTTGGATAGACATTCTATAGTAAAATTTTAATATCATTTCGGTCCGATGATTCATTTAAGAGGTAACGTAGCGCAAAAATACACTTCCGGAATTTGGAGTATAACTACTTGGTAGCGTCCTTCGCTCGCTTAAACATTTTTTTTAATTACTTGGCGTCGAGACGCTACCGCGTCTCTTGATAAAGAGCGTAATAAAGGAAACGTTTATGTGCCTCGCAAAGGTTTCGCGTGTATAGGCTGGCGAGTCAGCGCACAAATTCACTTAGTGCGAGACTCTGTCGAGTCTCTTGGTAATGAAATATCGTTCGATTAACGGTTATTGAGTTGAACCGAAGTTAAACAATTGTGATCAACGTTTGACCATTTGTTCGCTAAAACGATGACATATGTACCTTTTATCACAATTTATGCATTCACCGATATCTATTGACCCGTAGATATTGAAATATATTGTGGCATGTAATTGTATCTAAAATGTCATCAAGATATTGTGAATGTTGATCGAGAGCATCTTGCCATAAAACCCTTTCATGATATTCGCGTTCAGCATAAATTGTTCCCTAATCACACAAATTGTCATGACTACAATACAGCTAAAGTGGACTCTCCGTAATATCGCGCACTCGGAGCTGTGGATGCGCTACATGAAAGAGCGTTCGAAACTATAAATGCCTCTACTATATTCGAATAGTCTGATCTTTAGAAAGAGGCGGATGTAAGCTATGCAAGCGCCAAGCCACGCAGGATGTCTCGCTAACATAGCGATTGCGTATAGTGGGAAAAGCTTTTCCCTTACGGCAAAACAGTTTAGAGAGAAAATTTATGAGAAACGCGATATTACAAATCGTGATATTAGAGTCCACTGTATAGGCATATTAATGCCAATGAACACTAATGTGACCGCAACTTTCACATTGGGTGAATGGACATTTTTGGTGGCATGATGCATGGTTGGGGATATATTATTCTGAAAATAAATATATTTATCAATTATTCAATAACAACCTATTAACTTTCTAATTAAAAAAATGATCACTTGTGACACAATAACGAAAAATAAGAATCAGTGAGCGCTCGAAGAATAAGAGGAGCTAAACTTACTGTCATTTTCGATATGTTAGTGAAGTTAATAATGATGTACAATTATTATGACTGCTCGAACTGCACTTACGAATAATTGGAATCGATTTTCATAAATCGGGTATTAGCCCTTAAGTACATAGGTGTAATTTTCGGGTCGTGCGTGACAACATACGATCTATGCCATTGGACATAATTGATTACAAGCTACCAAATTACCAATTTTAATTACAAGCTATCTGCCGTCTGGCTGTAAATTGTATGTTCAGCCGTACATTTATTAGTGTGAATACATTTATAAGTTACATACCAAGAAAAATGATTGTGGTGTATGATCGTTTCGTTTATTTAAAATTTGAAAAGCGATTTTAAGCACGATTGTGCAGTCGTGAGGCCCAATCATTTTATTATGTAAATTTATCTTCAGAGAATTATTTAATCCCGATTTTGCATCCTCGCTTCAATATCCTCACTGATGGTATACATTATTAATTGTGAAATCAGTCTGCCTATCCAAGAAATAGTATAATGAGAGGCGGAACATTGTGGCTAACTATGGCATCCTCAAAAAGGTCGGATAAAATAAGCCATAAATGGACATCGACTGCTATTGTCGCGAAGTAGTAAGCAACGAATGTCTCAGCTTAAATCTCTAGTTTCATTTAGAAATTTCCATGACATTGCACTGTGCCGTCTCTTCTTGATTACTTGTTCTCGAATTGCGACTATCAACATAGCGTAAAAGGGGTGAATTTGATACACCTCGATTGGCACCGTAAGGATATTACAAACGCACCAGGCCATATTCACCACTTCTACTCTTATTATAGGTTAATTGGAAGAAGCTGGGACACTTTTTTAAACTTGCAGTATATTAATCTTCCAAAAAGACGTTTATCAAAGCATTAAAACAAAATATATGTGTATCAAAATCTCAACAAAAAAAAATAAAAAATTGAAAAGAAATCAAATCAAACCAGCCAAGTAGTAGTACATACCAAAAAATCCTTGAAAAATATGTTTATCAAACCAATTTTAAAAAAATACAAGATGCAAAAAATCTTGACAAAAAAATCTTGGCGTGCCAGGTTTTTTTTTACAATTACAGTTACTGCGGTTTTTACAGTTACTTTCCCTCTCCCTCGATTATTTGAATGAACTATGTACGACAGCTATTGGAAAAAAAACTGGCACGCCAAGTTTTTTTTTTTTTTCAAGATTTTTTGCATCTTGTATTTTTTTTTAAATTGTTTTGATAAACATATTTTTTCAAGAATTTTTTTGTATGTACTACTACTTGGCTGGTTTGATTTGATTTCTTTTCAATTTTTTATTTTTTTTTGTTGAGATTTTGATACACATATATTTTTTTTTAATGCTTTGATAAACGTCTTTTTGGAAGAATTTTTTTGTTCAGAAACTGGTTTGATAAAAATCTGTTTTGGCAGATTTTTTCGTTTTAGGAGGTTTTTTTTTATAAACATATTTTCTGAACGACCATACAATTTTTAAGTACTTGGCGTACCTTTTTACTTTTTTTTAAAGTATTTTTTGCTTTGATTTCATCTATGTTTGACATCCAGTTATGTAGTTTAATTGATTATTACCAACATACTGGGAATAAACCGAATCATCTTCCTGTAAAATATATTCGTGTAACATTTTATGGTGACGAAAGGCACCTTCGACACCTTGAGTAGCTGCTCTTGATGCTCTGGACCTTCGAAGGCAGCTGCGTGAGGATCAGAAGGTGGTTTTCATCATGTGTAGCTGAAAAAAAACGTATCTCTCTCGCATAATGGATAAAGACATCTTTTGATTTTGACGCAGTGTGTCAGAGTGCGTCTGAAGTTCCAAAGCATCTAGGGCATCTGTATGTGGAGTTGTATATGCCTTTCGCCACTATATGCAACAAGTATATATAAAAATATAAATAATTTAAATTTTCACTGCGAACCTTCAATTCTTTAAAAAAAAACAGAATCATCGCTGTGTATTATTTGGACTTATATCGAAGGCCATGGTTTGCCAGTTCCGTCAGTAAAAAATTTATTCCCTGGTTTAGATACCTATACAAACAGAGGTAAATAAGTTCATATTTTCCTGACGGAGCGTAGATTCCATTTAAAAAAACTGAACCATCTTTCTGTCAAACATATTTTAAAATATCAATTTTTGACAAAAGCCAAATTAAAACGAAACTTCAAAAATAGGTTAGTCATAAAAAGATCGAGGAATTAACTTTAAAACAAGTCACATCCAACACATTATTATTTATTTATTTTTTATAAGATGAATCAATTTTTTTACACGAGTTATTTTTATTTTTCATTCACAATACGATTCACCTTTTTTTCATTCCGAACCGAACATCCTATATATCACATATCACACTTATTTTCTTAATAAAAAAGAATTTGTTTTGCCGAGCGATTAACCGAAGCGCGAAGTGCGCTGCGCTGATATACGGCGAAATCCAAGAGAGATGGGTAAACAGAGACGGGTAGAGAGAAAGTGCCGCGCTGATGCGAGCATCCGAGAGAGATGGAAGATGAGTCAGCTGGCGGACGCATGCGCAGTAGACGCGAGGACCCACATCACATCACAGGACAGGACACTTTTATAATATTTTCGGACCTCAAGAGGGACACGATGCCCATATCTCAGCATCTACCGCAAAGTTATAATCGGAACTGGGCGCGTTGGAAAGCTTGTGTCTTATATATATATGAAAAAAGTGTCGTCAGAATTCCAATCCGGTGCTTCGTTTCCAAGAAAATCGAGAAGCAAGAATCCACTTCCGGCATTTTGGAGTATATATACTTGGTAGCGTCTCGTCAACTCGCTTAAAAACTTTTTTTAAGTACTTGGCGTCGAGACGCTACCGCGTCTCTTGACTAATGTGAAGAACTGACGTTTCAATCCATCCTTTTACTGTGTAGCGAGAATTTCTCATCTCTTCTACACTACGGCCCCAACTTCCCACTTACCCGTCTTACCCTGCTCGGTACCGAATCTCGGGGCTCGAACCCACGACGAGATTAAGGTAGCCTACGATACCGACCGAGCGTGGCTATTCCCACAGGGTAGGATGGAGACCGCTTCTTCACACGCGCGCGGGCGCCAGGTACCGAGATACCACCGCTCAACGAGCGATATTTATTTATTTCGTCGCGGTGAATTACAGGAACGGGCCAGGGAAAACGGGGAAAGGCGAGGCCGGCGAGACTCCGACTAGCTCAGCCCACCTGGGAGAGAATGGTAGAGGGGGGTGGACGGGCGAGTGACCAAATGCAATATAACAATGAAATAATTTTATTCGGTGTTGGACAATCATTTTCGTGGACCAAAATCGTATGCCAAACGGTAACAAATAGCAGGCGCAGTCGGAGGAAACAAACTATTAACGAAATCAAATGTAGCCAAAAGATAACTAATGCCGGAATTAAATGTAGCCAGAGAGATAAACTATTGCCGGAACTAAATGTAGCCGAGAAGATAAACCACTGCCAGAATTGAATGTAGCCTAAAGATAACTATTGCCGGGATTAAATGTAGCCAAGAAAATAACTATTGCCGAAATTAGATATAGCCAAGAGAATAACTATTGCGGGAATTAAATATAGTCGAAAGGAATAGCCAAAAGGAGAACTATTGCCGGAGTTAAATGTAGCCAAAAGAATAAATTATTGCCGAAATAAAATGTAGCCAGAGAATAACTATTGCCGGAGTTAAATGTAGCCAAAAGAATAAATTATTGCCGAAATAAAATGTAGCCAGGGAATAACTATTGCCGGAGTTAAATGTAGCCAAAAGAATAAATTATTGCCGAAATAAAATGTAGCCAGAGAATAACTATTGCCGGAATTAAATGTAGCCCACGATAACTATGGTCCCAAAATTATATGTAACCGAGACGAACATTACGGCATTTACTACGACGGGAAATTAACCAGTTGCGATTGCCATAGAAATCCTATCCTTTATGCAGCCCTTTCACCGGGACACGGGACGCGAGAGATGGAACGTAAACACGCTCGCTGGAACAAAGCTAGAACGCCAGATAGCCGAGGTAGGCAAGGGGTTCTCGGAACGGGCCGCCTGATGTAAACACGGCGTGCCCGTGACCTTTACGCGTGTTACAGCCAACCCGCGGCCGAACGGCCTAACGAGCGCTGGACGACGTGCCGGTCGTCCCTTTGTCTCGTAAGACGCAATATAGCCCAGATAAACGGCGAAATCGCCTTAGCCTCGATGTCCCGAAATTCGCGATATAGAGCCGATCGCAATGGGCGGAAGTGGCGAAGTCGCACCACGGAGGTTCGACACCCAAAATATTCGCGAAATATGGCCAGGTACCCGAGATGTGAGCGACGAAAAGCCTTTACGCGGTTGGCCGAATTGCGATGCGCGATATAGCCGAGGAAGGAATGTAGCCAAAACACGTGGGGTTAACAAAAGGGACAATAGATAAAGCCGAGAAATAAAAGGTAACCAAGAGAAAAGACAATTATCTCGAATACAGCGGAGAAAAAAAAAGAAAAGACCAGCGTAAAAACCTCGCCGGACACGCTGTACCGGACCCATCCTGCCCCTCGGGGCACAAAAGCACGACATTAAATGCGAAAACAAGCTTAACGCCAAATCTCTAAATATTAATCGGAAGGTGGGCCCGGTTTTAGCATCTCCGGCGAGCACAGAGTATCAGAGAGAGAGACGGAAGCTTACCGGTGTGGGAACAGCCCGGGAGAACAGCCCGAAGAGATGTAAAAACTGCCACTCGTCACCGCACTCGATCACCGACTGATGAATAACTTAGTGGCTCCCGGGACTGTCCGCACTAGCGCTTCCCCCTCTCTCGCGACTCCCGAATCTAGCCTACGCTAAACGGCTAAGGCGTCGGAGAAACCGGTTTCTCCTCCGGCCGTGCCCCGCTACCCGCGAGAATCTTCCGCTCGCAGCGATGATTGTCGATATCCACGGACTCCTTCCTCCCAGGATCCGGTGGGGCAAAATGAACGCGAGGGGAGGCCTCCCTCGCGAAGTGAGGCGTCCCTCTGCCTACGCGGTGGGCCCACTCGATACGCCATATGACTGCACCTCGACGTGCATTTCTCCCTCGTAATCCACTCAAGCGGAGGCGCCGTGATGAGCGGTCCGCGGCGTCCGTGAATTCGACGGGACAGGAACGGCTCCAGGCCGTGTAGTCGGGAGGGACGGGAAACACGGCATATCGGTCACTACCCGCGTCCCTCTGGCCTCCTAGTCCGCGGAAGCAGGTCTCTTGCTTCCGCCTGCTTACCGAGCGAATTCTTCTCCGGCCTCCTTAGGCCAATCTCCACTGGCGAACACGGTCGGGGCAAAACGGTCCGACGGTTAAGTCGAAGAGTCATGCGCCTCTGGTACGGCCTAAAGAAAAACTCAAAGACACGAAAAAACAACAGGTCGGAAGATTCGCTTGAATCACATAAAAGTAATCGTAGACCAATAAAATAAAATAAGAAAAGAAGCCCTCGGCGAGTCGACGATCGAGCCGGTTCGACGAGCGGCGTACTCAGGGCCGTAAATCCGGCCCACTGCTCGACCAAAAACGTGCGAGGTGGCGGGACTCGGAATGTCACGTCACAAACCTCCCTCCCCATAGGTTGCCAGGGGAATGCCGTCTTTCGAACGGCGCTCGTTGAATCCTCCTTTGCTTATCAGCCTTCACCGTGGACTCCTGTCTCTCTAGATGTTAGCCCGCACGGCCTGGCCAACAGCAGACCGGCAGCGCTGCCTCCCGGGCTGCAACAATGAAACACACCGGCGCAACTCCCTCTCGGAGCCCAGGTAATCACCTCCGTCCTCGCCATGAGCGTTATGCTCCACCCTGTGCAGGTCTGGTCTTTTCGCACTCAATAACGAAGGAACTCAATGAAGGAAGGAATCCGCAAACCATGAAGGACCGTCTAACTCGGAGATGCTCCAAAAAAAAAAAAGTCTGAGCCACAACATTATACTTTAGAAAGCGATTAATATATTTCGAACGCAAATTTACGCAGCCAGCCAAAGTAACTCTAATAGCGTGTTGGTGGGGTTAATAATGATACGAAAGAGTAGCCAACAATAACACCTGTAATTAGCCTATGGTTAAACTATGGTTAAATCTTCCTTTGGTGTGTGAGGGTCTTACGGGATGCATATTTTGCCGATTTACCTGCCCAAAAAAAAAAATTAAATAAATAAATAAATAAAACGACCTCTAAAATAACAAAAAAAAAAATATCTTTGGCTCATTTGCCGTCACCGGGTCTTACGGGGAGGTTCTCTTGAGTTTCCCGGCCCAAACAAAAAAAACGAAGTTGACCTCAAAAAAAAAACAAAAATGAACACTTTTGGCTTGTTTGCCTGTCGTCGGGACTTACGGGGAGGTTCTTCTTTTAATTTCCCGGCCCACAAAAAAAAAAAAAAAAAAAACGGGACTTGTTATTTGCCCATGTAGCCGATTTGAAGGCCCGAGCGAGAGGTGGGCCCCAAAAAAAAAAAATAAAAAAAAATAAATAAAAAATGCTCGCGAACGGTGCTCGGGCTACCACTCGTCCTCTCTTGGTGGTGGGCGTTGCGGCGGATATCCCTCGACGTGGCGACGCGTGTACCCCTCGTCGTCCTCGGCACGCTGGCGGCGTTGTGGCGGATACTCCTCGCGTTGGTGGTGCATGGGCCAGTCGTCGTCCTCTCGCGGCTGGTGTGGTTGCGGTGGAGACTCCTCACCTCGGCGCGGAGGGTACCCCTCGTCGTCGTAGTAGGGGCGGGCGCGTTGGTTGGTGCTCCATTGCTGACGGTGGTAGGGTGAGCTTTCCTGGCGTCGGGGCCGTTCCTCGGAGGTTTGTGGCCGAGGCCGCACCAGAATCTCCTCGCGGGGCACGTTTCGACCCAATTGCGGGACCCAGGGGCCACGTGCTCGCCACTCCTGGCCGTGTATTGGGCATTCCCGCACCGAAACCCCCGGGTGACCGCAGCGGTTGCAGTGCCGGGTCCTGGGTAGTGGGCACTTCAGCTTACTGTGAGACGAGCTGCCGCAGTTGAAGCAACGCCCATAACGAGGCCCGGGCGTAATCTCCGGGACTACCGGCGGTACCGGTGGGTCCGGATTCCTCTCCGCTGGTTCCGCCGGGTCGCTGAGGTGCACCGGGATGTCGGTCTGCACCCCCACGTCGACCGTCGCGGGTACTCCCCGGGTTTGCGTGGCGACAGCCGGGTTCGGTGGAATGGCGGGACCCGTCGGGGTGGCGGGTTCCGTGGGTTCTTCCTGTCTCGAGGCGGCATCGGCCTCGTCCGTCCAATCTGCTGAGGTAGCCTGGAGGGCGAAGATCCGCAGTGGCCGAGTGTCGGGTGCGCTGCAGGCGGAGGCTGGATCGGGCCCTGCGGTCGAGGGGATCCGGGCGGCCGAGTCCTCCATCGGGTGATCGTCGAGGTTCTCGACACCGGTGGCCATCTGGTCCCAAGGAGCCAGTCCCTGCGCGAGCGGACACTGCGCGGATCCTTGGTGTGCGAGGGCGTTCACCTGCCGGGCGAGGTCGATCGCTATTGTCGGCTTCAGGGCGAACAACGCCGCGAATTCCCGCGCGTGTGGGCGGAGAGGGTCCCAAAGGGGGTTTTCGTCGATGACGAACGCACCACTTGCGTCGCGTAAGTCGGTCAGCCTCTCGAGGACCGAATCTGCGGAGAGGAGGCTGTCGGTGTCGCTCTCCCGGCGAAGTTCAGCGTCCACTCGTTCCTCGTCCGCCTCGGTGTCGGTTCCGGCCAAAAGCGCGTCCTCATCGACGGGATCGTAATCCGACTCGCGCGCCCCTGCACGTGGTGCGGATGGAGACTGGGGCGGGGTGACCTCTTCCTCGGACGAGATTTCTTCGATGCCACTCACGTAAACGAATGAGGGTTCGTGATGCAGCCCGCCCGACGCGGTGGGGAGGTCGTTCGTGGACGCCTCGCTGTCCGGCTCATAATCGAGCACCTCGATTGAAGACGACGATGACGGTGAGTCGCAGTTGCGGTGATTGCCCGAGGCGCTGTCCGGTGGCACCGACATATTGTTCGACGGGTCCGGTGGTGGTGATTGCGTCGAAGGTTTCCAGGGGATAGAGCCGATCCGTGAGGGATTATGTAGCCCAAAAAAAAAATTGTGCGGAAGCAAAAAAAAAGTGATGCTGCAAACCGTGCGAATGCGTTAGTAAATCAAGCGGCGATGCCGGTAGGGTCCGAACCGAAAATAAAGCCAGGTAGAGTCAGAGGGAATGGGATTGAAACGGGAGGAGCAAGGAGGGGGGGGGGGGGGGGACGAGAAAGACAAAAGAAAATAATAAAGAAGACCGCGTACCGAGATTCATGAGTGATAGGCCTTGAGGTCTTGTACGTGGACTTTACCCCCCCCCCCCCACGTACCATTCGGATCAGCCAGTAGCACGACTACCGGGGATAACTTGTGGGTGATAACAAACGGCCCGTGAAACTTTGTGGCTAACTTAGCTGCGATATTATGGGCTGCCGAAGACAATATGCGCTGCCTTTTTAGGACTAAGTCGCCTACCTCGTATTCCTTCTCCCGACGCCGCGAATTATAATAGGACGATTGTCGACGATACGCGTCGTCCAGCGAGTGTTGTACGGTACCGCGTAGGGAAACGAGTTTCATCATGCGTTCCGCCCATTGCTTCGGGGTATTCGGGACAATCGCCTGGTTCTGAAACTGGTGAACCAGCGCCGTGGGTCGTGGTTCGCGCCCGAAGTTGAGGAACGCCGGGCTTGACTGTATCGAGGTGTGATGCGCCGTGTTGTACGCGAAACGGAATTCGGGGAGATGGACATCCCATTCGCGGTGGTCATCGTCCAGGTAGGCCGTAATCATGGTCTTGACGACCCGATTCACACGCTCGACCGGATTGGACTGAGGGTGATACGGTGGGGTGGTATGGTGGATGATACCAATGCGCTCGACCCAAGTCCGGAGGTCGCGATTAACGAACTCCGTCCCGTTGTCGGTCAGCAATACTCTAGGCGCCCCCCAACGGGAGATCACGTCCTCGAGGGTCTCCACGATCCGCTTGCCGGTTGCCTGACGCAGCGCGGAACACTCTATCCACTTGCTGAAGAGGTCCTGGATTACTAGGATGTAAGTGAATCCGGCCTTACTTCGCGGGAGAGGGCCCATGATATCTGCGGCGATGATATCCCACGGTTGTGTGAGCACCCGCTTTCCCATTAAGCCTACGGGCGCGGCCTGCTCGACTTTACTACACTGGCAGACGTGACAGTGACGAACGTACTGTACGACGTCTCGGAACATGTTGGGCCAGTAGTAGTAGATAGAGAGCCTACGGACGGTCTTGTCGATACCGAGATGTCCGGCCTGGGGAACGTCGTGCGACTCCCGCAGGGCTTCGCGACGGTTTTCAAACGGTAGTACTAACTTCCACTCGTGTAAATCTCCTACCTCGATGGCCGGGAGTTGAGGTAGCCGATGATAATATAGCCTATCGCCCTCCACTTTCCAATCGGGGAATTTGAGTGGCTTTCGCTTAACGTCACGTAGCCTATTCTTATACCAACGGTCCGTTGTTGCGACCGCTGGCTGCAAAACCGCGCAACCAACCTCAGGTATCCTAGATAGCGCGTCGAGGACATGATGGAGAGCCCCTTTACGATGAATAATTTCGTAATCATATTCCTGCATTTCCAATGCCCAACGACCTAACCGACCCGTGGGGTTTTTTAGGTTATGTAGCCAACGTAAACTCGAATGGTCCGTGATGACCGTGAAATTATACCCTTCCAGATAACAGCGGAACTTTTGAATGGCCCAAATAACCGCGAGACACTCCTGCTCTGTCGTGGTGTAATTTTTCTCTGCGTCCTTCAACGCTCGGCTGGCGTACGCAATGACGTGCTCTACCTCGTCCATGGTCTGAGTCAGAACGGCTCCCAGCCCGACACTACAGGCGTCGGTTTGTAACACGAACGGCTTACTGAAATCGGGACAAGCCAGAGTCGGTGGGGCGGTCAAATGCTGGCGGATCTCCTGAAACGCTTTCTGTTGGGCGTCGCCCCAAACCCAAGGCTGGTTTTTCCGGAGCAGCAACGTCAGCGAACTGGCGGCTTTAGCGAAGTCCGGGATGAACCGACGGTACCACGATGACATACCCAAGAATCGGCGCAGCTGCTTGATGTTACGCGGCGCGGGGTATTCCAATACGGGTGCTACCTTGTCGGGGTCGACTTGCAACCCGCGACGATTTACCAGAAAGCCCAAATAACGCACTTCGGAGCAGCAAAACTCGCTTTTCTCCGCGTTAATCGTGAGTCCGGCTTGCCGAATCTTCCGAAGCACGAGTCGTAGCCAATGCAGATGTTCCTCAAACGTGGGCGTTACGATAATAATATCGTCTAAGTAAACGTACACGTAAGGTTGCATTTCGGGCCCGAGGAGGCGGTCGAGTAACCGCTGGAATGTGGCAGGTGCGTTCGTCAAGCCGAAGGGCATCCTCCGGAAGTGGAAGAAACCCATTCCCGGAACGGTAAACGCCGTTATTTCCCGACTCCGTTCTTCGAGTGGGACTTGGAAATAGGCTTGACTGAGATCTAACGTCGTGATATAATTGGCGCTGCGTAACCGGTCCAGAATGCTATTCATTAACGGGATGGGGTACGCGTCTTTTTTGGTAACGCTGTTGACTTTACGGAAGTCTAAGCAGAACCGCAGTTTCCCGTTTGGTTTTTTAACCATTACGATCGGGCTCGACCAATCGCTGGAAGAGGGCTCGATTATTCCGTCGCGCAGCATTTCACGGACTGACTCGTGTATCGCTTTCTCGATCGCTGGGGAAACCGCGTAATACCGTTGTTTTATGGCAGGGTGCCCCCCTACGTCAATCGTGTGCTCGGTTAGATTCGTCGCACCGGGTTTGGCTGGGGCTGCGGGAATTTCTTCCTTAATCAGCTGTTCGATCCGTTGGGCCTGATCGGGTGTTATCTCTCGTAGGCCACAACAGAGAGCCTGAACGGTGCTCGGTCCGGATTGAACCTCGAACTCAAACGAATGCGCGGGGTTCGACTTGCTGTACCAACGGGCTTCCTCGAAATCTACCACGAAACGTGCAGCTTGGAGGAAGTCCAAGCCAAGTATGCATGGAAGGACTAAGGCCGGAAGTAGGTACGCCGTGAATGGGAACGACTGCCCGTTTAGTGTTATACGCGGGCTTACGGTTTCGCGCGCGACTGCTCGCTGGCCGCCGGCCATCTCCACCCCTCGGGGTCGCGAAGCTTGGCGCGGGATACCTAGGTCGTCCATCCACCGGATAGCGGATGGTCCCAGGAACGTTTGGCTGGAACCCGAATCGACTAAGGCCCGGATTGGCCATCCATTTATGTGGAAGGTTACGAAGAACGCGGTGGCACTTCCTTCGGTTTGCAAATTACTACACCAAAGGAGTTCCGGAGATGTTTCCGCGGTAACCGTAGGAGTGTGGGTCGTCTTGGAGTTGGCGGCAGGTTCCGCGTTCGACCGGGTCGCTCCTGCCCCTAATGGTTTCCCGAGCACGGGCAGGTCGTGGTCTTGAAGCCGAGCTTGCCACAGCGGTAACAAAACAGTTTCCGCGGCTCGGGGCATGCGTTGAATCGGTGCTCTGGGCTCTGGCAATTCCAGCACTGCATCGTTCGACGGGGTGGAGGGGGCTTCGCGGGTTTCCCTGTGACCGGATGTGCGGGGTTCTGTTGGGGCGCGGAGCTCCTGAAGGGGTTCAGGTCCCCCACTGCGGCACCCGGAACGTGCGCATCAACTGGCGTCGCCGAAATCGCCGCAGGCTGGTGGGTGGTCGGCCAGCGACGAGTACCGGGTTGGTTCCGGATCGCATGCAGGTTGTCACGGGGGCCTTCGGGAAACTGCTCCCCTTGGGCCTCCCCGAATCCCTCTACCCAGAATGGGTCGTAGGGTTGCTGGGCAGCCACGTCCACGGGTGGCGCCTCCAAGGCGGCGTATGCGCCCGCCGGGGCGGCGGCTCGCGGCGTTCGGGGATTCCGATACGCCAACTCTGGACAGAGCGATTGTTCGGGTGCGGGCGGGGCTCGGTACAAGCGGGTGGCTTGGTAGCTCTTTTCGACCCTCACCGCGATGTGCTCGAATGAATCGAAATCGAACACATCGTCGCGGTGGATGGCTACCTGCAATCGCGGCAGCAAATTCCGATGCGTGCACTGAATTTGCTCGGCCTCGCTCCAAGGTGGGTTGAGGCGAGCAAACAGGCCCCTCAAGTTTGTCAGAAAATCCGCCACCGACTCTTCCAGACCCTGCGTACGACGCATAATTTCTTCGCGCAGGGCGTATTGATAATCTGGGTCGCCGAAGCGCAAACGGCACGCCGCCGTAAATTCCCGCCACGTGGTCCAACGACCTTGGTCGTTTCTGAACCATTGAAGGGCGACCCCCGTTAGGAAAAACGGGAGGCAGCGAATGAGATCTTCGTCGCCGACCGGGAATAAGGCGCGACCCTCGCTCACTCGGGCAAGGAACGTGTCTACGTCTTGACCCCTTTTTCCCGCAAACGAAATATTCCATTTACGCATGGTGTTCAACACGGTCGCCGCGGATGACGAACCGTGCTCATGGACGGGTCCCGGTCGCCTTTCGGTTCCCAGGTTAGGTGTCGGGGGACGACCGTCCGGTTGTCGCGCTACGCCCCCACCGAACCCAGGGGTCCGCGGGATCGCACCCCGACTGACCATGGGGTGATCGGTTGCGTTAGTGCGGCTACCCGGAACGACGGCGGGGGTGGTAATTGCGGCCCCGTGACCGGGACAACGCCCCGGAAAACTCGGCTGCGTCCCGTACGGTACTCCCGGGTGCGGCTGTAAAAAGCTACTCGCATGATGCGGGGGATCCGGTCCCCACGGGGGTACCATCCACTGATTCCCGGCAAAAGTCCCAAATCCCGAGTCTCGGGGATTGACCCCCGGAGGCAGGGCACTGGCGCCCAAATTATCGGTCGGGAAGCTCAGCTCGGTCGTTCGACCTACCGGATCGCCCGGGCGTATTGGGTCCGGCGTCGCCTGGGTGGTGGATGGCAACGTTAACGGGAGGTCGTCGTGTTCCGACATTACAGCGGGAGCGCTTCGAATGCGATCGGTAACACACGCGGTTTAAGTAACCGAGCTAAGGGTCTCGGGGTGGTGTTCGCCCGGGACGCGCGAATATATAGCCTATGTTAAGAAAGCCAACGACGGAGTACGGAATTATGTAGCCGATACGGTAGGTGTACACGCGTGGTTCGAAATGTAGCCCAATCAGGTTCCCAGTTACGGATAGTTTTCTAGAGGTCCTAAAAGGCCCCTATGACCCCGTCTTGCAGAATCGGGAACTGCTCTACTACGTGGAACGGTGTGGGAGTGTGCCACAAAGTAATGGTCCCCAGAGTCTGGATGAACACCCCAGGGGAAGCCTCGATCGAGATGGTAGCGCTCGTATCGATCACCACTCCCTCCGCAACTGCGTGTAACTTTAAGATGTTTACCCCGTAGGCTAAATCTACCTCGAAATTAGCGAGACCTCCGTTCAGCTGCGGAGCCTGCAATACCCAAGTGCCGTCCCAAACCGGGGAGGAATTTATCGGCCCCAATCGAACCATTCGCCCGGAAATCGCCGGTCTATGATGTAGCCGAAAAAAGGTGACGAAATAGATAGCCAAGCCGATTCGCGGACAGTCCCTGGGGAGGGTCGCGAATATTTAGCCGCTGTTAGCCGAGAATATATAGCCGATGCTAGTCGCGGATAGATAGCCGATTCGCACCGCAGATATGTAGCCGATGCTAGCCGCGGATATATAGCCGATTCGCACCGCAGATATGTAGCCGATGTTAGCCGCGGATATATAGCCGATTCGCACCGCAGATATGTAGCCGATGTTAGCCGCGGATAAGCGCTGAGAATGTAGCCGATAAGATACGCGAATAAGGCCCACAATATCACTACCAATGCACGGGGAATCACTAACCTGTTACCACTCACGTGAGGTAGCTTAAGCTTCAGTCAGAAAGGTCTGATCGGTGTCGCTGCGCGCTACTAACTGATAGCCCGGTTCCCCGGCCGTCAAGTTTAGTTCCCCTGTCTAAGGCACGCGCAAGGAAAGGGAATCGGAGGGGAAGAGATAAACGGGGAAAGAGAGAAAAAAAATTATTATCTCCGCCGAACTGGGCCCAGGAGGGGTGTTAATCCGTCGAGCGCGTGGTCAACAATCTCCGCCTTGGTATTCAACATAACCACGGCTTACGCGCTTGTTTACTTCGCGAACAGGTCTTCCGACCGAGTGGCACACAATGCGAGGTACGGTACGCGGGAGAAAACAAAGCCCTCGCTCGCTACTTGAGCTTCGACGAAATTCACTCGTCAAGCTACGCTGTACGAGAAAAACAAAGTCCCCAAAAAAAAATTGTTGTGTCAATCGAGCTTCGGTGCTCACACAAAGCGACCAAAGGAAGTGTTTATCTCTCTCGCTATTCAGCGGAGAGGATTAATATTGTAAGGTGCCCACCAACAGGCTACTAAAACCAAAATAAACACGAAGTCTTACACCTCGCGCTATACAGCAGCGAGGGATAATAATACGCAGAACAAAGCAAGTATGAGGACGTTAATCCTGAAATCACTCGAATCGCAACAACTGAGGATTAACTCATGCGAAGGGGAGGTAGCTCTCGAATAAATAGTCCTTCGCTTTGTTTGCGGATTAGGATTAACGACAGTCCATCTACGAAGAACTCGTCGCCAAAGCAACAAACAAAAAAAAAAAAAAAAAAAAATAATAATACCACGCTATCTTTCGATTCTAAAGTCGATAACAACAATATCTCTGGCAATCGCAACTTCACCCTAATAATTGTCACTCGAGCCCCACGTTGGGCGCCATTTTGTAGCGAGAATTTCTCATCTCTTCTACACTACGGCCCCAACTTCCCACTTACCCGTCTTACCCTGCTCGGTACCGAATCTCGGGGCTCGAACCCACGACGAGATTAAGGTAGCCTACGATACCGACCGAGCGTGGCTATTCCCACAGGGTAGGATGGAGACCGCTTCTTCACACGCGCGCGGGCGCCAGGTACCGAGATACCACCGCTCAACGAGCGATATTTATTTATTTCGTCGCGGTGAATTACAGGAACGGGCCAGGGAAAACGGGGAAAGGCGAGGCCGGCGAGACTCCGACTAGCTCAGCCCACCTGGGAGAGAATGGTAGAGGGGGGTGGACGGGCGAGTGACCAAATGCAATATAACAATGAAATAATTTTATTCGGTGTTGGACAATCATTTTCGTGGACCAAAATCGTATGCCAAACGGTAACAAATAGCAGGCGCAGTCGGAGGAAACAAACTATTAACGAAATCAAATGTAGCCAAAAGATAACTAATGCCGGAATTAAATGTAGCCAGAGAGATAAACTATTGCCGGAACTAAATGTAGCCGAGAAGATAAACCACTGCCAGAATTGAATGTAGCCAAAATATAACTATTGCCGGGATTAAATGTAGCCAAGAAAATAACTATTGCCGAAATTAGATATAGCCAAGAGAATAACTATTGCGGGAATTAAATATAGTCGAAAGGAATAGCCAAAAGGAGAACTATTGCCGGAGTTAAATGTAGCCAAAAGAATAAATTATTGCCGAAATAAAATGTAGCCAGAGAATAACTATTGCCGGAGTTAAATGTAGCCAAAAGAATAAATTATTGCCGAAATAAAATGTAGCCAGGGAATAACTATTGCCGGAGTTAAATGTAGCCAAAAGAATAAATTATTGCCGAAATAAAATGTAGCCAGAGAATAACTATTGCCGGAATTAAATGTAGCCCACGATAACTATGGTCCCAAAATTATATGTAACCGAGACGAACATTACGGCATTTACTACGACGGGAAATTAACCAGTTGCGATTGCCATAGAAATCCTATCCTTTATGCAGCCCTTTCACCGGGACACGGGACGCGAGAGATGGAACGTAAACACGCTCGCTGGAACAAAGCTAGAACGCCAGATAGCCGAGGTAGGCAAGGGGTTCTCGGAACGGGCCGCCTGATGTAAACACGGCGTGCCCGTGACCTTTACGCGTGTTACAGCCAACCCGCGGCCGAACGGCCTAACGAGCGCTGGACGACGTGCCGGTCGTCCCTTTGTCTCGTAAGACGCAATATAGCCCAGATAAACGGCGAAATCGCCTTAGCCTCGATGTCCCGAAATTCGCGATATAGAGCCGATCGCAATGGGCGGAAGTGGCGAAGTCGCACCACGGAGGTTCGACACCCAAAATATTCGCGAAATATGGCCAGGTACCCGAGATGTGAGCGACGAAAAGCCTTTACGCGGTTGGCCGAATTGCGATGCGCGATATAGCCGAGGAAGGAATGTAGCCAAAACACGTGGGGTTAACAAAAGGGACAATAGATAAAGCCGAGAAATAAAAGGTAACCAAGAGAAAAGACAATTATCTCGAATACAGCGGAGAAAAAAAAAGAAAAGACCAGCGTAAAAACCTCGCCGGACACGCTGTACCGGACCCATCCTGCCCCTCGGGGCACAAAAGCACGACATTAAATGCGAAAACAAGCTTAACGCCAAATCTCTAAATATTAATCGGAAGGTGGGCCCGGTTTTAGCATCTCCGGCGAGCACAGAGTATCAGAGAGAGAGACGGAAGCTTACCGGTGTGGGAACAGCCCGGGAGAACAGCCCGAAGAGATGTAAAAACTGCCACTCGTCACCGCACTCGATCACCGACTGATGAATAACTTAGTGGCTCCCGGGACTGTCCGCACTAGCGCTTCCCCCTCTCTCGCGACTCCCGAATCTAGCCTACGCTAAACGGCTAAGGCGTCGGAGAAACCGGTTTCTCCTCCGGCCGTGCCCCGCTACCCGCGAGAATCTTCCGCTCGCAGCGATGATTGTCGATATCCACGGACTCCTTCCTCCCAGGATCCGGTGGGGCAAAATGAACGCGAGGGGAGGCCTCCCGCGCGAAGTGAGGCGTCCCTCTGCCTACGCGGTGGGCCCACTCGATACGCCATATGACTGCACCTCGACGTGCATTTCTCCCTCGTAATCCACTCAAGCGGAGGCGCCGTGATGAGCGGTCCGCGGCGTCCGTGAATTCGACGGGACAGGAACGGCTCCAGGCCGTGTAGTCGGGAGGGACGGGAAACACGGCATATCGGTCACTACCCGCGTCCCTCTGGCCTCCTAGTCCGCGGAAGCAGGTCTCTTGCTTCCGCCTGCTTACCGAGCGAATTCTTCTCCGGCCTCCTTAGGCCAATCTCCACTGGCGAACACGGTCGGGGCAAAACGGTCCGACGGTTAAGTCGAAGAGTCATGCGCCTCTGGTACGGCCTAAAGAAAAACTCAAAGACACGAAAAAACAACAGGTCGGAAGATTCGCTTGAATCACATAAAAGTAATCGTAGACCAATAAAATAAAATAAGAAAAGAAGCCCTCGGCGAGTCGACGATCGAGCCGGTTCGACGAGCGGCGTACTCAGGGCCGTAAATCCGGCCCACTGCTCGACCAAAAACCGTGCGAGGTGGCGGGACTCGGAATGTCACGTCACAACTGATACCGAACCTTCCTGGACTTTCGAGAATAGTAAATTATTCCATATGGCTAACTTATAGATGAAAATGGTAATAATGCGCGTTTCCGCATAAAACTCTCGTAAGACGAATATAATTTTTCTCTAACCTTGTTATTGCACAAATAACATATCATCTGCACTGGTGCCCCGTTTATTCCCAAATTACCCTAACCATCGGTCAGCCAACTGCGACCGAGGTCAGTCTGCCTATTCGAAAGACAAAGCTAGACTACGAATGTAGACGTGACATAAAAATAATGGGTACAATCTCACACCGAGTACCTTTATATCACTGTTTTCTCATAAATGTAACTTTGGTGTGATTCTTTCGAGATTTTCATGTCAATTTATTCAGGATGCTCCGAAACATCCAAAACTCACATTATTAGGGAAAAAAATGGCAAGGATATTTGGCGCCGAGTTTGGCGAGATACCATATAATGACTGTTGTAGCTGTAACTTGCCTTGCTCAAAACTCAACTTATTGGGCTGAAAATTGCCAAATCAGATTACAAAGCAGAAAAATATTTTTAAGTTTAAAAACATATCGACGCTTGTTTCGAACTTTGACAGCTTACTGAATTTGGCTAGTTCCAATTGACATTTCAGAATAGTTGCCACGAAATTAGATTTTTAAAAATTGGAAGTTTAATGACATGTTTCACTTATTCACAATGCTTTCGCTACGATGAAGCCGAAAATGTATAGTATATACTTTCTCATTGAAGAATGGTAGCGGATGAAAAAAAGTACAGAGGAAGCAATGTCAAAACTTACAATTTTCTTGAATTCTTATATAATCAGTGTATAAGTTTTAGATACTTCCATTAATACTGAAATTTTCATCAGGGCTTGGGCTCCCGAATTGCGACTTTCGGTCGCCTTCCGTAATCATCAGTTTGCTGAATTGCAACAAGTTTTACGTGAATTAATGTTAATTTTTACTTTCAGAAAATATCGTTTTTTTAATGCCGATGAAGATATGAAGATTACAAAAAAAATTAAATGCCACATTTCGCGATTATCAGTTATATACTTGACTCCCTTGAATGGACTCCCCACTTATATGGGAGGTCCTGGATTTTCTTGACTCCATTACTTGCTCAGAACATGTACTTTTTATGTACAAACGATAAACCCTTTATATAAATCACAGTAATATCAATATTCCCCACCTTTACTCTGTTCTCCGTAGTAATCGTTTTCGGTACGGGTCGGGCGGTGTGATTTATAAAGGGATAATCCCCGAAGTGTAGGAAAATCTACGACAGACTGTATCGGATAAACATGGCAGTCAATGTGAAAAGACGATGGAGTTAAAAAAAACTACAAACATTACAATGATTTTATATTACACTACAAATATAAAAAACTATGATTGTATAATTCAAAAATATGGTGGGGTATCCTGTTATAATGCCCAGATAGCCAATGATGTAGGCAAAGTGATACGCAACCGAACTACAACTGTTTAATACGATGGACTATCAAAATGTGAAGGCCGAAAACGATCATTAAGCTTCTGTACAACTCTCGAATCAAGCGTACCTGGCTGCGTAATTGACATTACCGAGTTCAAGACATTTCTCGAACATTATTCATTTGAACATCCTTAGCTTTGGTTGGTGAACAATGAAGCATTAATTGTTAAGTTTGGAGTTAATGAGCTTCGTTGCATGAACCACACAACGTACTGGGTAAAAGGTCGCAGGGCAGAAATGAAGCCAATTAATGAAGGAGAACGGTCAATGGTTTTGCCGTATTTAATACCGGTGAGAAATAACCTATTTTTAGATGTCACATTAATTCAAATGGCAGAGTTTTTATTATAAACGAGGCGTTTTTGATTTTTCTTTTCAACCTAATAATTCCATTTTCAAATGCCTCGGATAGTGTCATTAATTTAACAATTAGATCTAACCGGTTATAATGTATTCTGCTGCCGAAGCTTATGTATTCAAATTTTAATCTGCCCATCTCTTTAGAATCCGATATTGTTGAAGATAGCACTTTTCGTTTTTCTGAAGTGGTTTGTCCAGTATAGCTCATCCTCATATTCTATTAATCAGAAGAGTACGCACGAAGCACCGTTCCCCACCCTATTCGCTAGCTAACCTAGTGGTCATTCTGTTATCGACTACCTCGACGATTCTTAAGATTTCGCTTGTTTGGATGAACAATGAGTAACGGGCAATTAACAGCAACGGACAATTATCGAAGGAAGTATCTTAACGGAAGTCTACCGTCTCTCGCAGTAACACGATCCCGATGGCACTGTCTCTCGTGCATTTAAGCGATTGTCCTGTGGGCTTACCCTCGCCTTAGGAATCGACACATCTACCAATAGTGAGATACAGTTTATTATTTCCAGATATTACATAATATATTATTTCACGTTAGGACTAAAGTCTTTATGTCGAATAATATTTTCGATTTTTTTTTTTACATTTTCCTTATGAAAGTAATATCGGCATTTATCCGGATAAATTTGATCAATATTTACTTCAACACTACCATTTTTAAATTTATTGTGATATTAATTCAATAATTACCTCTGCGCTTTTGCAATATACCGTGCTGTTGAATTTTCTGTACTTATATTTCTCTACTCCCGCAAGCTCCCGCCCTTTAGTGTCCACTGTGGTTGAAGATCTCATTATTTATCGTCATCCTGAAGCGGTCTGTTAGATGTCCCTATAAACTCATCTGCAAATCGCATCTGCGAAAAAGGTACGCGCGATAAGGCATTAAATCAGAACATCGAAATCATTTCGAACGGTATCAGAAGGATTTAAGAAGGTCGAAGATACGAAGAATGAACTCCAGATACATATAATTATATACGTGAATCGATCACATTTGAAAGAAGAAAAATATTCCCCTTTATGACTTCGCCCCTGTAACTTTTCGGAAATTTGTTTCTTCACACGCTTCTTGCAGTTAAATGTTTAACTTCCTGTCGGGGTGTTTATCTCGTGTGCTGGAAAATGTTTACATCCACTAATTTTGCACTGATAGCATTTTTAAGCTCTATTATTGTAATAATAATAAGCAATTCCCGCGAACGAACGTTGCTCGTAAAGGAGTAATATTATTATTCCTTCGCAAGCAACGCGGGTCTTTCAAAGTACAATCTATGTTCAATTGTTGAGTTTAGTCAAAATTTTTGGGCTGTTAAAAAATGTAAAAGTACTATAAGCATTCGTAAAAGTATTCGTAAACTTTTTCAGGTTTTTTATAAGGTTACAAGAACTCAAAAATGTTGGCTGGACATGAAAGACCCGAGGTCGACTATAAATGTAGCAGAACTACGCATTGTCTGCGTTAGTTTATTAATATCAGTATGGTAGTATATAAACTGTTGTTTTATTCCTAATTTCATTCAAATTGTAACCGTACCGTACCGAATGAACAGTTTTTGTGTGTGTGTGTGTGCGTTTTTTTGCTTCCTCATAGAGGAAGCTTTGTTTTGGTAGAAAAAAAAAAAAAAAAAATCGAGATTTTAATGAAAACATGTTCAGAATGTTCCAAAACGTCGAAAAATCACATTAAGAAAAAATGTCCGGATGTGCGTGCGTGCGTGCGTGCGTGCGTGCGTGCGTGTGCGTGTGCGTGTGCGTGTGCGTGTGCGTGTGCGTGTGCGTGTGCGTGTGCGTGTGCGTGTGCGTGTGCGTGTGCGTGTGCGTGTGCGTGTGCGTGTGCGTGTGCGTGTGCGTGTGCGTGTGCGTGTGCGTGTGCGTGTGCGTGTGCGTGTGCGTGTGCGTGTGCGTGTGCGTGTGCGTGTGCGTGTGCGTGTGCGTGTGCGTGTGCGTGTGCGTGTGCGTGTGCGTGTGCGTGTGCGTGTGCGTGTGCGTGTGCGTGTGCGTGTGCGTGTGCGTGTGCGTGTGCGTGTGCGTGTGCGTGTGCGTGTGCGTGTGCGTGTGCGTGTGCGTGTGCGTGTGCGTGTGCGTGTGCGTGTGCGTGTGCGTGTGCGTGTGCGTGTGCGTGTGCGTGTGCGTGTGCGTGTGCGTGTGCGTGTGCGTGTGCGTGTGCGTGTGCGTGTGCGTGTGCGTGTGCGTGTGCGTGTGCGTGTGCGTGTGCGTGTGCGTGTGCGTGTGCGTGTGCGTGTGCGTGTGCGTGTGCGTGTGCGTGTGCGTGTGCGTGTGCGTGTGCGTGTGCGTGTGCGTGTGCGTGTGCGTGTGCGTGTGCGTGTGCGTGTGCGTGTGCGTGTGCGTGTGCGTGTGCGTGTGCGTGTGCGTGTGCGTGTGCGTGTGCGCGTGCGCGTGCGCGTGCGCGTGCGCGTGCGCGTGCGCGTGCGCGTGCGCGTGCGCGTGCGCGTGCGCGTGCGCGCGCGCGCGCGCGTGCGCGCGCGCGCGCGTGCGTGCGTGCGTGCGTGCGTGCGTGCGTGTGTGTGTGTGTGTGTGTGTGTGTGTGTGTGTGTGTGTGTGTGTGCGTGTGTGTGTGTGTGAAATGGAAGTGCAAAATTCAAACCGCTATAACTCGAGAACGCCTCGACCGATCAAGCTGAAATTTGGTACACATAATGTATGATCAGTACTCCATGTTTGGTCAAAATTTCATCCAAAAATATTCAGTTTTTTTTTTTGTACGCCATTTTTCATTTCTTAAAAAATGTCTGTTCGCGCTCTAGCGCTCGCAATTTTTTAGCTATCGGGCTAAAAACGCGTATACAGGTAGAATATCATCACCCGATGATCCCATTAAAATTTCAGGAAAATCGATCGAACCGCTTAAATTTTATGTCATTTTGAATTTTTTGAATTTCATGATTTTTTTTTTTATACGCATTTTTTTCGTATCAAATATTCATCTACGAATAAAATAAGTGTCAGATTCGTGATCAGTTGAAAAAATACATGGAATTACAGTCCCGGAGCGACAACTAACGAAAAAGTTTCCCAGGCATTTTTATAGCCAAAATTGCAAAAATGAGTGATTTTAGGTATTTGTAAACAACGATTTCTTTGCTTTGCGATGGCATCGCGGAAAAACCCAGGTGCCTATCGTGATCTACAGCAAGACATACACAAGACGATGGATATGACGGGATTAAAAAGCTAGATAAACAGGTATCACTAGGAATTCTGGAATAAAAATCGAAAGGGCAAAAAAAAGTTCTGGAACGACGATTGAAATTTTCATATCGCTTCCTCATAAAATTGAAAATTGAAATTTTTATATCGCTTCCTCATAAAATTGAAAATTGAAATTTTTATATCGCTTTCTCATTAAAGTTAGAAGTTGAAATTTTCATATCGCTTTCTCATAAGGTTGCTTTATTCGCGAAGCTTCCTCGATGAAGAAGCCAAAAATACAGACAATGCTTCCTCATAAAAGAAGCTTCGCGAATAAAGGAACCTTATGAGAAAGCGATATGGAAATTTCAACTTCTAACTTTGATGAGAAAGCGATTGTTACGTCCTGTGAATTTTCGACCAAATTCACTGACGCAACTAAGAAAATTCAGTAAAACTCTAATAAATAATAGTCACAAGAGAATCTTAGAGAATTCATAAAAAACCAAATATTGATCGAGAATTAATTATGTTGCCAATCATTAACTGTGCGTCAGCCAACACTGAATGATTCAATTCAGTGATTGGCATAGCAACAACTCACGTAACGGAAAAATATCGAAAGGGAATATTTGGGTTGCTGGAGAGGTGTCATTGGTAGCGAGCATACCTTAGGCTACCCGAAGAACCCATTGTCTCAATTAGAACGGAAAAGGCAATCCGAATCCTTAGCTATACGCGTCGGGAGACGGAGCCTTATCTCTCCAACACATAGAGCGGAGGGATATACATACCCTCGCAGCGGTGCGGCCAGAGAATCCGTGTGACTGTCTCGAAGCGACTGATTAAAAGAATTGACGTCGGCGCTTACGAGTGCAGCACCTCTCGGGGCATAATTATTCAAATTAGTATTCAAAACATCTTTAATTATTGGAAATAGAAACAACGTTAAAATGAAATAAACATGGAAATTGGTCGGAAGTTAATAAGTGCAGTAATTATTAAATAGAATCACGAATGAGAGGTAAATTGGGTCAAATCGTTAACATAAAATTGTTATAAAAATTAAGGAATATATTATCTATTATTGTAATCATCAGGGAAATTAATTAATATTTTAAAATCATGTTTTTATCATCTGTAGAATAGTAAAATAAAATAGTTAATAGCAGGGAATTAGTTATTAGCATTTGGGGAAAATATTTAGAGGGATCATTATTAGTTTAAGTGAAGTTAAATAATTATCCGTTAAAAATCAGGAATTTATAGATGATATTTGTAACGATTTCATAAAATCAGAATTATAACTTTTGATAGGAGAATCGTAGAAACTTCGTTCAAATTTGTAAATTCTTATTATTTAAATTGAAATTCGTCAGAGTAATTTGTTTATTCGGGAATTGACGGTAAAAACCAGAATTTTGTAATTATTAAAATAAGCTGCGGAAGACGCCAAAACCGATCGATATTGACCATAGAAGGGAGCAGCTGATGCAACGGATAACTAGGTGGCGCGGGTGCCCCCCGATTAAAACAATAAAAGAGGCACCTCCGAGGGCGGACGGTACCATTTCGCCAGACCACTTCCGGACGACACCTTTTACTGAAACCACTTCGCGAAACGACAGTTTATCACTTCGCGGATCGTCACCTCTTTATTGTCTTCGCGGAAAAATAACTATTGTCTGGAAGTCATTGACTTCTCGCGGAATATTGTATCAACGCAGTTAAAAATTAATACAGTTTCGGAGTCTGAATTTTCCAAATAACAAACAAATAAATATTCCAACCTATTATCAAGTAAATAAATCGGAGTTCAACGATAAATTATTTCATCACCTTCATTATACAACATCATCAACATTTATCCATCGTTCTCAACATCCATTGTTGATTCCACGAATTTTATCTGAAGGAAGGAAGGAAGGAGGAATTTCAAGTTCGGAATCAACATCTTTCATCCATTTTAATCGTCTCGACTCATTTTCAGCTGTCATTAACTGACAATCACCGTAAGTCATCGAATCATCTAAATTCAAATAATTCCGCCTTTTATCTTCAAAACATTATTTCATTTTGATTCCTCGCTTTTATGATTGTTTATTCCTTCGAGCAATAATTAACTATTTTAAAAATCATTCAAAAATAAATTAATAATTGATTGGAGTTTTGCTAAATCAAAATGTCGGTAATTGAGAATTTGGAAGCCGAGGTTTGCGATCTTTCTTAAAGAGGACCAGGGTATGGAGTAACGAACTCGACGTTTGGTGATAACGCTAGCCTTCACCCAGTGGCGGCCATCATTGCCGGACTGAGAAGGATCTTATTACATAGCCTTGCTACGGTATGTCAGGGCCACGCGGAGTGCTGTATCGGTTCAACGTAGTAAATACCGTAGTACGCATCGAGTAGAATTCAATACCGAGCCATAGTAAACACCATATGGTATTCTTCGAGTTATATACTTTCGGCATGCATTCTCAGCCCATCCCTGAATAAATTTCCGAAAGGTTAGATTCAAAAGGGCACAGTTCTGATAAAGCGTCACATGCGATAAACGTGTAATAGGGAGAGAAATCTCCTTGACCGTAGATGCAGGAAAAAGCTGATCAGGACGTAACATAAAAATTGGGGGCTCGTCCGGGATTTCAAGAGTTTGCATGTCTAAAAATAAATTAATAAACAATTTCAAATTGAAAAAAAAAATGGAATAAAAATGTTTTTAGAAAATAAAATACCTATAAAGGGTTTAGACTGACAGATTGATAGCGTAAACAACGAAGGAAATGATGAATAAAATAGACAGGCGTACAGGAAGTTGGCATAAAATTTGTTAAATCCAAAGAAGAAGTAACTATGACACCATTTACCGGAAATCAGAAAGTAATAATTTGCCAATATTGCAAAAATCAAGGGCATACTGCTAAGCAGTGTCCTAAAATATACGAATATGAGATAATTGACATTTGTCAATATTGCAAAAAACGGGGACATCGGACAGATAAATGTAGAAGGATGGGATGTGCAATTTGCGGTGGCAAAGAACATTGGGCTGAAATTTGCAACCACCGACAAGGTCAACATTCGGAAGATTTCTATTCAAACAATTATGACAATAATTGTCAAAACTATAATTGTAATCAAGGTTTCAATTCAAATGCACGATCCGATTATAACCAAAATCCAAATTTTTATCCAAACGAAAATATTGATTCGAACGAAAATTTTTATTCGAGCGAAAACTTTTATCCAAACGAAAATTTTTATCGAAACGAAGATTTTTATTCAAATGAAAATTTTTATCCAAACGAAAATTTGTATCCAACCGAAAACTTTAATCCAAACGAAAACTTTTGTCCAAATGAAAACTTTAATCCAAACGAAAATTTTCATCCAAATGAAAACTTTAATCCAAACGAAAATTTTCATCCAAATCAAAATTTCAATCACAATTATAATCGCAATTAGAACTATCAAAATCAAAATTTTGGTCAAAGTCGAAACTTCAATCCACATTTTAACCAAAATCGAAATTTCAATCCAAACTATAACCAGAATTATAATCAAGAGGGTGAATTCGCACCCAGTGTTTTCAATACAGACTATATGCCAACAGTAAGACAACGATGTCGAATAATCGACGTATTTTTACAACGACCTGAGGAGGAAATTATTCCTCCCACCATTAAGTTAATGAGTAATGATCTTGAAGATTCTGTTATTATGTTGTTGGATACGGGAGCCAGTAAAAGTGTGTTAAAGGAAGAATGTTTAAATGAAAATATCCCAATATATAGATGTTTGAGAATTGCCAGGATGATATATAGCGGAACGGGGGTAAATAAACTGAACACTGCTGACGTTAACAGTGAAAATAAACTCTTTATTAAATAACAGCGAAGATGTAGAAAAGCGCGCGAAAAACACTGCACGATGAGTAGACCGTTGCGCTTGAGCTGTGCCGAATAACAATAATCGGAATAACAATAATCCGTTACGATGAGTAAGTCCGGTATGAGCGGTCCCGGTGAGCCCATTAGATTATATAAATCGCGTGAGACGACCGGATGAAAAAATACCCGCGGCTGTGGACTGCCGCGAGTTAACCGCCAGGTGAGCTTTACCCGCGGCGCTGTATCGCCACGAGGTACCCGTTGAGAACGTGAGCGATTCCAGTGTACCGACGTGTCGCGTAACTGAGAATGTACACTCGCGCTATGCTCCGGATGAGCTGAACGATATCCCGAAACCGAAGATACGTTTCCCACAGTGAAATATACCGAACCTGAGCGCAACCGTGAGCTTAACCGTGTTGAGAAAACCGAACAAAATAGGCGATCTACCGGAGCGCGTGGTGACCCGTGTCAGCCATTGCGCGTAGATGAGCGCGAAACCTGTTGCACGCGGCACGTAACCCGTGCCGCCTCGGATGACAGCCGGTGCGCGTGCGTCGGCGGCGCGCGTCGGCCTCGCCGGACTCGGCCGGGAGGTGCTGCCGAGCAGCGGCCGCTCGAGCTAGCGCACGTAGCCGCGCTGATTCTCGAACATTCCGCCCGCCATCAGCGACGGCGTCGATGATGAGATGATTGCTGATCCGGTTGAGATGATTCCTTGTAGAGATGAAGCGCTACTGATGATGTTGAGCGTGAGCGGTTCTGCGTATTCCGTATCCGAAGTCGATCCGAGGGTGGGAGTGCCACCCGGAACAGAGGTAGTTGGCCCATCGAAGATGAGCACGTATCCCCCCATGCCAGGTACACCCCACACCCCGGAAGATGTGGGACGTCGCAGAGTTGAAGTTTCTACCTCCAAGAATGCCAAAGACCTGGCGGATGTTAGCCAGGGTGAGCCAGGTTTGAATTGAGCGCCTCTGAGTAGCACCGGTGAGCGTGACCAATGAGGATGACCGATGAGAGTAGCCAATGAGCATGGCCGATGAAAACGACCGATGAGCATGGCCAACGAGCAGAAGTTTCCTCTGAAGATGAACACATTTCTGTAACAAAAATACCAATGAAACGGAACAAGGCTGTCAGAGGTGAAACCTCGCAAGTGAGAATTCCTTGAGAGTCGACGCGCTGAGCGGCGACGAACAATGAAATATCCGGGCGAGCCTCGTGTACATCAAGGTCACCGGATACCAATGGCTGAGTTTGCCGTGAGGCGAGCCAATGAGTCCTCCATAAATTTCTTGAGTTGTCCATGGTGATCCCGTCCACCATGATGAGTGATCTCTGAGCTGCGTGATGGTGACGTCCCTGGAGACACAACCAGTCGGGTTAGCGACTCCCGAGATGTGCCACCAAGGTGCACGACGTCCTTCCACTTTGAAGAATGAGATCCGATCCATATGCGTTGAACGTGAGTCCGTCCACAGATGAGTTGTCCGCACGTCCAGGCGCAGTGTAGCCTTGGGACGTGGTTGACGAGTTCTTTTGAATCTCGCCGTTGCAGCGCTGCAATGAGTTCCAATATTCGGGATGATGAGCCAGTTGAGTTGTGCTACCTGGATTTTGGTGCACACCAGGACCGCATGAGCGGTTGTGGACGGTGAGCTGACGACGATGCGGACGCCTGCCGACATCGCGTGTTGAGATGCACCAGAGAAGCCATGTAGATCCACCGTTGAGTCACTCCGTGCGTTGCTACTGAAGCAACGAGAATCTGGCCAGATATGTGCGTACTTCTCTGAACGTGAGCCATCACGTTGAGACCTGAGACGACAAAGTATTGTCGCAGCCGACCTTGTGCGACCAGAGCCCTGCAGAAGCGTCTGTGCACAAGTCGTGATCGTCGAGACGAAGTTGAGATGTCCGACTATTCCAACTTTGTATGATGATCCACGTAATGAGCGTGCCCGTGAGCGCGAAAGAACCCGTGACGAGCACGAGTTGATCACCGGTGGGCAATGTGGCTAGCGAGACCCCGCCCGCATAACACAAGACCTTTAGTCGGTGAACCGACTGATGAGCTGAGCTGAGGTATCCATTCCTCCACCTGTGCTGTCGAGTGAGACACCCGGTTGAACTGGTCGTTAGTCCACAACATTCGTTGCAGATGCCAGTCTTCAGGATGCTTGATGATCGTGCGCGACAAGACACAGGTGTAGTCGAACCAAGATGAGAACGTCCGGGATGTTGAGCTGAACCTTCGCACTTGTGTGCATGAGTTTGGTCACGGAGTGTTCGGACGTGATGACAGACCGAGTTATGAAGCCCGTTGACCTTGACGAGGTCTCAGTGTGGTGTGAGAACTCCGCTGGAGGCTGGTAGTGAAGTACTGAGCCGGCAGAGGCCGAAACCGGCACCTTGTCCATGCGACCAAGTTCTTGTATTCCTCCACGAAACGGCGATAGAGCGTTATATCACTTTCATCCCGGGTGAGCTGCCTGAGCACCTGCTCCAGGCACCGATGAGCTGTGCGATACCAATTCTCCAATAGCGTACGCAACGCCTGAGGAGACCGTGCACGACTTGTTGAGTCCCAATGAGCATGTTGACCGAAAATGAGCGTCGTACTCCTCCTCTCCTGGGGTGAGATGTCCAGGCGTGTCCGATGATGATTCTTCCTGCGTCCAGAACTTCGTGAGAAGCTCATGCAGAAGAACATTCCATTGGTGGACGGTCGATGTGAGCCCTGTACGCACGGGTTCGTGAGTACCTTGCCCAGGTCCATGTACCGAGTAGCCGACGATGGAAGAGCTGAACGATCAGTGCCACCGAGGCACCATAGATGATGCTGGACTCCTGTGAGTTGTCCATAGCAAACTGCTCCGGTGATAACGTTGGTAGACCGTGGCAACCATCCTCAGCAGATGAGCGACAACTGTAACGTGAGCGAGGAGTGAGTAGACCAGAGTATATGTTGAAAAATACCTCGAATTTGAGTTGGCCTGAGGACCCCGATACCCAGGATCGGTATCGAGGATTGTCGACGTGGGACACCGCGCCGATCGATGAGCTGTTCCGACACGAATGAGTTCCTTCGACCCTGGGTCTACCAGAAGTCGGATTCCGTGAGTAGCCTCCGCAGAGTCACCATGAGCGAGGGCTGCTGCGAGCAGCATCGAACAGGATGAGCGGAACCTTGACGCTGAGCGGCCGAATGGCCTGAAGCTTTGTAGGCAGCGGAAAAAGCCTATCTGTCGACAGCCACCCGTCGACGTTCCATGTTGTCATCCTTGAGGTTTTGCGTACATCACAATAAAGTGATTGCCCTGTGCAGATGTCATCTGAGCACTAACTCGAGTGCCCAGCCTCCGATGATACCGATTGAGCAGCCTGATGAGCGGTCGGTTGAGTCGATGCCTGATGAGTCGTCGCCTGGTGAGCCAATTCCAGATGAGTTGTCTCCGCGTGAGCTGTAACCAGGTTGCGCGGACGTTGGTTGAGCAGATGTAACGAACTCCATTGACGGAGTCAGCGGCGTCGCCTCCTTCCCCGGTGCCGTTGGAACGGGCATGATGTCTTTAAATGAGCGTGAGCGCGAAACCGACGGGTGTCATAAACCCCCGAGGTTGTACGAGCGTCGCAAACCCGAAAGACGACCGAGCGACGCCGAGTCAAACCTGAAGAGCGGCGCCGAACCGAGAACCGAAAAGCGGTGCGAACCGTAAGTTGAACGACCCGCGCGAGTCGTGTGACGATCTTATACACGACGTGAGTCCAACAATGTCCGTATGAGCGACTCCAAAACCCGCGAAATAATCGCTTACACGGCTCAAACCCGAGAACTTCTCGTCGAATCGACGCGAAAACTATGCACGTGAGACCAGAACGTGAGAAGGACCGAGAGTTCGAACGAGTATCGAAATCCGAATGAAAGAACGGAACGAAAGTTCGAACGAACACCGAAATCCGAATGAAAATCGCTCAGGCGACGCGAGATCGTAAAGTCACCTGTCACTCAAGTAGTCACCCGAATAGTCGATTGAGTGATGAACCATGCGCTAACTCGTGTAGGGTCATTTGTTCCCCCCATGAGAACCGAGCAAAAAACCGAATGAGCGGCGCGAATCGCGCGAGAACTGTCCAGACGACGCGAAACCGTGACGTCACCTCGCGACTGTCTATCGAGATGCTCGAGAGCCCGAGTGAGCGCGAGAGCGGCGAACCGAAACTCCCAACGCACAAAATAAGTGTTAAATGCGCGAAGAATTCACTAGCGCGAGCACGTCCGACGTACGACGCTGCTGTACTGTCCGAGCGCGAGAGAGACGCGGCATGCGAATTCCCGATACAAACCGCGCGAAAGATGGGATGAACTGTCTTTGTACGAACCGCGTGCGAAATATAGAACGCCACACGTGAAATTCTGATGCGCGAAACCGATGAGACGAACGAGGTATGTCACGATGAGCGCGAGAGAGACGCGACCTCTCACCACACAAGCGTCAGTTGAGCTGTTCAAGATGGCTGAGCGCGGGAGCGAAACACGAACACGTGCTCGCCGCGCGAGAACCCGATGTAGTTGTCACAAAAATGGCCGAAACTCAGAGCGACGTATGAAACGCGCGAGCTCTTCGGCACGAGCATTAGCCGTTGAGAAGTCCGAGCGCGACAACGGATGTGTGACGCCCGCCTAGGCCGACTGTCGATGGTGGGGAGAGCGACGCGTGCCGCGTCTATCTCACCGCACGAGAGACAGCTGAGATGTCCAAAATGCCGAGCGCGCGAACGATCGACGAACGCGCGCGCTCTCCTTGCACAAGAGTCGACCGATGAGTCGGCCGAGACGCACTGTGTGGGAGAGAGAGACGAGCTCTCTCCACACGAGAACATTGCTGAGCTGTCCGGACGGTTTAAGCGCGAGAGAGAAGCGCCAACGCGCGAGCTCTCACAGCGCGCGAGTCCGATGAGTCTCCCGAATGTCACTGTGCGAGAGAGACGCAACACGCGTACACTCCCTGCACGACACTGTTGAGCTGTCCGAAATGTGCGAGCGCGAGAAACGCGCAGACACACAAGCTCTCACTGCGCGAAAGTCCGATGAAAAATGTCCAAGTGCCGATCGCGAGAGCGAGGCACAATTATACAGCTGCTCGCCGCCCGAGTCAGCCGGTGAGTTGTCCGATTACACTGAGCACACGGCACACAAACTCTCTAACTGTGCACTAAACTGATGATAAATTGACAGTTACCAAAATGTGAGAGAAGCGCAGCGCGCGAACTCTCGAGGCACGAAAAACCCGTTCAGATGGTCGAAAACTATTATACTCGCAACCGAGATATAAAGCCGAGATGAATGTCTGTACGCGAGAGCGACGCCCGATGCGACGTTTAGGCGCGCCCTATACCGATGAGCAGTGCCACTGTCACTGTGTGTGAGAGAGAGAAGTGCGACGCGCGAGCTCTCACTGCGTGAGAGACTGGTGAGATGCCCGAAATGCTCGAGCGCGAGTGAGAGAGAGCACACAATAGTCACTGTCCGAGCGTCCGATGTGTCGCCTGAGAGCGACAGCAGACGCGTACCGCCCGCGTGAGAGACCCGACCGTCGGTGGTAGGGAGAGACTCATTGCCACGCGAGAGCCTGGTGAGATGCCCAAGATGGCCGAACGCGGGAGCGCGGCATGATCGCGCGCGCTCTCCACGCACGAGAGTCCGGTGAGTCGTTCACACTGTCCGTGACGCGGGAGCGGTGCACACGGCACGACAGCTCTCCTCGCACGAGAGCCGGCCGGTGAGACGTACAGGTGCGCTCGAGCGCGAGCGAGAGAGCTTTCCGACGAGCTGCCCAAGTGTCATTGCGGGAGAGAGATACACGACACGCGCACTCTCTCCGCGCCTCACAGATGAGATGTTCCGATGAGTACACTTACACTGACACCTTTCGCGCACTTTCGCTCCCCACCATTCCGCTATCCGGCTCGAAGGACCAAATGTTTGAGAATTGCCAGGATGATATATAGCGGAACGGGGGTAAATAAACTGAACACTGCTGACGTTAACAGTGAAAATAAACTCTTTATTAAATAACAGCGAAGATGTAGAAAAGCGCGCGAAAAACACTGCACGATGAGTAGACCGTTGCGCTTGAGCTGTGCCGAATAACAATAATCGGAATAACAATAATCCGTTACGATGAGTAAGTCCGGTATGAGCGGTCCCGGTGAGCCCATTAGATTATATAAATCGCGTGAGACGACCGGATGAAAAAATACCCGCGGCTGTGGACTGCCGCGAGTTAACCGCCAGGTGAGCTTTACCCGCGGCGCTGTATCGCCACGAGGTACCCGTTGAGAACGTGAGCGATTCCAGTGTACCGACGTGTCGCGTAACTGAGAATGTACACTCGCGCTATGCTCCGGATGAGCTGAACGATATCCCGAAACCGAAGATACGTTTCCCACAGTGAAATATACCGAACCTGAGCGCAACCGTGAGCTTAACCGTGTTGAGAAAACCGAACAAAATAGGCGATCTACCGGAGCGCGTGGTGACCCGTGTCAGCCATTGCGCGTAGATGAGCGCGAAACCTGTTGCACGCGGCACGTAACCCGTGCCGCCTCGGATGACAGCCGGTGCGCGTGCGTCGGCGGCGCGCGTCGGCCTCGCCGGACTCGGCCGGGAGGTGCTGCCGAGCAGCGGCCGCTCGAGCTAGCGCACGTAGCCGCGCTGATTCTCGAACAATAGAGATAAGATTCTGAGGCTTAGTGGAATAACGGATGAATTCGTTTATACATCGGGATACGTAATGTTATGCCGCAGAAACTCAGGTAGCTAAACTGAGGTCCGTGCGCGAGCCGTTAGCTCGGAAGGTTGGGGATGTGCTCAGTAAAGGGTTGGTACCCAAGTGAAGTACAAATATAGATTTATTCAATTAACAATATTTACTTAATATATTTATAGTTATTTATTTAATATGCTGTCGTGTAGTTATTCAATTGGTTATATCCGTGAAACAAGGTATCCAGATATTCAATATGTTTAACAAACATTTATATCGATTTATTAGTTTATCTTTCGATGCTTTATCGTTAATGCTTGATCATTCCACAGTATGGATATGGCTCTATTTATATGTTATCCATTGATTCTTTAGTTTATTCGTTTAAGCTCTGTTTATGCTTACGTCTGTCCTTTTGAATTACCAATCGCTAGTACACTCTGTACGCTTAATACACCTTCTCGATTAACGACACTCCGGCGTTAATCTTTCACGATAAGGGTTTACAATTTACACGACCCAATTATCGAGTTTGAGCCTTGCTCGAGGTGTATCCGTATAGTCAACCGTAAGAATCAGGAGTTCCGAAGAGACTAATGAGTGCCTGCTCTCGATCCCTTATATATGGATAAGAGAGCAGGTACGTCAGCTTAATATTGCCTAAATGTCTGTGGTTTACTTTATCCCAGTAAACAATTATCTTTCCAAATCCTCGCTTCTTTGAGAACGGGATTTGGAGCATGTTTTTGATTTCGGCATATGTGACTCGGTAATTCTCGAGTCGATGCTCTAATTACCGAGTCGCCCGTGATTGCCAAACTGCTGACTCAGGTTTTGGTGTATTTCGTTGCAGCGACGCGCGCTCGTCGCGTGCCGCTGCATTCCTCGATTGTTGTGCAACCGAAGTCGCTCCACTTTTCGGACTCCGCCGTCCGAGCTATAATATATACTACAATATATTATTACAACTATAATATTATACTATTATATGAATATAGTATAATATTATATTGTTTCACGAAAATTTATAATAGTAATTAATAGGGTGATACTACCCTATCCGGGGTACAACCTTCCTCCCCCCTAAAAAGAAAAGAAACTTCGTTTCTTTTCGCTCGTCTCCGGCGAGCTTTATTTTTTGGATCTGTGTACCCCGGGTTTAATTTTACTAGAGAGGCCATATAATTACAGAAGTGTAAATATATATAACCACCCAGCCAAAAAGTTTTTCCCGAAATTATTCTAACCCACCCGAACGGGGGAGTATAATATTCTTCCCTGCTGCGGAACACGGAGGCGGAAGGCCTCCGCCGCTATTGCTTTCTGCTGATGGCCGGGGTCGATGCCCGGTGGCTCGACGCGTTAGCACTTTTTTAGGCTATATTAACCGCCGTTTCCCCGGTGGTTTTCAATTATTAGTTTCCGGCCATCACGTACGTTACTTCAGACATCGAGAATGAGCTCAGGACGTAACCCGAGCCCACCCGCGAAGGTAAGCCTTTAATTTTTACTTACGGTTTTTCCCAAATTTTTGTATTGTGGGAAAAAGATTTAACCCCTTTAAAATGTCAAAATATATTCACTAAATATAGGGAGAAAAAAAAACTTTCCCCTTTGGTAATTGCCCCTCGCAAAACTTTTCCTTTTTCCTTTTCCGTTCCTTTTTTATAATGAAAGGCTGAATGGGGGAGCTTATTTTGGTGTAAAAAGATTGTTTCCCTCGGAGAGTTGTGCATCAGGAAATCCTTTACTTTTACCTTTCAGAAATTAATTTCTCCCCTTTTCTAGAAGTTATTTTCCCGCAAAAAAAAAAAAAAGAGGTTAACGTGTTGCTAATAATTTTTTTTTCCCCTTCTTTTTCCCAGAGGAGACGTCACCTGTCCTGCGGGTTCGATCTGCCATACCGCCCCGTGGGGAGCTCGCTGGAGTCTGGCCGCAGTAGCTCGGACGTCGAGATTATCGAGCCAGACGTGGTGCCCCTCCACGGTCGGTCTGCCGGGCCCGCTAGGTCTCCTTGCCCTGACGTGGAGATCGTTGGGTCCCCTGGACGGGGTTTCCTTCCGGAGAGGATCCATCCGGTGCCGTCAGCGCCGTTCCCGCGAATCCGCGTGCTGACCCCGGCGATGATCAACCTCCGGACCGCCCGCGTTCGCCTCCAGCAGTTCGGAGAGGTCTTCGTGCCTTGCCATCCCGCCCTTCAGCCCCGCGAGGATTCTAGGCCGACCATCCGCCCCGCGGGAGCCTCCGACTCTGAGGATGAGGATGAAGAAGACCCGGCGTCCCGGCGGAGACGCGCCGCGAAGGGCGAGATGGACTGGCGGCTCGCCGAGTGGTGCTAGTCACCTTTGTCTTTTGGTCCATTAATATATATATATATTTTCCCATCTTTGTAGCCGCACGTCGTACGCATTTCCATGTACAAATAAAATGCTAGATTGCCGTGATTTCTTGGGTTTTCCCCGTTTCTTCCCCTCCTTCGGGTTAGCTCCTGACGCGTTTCCGAGACGCGCCGGATATCATCGTCGATTCGAGTACCTTCGGTGTCGCATGGGTCCTTTCCCGTAGGCCGGGTTTGGTCGGATCCGCCTCCCCATGGCACTCCGTTCCGAAGAATTGCTGACCCGGTGCTCAAGTCGTAGGTCGGTGCACCTGGTCACCACCCGTGATTACGTCTTCTCTTCGGCTGGTGTTAGCGTCAGGCTACAGACGGCCATGCGACTCGCACCGTCCTTGCGCTGCTCCGTCGTACACCTCGGGTCACTGGCCTCGTGCCGTGCAGGTATACACGTATGTGTGTTTTAATATTTGCTCTCCTTTTTTCCCGCTACGTCGGCTTTTCTTGGCGGCCGACGCACTGTAGCTCGTCACTGCGGGATCGGTACAGCCGTTGCCCTGGCTGTCCCATTCTTGCGCTCGGCGCATGTTTGCATGCTTCCGGTTTAGAAGCCATTTGGGCTAGTTTTAAACCTTTTAAAACGTTCGCGTTCCAGTCTGGCCCAAATCTGATTTATTTGGACATTTAGTATGACGTGGTGTCGACTTTCCCATACTGTTTTGAGGCTCGGCGTACGGAATACGTGATGTGATATCTTTTTTTTTTTTTTTTTTTTTTATGTTCTTTTTCCCCGAACTTGTATTTGACATGACGATCGTATCTCATCGACCGATTTACCATAAATCAAGTTTCCCGTCGATTTTAAGTTTCTATCGATTTCAGCCTCCTTTATACCCACGCGTGGGGTTTCACGTTCTTGATGCTCCCGTTTTCCTTATTATCGGTTACCCAGCCCCGTTCTGCCGTGGTCGTTGCCCTTCGTGGTCCGATTATTATGGCTGTGACTTACCACTGCTCTGGGTTCCGAAGTCGGGACCTACATACCCTCCGCAGATGTCCCGGCCGTTTGCAGTAATAGCATTTGATACCTGCCAATTCCATTTTCTTGTTTCGGAGTGTACCCCGGCGGCACTCCCGTGCAAGGTGTCCCACTCCTTGGCACACACGACATTTGTTGTTGTGTTTTTCAGTCGGGTCCGGGACACGTCCGGTCGTAGTGAACCCTTCAAGCTTCTTCGCCACCTTGGAGGTGATCATCCCAGGCGTGTTGTCGCTTTTCTGAGGCCGACGGGTCGACCCTTCAAGTCGCATTATTCCCATCATCCGCTCCAGCTTCGCCAGACGCTCATCCAAATTAGAGGCTAGCGGCTCCGGAGTAGTGTTCTTCGAGTAGTATGCTTCGACCTCCTCAGCCCAGTCGAAGGCTTCCAAGTGTGGCTGTACGTAGCCCAAATTCTCCGCTACGGGTGATGCCCCGCCCGGGGACCCTCCCCGGTGCGAAGTGGTATCATCTTCAGTGACTACCGATTCCATGCTTTCCGTCGTGGTGGATCCCCCGCGTGACACTCTGATCGTATTCCGTTGCGCGGAGATTTCACTCATTTCCGCCTCTCGCTGCCCTTCCCGTTTATTTCTCTTCATCTCGACTTGCTTACGTTGCTGGCAATCCTTCCAGATGTGCCCTGATTTTTTGCAATAATTGCACACTTTATTCACGACGTTAAGATTTCTTGACTTCGGTGATGGGGAATGCCGGCGCTGGTACGGCCAGCATTTTTCCGCCCCTAATCCGTTCCCGAAATTTTTTCGCGCACACTCCCGGATGGCCTCCGCTATGTAGCCAATGCCCGGTGCGTCGATTCCTTCACATAGATTATTTATCACTCGCAGGGTGATATTTTCGATTATGCCGCGATGCGTTTCTTGCATCACTCGGTCTTCCAGCTTGCAACTCCGTACCCTAACGGTGGATCCTTGCCGCGCACTTCCCTCGAACGGCGGTTTCGCGGTATCCCCGTGGCCTGGGTTGCTTCTATAGAGTGGCTCTGTGACCACTGCACCGTGTCTGTGTATCCAATTTTTCGTTTTGGCGGTATGTATACCCTTTTCTCGTTTTGGCGGTATGTATATACCCTTCTCTATTTAGCAGTAGCGTCCTACTTGCTCCAACAGTGCTACACGTGTTTTACGCACTCGCATCAAACTCCAATTAAGTAATGTGGGGCCACGGTGTACACCCTGCACATTACGGGATGCCTTCTAGTCATTGACGTATTACCCTTTCGGTTCCAGACTCCCTTACTGATTCTGTTTTTACGTCCCAGTACTTGGCGACGCTCTTCGGGATCCTGCAGCGATCTCCGAAGACGACGGTTGACTATCTTTCCGTTATCTCGCCTGGATAACGTGACCCACGGTGTTCCGGTGATCACACCCGTGGTCCGCCTGAACACTTGTCGACCCTGGTTCGCGGAACTTTTTTTCCACTCGCCCTCACGTGAAGCCACAGCTTTACCGCAATTTGCGGAGGTTGGCGCGATTGGTAATTCGTTACTTTAATTTTTTATTTCACTCTGAGCATCCCACCGCTGCCACCAATGTTATGCCGCAGAAACTCAGGTAGCTAAACTGAGGTCCGTGCGCGAGCCGTTAGCTCGGAAGGTTGGGGATGTGCTCAGTAAAGGGTTGGTACCCAAGTGAAGTACAAATATAGATTTATTCAATTAACAATATTTACTTAATATATTTATAGTTATTTATTTAATATGCTGTCGGGTAGTTATTTAATTGGTTATATCCGTGAAACAAGGTATCCAGATATTCAATATGTTTAACAAACATTTATATCGATTTATTAGTTTATCTTTCGATGCTTTATCGTTAATGCTTGATCATTCCACAGTATGGATATGGCTCTATTTATATGTTATCCATTGATTCTTTAGTTTATTCGTTAAAGCTCTGTTTATGCTTACGTCTGTCCTTTTGAATTACCAATCGCTAGTACACTCTGTACGCTTAATACACCTTCTCGATTAACGACACTCCGGCGTTAATCTTTCACGATAAGGGTTTACAATTTACACGACCCAATTATCGAGTTTGAGCCTTGCTCGAGGTGTATCCGTATAGTCAACCGTAAGAATCAGGAGTTCCGAAGAGACTAATGAGTGCCTGCTCTCGATCCCTTATATATGGATAAGAGAGCAGGTACGTCAGCTTAATATTGCCTAAATGTCTGTGGTTTACTTTATCCCGGTAAACAATTATCTTTCCAAATCCTCGCTTCTTTGAGAACGGGATTTGGAGCATGTTTTTGATTTCGGCATATGTGACTCGGTAATTCTCGAGTCGATGCTCTAATTACCGAGTCGCCCGTGATTGCCAAACTGCTGACTCAGGTTTTGGTGTATTTCGTTGCAGCGACGCGCGCTCGTCGCGTGCCGCTGCATTCCTCGATTGTTGTGCAACCGAAGTCGCTCCACTTTTCGGACTCCGCCGTCCGAGCTATAATATATACTACAATATATTATTACAACTATAATATTATACTATTATATGAATATAGTATAATATTATATTGTTTCCCCTAGCGAACCCGACCACTGAGCAAACCACCTTCGAAACCACGACGGTGGTTTTGTGCAAAAAGTTCACCTAACATTTTGTTCGAACCACTGCGCAAACCACCACTCTGCGATATCCGTTTAAAGGTCACCTTGAACGTAGAGCTTTCATCGCTTCCCCCAAGTCAGTCCAGAAGCTTTTCGCTGGTAGTTTCGACGGTGGAAACGACGGAACAAACCACCAGTATACAGAGATCTGTAGCCCGGTGGTTTCCCGTTCTACCACCGAACAAACGACTGAACGAACCACCAGTCATGAAAGTAGCACGGTCGTTTCCCGTTTTACCACTGACCAAACCACCAGTTGTATTTTTTATATTTACCGGTAACGCTTCTAATAATCAATCGACATGGAAAGAAATTTAGCAGGATTACATAACCGCATAAATTCGTCGTTAAATGCGATGATTAACTGCGATTTATTTTTTATTGGTATCATTTTCGATCGAGCATGTAAAATCTCGACGAAAAATAGTTCCAAGGTAAGGAGACATTTTATTTTTACAATACGACGCTGAAAAAATCATTAAGATTCAAGCATGCCAACGGTACCGAATTTTATTTAAAAAAAACTTTGTTTTATTGTGCTTTAGAAGTACAATGTTTGATAATTATCTTCCATAATCTTGATGGTAGGTGCTTTGGGAATTGTTCTCGGCTCGTTTCCGCCAGTAGGATCTTTGCGTTCATTTACACCCTTTAATGTGATTAACGCGTCCCACCGAATACTATCTGCAGAAAAAAGTATTATTGGTACAACAACGGATGTAAATAAATATTAAATGTTCATTATTGTGAAAACAATTACCACAATATTGTATGTCGGAACATTTTTGTAAAAGCTCTTTGAATGTAGAGCTTCTCGACGTTTTGATGAGCGTATAGGCCCTTAGGTCTACTATTTTCTTCATATTCCTCGATCTATATAAAGTACAGTTCCGCGGTTCCGTGTACTTGTTAAGAATATAACGGAAGATTTTCTCGTTTCTGTCGTTCGTCGCTTCTTGTTCCGCGCCGTGTATCATATTACACCTTCCTATATAATCAACATTTCCCAACGAATAGTGTCTGCATTACAAAAAATAACATACATTATTAGTATTACGAGACATATAAATAAATAGTAGTTTCTATTTTGAAGAAAAGAAGAAAAATTACCTTCATAATTCTGTTTTGGTCGAAGGACGATGAAATGCTGGGGTCTCGCCCGATCACTGCTGCTAGACTCTTCGAGATTCCCGGAATTTTTTTTTTCTTTGAGTGTATACCGATTCCAATTATCCGATCGTCTCGAGGGCTGTAAACACAATAGACGTTAATGCGTAATACAATAGATTTACATGAACATTTGTTTTAATTCCGAGAAAATAATAGTACCGTCATAATTTGATGTCGTTTCCAATTTTGACTAATCTGTTTCCCATGTATTAGGTAGTCTGGTAATGTAGAGGCTGTTCGGGGTTTCGATCATCATTGCTGGTACGGGTATATCGATGACATTAACAAAGTGTTTGTGTGATGAAGATGCGGCTGTCTCGATATGTCGAGCTTCGAAAGCTGTTCCGAGACTGCCAATACGTTCGATTAATAAACCAAAAACAGTTTCGTCATTGTGACAAAAGCTTATAATTTTCAAGATTTTTCCATATTTGTGACGTTCACTATACAAAAATTCATTGCAAAATCGGGTTTTGCTCTTAGCCTCCGTTTCCGCACATCGGAAGTCGGTACCGTTTATTACCGCACGTTCATAAGAGAAAACTGTTTTAGTTTGAAATCCGGCAAAACGCAATGCCTCGTCTTCCCAAGCGTCAGGTTGCCGGCTCTTAGCATTTCCGATGCCACGGAATTTAGAATCAATCGATTTAGAGTTGTAGTGGGGACTTCTATACTTGGAGCCCTCATTTAGTATTGAAGATATTGCTTTTTTCGTTTCCGTTGAGATGTCGGGATTGATAAAAAAATCATCGATGAATCGAGTCATTAAAAACCTCGTGGCGATTTGAAGAGGCCTTCCATTCGCGCTGGTAACTTTTTCGATTATCTTCTTGTTCCAAGATTCAAATGGGAATGCACTATGGGCCCAAAAAGGTCCCCAATTCTGTACCGTATCGACGAGATGAGTCAAGAGATGAATGTTGTATCTCATGTTTTCGATCCCAAACGTTTCTTGAAACTTCGCGACGTATTGTTGAAGCAATAGCCGTGCTTCCTGCAGTTCATCGGTACCGATACAGTCCTGATTTAGAATCCATGACGCACGGCACAGCAAAGACAAGTGCTGCAGATCGCATTCGCGAATTAGTCCTTCGAGACACGGGAGAGCATAAAATTGAATCCAATTTCTCCACTCCGTGGCTTTCCATTGTTTCATCTCTTGGACGGTTCTTGGTTTTCTTGCGATTCTAGTCGGTGGTCGAATATTTATGAGTCGAAAATTTATACTTGATAAATTTGCGGGTTTTCCAGCATACCAAACCTCCGTAGCTTTCCCGTGTAGCAGTAGCTCGGTGTGCAGCTTCGCTACACCTAAATAAACATTATGCATGCTATCAACTACGGGCCCGCATGATATGTCAAATTCCGGCAGAAGAGCTATTGCCGAATTTCCTTTCACACCAAAATTTACGTGTTTCGGATGCCCTTTCACATGATTTTCACGTGCTTCGGATGCCCTTTTCATATGTTTACGAATTTCTTTATCCGTCCGCCGAAATGAGGGTTGGTTCTCAATGGGAAACGATCGTTTTACTCCTCGTCCAGGCAAATGTACACCTTTCACGTAACAAAATGTACATCCGTAAGTTCCATTGAAAAGAGTCATATTGAGAATTGCGGGTCTGGCCACCGAATCAGCTATACAAACAAGTGTAACGAATTTACTCGTAATAACGGTATCGTCAATAGAATTTGTCCACGTTATTCCTTTCTCGTACAAATATCTCAATTCAAGTATCGTTGGCAGCAGAAGCGTGTTCAACGGGGGATGTACCGTATCGACCCATATACCGGCTAAGATTGTGTACCGTTTTCTCGCATGTGGCGACAACTCGTTAATTTGGAGGAGGATGGGCCAAGCGCTGGCTTTCGACGATTTGGATACTTGACATCCGTCTGTGAAGATTGAAAACGAAAAATTGTTTTCGTTGCTTAAAAAACGACCAGGCTCGCACTTGTCCTTGTATTTTTCACCGTCGTAGATGTCTTCGATGGCATCTGCATTTTTCCTTTTGCGAGTGAACCGATATCTCAAAGTATTGACAATATTCGGATCTGCAAATAGTTGTTTTAGTTGCCGGACAATTTTCACTTGAATGAAATATGCTAACCACTCTTTGCTTTTATCCGGTCCACACTTTTTGCATGAGCAATCTTTATTCGGTTCGTTGCCTTCGCCGACGTAGGACTGACAGAAACGGCAATACAGGTGTCGCGTCATTGCAGCTTCGTTGTTTCTGGATAACATCGCCCAGAGAGCTTTCAACGTGCGTGGTAAGCCACTGTTAACAAATATATTACTTAAACTCTTCAACATCAGTGTCGTTACTGCGTATGTGAGTTTCCCCCGAAGCGATATCGCGATGATGTTGGCAATGACGAATGCCGTTGAGACCCAACTTTTCACTTTTATCACTTGGGTCCAATCTGCGATTTTGCTGAATGAGAAAATATTATCGTCGGATTCATTTCCATGCAGAGAAGCGTCTTCGAAATCATTATCGCAGCTTTGATATCCAATATTATCGTCATCATCGAGATTTTTTTCCTCGTTCATAGTACTTGGGGGCTTGTTACTCGTTTTGCTGCGATCTGACGAATGTAACGAATGGTCCAAATCGGTGAATGATTCAGCCATTACAGAAGATGTATCTTCGTTACTGGAGGGCGACGATTGTTGAGCAGAATCGATGAAATCTGTACCGGTACCGATCGCATGACTTCTGCTTTTATCGTTTTGCACTTTATTTTTACTTCCCATGTGTTCGACATTTCTACCCATATGCGTATCCGTGTCAATTATCATTTTAGAACCGACACCGAATGCACCGTCCTCGTTGCGCTGAAAATAAAATTTGGCTTCAGCGATGTCTTTAATGACTGATGGCAGTTTTAAGAACTATAATTCAACTTACCGGATATAATTGCGTAGGGATTGTTAAATGTTGGAAAGGTTTATCCGCTGGAAGTGCTTTATAATACCGCCGATACATAGCGATTCTTCTCCGATAAAGATTGGTACGGGACTTTCCAGAGAAACGCGAGCATGTTTCGGCTTCGGTTGTTGATGATGGCTGCTGTTGCTGCTGTGGCCGCGATGTAGTCGACGGACCCGTGATACGTGCACCCCACATCTTGAAAAAAAATCGACTAAGTTAGCAAAAGTTAATTGATTATTAACTTTTTGACATTAGTATGCATCTTTAAAATGGTCGATTTTTTCAAATTTTAATTTCATTGGGAAATTTTTAAAATTCCAGATGCATTCACATACAGCGTGAAATCCCCTACACTTCCCCAGCCTCCGACGGAAACGTCATCGTTATTTTTAAATCATTACAGCTAGACAGGTTACAATATCTATACGACGCATTAGGAGCCAGCCGTTTCGTGCTTTATAACAATTACCGCAGCAGCCGGAAGTCCTTTTACTTTCGAGGCTCACGATAAATGTATAATGTTTGTAAAAACGATGAAAAAAAAACACTTTCCGGCTCAAAGTACAGGTTTTACAACTTTAATCAATTAACAGCTCAGCGGTAGAAAGAACTTACAAACGATTAATATTTGGTCGATATAAAAATATAAATAAAAATACTCGTCATTATGTTGCGCTACAAGTTAGCTTTGTCGTCGTTACTGCGCTCCTTCTTATTGAGTGAATTCTACTAGAAGTGTTAATCTTTCAAGGAACTCGAGGAACCTATATTAGCACCGATAAACGAGATCATTTTATTCAACTTAATTGTACTTTTTTAAACTTTTATCAATAGATACTTGAGCGGTAAATAAACTTAAAAATATTAATACTTTACTGATGTAATGACCGTACACATAATTAAACTTGAGCGATATAAATAATGAAAATGAAAATACTTGGCATTGTGCCATGCTGCAAGTTAACTTAAGGTAGCACCAGCGTGTGGTGTTCATTTCGCCTAAATTCGAGAAATTCGGGCAAGAATTGCAAACACTTCCTGATATTATCAAAATCTGAAAAAAAATTATACTCATTATAGGCACTGAAAAGACTAATTTTGCATAATTCTCCATCAAAATATGCGGTAACTCAACTTTTTTAAAAATAAAAATGATTTGTTCATTTTTCGGAGTACGTGTGAATTTGTTCAGATTTTCATCTTTATTTTGATTTGTCTTGTTTTTACATGGAAAAATGTGCAAACATCAAAATAAAGATAAAAATCTGAAAAAATTCATACATATTCCGAAAAACGAACGAATTATTTTCATAAAAAAAAAGTTGAGTTACGGCATATTTTGATGAACAATTTTTTTTCAACAATTTGTTAATCACATTTTGATGAACAATTTTTTTTCAACAATTTGTTAATCACATTTTGATATTATTATTATGCATAACGAATATTTGCAGCACCTTGTATATGCTTGATTTTTTTCACATTTTTATCCCATTGAGAAGTGTTCGTAAATTCTCTTTGAATCTCCGGAAAACGAGATCAAAGTCAGACTGTACGCTAGTACTACCTTAAGCGAATTCTGCTGCTAATCATGTTCGTCCTCCGAGAAATGCAAGGAATTTTTACCGGATTGTTTAGAAGCGGCAGAGTATCGTCCAGGGACTCGAACAAATGTCTCTTTGGCATTTTTATCCCGCGTTTCTGCGCCGAATTTTCCACCCTTCTTTACGTACCATTCGCCATGTTGCGGGCACGTTTTTATCATATGGTCGTTCAGCCATTTCTGTAAACGGCTTATCGTAGTTTCCAAATGGACATCTGACAGCACGGGGTCTACTCGGTGCTGGCATGGGATTATATGTCGTGCCGGCACAATGCAGACATATACGTCCGCATGTGACGATATTGTGACGACATGGCATTTTTATATCAAAAGCTGCTTGCACAGTTCCAGCTTGACGTGGAGCTCAACCAATTTGAAATGAGCTGGAACTGTGCATGCAGGTTTTGATATCAAAACGCCGTGCCGTCACAATATCGTCACATGCGGACGTACTTGACTGCATTGTGCCGGTTCAACGTGGCGAATGCACGGCACGTTTTTTCTATCTGGGTTGTTACGAAAAAGTGTAAAGTAACTTACCGGTTTTATTTCCGCAGCTCCGCGTTGTATTGGCGTAACGATGTTGAAACTCGTCTCACTCGATGCCGTTGAAGTCCGATATTCTTTACATTGCTAAGCTGAAACGGTGACTCTCTATTTGTAGGAATAATTGCTTATGTCCCAGTATCGCTAAAAAGAAATGTCATCAGAATCAGTATCTTAAAAACGACATACAAAGCTTCTTTTCGAGAAAATAAATCATTTATTGAATTAACCGAGATCGAATTTCGCCTTTTGAATATAAAAAATACGTAACGTGCGAAAATAATTGTTATTAACAACGATCGTATTTACTAAAACAAAAATTTCAATCTCATTCGTGTTAACGACATGCATGCTTTTTTCAGAAAATTATCAGAATAATGTTATCGATTCTGATTATTATTCTGAATAATGTTATCTATTCGGTTTCTGGGCTTTTTCCGGGGGTGACGGCGAGCAGTCTATAAAGAGTTACACTCGCTGGCCATGCGAGGCAGGTGAGCATCAACAAGTAAGCATTCGTCGAAAGATTCATTTTTACGCAAAAAAAGCAGGAATTGAGAGAAAAAAATTATTTGTAATAAAAAAATTGAGAGAAAAAATTATTTGTAATAAAAAAATTGAGAGAAAAAAATTATTTGTAATAAAATAATTGAGAGAAAAAAATTATTTGTAATAAAAAAATTGAGAGAAAAAAATTATTTGTAATAAAAAAATTGAGAGAAAAAAATTATTTGTAATAAAAAAATTGAGAGAAAAAAATTATTTGTAATAAAAAAATTGAGAGAAAAAAATTATTTGTAATAAAAAAATTGAGAGAAAAAAATTATTTGTAATAAAAAAATTGAGAGGAAAAAATTATTTGTAATAAAAAAATTGAGAGAAAAAAATTGTTTGTTGCGATCGGACCGTCCATTTTTTCATTCGAGAATATATGCGACACGCAAAAAAAGGTGTAATTAAACTAACAAGAGTCGAACTATATATGAAAAAAAATAAAATTGTACCACCATCGGTACCCTGTAACTGCATATATGAGAAGCCGTAGAGTCGTAGAGTTAAAAATCACTTACTGATTATTCGGTTTACCCCGCGGTAGCCCCGCGTCGTATCGGCATAATGGTGTCAAACTCGTCTCGCTCGACGCCGTTGAAGTCCGATACACCGTGATCGCCTCGCTAAGGTGAACGATCGGCACACGCTTCGTTGGAATGAGAATAGTTTACGTCTCGGTACCGCTAACAATAATTTTTATCATGATCAGTACCTTAAACGACACACGAGACGTTTCTTTTTGTAAAAGCAAACGATTTGTTGAATTCCGATCGAATTGCGAATTCTGTTCCACACGAGATAACCCGATTTGGAAAACCCAATTGTTAATTAATGATCGAATTTAGTAAAAAAAAAGTTTTAATCTCCGAAGTGTTAACGACATACGAGATGATTTTTTCCGCGATATGATGAACGTAATTTTATCGCCTGTGAAAAATGTCAACTCGGATTCGGGGCTTTGTTCAAGCGTGACTGAGAACAGTCTATAAATAGCTACACTCGCTGGCCGTGCGAAGCAAGTGAGAATCAACAAGTAAGCATTCGTCGAAAGATACTTTGTCACACGAGAAATACCTGGACTTGCGAAATAAAAAAAAATATTTGTAAAATTTGCTGCGGTCGAACTTTACACTTATTCATACGATAAAATACGTGACTTTCGACCTTTTTTTTATTAACAACGATTGTATTTAGCAGAACAAAAATTTTAATCTCAGGCGTGTTAAAGACATACGAGATGATCTTTTTCGCAATATTATAAAGGTGATTTTATCGTCTGTGAAAGATATCAACTCGGATTCGGGGCTTTGTTCGAGCGTGACTGAGAACAGTCTATAAATAGCTACACTCGCTGGCAGTGCGAGGCAAGTGAGCATCAACAAATAAACATTCGTCGAAACATACATTTTTACGCGAAAAAAGCAGGAATTGCCAGAAAATAATCGAACTGTACAGTTTTTCATAAAGGAACATACGCGACGCGCAAAAAAATCGTGAAATGAACATGTATCGAATTTTATATAAATGTAAAACGAAATTCTTATCAACATCGGTACCGTTAACTGGACATACGAGAATACTCGTGTCACTTGAAGTGAAAAGTAGCTTACCAATAGCTCGTTTTTACGTATTTCCAGTGAAGACATCCACGTAGTTGAACCGAGTAGAAAATGTCGCTCAGTATCGAACTTAACGCCTTTGCACACGTCGTCGAATTATTTTGTCAGCAACATCGCACTGTGCAGCGTGGTCGGTACTATCTCCCCTTGCTTTACTTCCCCTTACCGCTGTCCAACCAATAAGCGCTCGACTAACGAGCTACCACCTATCCCGAGAAAGGGGAGAGGAATCTCTCTCCTCACAGGCACCGCGCGTGGATCGGCAGGACGCGGTAGATCGCCGGCAGTATCAGGCCATTGTCCATTAGTTCAAACACGAAAATATTGTGAAAGATTTTATAACGTTTACGGTTTGATACAATTCCGGAATGAATGTCGATATTCGACGAAATGCCAATCAATGGCAAAACCAGTACAGCGTGTGCTTCAGACGATCTCTCACTTAAGGTGAATTGACACAATCTCTTGGTGCGTTTCTTTCGAAAACGAGTCAACCTAACCTCGCCGCAAAATGACTGCAGCGGCACAACAGAGTGGTTTTTGCGTGGTGCAAATGATAATAAATAAGGTGGAACGTCGATTGGTTATTGAAGCACATCGTATCCTGCGAGCAAATAAAACTAAAAAGGGCAATCCCATATATGATGTCGAGTGTACCGTGAATTTCATTCACGCGTACCTGAAGACACCGAACTATAAAAAAGAGACTTTGAGAACGCATCACATTTCTTCCAACGGGCAAACAGTTTTGCAACGCGTGACAATTCTTGAAGTACACGGTGAGTCTTGTAAATTTGTTCCGTTTATTGTCTATCGAACGGCAGCTTCTCTGAAGCATAATGATATCGCATGCATGCTTTGTTTTGGAAACTGATTCCGGTTGATAAGCGAAATAGAATCCACGAAAACAACCGAAAGAAAAAACTGTATAGAAAATATATCCGTACATATATGTGGGTATAAAAAATATATTATATATATCAACAAGCATCTTAATTTGCGGCATGTTTTTCAACAGTACTCATAAGAATATAATATTTTATTACTTTTGTTGTTTTCTTCAACAATACTCTATATTGAGATTTCAGATGTTTTTTCTGTGAGGCTATTATTTTAAGGATATTTTTCTGATACATATACTTCTCTGATTTTTTTCCTACGGATGATTTTTCCGACATTCATATCGGTACCGTGTTATAAAACTCAACGAATGAAAGAGTCCGATTGTTATGATATAAATTCACGATCCTCAGATTCGCACAAAGATGCGGAGGCCTCTCTGGAAGGTAATGATGAATCTGGTCGAGGCGCTAGATTTAAAATACCGAAAACTAATCAAGAAACGCCTGAGGAGAGGACAATTGAACATCTAATTGCAAAAAAACGCAGTTCTATACTCGTAGAACGCAAAAAAGTCACTGCTGCAGACGTATGTATAGAATAATATAGATTTTAGTTTCGGATGCAACAACTATTGTGAAATTCCCATAGAAGAAGAGACGCGCATACATCGCTGAATCTGCATCACATCAAGACTTGCTAATTGGATCGTTACTTGAAAAATTCAATGAGGTATATATTACGCTAATAATGCTGCCCAAATTTCGAATTTTCTATCCCTAATTGTCGTAATCGAAAAATGCGTTTTTTCAGAAAATGGAATCGACAAAGATAGCGAAAATTATGGATACAGGATACCCTGTCGAGACGACCATAATTGAAGGACCAGGAAGTTCGAGGATCGATGAGACCTCGAAGATCGAAAAAAAAAGTTCTGCTTGTCCGTTGATACCGTGCGACCATGGCGAATCCCGTACGATGTCGATAGCGCTGTCACATCGATCGCCAAGTAATGCAGATCACAAGATTGACGATTACTTTAATGAAACGCCGGACAAGGTACAACCACTGATCGATCGCAGATTAATATATTTTTTAAATATTTATCGCAAATAATCTCAAACAACAAATGTGAGTTTCTTTCAGATACCCGAACCGATAAAGACGGCGAGGATGATAAACGCGGAGCACCCTATCGAGACGATTACACCTGGAGCACCAGGAAGTTCAAGGATCGAAGAGACCTCAAAGATAGAAAAAAACAACTCTGCTCGTCCGTCGGTACCGTGCGACCCGGTTCAATCCCGTACGATATCGATAGCGCTGTCACATCGATCGCCAAGTAATCCGGATCACAAGATTGACGATTACTTTAATGAAACGACGGACGAGGTACAACCATTGATCGATCGCAGAGTGATATATTTTTTTATATTTATCGCAAATAATCTCAAACAACAAATGTGCTATTCTTTCAGATACCCGAACCGATAAAGACGGCGAGGACGATAAACGCGGAGCGCCCTATCGAGACGATTACAACTGGGCGACCAGGAAGTTCGAGGATCGAAGAGACCTCGCAGATCGAAAAAAACAATTCTGCTCGTCCGTGCGACCCGGGCGAATCCCATACAGAGTCAACAGAAGTGTCGCATTTATCGCCAAGTTTGCCAGATACGGAAAGATTTTCCGATGTATTTTCTGATGGAGAGTTTGACAATTACATGAACGAAATGATAGAAGCGGTATACCAAAATTGTCGAGTCTAAAATTTCCAATTTGTTGTATACTTGTCGCTTATCCGGTGAATAAACAAATTATTATTTTTCAGGAAGGACCGTTTGTGACCAATGCTTTATTACAACTCAACGTTGCCGGCAGTATTAGCGGGAGAGAATGTATAACGATTACGAATACCACTGAAAAACCTGTCGAGACGCTCACAACCGACGTTGCAGGCGGTTCTACGATCAACGGGACATTGGATGTCCCGAATGGACCGTCGACTTATCCTACGGTACCGACGAACTGTGCGGATGCACCAATATCGGTAAGAAACATGAGTATAATATTATACTGTCCTGAAAACGCGTACTGTCAACGTATACGTCGCAAAGTAGCCTCGAGAATAAATGTTCGATTTGAAATTGGAAGAGCCATTTGTTTGTAAAATAGTCTTTGCATATTTTGTATTTGTTGTACTAACAATACTTAATTCCATCGCCCACAGATGAAGGTACCGTCGAAAATTAATGAAGAATCAGTTTCGATGAAGTATCTATTAGAAGAATTTAAAAAAGTTTTGGGGGAAAACGATTTAAACGACGACGAAACGACGGATAAAGTACGACTGATCGATTGTAAACGTTCCAATTTTCGCAGACTTGTCACTAATTGTTTCAACGGAAAAGTATGTTTTTCAGGACGTGGCATCGATAGAGACCGACGCCTCATCACAATTTAAAGTTCCCGATGATAGCAGCGAAAGAGAATGTATAACGAGTTCGAATATCACGCAACTATCTGTCGAGACAGTTACAACTGAAGAGACGGGCGGTTTGAGGGTCAACGATGTTTCGAAAGAAAGGTCCGCTCCTTCAACGATACTAACGGGTCACGCGGATGCGCCATTACCAATAATGAACGTGAGTACATTAGTGTACGGAGATTTCATAAATATCTACTGTTACCGATTGAATTGCAAATGAGATTTCGGATGAAATATATGAGACTGTATGATTTTCGAAGATATTGCAAAGTTCGAAACCAACTAAGAATAAATCATCACAAAAACGGAAACCAAAGACACTAATCAAGGCCAACAAGATACACGTTAAGGCCGGACGCGTCGAAAATACGAACAAGAATTTGAATGCCAAGGTACAATTACAGTTCACTTTAGGCATATACATCCGTATAACTAAGGTTTTGATTTCTCTTTAACAATGCTTTTAAAAATAAAGAAAAAATTGGTAAACACGAAAGGATTGAGTTTGCAAAAAGCGAAAAAATATCTTAGAAGCATTAAAATTCCTTCACTGCCATCGACAACACTCGACGCAAGAGAATTACTAGACAGCAAAAAGGTAACACATTCTTTATAAAACCTGCGGCATCGAATGTCCGAGTACCCAGTGATAAAATAATAAGATTAAAACTTTGATGCCACATTATGGCTATTTTCCAGAAGACCACATATAAAGACACAGGTCGCTACTACGAAATCGGCTCCATTAAGAACAATGCATGCAAGAACAATGTCGAAATATCACCGCAAACGAATAATGGAACTGTCATACCAGTCGCCCCTGTTATGCCTGATTATTCATCGGTATCGACAGAAAGTGCTTGGCTAAATGAAAATGCGGAACTTCGTGATGAGGTAAAAAAAAAAATAGAGGACGTGAGAATTTCTTTTTCTATTTTTTTAATCATTTGAATCGCTTTGACTGGGTATTGGTACATTTCAGGTCACAATACTAAATGCGGCGAATGGTGCCATCTCATCATCAAAGAAAATCGACAACGGTAGCAATGGAGAACAGGTTATCGTTATTACGACTCTCATAAATGATCTTGAGTCGCCGACAACACTAAAACTGCAGGATATTATAAGCACGGATGCGAATAATAGAAAATCGTGTGATATCTTTCCGACATCTACGAAGAAGAATAGTGATAAATCATCGTATAATATAGAGGGTACACCGAAAAAGCTTTACATCCCCGTGCCGCGCAAGAATATTCTATTGGATACGAGTCAAGTTAGAAAGACTAATGCCGGACATGTAACGCCGAAGTCAAAAGTAGGGTCAAGGTATCGGCATTTATTTTTAACGCCAGCAACGGACGTTGCGTTTACTGAAAAACATTTTTTTCTCCGTTGAACTTATCCTGCGACCCATTTGAGCCGTACTGTTTGTGTGATGAATTTTGTAAAACTAGAACGAAGATGCAATGATGTGTGAGAAATCTGCTGAGCTTCGTGACGAGGATTTGGGTATCGACAATTTGGAAGAAATCATCAATCTCAATAGTTCCGGGTGTGAATGGGAAAACGTATGACGTTACAATTACTATTGAAACCGGTACCGTCGCTATGCTATGCCTTTCCAAATTAATTTTTGTAATTATTGCAGGAATCATTGAATAACAGTAGAGATTTGCTAAAAAGGAAACGTCAGAAATCTGCATCGGCTAAAAAAGATAAACATCAATTGTCACCGATGAGACAAAAAGTTTCGAAAGTCCAGAAGAAAAAAATAAAGAAGAACGAAGGTGACGACACCGAAGACGACATTGTGTCGAAAAAACGTTACAACAAAATTATACGAACTGTCAACAATCTCAGAAGGGACGTACTAAACGCAATTAACGATCGGCATCAGCAAGACAAAAATATAGAGTCCAGTGATGATGATGGCGAAAAAATAACGCTGCCGACGGAGGCAGAAGAGGATGGCAAGGTAGGTTGCAGCAACGTAAAGTATTTAATCTGCAGGCAATTTTTCCGTTATTTTCGAACATTATGTATTTTACAGATAACATTAATCGACGACATTCGATTGCATTTCGAAAATTTTCTTATCGTACTCGACGCGTCGAGCATGCAGCAACGAGTAAACAAGTTGATAAAAGCAATGTGGCCAGATCAGGCTGATCGCTTGCGACGGTACATCAGTAAGACAACAGAGGGTTGCATCCAAGTAACGGACTTAGACATCGATAACTTTATAAGTAAATTTCAACACTTTTTTTAATTAGTTCGAAAATGTAAACACTAAACTCTATTTTTTTTTAGAATGCTGCAACCATCTTCAGAAACATCAGCGACTTCCTTGGACAGCGCAATCAGCAAAAGAAAGAAAAAAAATAAAATCCATAAGAGTCATGACTGACGCGGATTGTAAGAAACTTGTTCGACAATGGCTTTCAGATAATCTGAAATATGAACGGTACCGTAATTCCGAAGAGTTCCTGGCGCGTAAACGAACTGCACAATCCGACGAGGGAACCGATCAAGCTGTACGTGAAACCGCTAAAAGGAAGAGGAAACAAAGTCCGACGAAAAGATCTTCCGCAAATAATACCGATCAAATAGACAGGACTGACATTTCCCCGGTTCTAAAACGCACGGGGCAGTCGCTAATTACAACAATACTACAATTCATACAAGAACCATTGTACACCCTCGAAGATTTGCAAGAGAAAACAAATTGGACTGAGAAAGAACTGCGAACAATACTCACGAGGGACTGCTGCGTTGTCATACATGGTAAGTAAACTATCAGTTTCGTTACGCGTCGATTAATGAGTCATCAACAAAAAAAATTAATATTTTTCTTGTGTTTTTCGGCAGGAAAAGTTATGTATTTGGATGTAAAAGAAGAGAATAACATTTTGGAAAAACTTATGAAGACTACAAACAACATGAATATGAAAAACGACCAAATATCAACAGAAGATGTGGAACAAAAAGCGGAGAATGAGAAAGACAAGAAAATCTTTCGTTACATTTTGAACAAGTACACAGTACCGCGAAGCTATACGATATTCAGGACGTGGAATATTAAAAAAATAGCGGACCTAAGGGCCTATACGCTCATCCAAACATCGAGAAACTCTACATTCAAAGAGCTTTTACAAAAATGTTGCGACATACCATATTGTGGTAATTGTTTTCACAATATGAACATTGAATATTCATTTACATGCCATATCGTACCGATCATTCTTTTTTTCTGTTATGCAGATAGTATTAGGTGGGACGCGTTAATCACATCACAGGGTGTAAGTGACGGCAAAGGTCCTATTGGCAGAAACGAGCCGAGAACAATTCCCGAAGCCCATCCCCTCAAGATTATGGAAGATAATTGTCAAACATTGTACTTATAAAGCACAAGAAAACAAAGTTTCTTTGTTACAAAATTCGGTACCGTTGGCATGCTTTAATCTTAGTTCTTTTTCAGCGTTGTATTGTAAAAATTAAATATTTTCTTACCTTGTCTCCTTATCTTTGAACTATTTTTCATCGAGATTTTACATGCCCGATCGAAAATCAACCAACGCATTCTAACGATGGAATTATGCGGTTATGTAATCCTAAATTTCTCTCCGTTTCGATCAATTACTAGAATCGTTACCGGTAAATATAAAAATACAACTGGTGGTTTGGTCGGTGGTAGAACGGGAAACCACCGTGCTACCGACTGTGTGCTACTTTCATGACTGGTGGTTCGTTCAGTCGTTTGTTCGGTGGAAGAACGGGAAACCACCGTGCTACTGATCTTGTATGACTGGTGGTTTGTTCCGTCGTTTCCACCGTCGAAACCACCAGCGAAAAGCTTCTGGACTGGCGTGGGGGAAGCGATGAAAGCTTAACGTTGAAGGTGATCTTTAAACGGATATCGTAGAGCGGTGGTTTGTGCAGTGGTTTTAACAAAATGTTAGGTGAACTTTTTGCACAAAACCACCATGGTGGAAACCACCGTGAAAACGTAGTGAATTTCGCAGTGGCCGAACCTGCTAGGGTCACGAAAATTTATAATAGTAATTAATAGGGTGATACTACCCTATCCGGGGTACAACAGTAATAATCGAAACTTTGGGACGAAAGGCAGAGTTTCGTATTGTGGATAATAATTTCCCTATTCAGCAGGATGGAATTTTGTCTAATGAATATTTTCGAGAAAATTTGGCTAAAATAGACTATGAATGCAGTATGCTCAAGGCTCGCGACAAAGAAATAGAATTTTTTACCCGAGAAAGTATGATTTTTCCACCAAAAACGAAGAAACTTTTTTATGTGAGAATAAATGATGATACTGTTCGTGAGGGATTCTTGCCTCCGATTAAGATGGGTAAGGGAATAACTGTTGAACAAGGTCTTGTACAGAATATTAATGGAAAGTGCTTTATAAATATTACTAACAATTGAGACGAATTAATCAAAATACCAATTCCTACTATGAAATTGGCAAAAACCTCTGCCGAAATTGAAGAAGTAATTGAGATGAAGGAAAAAAGAGAGTCAATTGAGGAAGTATATGTAACCAATGAAAAAGGTATAGATGAAGTGGGGAAAAGTTCTGGAAGTGTCAAGGAAAATTCAATGTTGGAAAATAAAAATGAAGAAATAAAATTGATGGGAAATAATGGAGAAAATGAACAGATTAACAAAGAAAATTGGGTAAAAATACCGTATAAAACGTTTCAATCAGCTTTGGAAAGAGTTAAAAGAGAAAGTAAAATGGAAAGAGATTTAATCAACGACAATTCAAGTTCAGTCAAGAAAATACCAGAAAATTCAGGAGTAAGTCAGAAATTTGCTATAGAAAAGGATAAAGAAAAAGAAGAAAATTCAGAAGTAGACTCAAAAGAAAAATCACAGGAATTACGCGAAATAATAACAGAAGATACAATAAAAAGTCAGACAATGGTTACAAAAGAAAGTATAAACAAAGAAGAAGACTTCCATAAGGATAAAGAGATTGATAATGAAAATTTGATAGAGATAACGTACGATGAATTTGCGCCAAAGCGAAAAGAAATAGAAAATTTGAAAGAAAAAAAGAAGCAACGAAGTCACCCTAACAAAAAGAGAAAAATAATAGAGAATCTTCGATTGTACGAGGTTTGTGATCCCTTAGTGGGAGCTCAATTTTATGATTTGTTGAGGTTGACTGAACTAGACGAAAAGGAAACAACAAACGTTAAGACGACATTTGAAAAGATTAATAAAAATCCTGCAGAAACGAGTATGACTTTCATTAAATCGAACAAAGACGAAATTGCAATTGAACCATTAACTTTTGGAAAAGTATGTGAAAATAAGGAACAGAACAACGATGAAAAGAGATTGTCATCTGATAAGGGTGATCTTTCAAAAAGTGAAATTCTTCAATTTGAAAAAGACTTAGGTTCAACAAAGGTTAAAGGAGGTATGAAGGAAAATAATAGTTGTGATAAAGTAAAAGAATTAAATACACTGTAAAAAAAGTTTGTAAGTTTATTTTACAAAAATTTATGAAATTCGCAAAACTAGATATATAAAATAAATATTACTATTTTTGTCTTGTAAGTTTATCTTTGGTATATAAAATTTACCAAACCGGCGATTGCATATTACAATACAAGTATATTAACTCGGATATTAATAGATTTTTGTATGAAAATGCATATATAATTTTTAAATTCAATATCGGGATTCAAATTTAATACACAATGTTGCATTAAATGTGCGATTGAAATTATCGAATTTTCAGTTTCCGACTTGGGAAAACTAAACCGGAACGTATCTGAATTTTTTTCAAACGTGTGCATTGAAATCAAACATTAATTCAGCATTTTTAAAGGCACAATTGGAAATTGATTCACTGTGATTGAAATTTACTTATCCCCTACATTTATTTCAGCAACTGTTCTGTCAATTTATAATACACATATGAAATTTACTGCTCGTGTCTATGAGATCGGTTATTAAGGGTCCTGCGTATGATAAACCATAAACACTTTCGGAAAGTTAGTCACTGGATCAGAATTTAATATACATTTTCATATTAAACGTGTGATAAAAATTATCGATATATCAGTTACTGATTTTGAAAAATTAAACAGGATCGTATCTGAAACTTTATCTGCACGAGTGCCTTGAAATCGAAAACTAATTGCGGATTTTCAAAGACACAATCTCAAATTAATATACCGTAATTGAAAATTACCTATCCCCGTCATTTATTTCAGAAACTGTAACTTTAATTTACAATATACTTATAAGATTTACTGCACATGTCTATGAGATCGGTTATTAAGGGTCCTGCGTATGATAAACCATAAACACTTTCGGAAAGTTAGTCACTGGATCAGAATTTAATATACATTTTCATATTAAACGTGTGATAAAAATTATCGATATATCAGTTACTGATTTTGAAAAATTAAACAGGATCGTATCTGAAACTTTATCTGCACGAGTGCCTTGAAATCGAAAACTAATTGCGGAATTTCAAAGACACAATCTAAAATGAATATACCATAATTGAAAATTACCTATCCTCGTCATTTATTTCAGAAACTGTAACTTTCATTCACAATATACTTATAAGATTTACTGCACATGTCTATGAGATCGATTATTAAAGGTTCTGCGTATGATAAACCGTAAACACTGTCGGAAAGTTAGTTGCTGGATCCGAATTTAATATACATTTTCATAGAAATCATTTTCGAGAAAATTATAATGTGTAACCGACGGCGTGCTTCGTTCGGCCGTGCCGGAGGGATCGAGACCGCCGTGTTTCGGCAGGAGTGTTTGTGACGTCGCGTACGGGGAAAATTAGTGAAATTGTCGTATTAATTTGGAAGGGGTAAATGAGAGTGCGTTGTGCTGTGTCAGCCACGCCGTGTGTTTGAGTGTGAGATAGTTTTACATCGCGTGTAATAAAATATGAGAGTCCGAGGGGCGCGACCGTCTGTATGTATGTGATTGCGTGAGTATCGAAGTGTGCGAATCCCGTGTGTCGGGCAAAGATCTCCTTGTATGAAATTGTTATTTGGCTAATTGACGGGATAATGGTTTTACTTCGAGTCCTTCGGTTTTTCCCCTCAATGGTTTGTTTCTGTTAATTAAATAAATATTCGAGTCATTCGTTCCCATATTTTCTGTGGTTGCATTTAATTTATTTATTTGTTGGTGTTTTGTGAGTCTGCCCGAACAATTAATCGCTTATCCAGCCACTCTACCTTCGAGATGACTGCAGTTAAGCCGGGACTGTTAAGGTTTCTCTCTCGGTGCATTTCGGTGCACCTGGCGCCCATCCCGTACGGGAAAATAAAAAGGGAGAGAAACCCGCGAATTCGGTACGCGATTTTCGGTAGGTGAAAGCTCAAATATGAGGGAAAGTGGGAATGTGTTTGATCCTTTGAAGTACTGTCGTAGTAAAACTACAACATTTGCATGTAAGCTTCCAGTGTTGTTTACTAATTTAACGAGTAATGAACTAATTATTTGAAACAAATTTTCAGAATTGAAAATTCATTCACCAAAATGAGAATTAATATACATGACTTTGATAAATCTATGGGAACTGGTTTTATTAGACCTACGTCGAAAACGATATGATTACCGAACGCTGTAGTCATTTCAACTGGGTTTTTTGTCATTTCAATTGGCTGATGTGCTCAGTCCTCTTCAGATGTTGTCGGGTTCGTGCAAATGACGACAACACATAAACCGTTCCGAGAGCGCTCGTTTATGTATAAGCTGTGTCTCAAGTTTCACAAGCAATCGACAAATAGAAAAGACGCCCGCGGCTCATGCGTGAGCACCAGTCAAAAAACGTTAAGAGCCAATTGAACATACTCACTTAGTTGCATGTGATAAAATAATTGGTAGTTTTAGGATTAGGCGGGACATGAGAGCGGGACCCAATCCTAAAAGTCGCCAATTTATTCAAATTCGAATAAAGTCCGCAATGATTTTTAAGGATACGTCTCGTCATTTCTGTAAAGTTCCAATACGGCAGGAACTTTGTTTGAGGATACTTTTGCCATACTTGGCCGCTGGACGCCGAAGAAGTTTTCAAGTAAATCAAATTCTTTAATGTGCAGTAAATAAAAATAGATATTGTGTGTATTATCAGCAATGGCTAAGTTTAATTGATGAATTGAAGAACTACGTCGATAAATGGGATATGACAAATAAGGTAAGTGAAAAGCAATTTTTTTTTGTATCGTGTTTTTAATATAGTAGAACCGTGTTTATCCACCACAAACGGGACCATAGTACCCATAGCATAATACATTTTTCAATGGAACATTACAGAAATAAACGTACATGGTAATTCAAAAGAAAAATGTAACGCTGATGCTGTTTTAAACAGTACTCGGAGCGTGTTTTAGTCTATGCCTCATCCTCTATCAATAAAAAACCAGTTAAGCACCAACGTTTTTAGAAAGCACGTTGCCAATTACCGGAGGTCTGTATTTATTCGGTTCATTCCAAATTCAGACTAGCTGGAATGAATACGAGGCAACTCGATATGTACAACTGGACGAGTCTAACTTTTTTTCAATATTTTACTTACGAAATTGTGCAGACTTATCTCGGCGTAAAGAATTAATAGCGTGGTCAGGGCCTTGTTTGAATCAAAGCATATTGCTTATCAAATAGTAGAAAAACCGAGGCAATACAAAACTGTAGCTTGGTAGCATCGCGGCGTGATGCTTTCGTTCTGTGTATCGAGTTTTTATATATTGTTCTTTCCTACAGCTACTGCATATTGAAATAGGATTGAGTGAAAACACTGAATCACCAAAAAAAAATATATATATAATCAAATGCAGGCACATATAACTATCGCAAACTAACGCAAATTAGTATAATAAATTAAATATCGATCACAGATATATCCGAAGTCCGTAACTACGAAACGATTATCGGTGCCAGATTATTTTTCGACAATCCGACGAGAATTTTCTTTTACGATACTATTATTTTAGAAATGATAAGAAGAAAATTAGAAAAAATTGTGCATAATCTAGCATTTATGAGTATGCTTTGAGTACATAGTGTATATTGCCATAGATTAACTCATTCATCATGAATAAACGTGAACGCATTTATTTATAATATCGTGGGTATGCAAGATATTTTTTAATTCCAAAAAGTCCAAAAAGAAATTGTTGCGCCGTGCATGCATTCCAAGAAGTCGATCGCTCGGCTTGGTTATAACGCCGCATAAGAAACTAACTAGAAATTTCAGAAATAGCCCGCCGGAAATCCGCTATTTTTCTTGTTATGCTACATAGGGCGAAAATGAGGCAACAGAACACGGCAATTTGAACAAACTCAGGTTAATAAAATAATTGTGTCCAAATATGTTGACTATAAAAATAATAACATCGATCACAGTCATATCTAAAGACCACGAACACGACACGCTTATCACAGTTTTCCCACTTTCGTGGGTATGCATGATTTATTCTCCAATTTCGTAAAATCGGACGTTCAAATTTTCGCGGAGGGTCCGCGTTCCAAGGAGTCGCTCGCTATGCTTACAGCGCTAAGAACTTACTAGATGAAGCGATAGCGTGCCGGAAATCCGCCATTTTTTATTCCAGACCCCAAGCAAAGAAAACGAGGCTACAGGACACGATAATTTAGTCGAACTCAGGTTAATAAAGTAAGTACGCCCTATTACGATAAATATGATGAAAATAGTATCAATTCCAGTAATATCTGAAGACCGCGACTACGACATGCGTATCACAGGTTCAGCATTTTTCGATTGCCATAGATTTCGCGGAGCCGCTCGAGAGGTTATCTCGCGCGATAAAAGTCTATTGTACTTTACCCTTGTGTATTCAATTTTCGACATTTGCAAGTGCGAAATAAAAATTTCAACAATTGTGTATTATCCGCGAGTTTTGTAGATAGGTTATCCAACAAAATTTCAATACCTAACGCTCTGACGGTTTCATACTTCATTCGATAGTCGAACAATGCCTCTATAAACTCAGAACGGAATTACACGGGTCGTTTCGGGTCGGGAATTGTCATGTCTTATTTCTTGATCTGTTATTTTCAAGAATATTAATTTGCGTATTTCTCGGTTGCAGAATTTTACGCAGTGCTTAGTCTATACATGAACAACTGCTAAGAAAAAATCTTAACGATCTCGTCGTCTCAGCCCAGATTTGGGGCATAGCTACGAGTTAGCTGCAAGTAGAACGCGACGACGCACCGACGATTCGATAAAAAGCCAACGACTTTTATTCGGTGAAACATCGAATTCTCGATTGAAGAAACAGGCTACTATTTTATTTGTAAGTAGCAAACCATTTTTTTATTGATGCTATTGTAATTAATAAGTAGCTCAGTGTCATTTGAAAACATTTTAATGTTATTTAATTGCGGAATTTACATCGTGTCCAACATAAGATTTAAAAAATTTTAATTAAAAATTGAATGACCAATTATGTCTTGGTGTAATGGATTGTTAGTGTAGTCAAGTGGTCAAATGGTATTAACAAATGGATTGTTAGTGTAGTCAAGTGTAGTCAAATGGTATACAATCCATAACTTTTTTCAAAATTGATGTTTTCCGACAAAGTTATTCTTTAGTCGTTTGCATGCTGCAAACTCATTAGTTTTCCTATACATTGATTAACTATTTGTTCAGCGATAGAATATCCATATAATTCTATGCGACGATAAACTTTAATGTTTCAATATAGAACGTTCATACAGTACCAGTTTAATAGTTCCTGATGAAAAGAACTTTAAAAAAATAGTTGACAACATCAGAAAGAATTTATTTACTACACTCTAATATAACATTTGTTAAAAATAAATTGCATTTTTAATTCCCGCATTGTTGCCAGTGTAAGAATATCGCGATCACCGAAATTTCGATCTGTCGTTCATGGACACACTCGCACACGAACCCACTCAACTCACAGATAAAGTAAAGAACAAAAGCGGAAAGCCGCGACAATTACATGACTCGTTATTAAAGTAGATGCAATTCTCTATTTAAAAAGTACGTTATTAATAGAGCCAGCAGTGGTCATAATGAAAAGTAAATGAAATTTCATAAATCAGAATGTGGAGTCGATGCAAATGTATTTCTCTCGTCGAACGTTAACGAAGCTAACTATCTGCCACGAGCTTGAAATTTTTTTTATACCAAAAAACATGTTCACCTTAGAAATGACCATAGTCAAGTGCACGAATATAATTGATGAGAGTGCTAATGCTCTGAGGACTTTCGAACGCATCTCGGTCTCGGATTTAGACTTGGTTCCTTTCCATTGGTTTTCTATTTTACTCTGAGTTTTCTAGTCAAGCAACAATTACGCACGTTGCATAATAGAGCAATCGTGTTGAGATATGTCCCAGTACGCCAAGTGTAGGGGAGCGCGAGCCAAAATGGGACAGTGAGGATAAAACTCAATTTTCCAATAATTTTTGGATGCCCCATTTTGTCTCAACGACACATCTGGATTTTTAACCCTGTTTTGCTCCACGGACGACCATTGACACCATCCAAAAGTTATTAAAAAACTGCGTTTTGTCTCATAATCCCGTTTTGCCACGCTGTGTCATTTTGCCCCGCTCTCCCCTACCTTGAAACTCTCGTATTAAAAAAAGATCAAATATTTAACACCAGAGTGGATAGTGTCTATTCCCATATACTAACTCGCTCACTGGGAGTAAAAGTGACCGCGGTTTTTTTTTTAATTTTGTGGGTATGCATGATCCATTCGTTAATATTTTCGTAAAATGTTCGTAAAATCTTGGCAATCGGGTAGTTTAAAAGTTGGACGTTCAAATTTTCGCGCCGTGTCCGCGTTCCAAAGAGTCGCTCGCTCTGCTTGCAGCGCCATGCTGGGGACTTACTAGAAGATGAAGCGATAGTGTGCCGGAAATCCGCCATTTTTCATTCTCTACCTCAAGCGAAGAAAACGAGGCTGCAGGATACGATAATTTACGCGAACTCAGGTTACTAAAATAAGTAAGCCCAAATACGATAAATATAATAAAAATAATATCAATCACAGTAATATGTGAAAACCGCGACTGCAACACGCGTATCACAGGTTCAGCATTTTTCGATTGCTATAGATTTCGAGGAGCCGCTCGAGAGGTTATCTCGCGCGATAAAAGTCTAATTGCGATCTAAAAATTTCAACAATTGTGTATTATCCGCGACTTTTGTAAATAGTGAGGTTATCCAACAAAATTATACTTTTCTGTTCGAGTCTTTTTTCAGATCTATCGCTCCGACCGTTTCCTACTTCATTCGATAGTCGAACAATGCTTCTGTAAACTTAGGATGGAATGAGGCTTGTCGAATTCTCATGTCCTTATTTCATCGTCTGTTATTTTCAAACATCTTAATTTGCGTATTTCCAGGTTGCAGAATTTGACGCAGTGCTCAGATTATACAGCGACTATTGCTAAGAAAAAATCTTGACAATATTGGCGTCTCAGCCCAGATTTGGGGCATAGCTACGAGTTAGCTGCAAGTAGAACGCGACGAAGTATCAAAGATTCAGTTAAAAGACAACGACAGTATTCCAGCGAAGCATCGAATTCTCGATTGAAGTAACCGGCGAATTTTTTCGATATGTAAGTACCAAAAAAATTCTATTGACACTATTGCAATTCATAAGTAGTTCAAGGTCGATCGTTTTTCTTAGGTTGTAACCTTAGTGATTGATAGTATTTATTCAAATCTTGGGGAATTTACATCATGTCGAACCCATGATTTAAGAGCATGTGAAACACGTTTCAGCCTGTCTCTCTCGCTCCGCCGAGAGCGCCAATGATGCTATCTCGCTCGCACTCTATAGTGTTTCACATACTTTTAAAAGATTCAAACGCGTCTCGAGTGGCTTTGATTCGTATAATAAATCTTTTAGTCAGTATGACTATAAAAGCATGTCGCACGAATATATATACGCTCCGACGGTCGAAGGGACCGACGTATCGTATTGGGCTATATCCAAGCGGCATAGCCGTCAAGTTTTTTAATAATCCTGAGAGATTGGCCGCAAAAATAACAACACGGAGAAACTATGAAGGGGCATATCTGATTCATCAAGATAATAAAGTGCATTCTGAGATAATAAACAAACACGGCATTCTTTCTTTAATTTAATGTCCAAAATTCAAAACATTTTGTATACTGTAAAAACATTGTACATTCTGTATCACCGTAAAAAAATCATTTCCAGTTACCATTTTTCAAGAAGAGAATTCAAGAATGTTGGTACACGTAGCTACACCACTCCGTAGATTGACCCTTCCTTGTTTGCACATCGAGTTTTATTCTACCGTCAAGCACTATATTCGTACTCCCTTCAGCACATCTGATTGAAGCATTGAATTACGAAAACCAAATATACTTAAACATAGGCGGTTGAAATAATCTGTCAATAACGCGAATAAGTACAGTAAATACTATCCACATACGTATATCCGAAGGCCGCGACTGCGGAGTGTATATATATATATATCTGCATATATGTCATTTCAATATATTTCAATATATTTCGAAAAAGGGCCCTAAAAATCATCTTTTCTTTCAATCGATGCAAGACTCTTCTAACATCGTTAATATTTCTATGTGGGCGATAAGATGTTGGGAACATACTCTTCAAACCAATATACTTTTTATTGACACACATGAATCATTGATTTTTTACCGATTATATTTAACAGCTAATTTAAATTCAGTGTTTAGGAACGCTTTCAGCTTTGCTTAATTCCACTGTCATACATTTCCCACACATTTTGTTATTTCATTACACAGATTTTTCTTTCGCATATCACCAAGCGACATATGAATACCATCGCTATACCATCGGTGTATCATCGACCATTTTTAAGGTGTTTTATTTCTAAGACTCAACCTTTTTGGGGTAAAGTATATATTCATAATATATACATTTTCACGAAATTTGAGTAGGCCTTGTGGCGTATTCAAAAATAGGTATTCGATTGAAAAGTATTGAACACACTATTAGATGACCTATTTACTCGACTACTCGAACTTATTTCTTCCTTTGCGGATTTGAAATCGTTTCAGTATTCTCAGTCAAAAGTATCACTGACTTTTGTTCCTATATGTATGATGACGTTAAATTTGTCGTATCAGGATGCCAAGTTCAAGAGGTTCGACTCACAAGATGCGTCAAGATGTCGAAGGGAATGGAGTACAGGGAGAAAAGGAGTTCTTGAAAACGTCGATAGTAACGCTTAACGATCTCATAAATGACAATGATGTCACTCGAAAACTGTCGATAAAACAGATTCTAGACATAAACAGACGCCATGACGACGATCCGTACGCCAATGTACGTGACGCCGACTTTGATTTTAACTCTGTTGACATTTTGTATTATCACTGTGTAAGCTCCAAGTACTCTCGCGCTCTATCAGAATCGTATGTGGACAGAGAGTATCTGTATAACTATCTGTTGCCGGAGTTGAATGAAGATCGAGATCAATTTGATCCTCAAAACTATGGCTACACGATCAGCGAAATCGCTTGCAATGGCAATTCATTACTCAAAATTGAATATCACGACGATTCACGCACTTTTCATTTTCCATCATACGCTGAGAAAGTCACGCCACACAGCATTCTCTACAACTTACATCATTTGCATGGCATATGTACAGATTCTTACGGCCTCGGGGTCATAGCATCATGCACAGATGCTTGCAATCCAATTTTTACGTGGTACCGTAATGGTCAAGTGTTCAAACGCGGATCATTCTTATATTGGATTACTGTTCCAATAGATGAAAATCTTGAAAGCAAGTGGTCGTGTGAAATTTATTGCAACAAATCGAATGTCACTCAGCCTAATCGCCCGAATGAGTAGTAACCGTTTCTGTCAAAATGTCCCTTATTGAACGACGCATCACTACGTCCTCCGAAGGAAACGCGATCGCTATTATAAAAATGGTGTACGGATTTCGAGCATCAGCGCATGAAAGCCTTATATATCGCACGGTTATTGCCCATGTCCTTTCGCGTTATTTATCCATTTTATCCTCCAATATAATAATTATTTAATATTGTATTACATTTTCCTTTGTAACCTTCATCGAAACACATATTAGAGTCATTAACCATCGCATACATTAGACTCTACAGTAAGAATTGTTATTTTTTTCCTATATGTGTTTTTATCTTCGTATTTGCCATCCTGATTGTGTGTCCTATAATCGTTTGAGTATATTATCTTATCATATTTCTATATTCTGGTCAAACTACATAGTAATCTGGCATAAGCAAATATAAATCGAAACTTTTTGTATAACATGCGGTAGTTTTTCATGAATTGCCTTCTTGTGTGTTTTTCTGGCATTATATTCTTGTATTCCGTAGTGTGAGAATAAAGAGTTTATGATGTATTCTAAAATCAGTTCCGATTAGTGATGTTGCAAAGCTTCTTTCGCAGTTCTACCAAGGTTATTTGTACTATACGTTACTCGTTTTTCTAAGAATCGCTTCCAAACTTTCGCTTATACAGGAACTTTTTTTCATTACGTGTTCACTTACAATAAATGTGAAATATATCAACATTCTTTCTCATGAGCTTGCTTCTGCTGTGGTTTCATACTATCCGTATCTTCCCCCTCACCCTTTTCGCAACCGTTTGCCTAGGTCTAGTCCAAGTATTTTATTCGTTTAACACATTTATTGATCAAATGCATCAATAACCCCGCTAACTTTCTGCGCTAACAACTAACTTATTCACTCTACGATACAAAAAAAATAAGACCATATATTTGCAGTTCAGACGAGAATCAGGCATGGATTTTCGATGGGAACCAATGGAAACTGTATTCATACTATGACAGTAAACATACTGGACATCCAAAATTGCGACGTGAGACAAAAACTGTTCAAAACAAACAACACCAACCCGCATTGGTAGCGGCAATGTTCCGGTGCAGATTTTGTTCGGTGAATTCTCAACAATTTAGGAAGCATTTACAACATCGTGAATTGCATTCTACTCTGTCAAACAAATTCCACTGCGGCTTCGATGGATGCCGGAAGATATATAGATTGAAGACTTCGCTAGTGTCTCATCTGCGACGCATTCACGGATACGGTAAGGCTGCAAAGCCGAAGAGCCCGCGAGTAATTGCAAATCTACGTGCAAAGTTCGTTTGTTCTATTGCACGATGCAAGAAAGAATTCGATACTCGGTACAATCTCATTAAACATCTGAAGGACCACATTAGATTACAAGAAATAATTCAATGTCCATATGTGCGCTGTGAGAAGTCATACAAAAATATAAATTCGTTTACCAGCCATTTAACAAAAAAACACAAATCGGACCACGTTGATAACAGACACCTGTCCGAGGTTAGTAATCCTAATCAAGGACGAGAATACAGTGAAAATGAGAACAATCCGGTTTTGACGTCAGAACCCGTTTACACCTACGAAAGCGTCGAGGAAAGCGAAGAACCACTTCGGTTTAACACATTCGAAAATGAGGATGTATATCAACAAGATTTGTGTTCCGACTCGTTTCTAGAAAATGTGGCCCAACTATATCTGAAGTTAGAATCCCAATTGTTAATCCCTGCTTCTACAATTCAGCTTATCGTTTCGGAAACATCTAGCACTCACGCAAAAGGTCAGAACGTTGTCAGGAACAACTTGCAATCACGATTACTTAAAGAGGGTCTGACGTTAGAGAAAGTGAATGATATTTTAGACGCGACATTTGATAATGACCCTTTCTTAAAATGTAACGCTAATTTGAAAACAAATTATCGAAGAAAAAAATTCTATCAAGAACACTTTTCATACGTAAAACCCATGGAAGTATGCATCGAAGGGAGTGACAAGAACAGGAAGTTCTTCCACTATGTGCCCATAGCTGAAACGTTGACACAGCTCTTTAATGATAAATCTCTCGAGACAGAGCTGAACAGACATCCCAATGCTTGTGACCTGCATGTATTGTCAGATTTCACAGATGGATCTGTCTTTAAACAGTCCGATTTTTTTAAGAAAAATCCGGACGGACTAAAACTCATTTTATACCAAGACGCCTTTGAGGTTGTCAACCCCATAGGATCGGCCGTACAAACACATAAAATTCTGGCTGTATACCTGAGCATCGGGAATCTTTCGGAACATACTCGGTCGCATATCAATGCTATCAAACTTATTGCACTGTGCAAAGAAAAACAATTCAATCATGATAAAGTATACGGTCGAATAACTCAGGACCTTAAGAAGATTGAAAGTGACGGAATATTACTGTCATCCGGTAAAATCATTAAGGGCGCTGTGGTATATATTGCTGGTGATAATCTTGGCAGCCACCAATTAGGTGGTTTTGTAGAAAACTTTAGCACCTCAAAGTATTTCTGTCGGTATTGTTTGATCACGCGCGATAAATTGTACGACGAAGAAAGTGCAGTCAAGAAATATGAATCGAGAACCATCAAATCATATAAAGAATCGTTGGAAAAAATTGGGGATAGCAGCAATAGTTATGAAGGGGTGAAATTTAATTCCGTTTTCAACAATCTGGCTAATTACCACGTTTGCCAGCCCGGGCTACCGCCCTGCCTTGGACACGACTTGCTGGAAGGAGTAGTGGCATATGACGTGAAAATTTTTCTCGACATTTTGGTCCGAAATCAATGGTTTTCTTACGACACATTGAACAAGCGAATCCAATCCTTTCCATATTCATCATTAGATCTGAGAGATAAGCCTTGCTCGGTTAAGTCAAAGAAGAAGAGAATTGTCGGAGGTGCGTGGCAGGTTTGGGCATTTCTCAGACTTCTCCCTCTGTTACTCATAGATAAAATCAAAAACTCTAACAATGATGCATGGATATGTATTCTGCTGCTCACAGAAATCGTTGAAATATCATGTGCTTCGGCTATTCACATTTCCTGTGTACCATATTTCGGAACGATTATAAACGATTACATTGGACTGAGGATGCGGTTCCAACCTCCTATTCGTCCCAAACACCACTTCCTGACTCATTATCCAGAACTAACCCGTCAGTTTGGGCCACTGATAAAGGTGTGGACGATGAGATTCGAAAGTAAGCACATGTATTTCAAGAGGGTTCTCAGATTCACTCGAAACTACATTAACGTAACTAAAACCTTAAGCAAAAAACACGAGCTATTCCAAAGTTTTCTGCGTTCCGGTGCTGACATACGACCCGTCATCGAGATAAAGGAAAATTCGCATTTTAAAGCCTGCATGTACAACAAAGATATCCAAGATGCCGTGAAGCTGTCTCACCTACCCCACGAAATTCAAGAATGCGACGAAATAATATTTAAAGGGACCATTTATAGAAAAGGTGCTGCTCTAATCATCCGTCAAGATGGCTACCAGTATAATATCGTGATTGGAAGAATCTGCCTTTTATTGTCTGACGATGAAGACGCATTTATACTCTTCGAAGTATTGGAAACAGTTTTTCGTCCTCATATTCGCACCTATGAAGTCGGACGATGCACCGGGTACGAGTGCTTGCGTTTAAATGAATTAATAAGCACAGAAATACTTCATATCTACAAGATTAAGAATATGCTCTGTGTCAAACCGGGATGTGGACTCGTCCACCACTGCTTGTAGCTGTATTTACTAATCGAAGGTGATTTATTTTATTATAAGTATCACATAGTATTATAAGTATTATTTAAAAAAAAACAATTCGCTGTAGATGTGTACGTTTCCCTTGGATTTAGATTAAAAATTGTGCGAGGATAGGTTTTATTTTAGTATAACTCCTGAATATCGATAAATTTGAAAGTTGTTAAGATTTATCTTTCGCTGCATTTTCCAAAACGTTTCGCTCTGATTTTTCCGGGGGCTTTTTAAAATCGTAGACGCTGTATAGAAACAAAAAAATAATGTAGTCTGATTTTTTTCTGTGACTGTGCTTGAATTATACTTTAAACGAGTCTACGCATGAAAAAAACGGATGTACTAGTTTCGTGTTTAAAAGTTAACGAGGAGTAACATAAATTTTACCTTCATTAAATAATATTTTTCACATAATATGTCGAGTAATGTTTGAAGGCTTCAATGCTTAAAGGGTCGGTCTATCGGTACCGATTTATGCCACGAAACGAATTAATTTAGGTTTGCAGAAGAAAGTAATCCATTCTTTTAAACAATGGCTTTGCCTACGGTAGCACATCATTACTTTGTACTCGGAATTTGTTTTAATCTGTGTAATTATTTGAGAACAGTAATAAATCTCTATTTTTCGATTAAGTACTGCATTTTTAAAAACCGTTTTATTTACATATTCGTATAGTATTCTCTTCACTTATTTCATGTAATAACAAATCTACTGTACGTCATAATGGAGTAACGGAGTCCCGGCAGCCTCGTGCCAATGTACTTGTCCCGAGACTCTGCCGAGTCTCTTAATATATTTATTCCAGATTTTCGTTAACGTTAAAAAATTCCCTTTTAACATTTAATACGAATTGCATGTCTAGCCATTTCGAAATGTTACCTTTCCTTAAATTATATCTTGCATTTTTATGTGAATCGTCGCAATTATGGGTTCTTATTACAATTTTTTACTTAAAAATGTTTTTATTTCCCGACTACACTAAAAAGGCCCTATATCATGCCTGCAACGGGGGTGTAAAGTGGCCGATGCAGGTATAGAAAGAAATATGGCCACTTTTTAGCATAGTCGGAAAAAATATCATGTCACATGGGAGGAGTGGATTGTCAACTCGTGAGAGTACTGCTCACGGTTGATAAAAATTAATAATTAGTACCATAATGTACTAATTATTACACTCGGAGCGAAAATGTCAGTTCTCCGCACGCTTCGCGTGAACAAAACCCCAATTTTCACACCTCGTGAAGTAAAATGTGGTACGATACTCGTGCGAAAAACTTTTTCTGAACTCGTGTGATTGTGCAGATTTGCAGCACACGTCTTCGGCTCGTGCTGCAAAGTTACACTTGTCAGAACAAGTTTTATCGCTCTAGTATCATACAACACTATTGCATGCATTGTCGCCGGTTTCTTAATATTCTAGTGCACTATCTTGCATTTGGAGACATATTTCGTCGAGTGCGAAATCTATATTTTATTTGTATACAGGCATCGCGGTGTCATTGAAAATGGTTGAGCATGCAAAAGTATCTATACTGTTTTTATTATATCCTTACAAATGTTCATGAAATTCTTTTATGTAATTCCCACAGCATGCCGGTGTTTAAAATTGTTGCATCAGACAGGACGAAGAAGGTTTTGGTAACTGCTACCAATTTGACAGAAATTATTGACAAGGGGCGAGAAAAACTGAAACTACCTGATGGATCATATAAAGTACCCAATCCTTTTATTTATTTACTGTTACCATACATTATAATTAAGAATGTTGGATCATTGCTTGCTAGTTAGTACATTAGTGTAATTGAAAACGATACATGAGGCTTTTTTAATTACTTAAATATTTAGAACTTCAATTTCTGTGAGACTTTGTACAAGAGACATATCAGCTGATCAAGTATGAAATAAATTAATTTAAAGCTTGTAAACATATTCTTTTTTATAAGACTGTCATTTCGTTTTTCTATTGCATGATTGGCAAGGGGAAAATATCAAGTAGAGTTCATCATACCTCATATGATGGATAGATCGTTTCATCTACCAACTAGTTTTATGATGCAACATCCTTCATTTCCCTTTGCATGGCTTTATATATACATATATGTAATATGCTTTTTAGTAGATAATGTTAAAACAAACAAAAAATTTCGTTATTGTTCATATTTCATACAACTTAGATAGTTTTGGAGGAAGATGGAACCGAAGTCGACGAAGATGAGGTGCTCTTAGAGATTGGAAAAGGCTCTAACACCGTAACTCTTATGTTGTTGGCTGCAGAACAAGCATGGGAAAGTCGCACTTCAACTCAACAATCAAACGATGGTAATTATTCGACATTCGAGATTCTTCTAGTATCGATTCATGGGTTGCATACGAAATTCTTGTTTATTGAACTTACGATTGTATAAAGAATAAGTTATCACAAGTAGAATAATTAACGTATGTCATGCCTAGTAATACTTTAATATTTATCTATTACAGACCGCAAGACTCTCGACGCAGTGGCAGTCGAAAATAGTGCGAACGTACCTATCTTGCCATTAAGCATCGGAGAGAATGTTTGGAATAGATTTCCGCAACGATTGAAAGATTATTGCAATGAAGAACTGCCCGCTATCCCATCAGACAGACGAGCTATGATATCGATACTGGCAGATTACATGAGATACGAGCTGAAGGACGTCACGAGAAAAGCTGCAGGGAGAATAGCAATGAATATTGCGGCTAAGTATCCCAAGACTTTTGGAGACAGCATAAGCGGCGAAGTCGTGGGAGACGGGTGGGAACTCCTCAGGGCACAGATTTACAATAGTGTAAATTATAAGGGCGAACACGACGTGGCGAAATCAATCGTGCACTACGGTGGAAACAGTGATGATGACGACAACGAGCCGGAACCCGACGAATCTCGTAAAAAAGACGAATATGGATGCGTAGAATACCAGCCACTACTGCCGGACACTGAATCTAGTGGATCACAGGAGCAAAAACGTGTAATGCTTGTACAACTGTACGCATCCACGGACGATAAAGAGCCGGATGAAGCACTCATTTTTGAGCACATGGATGGCACGTATCCAACCCAAAGACTAGCGATAAATGCAAAACGTCGAGATCTGTCGAAATTACTCAGCGATTGGCCGTATCTCACAGAAAGTCCGTACTTGATTGCCCACGCTAGTCGTTTGGTTGGAAAGCGGGTTAACGTGGAATGGGACAGTTATCTCCAAGAAAAAGGAAAAATCACGGTGTTATTTTTCAAAACTACGTACAGGCGTACAGAGCGAAAACGCGATTCGAAGAAAACACCTACCGCGGCGGGCCGCGTGGCGATCAAGGGCCTAGATATTATAAAAGAATCTAAACAAGCAATGACTTCTGAACGCAGTATTATCCCCACGACGGCCGTGATCTTTCCTCTCATCGTGAATCATTTAAAGGAGGAAGTGGATCTGTTGTATAGAGTATCTACAGTCCGTATCGCATCATCGTACTTGCCACGCCTCGTTTCATGACCTTTAAAAACTATATTATATTCTTGAATTATTGTTTTAATTAGGACATCACCGATGACAATGAATTGAAAAAGACGGTCGAACCGACGCCCATTCTCATCATTAAGGGTACGATATAGTCGCTGCAATTACTAAAATAATTCGAACCAATTTTTTTTTTCAATGCTTATTATTGCTTCTGTTGGGTCATTATTTTATTATGATTTTTTACAGGCCAGTCATTCTATGATGGAAATGCGACGTACATCGTGATCGTAGACAACTGCGTAATTCGTGCACGAAGCCTGTTCGACGGAATGCTATCGGTGATCGTTGCGTATTACGTATTCGGATACGCATATCCGGAAAAAATTTGCAAAACCTTGGAATTTCTTCAGAGGTACGAGGGCTTTGCAGCAAAAATCGAATAATTAATATAAAGAAGTGTGCACTATTTTTAAATAATAATAATTTAATGCACCGGTTTGGAATTTTTTACGCAAAAACGGCACATTACATTTAATGTACAATTTTCATGAAAGAGCAATGGATTTTTAGAGTGCAATTAAAGTACTTTTATAGTAAAATTTAAAGACAATTATCAAAAATAAAGTATTTCTAAAGTTTTTAATATACTGTACATTAATTTTTCATCGCAATTATACATGAAATTTAATATACCAGACTGGTAGATACGACTAAGAGATCCTATCTATCAGTCTACGGATCACATGATTTTTGTGCAAAATCTTAACAAATGCACGCTTAAACAATAGGGAAGCAATGGGGGAAAAAAGAACGATGATCTTTGCGAAAGTATTGAATAATAAAATCCACTTGGTTTATTTTATTACAGAGTATTCCTCGGCCTTAACCCGAAGAAAGGTAACAAACGTGCGGGAAAGAAAAGGCAGAGCATTTCTTTCGACGCAAAGGTCTTCAAGTTGGCAAACGACATCGAGACTTTCACGAAAGAAATCCAGATCGATGCCGCTAATAACTAATCACAAAAGCTTTTATTGTATTCGATTATTTCAATAAATATTTCATAATTTTGTAATACTTCCAAAACCTTTTTTTAAAAACCTGTTTGATCAATGTAATATACAAAAGTGTATTAATTTTCCAGAGTGATTTATGAACTTACAGACACGAAATTGAATATCGATATTCATCAGTGTAACACATTCCAAGTACCATTTCTCAAATTACAGTATGCGTGTTATTCAAATGATATATTTTTGTATATTACAGTGCCGAAACTATATTTTTAATTAACAAAATTGTCATTTTCGAATTCCAATATGCGATTTGAATCTTAAAAAACGTCCATAATTTTTTTTAACTCCTATATGGCTAATGTAAAATTCAAAAATTGTACAATCATTAAGCATCGGTGTGGCACATTTCATATAATGGTTCCAGAATTGAACTACACGTTTGAAAAAATGCTATATTTTCGTGTATTAAAGTTCTGAACATATGTTTGAAAAAAAATGGAAATCAGTATTTCGGAATTCAATACCATTGTTCTTAATATTGAAAGATACGTGAATGGAATTCAATATTCGGTTAAGGCATAAAACTTAGAGTTTGCATGTCAAGTTCAATGCACGTTATTTTAAAAATTACTCTACGGGAATAGTAAATTTCAAGCATTCTCATATATTAATATAACCGAGCAGTAAAACGTTTTCAACAAGCAGTCAATTTTAATATTAATGAGAGATGTGCATGGAATTTAATACGCAAGGTAATACACAATACAAAGTAACACATAGATTTTCATATACATTTGTCACAGAAATATCGTATAGGAATAGTAAATCCATATACGCTACTATAGGAATATTGCGGAGAATCGTAATTTTTTTAATAACCGTTACTATGAATATCAAACATAAATCTTCATGAAATTTAATATACAGTTTATGCATATGGAACTTCCGATACCGGTATATTAATTTTAACACAGATTTTTTTTACAGTGTATGCCTGAAATAAAATCGGTATCACAGTCATCGGAAATCAAAGAAGTAGACATATCGTTCGCATTTGCAACTGAGGTAACAATCAATCAACAAGTAGAATATTGTGAGTCCTTAGTAAACGAGGAATTAATTCGCCCTGTGGTACATGTTTTTGAACATGTTGAACAAGATTTTAGCCATCAAGATCTGGTAAATATTGCGATTGCTTCAGTAAAAGAAGGGAAAAACATTATAAATTCAGATAAAGAACGAGAGAATGAAAAAGTCTTAAAATGTGAACCGCAAACTTCAATCGTAAAAGTGGATAATGATTTGACAACGAAAAACAAGGAAATTGAATGTTCAAATACAGAAATAAATACAGTAAACAAAGAGGAATTCGATAATAACAAAGCCCTTATAATTGATAAACGAGGTAGAAAACAAAAGCTAAAAATAAGCGTTCAATTGCGTGAACTTTTATATCATCTTGCATTAAATCAATGTATTGCAAAAATAAGATGTTTGAATGTCAATGTTGGAACGAAAAACGAAGCGAAAAATTTGACAAAATCCAAATTCATACAATTTACGAGATTGAATGATAAGGAATCAAATGATGCACGAGAAATTGTTAAATATGAAGCAGATATTTTCCTTGTACCAGCAGAAAAGTTGAGGGCAAACGTCGAATATTTAAAATATGTTGACATCGAAAAACAATTGAGACGAGAACCAAAGAAAATAAAAGAATATGATAAAGTGAATACACCGGTACCTCATTTCTCGAAAAATATATGAGAAAACACACGAGTACAGAAGGCTTTGGCTGTAATCAATGAGGCAAAAACGCCGGATCACGCTTTCAAAACGAAAAATATGGCAATTGTTTATAGTATATTATATTACATAATTAGTGTATTATATTTTTGCATATCAATAATAATACTTGGAAAGATCGAAACCGAAATTTTCGTAAATACATACCAAAGAGTAATCGGACAAGTTAAATGTCAAAATAAAGATCAAAATTGCAGTAAAATTGTGCGTGAAAGAGAGGTGATTTGTAAAATGAAATATGAATCGCAAGGAGTAGGTCGAGAAAAACCAGTAAATCGGACTATAAAGAGAACAAGTAGCAAGAAGATGGAACAGTTTCATGAAATTAAAATCACGCAACCTAGAACGAAAATGAAAGCTGACAAAATACCAGAATTAGGTGAAATTTCAATTATAGGCTGCACAAACAATGTCCTAGACAAAGACAATTATTGTGATCATTATAAAATAAACAACAAAAATAGCAATAATATTATGAAAATCATTTCAAGTTACGTATTTACTCGCATTCATTTCTAAATTAATTAATTAATTAATCAAAATAAATAAATAAATAAATAAAAAAATGTGTCCTTTGCAAATTTGATTTTTCCAAGTTCGCCGAATTTATCAGCAAACGATTCTCTCGTTTTAAAGTCATGTATTGAGTTTTCAGGAAGAGTGTTTTGAAAATTTCTCGTGTGAGATTAAGTTGAATCCTTAACCAATGAATAGAGTTGGAGAGGATTTGATTATGTTGAAGATGAGTAACGATTATTATTATACAATCGATGGAAAATGGAAGTTCCCGATTGCCATGAAAGTCTGTTTGACTATTTATGTTTGATTAATGAAACGTATGAGAAATAAAAGAAATAAGTACTGAAGATGAGTATATAAATGAGTGAGAAGACGGAAATTGTTAAATGATAAACGAAGGCGGAGAGGAAAAAGTAAATTTCTGTATTTTAAATTTCGTGAAAGAAAATCACTTTAGATAAATAAAAGAGTCTATTCAGATTTAAAAAAAAAGAAGGAATAATTTTTCTTCTAAAATATTGTTTAAAATAAGCTGATATTCTAATTGATTTTATATTTATAGATAATTGTCTAAACTTGTGATCCAAGTTTAATGTCAATAAGGACCCTGAGTATCTGCAGAATGTAACACGACAACAGTGTTCAATATACAAGGTCGGTCAACAGTAATAGCTTGGTGGGATTTATTGATCACTCATGAAGTCGAATTTGAGTATTTACGGAAACAGTTTAATAATCATTCGATAAGTGAAAACGTAAAGTAACTTTTATTTTCTCTCTGTTAAATGTAATTTAATTTTTTTTAATCCTTTAAATCCAGTGAAGCCCCGTGTTTTATATTTAATTTGGTTCGATGAATAATTTAATCATCTAAAGATTTATGGAGTGATTTTAAGGAAGATATTAACGTTATAGATCCTACAATATCAATTCATCTATTTAATCAGTTCTAAGAACAGTAAATTCATTTTTAATCCGAGAAGCAATATGTTTGAATTGTTGAAATATTTTTTTTGTTTTAATTCATTGCTTGGTCAATTAACTTCATAAATTCATATTTGTCATATCTGTTTGTTTCGTTTTTGTTTTTGTGGACCATCTTATGGTTCCGTCCTTTTCCGATTGTTAAACCTATTCCTTCATTGTTTTGTTAAAAATTTGATCGGTTCGCATTCGTGTTTCACTAAATCTTGTTTCATTAAATTTGACGGACGCGATCAAATTTAATCATAAAAAGGAGTTAAATTGCGTTATTTGAGTTATTAAACAAACGATAATAAAAAATAAAAAAAAAAATCAATAATAATAGTAGTATATTTTTACGTCAGCTCTGTAGTTATAACCATATTAATCACTTGTTAGTACACAATCATTTTTTAGTACAAAATTTTATTCATCGGTCAACCAGGTTTAATTAAATATTTTCTTATCATTAAATGAATTCAATGATTGTTATACGTAGGGAGACTAGATTTTTATTGTTATGGTGGAAATGAGAAACGACCCTCTTCTGAATGTATTCAGGTAGGGACAACATTTTAGTGAGTTCGACTGCAAACAGCCATCTTGGTTGGTAAACATAGGTATAAATAAAGAAGAAGTAATCCGCAATAACTAAACTTAAAAAAAAAAAAAAAATAAAAAAAAAACACAACATAAGGAAATTTAGGGATCAAGCTGTAACAATCATATTTCAAAATTGAAGTTTAAATGTTAATCGAAATTTGTCGTATCGTATCCCGTATCGTATAAGACAGAAATTCTCAGAACATGGTGTGGAACTGATGGTTCTGTGAACGGAAATGTCGATTGACATACCATCGTTGCTGATAGCTATTCCTTACATCTTATATATTAAAATAGTTCAATTAATACAGATAAAAAAAAACAAAACAAAACAAAACCAAAAAAAATGATTTGCTTAATACATATAAGAAATTACAAATTACAGTAATGTATTAAAAAAAAAAAAAAAAAAAAAAAATATACGGTAAATGCATATGTAAATGTCAAGGTAAAATTTGATTTATATTACCAATTTAAATGAGGAAATTGTTGTCAAAGAAAAGAATGTGTATAGCGAATTGACCCAAAGTAATTTTTGAGCACGTCTCTACCGAGACCGAGCGTTGTTCTTCGAAGCAACTCTCGTCTTGGGGGGGAGGTGTTACGTCCTGTGAATTTTCGACCAAATTCACTGACGCAACTAAGAAAATTCAGTAAAACTCTAATAAATAATAGTCACAAGAGAATCTTAGAGAATTCATAAAAAACCAAATATTGATCGAGAATTAATTATGTTGCCAATAATTAACTGTGCGTCAGCCAACACTGAATGATTCAATTCAGTGATTGGCATAGCAACAACTCACGTAACGGAAAAATATCGAAAGGGAATATTTGGGTTGCTGGAGAGGTGTCATCGGTAGCGAGCATACCTTAGGCTACCCGAAGAACCCATTGTCTCAATTAGAACGGAAAAGGCAATCCGAATCCTTAGCTATACGCGTCGGGAGACGGAGCCTTATCTCTCCAACACATAGAGCGGAGGGATACACATACGCACACAGCGGTGCGGCCAGAGAATCCGTGTGACTGTCTCGAAGCGACTGATTAAAAGAATTGCCGTCGGCGCTTACGAGTGCAGCACCTCTCGGGGCATAATTATTCAAATTAGTATTCAAAACATCTTTAATTATTGGAAATAGAAACAACGTTGAAATGAAATAAACATGGAAATTGGTCGGAAGTTAATAAATGAAGTAATTATCAAATAGAATCACGAATGAGAGGTAAATTGGGTCAAATCGTTAACATAAAATTGTTATAAAAATTAAGGAATATATATTATCTATTATTGTAATCATCAGGGAAATTAATTAATATTTTAAAATCATGTTTTTATCATCTGTAGAATAGTAAAATAAAATAGTTAATAGCAGGGAATTAGTTATTAGCATTTGGGGAAAATATTTAGAGGGATCATTATTAGTTTAAGTGAAGTTAAATAATTATCCGTTAAAAATCAGGAATTTATAGATGATATTTGTAACGATTTCATAAAATCAGAATTATAACTTTTGATAGGAGAATCGTAGAAACTTCGTTCAAATTTGTAAATTCTTATTATTTAAATTGAAATTCGTCAGAGTAATTTGTTTATTCGGGAATTGACGGTAAAAACCAGAATTTTGTAATTATTAAAATAAGCTGCGGAAGACGCCAAAACCGATCGATATTGACCATAGAAGGGGGCAGCTGATGCAACGGATAACTTGGTGGCGCGGGTGCCCCCCGATTAAAACAATAAAAGAGGCACCTCCGAGGGCGGAGGGTACCATTTCACCAGACCACTTCCTGACGACACCTTTTACCGAAACCACTTCGCGAAACGACAGTTTATCACTTCGCGGATCGTCACCTCTTTATTATCTTCGCGGAAAAATAACTATTGTCTGGAAGTCATTGACTTCTCGCGGAATATTGTATCAACGCAGTTAAAAATTAATACAGTTTCGGAGTCTGAATTTTCCAAATAACAAACAAATAAATATTCCAACCTATTATCAAGTAAATAAATCGGAGTTCAACGATAAATTATTTCATCACCTTCATTATACAACATCATCAACATTTATCCATCGTTCTCAACATCCATTGTTGATTCCACGAATTTTATCTGAAGGAAGGAAGGAAGGAGGAATTTCAAGTTCGGAATCAACATCTTTCATCCATTTTAATCGTCTCGACTCATTTTCGGCTGTCATTCACTGACAATCACCGTAAGTCATCGAATCATCTAAATTGAAATAATTCCGCCTTTTATATTCAAAACATTATTTTATTTTGATTCCTCGCTTTTATGATTGTTTATTTCTTCGAGCAATAATTAACTATTTTAAAAATCATTCAAAAACAAATTAATAATTGATTGGAGTTTTGCTAAATCAAAATGTCGGTAATTGAGAATTTGGAAGCCGAGGTTTGCGATCTTTCTTAAAGAGGACCAGGGTATGGAGTAACGAACTCGACGTTTGGTGATAACGCTAGCCTTCACCCAGTGGCGGCCATCATTGCCGGACTGTGAGGGATCTTATTACATAGCCTTGCTACGGTATGTCAGGGCCACGCGGAGTGCTGTATCGGTTCAACGTAGTAAATACCGTAGTACGCATCGAGTAGAATTCAATACCGAGCCATAGTAAACACCATATGGTATTCTTCGAGTTATATACTTTCGGCATGCATTCTCAGCCCATCCCTGAATAAATTTCCGAAAGGTTAGATTCAAAAGGGCACAGTTCTGATAAAGCGTCACATGCGATAAACGTGTAATAGGGAGAGAAATCTCCTTGACCGTAGATGCAGGAAAAAGCTGATCAGGACGTAACAGATATAAAAATTTCAATTTTCAATTTTATGAGGAAGCGATATGAAAATTTCAATTTTAAACTTTTTTCTCTAATTGTCAAGATTTACTGTATCCGCTGTTATCGGAATTTACAGGCGTATATCGAGTCCCACTTATTATTAAATTATCCATCATGATATTCAATTACAAACATACATGAACCCCAGTCTGTGATTAGACCAGGCATAATAGGTTGAATGTTTAACACCCAAAGGCTATACACTAACACGCATGTGAAATTGATACACCTTATTGAGTTTTGACGACCTATATTATTCATTACTATATTTTTCTATCATGAAGCTTTTCGTTAATTAAGTACATTACAATAGTTGAAATTCTATGTATCCTAATCCGATAAGAGATTGACGTTTTCAAGCGGTTAGTTCCTCGGATAAGTAATTTGAATTGTCTCCCCAGACCAATTACATTCTAATCAATCGTTTTTCGACTGCTAAAAGTTCTCCGTCATATTTACAATCAAAAAATATGTTACAAGTATAGGCGTTAAAAGGTTCGACGATGATACATAAACATCGTGTCAAAATGAAAAACCTTATCAATACAAATGTACTGAAATGTAATATAAACTTATGAGTTCGAACGACTTTTAATCAATGTGACTATTATTCATTTAATATTTTTATTTGGGCGCTCCAGAACCAAAAATAACATTTCCAATCGTTCTGACGTTTCTTATTGATATTATTTTATTTTATACAATATATATTGTGATGATACCTTTCGTGTTGTCTCCCAATGCTGGGTCGATCTGGGGAGTAAGCGGGGGTGACGGGAAGGGGGAAATAACGGTCCGAAGTTTTGTGTAGAAAACTAAAATATTATATTCTTCAATAGGTCAACGTGGCAAAAATAACAGGTGAAATGATAATCGAGGAGGGAAATGAGAAAAGAGCTTAACAGCGTTAATCGAATTTAACAATCGAATAAAACAAAATAATAGGGGGAACGGAATAGTCTAATAATAATCGCAATAACTGACTGGAAAAGCTTATACAAAAAAAACTAGGTTTATCATAAATATCGGGACGGCAGGGGGTTGGGGTCGGTCGCACGGAAAAAGGGGGGGGGCTGGCCGGTGAAACACTCTACACAAAAACCTCGATCGGGCTAAGATCGAAACTCAGGAGAAAAATAAGAAAACTCAAAAAAAATAATGAAACTCGAAAAATGATTAAACTCAAAATAAATTGTCAGTTGTTTTTGGGCGCCAGCTACTTTCTCGGCGTAGCACCGTAACTCACAGAAAAAAAAGAAAGACAATAGGCAAATTTGCGCGGCACGCGGCTAGCAAGGAACGGGGGGGGGGGGGAGGGGGATGAGACTTCTCAGGTCGGGGACACTGTTCCAGGGCTTCTTGACAAATTACCTCGGCACACAAACTGGTAAAAATTACAATAATAAAAATCGGTAAATACTCGCAAAAATGCGTCTCGGGGAACGGGGAAAAATAATAATAACTTATAGGAACGCACGCGGAAAAATCCCGCGAATACCACCACTCACGCGCACGTGTTTGAATAACTCAGAAATGTCGGCGCACGTGGCGGCCAGTACTCGACGGTCGAACAGTTTCACAATAAAAACGCTTACAATTTCCAAAAAAGAGGGCACGGGTAAATGTTCAGGGGTCGGGAAGATGGGAAAAATCGAGAAAGGGGCAGGCGGGGGAAAACTTATGCGCTACTCACGCAACCTGGTCACTCGTAAAATATCGGTTACAACCGTCCGATATTTCGCACAGTATTCCTCTCAATATTCCTCGATTTGCCGGGTCGTCAATATTCCTTTTAAGTCAAATCGTGTCCTTGGGCGATGGCTTATTGGTCGGTACTCTCCGGGAAGGAGTCTTGCTCTCGACGGGGACAGCCGAGTCGTCTTAAAAATGTCCTTAATACTTTCGCTCTGATCACACACACTCGTCTTTCACACGCCTGGGCTCGAAGTGATTGCAGCCTCGCTGCTTCCTGCTTCTTCTCCGACCTTAGGGTCGGTCTTGTAAGTGAGCGTATGGATGTCGGTTTCTGATTGGCGGGTTTCGGGACTGGCTGCTGGTGGGCGTCGGGATTGGCCGCGCGGCCGTGCGAATATTTCGTCGCGACGGAAGACTCGTCGCGACGTACGGCGCGCGCATCCTCGTCATCGATTTGCCCATCGATCGACGAGCAGCTCGTGGCGTCGAGAGGTGGCGGTTCCATGCGGCCTGTTGGCGAGGCGTCTCTCGTGACAGATCGCTGCTGAATCTTGTGTTTACCCGGACGACACACCTCGTCGGTTTACACTCGGCAATCCGAGCCGAGAGGGTGTCGCCGGGTTCTTCAGTGCCTGTGGACGAGTCAGGATGGATGCTCCGACTCGTCGGAATTTTTCCCGGGGCTGTCGGTGTCGGACTGGCATTTTGGACGGTCTTCAGGTTTGAGGTTAGTGCTTGAAAGGTCTGCCGGTATATAATTTTGTGGGCTGTTTAGGTTGTTGGGGGTCGATCAGGCTTCGCAGGGGGTCCATTTCCCTCCAGGGTGGTCTTCGATGGCTGCGCTGGGTCTTCGGTGTCTGCGATGGGTCTTCGGTGGCTGCGCTGGGTCTTCGGTGGGTGCATCGGAGGGCTGACGGGGCCTTCGATAAGTGAGTTTGAGGTCTGACGGGGTGGCAGGGGATGAAGGTCAGTCAGGGAAAGGGGTTAACAAAGTTACTAATCGTTGCTTAAATTGTAGTCCTAATTCCGGTTTATTCCCTAGGTGAGTGGTGGGCCTTCGAGCCAGGCAGCGGGAAGAACTTGTGACGTGCCACGTCACAATATACTGTTAGCGACGCTTCCTACATAACGACGGTGCGGCCCGACTCGCGACGCGGGGAAGCGTAATCGCGAGCACGCGACGATTTACGAGAGTTCGACCGCGGACGTCTAGCGATACGGATGTATATACGAGTCACGGTTTACAAGTTTGCGCGTTACGGGTCCACGAGCGGCCACTGTTTCGGAGTACGATCCTACAGTTAAGTTACGGTTACGATTACGGTCCAAGGAGATCCCGCGACCCTCGAGAACGATCCCGACGTATTTAGTTTTACCTTACAAGTTATAATTGCAACATTATCCCTAAGAAAGTACGATTTCCCAATATAACGCGAGTTTCGACTATCAATAAACGGATCTTCTTCATTGCTAAATACGGTTTACGGTGTTCAATTATTTCTACGACGAATACCGCGAGCTCAGTGCAGTGAGTATCCGCCTTCTCCCTTCGCGCAGCGTCACATCATAGGCTCATTGCAAGGAAACCTATAGAGGTTTCTGTACGTTCTGGCCGCTGTTGTAATATAGAAAGCTTTGCGCGGGAACGCTTACAGGTACGGTATTTTAACCAGTTTCCGGTTTGGAGGCCTGGCATAACGCTCTCTCGCTATGTACATCGATCTTCGGCTATACTAGATCGCTATACCAGATACGAAACCCACGTATACCGCGACTCCTAATTGTCTCGTTTCCCGAAGTGGCCCTGACGCCCGAGGCAACAACACCTAATTCTTTTGTCCGTACACCTTCCAACCAATTTTCCATCCCAGTCATCGAGAAGTGGTACCTATGTGCGCTATGTTTATAAACTAAACGTGTTGTTTAATTGTAACAAGAATAAATGTACGGCGATTATGGCAATTTCGATTACCATCCGACATGTGACTGGGCCATCGAATAACCCGGCACGGGTGCCCGGACGAGTGGGAACTCTCAACGAGATTCTGAGCGTTCCAGAGGCGGAATTTTTCTCACGCAGAACGATTCAAGAATTACGCAACACGTCGGTACGTACCGGTCATCGTGAACACGATTGGCTGGCCATCCCCTGTCGACTTGAAACACACCATCCCGTTCAGTACTTCTGAACCAAGCTGAGTTACCAGCCACGTGTGGTGTCGAATGTTTGTACGACTTTGCAAATTATTATTTTCGCTAATCTTTGGCGCACGCACCCGCTGTAAGTGTGTTATTGGCGCCCCGACAAGTTGTGCAGTCGACAATTATTTATAATATATTATTTGTGCGCCGACACGTTGCGCTCTCGCCAATTATGTTTATATTATTTTTGCGCCAATAAATTGTGCACTTGTAAATTATATTTCTATTATTTCTGCGCCGATCTCGTACGCATTCATCAATTATAATTAAATTCTTTGTGCGCCGATTCACTGCGCATTCGTCTGTTAAATTGATATTATTTTTGAGCCGATCTCCCGAATTTTCGCTGCCGATGTCCAGCCAATGAGGCTGAAGCTGGTGGGTGAGCTCGCGGCCGGCGTACGCGCACGGCTGGCAGGTCGCGATATACAGCATATGTACTATGGAACATGGATTTTAAGGGTTCGACGAGATCGGTCGCTCGCGTAGACACCCGGGACGGACGGTAGCAATCCAAATAAATTCTGTAATAATTCATCATCTGTATCTATGAATTATTCACGTCACGTCATTCACATTGTTTATTGCGCTATTGCATAACTTGCAAGAAATCATTTACATAACGAGCCTGGACATAAGTACAACACGGTATAAACTGAATTGCACTAAATTGCACAAAGCAATCACGAAGAAAGCAAAGTGAAAGGGGAAAAAATATGTATCACCGGTGCGAACAATATCACTGCAGTCAATGCAGTGCGGAATCTGCTTTAATGTAAATACATTAAACTTTAAAATTATTTTAAAAAAATTGCCGCTTCCAAAACCTCTCCGATTCACGTGTGGATACCCTCCAGATAGAGGAGATTGGAAATCTCTGTGACCCCTCGACGAAACTCGTTGGCCACCACGATTTCCGCGGCCACCACGATTTCCGCGTCCACTACGATTTCCACGGCCACCACGATTTGCGCGACCACCATTCCGGGATCGGTTACTTCTGTCATCTATAAATATATATACATGTGACGTTTCTAACCTCTGCACCGACGTACCGTATACAATCGTTTCCTTTTAAGTTTTGTTTGTCGTATTGTTAAGTACATATCGCACAACCAAAAGATTCCGAAGATTTCCAGATTCCCAACCAAAAGTTTAATTCCATAAAAATTTCAGTACTTCGCAATATGCCAAAAATCTGAAGAAAAAAATGCAGCCGTTTTGATCATGTCAAGACCTTTGATTTGCATAATAACAATGCTAAAAGTTATTAAGTTTTTTTTAACGAGAAAACCTTTTATTTTATCATTTGAAATTAATTCCTTACTTTTTGAGAATTGATATACATTGTTTTCGAATTTTCATACATTAACATTTTTTTTCCAAAATGTAAAAAATCTATGTAGAAGCACGATTTTCGGACATGTTTCCATATCCCTATTCCACAGTACACACAAAAAGTTTCAAGGCGATTGCGTCAACAGTTCCGTAGTTATCCCAAAACCCATGACAAAAATTGCAAAAACGGAAGAAACAAAAAAATGTTTACTTCTTAAAAGAATCATGTGGGTTCTACAAAATTAACGTATTTATTTGAAAAGCGAAAAAGGCTTACTGATTATTTGTTGAACAATGTTTTGTATTAGCAATTGGTTAATGACTTTTTGACAGAATTATTATGCAAAATAAATGCTCTTGGCACCTTTAATACCGTTGATGTTTTTCAAATTTTTATTTTTGCCAAGAATGAAATATATCGCCAGTTACTAGTAAAGAAAATTCCCGAATATCATCGGCTTATGTGTTGAACTTTCTGGATGTAACCCCTTAATCTAAATTTCAGCTTTCCTTTACTGTTCTACATACATAGAGTTCTTGAATGCAGCGAATGATTGGATGTCGATTCTTGCAATTCTTGAAGTTGCTCCTGAAGGGTGACATTGTCTTTGGCTAGTGTGTCTCTCGCTTCCCGCACTTCGGTTATCTTGCTCGACAAATTATCAATTTGTTCCTGTAAGGACTGCAGATTCTGTACCTGACCATTCGTCACCGATGCAGCAGGATATTCCGCTTGTGTTTCGCTGGTCGATGCTGGATTCTGCGATGCTAAAGTGCTTAGAAATAAGTTTTAATCAATTGTGTACACTGTAAAATAAATAGTAAATTTAATGTACAATTGTGATGAAAAATGAATATACTTTTTCGTTGAAATTGAAGTAAATGATTAAAAATGAAGAATTTCCCATGTTTTTAATACACTGAACATTAATTTGTCATCGCAGTCGTACATAAAATTTAATATACCAGTTTGTGAAAAAAAAACTTCTACTCCGGTACATTAAATTTCATACGAATTTTTTTACAGTGTATATAGCAATCTATGTTACAGATTTCTGTATACTTGAGGACATATATTTGTAAAAACTGAGAGTGGTGGATGTGGGGTCGGTCCGCGGCTTCGGTGATCACGAAAGTCAAGCGTATTCCTCCCGGTCAGTACACGGATTGGTGACCGTTTAGCTATGTACTGACTTTCATATATACCATTCAGCGGACGACCAGTTTTCAGAAAAATGAAGGGCCGTCTCTGTACCGGCAAAGGTTTTCGGCAGTTTCTCCGTATCCGCGGGAAATGCAATACAGTATAACTAAGTCGGTTGCTAACGCAACCGAAGTTAAAGCAAAAGTACCAATGCTCGGACTCATCCCAGTCGTCGGACAAACGTGTGCAGATTTGATTTATTTCTAATTTAAGTACAAGTAATCCAATTGATACTTGTAATCGTATCTACAAACATTATTTGATGCACAGAAAAAAGTTAAACAAGTGTGACGGATGGTCGATGGTCAGGCACTGCGTAATGAGTGAAGTCGAATGAGGTATAAAGAACGATGGTTTATTAGTCGGAGATTCGGAGACTGTAATACTTTGGAGAGAGTGTACCGTTCGCGGTGTCGGTCGGAGCTGAACTGATGAAGCGGGCGTGAAGCTGAGGGCTTCGCGCTCGCTGTTACAAAGGAATAATGAATCGCAGAGTGTTTAGTCTAACTGATAAGTGGCGGCTCGCGGCGGTCCGGATGCGCGATAGCCTTAAGGGCTTCTTTGAAGAGCGTATCGAACGGAAACTCCGTATCGATACGCTCGAATAAATATTCGAAGTCGAAAGAATAAAATTGTTGGGCTGCGGCCATTACACTCCCCCTCTGGGAGGAAACGATGCCCCCGCATCGGATATTATAATTTTTACATTTGACATAATCTGTTAAGTGTAACTCGATATAATTGAAAAAGAAAGTTATTTCGGTTTTTGTTGATTTTCTAAAATATTTTCATTTTTTTGTAGGTTGTGTAATGTTTTTCGAATATGTGTTTTGGTTGTTATTTGTTCATGATTGTTGATTGTTGATTATTGAAGAAGTAAAGCTCCTGGTTGTTGTTAGGATTGATTTGTAGGATTATCCTTTGGTTCTGAAGTTGATTTGCGGTACACTCCTGTGGTTTTTTTAATAGTTGGTGGTTGTTGATATCTGTAACTGAGTAAACTTTTAGTTGTTCGTGTTAGTGGGAATGGTTTAGTTAAATTGGATGGGTTTAAATTTGGTGTTAAAAATGGTTAAGAAAAATTAAAATGTTGTCCTGTTTCGTTCGGTTGGTGAAGTTCCATATTTGTTTTTCCAAAAATTGTATCCCGTTTCGGTAAATTTGTCCATATTTGATGGATTTCGGTTTCTTCTTGGTTGTATTTCGTTTCTCTATTTCCTGGTATTTCTGTTATAAATTTCGAATTTTGATGGTATTGTGCCTGTAACATTCTAAGTTCTGATTAGTGGCTGTTAGTGGGTTAGGTATGTTATTTGGAAGTGGTTTGTTGGTGAAAGATGGAAGTTGTTTCTGGAAATGGGTAAAATGATTAACACGAATATTTATGGTATATAAAAAAAACATAGCAAATATATATTGGCCAAAAGGGTAGACAATAATTTCGTTGCGAAAGAAGAAAAAAAAAGTTGAAAATTGAAATTTTCATAGCGCTTCCTCATAAAGTTGGAAATTGAAATTTTCATATCGCTTTCTCATAATGTTCCTTTATTCGCGAAGCCTCTTCTATGAGGAAGCATTGTCTGTATTTTTGGCTTCCTCATAGAGGAAGCTTCGCGAATGAAGGAACATTATGAGAAAGCGATATGAAAATTTCAATTTCCAACTTTATGAGGAAGCGCTATGAAAATTTCAATTTTCAACTTTTTTCACCGTCAACGTCTTGTTAGACTTTTATGCAAAACGGCTGACCGATTCATATTCAGCGAGAAAAAAATACTCCATCGTCACGCTTCACTTTGTCGGATCTGCGCTTGACGCGAAAAAATACATGGAAGTGAGCGCTCGTGAATTTTTTTTTGTGAATTTTTGCTCAAGGAATCCAAGTGACACCTCTTTATATAGCTTTTTCAACTCCGTCATATCTATCGTCTTGTGTATGTCTTGCTGTAGATCACGATAGGCACCTGGGTTTTTCCGCGATGCCATCGAAAAGCAAAGAAATCGTTGTTTAAAAATACCTAAAATCATTCATTTTTGCAATTTTGGCTATAAAAATGCCTGGTAAACTTTTTGGTTAGTTGTCGCTCCGGGACTGTAATTTTATGTATTTTTTCGCGCTGATCACGAATCTGACACTTATTTTATTCACAGATGAATATTTGATCCAAAAAAATGCGTCTTAAAAAAAAAAAAAAATTGCATGAAATTCAAAAAATTCAAAATGACATAAAATTTAAACGGTTCGATCGATTTTCTTGAAATTTTAATGGGATCCTCGGGTAATCAGATTCTACCTGTGTACGCATTTGTAGCCCGACAGCTAAAAAATTGCGAGCGCTACAGTGCGTACAGACATTTTCGAAGAAATAAAAAATGGCGTACAAAAAAAACAACTGACAATTTTTTGACAACATTTTACAGAAACATTGACTATTAACCACACAAGCTATGTGCAAAATTTCAGCCGGATTCGTGGAGGCGTTCTCGAGTTATAGCGGTTTGAATTTTTCGCTTCCGATTCACACACACACACACACACACACACACACACACACACGCACACACACACACACACACCCACCCCCACACACACACACACACACACACACACACACACACACACACACACACACACACACACACACACACACACACACACACACACACACACACACACACACACACACACACACACACACACACACACACACACACACACACACACACACACACACACACACACACACACACACACACACACACACACACACACACACACACACACACACACACACACACACACACACACACACACACACACACACACACACACACACACACACACACACACACACACACACACACACACACACACACACACACACACACACACACACACACACACACACACACACACACACACACACACACACACACACACACACACACACACACACACACACACACACACACACACACACACACACACACACACACACACACACACACACACACACACACACACACACACACACACACACACACACACACACACACACACACACACACACACACACACACACACACACACACACACACACACACACACACACACACACACACACACACACACACACACACACACACACACACACACACACACACACACACACACACACACACACACACACACACACACACACACACACACACACACACACACACACACACACACACACACACACACACACACACACACACACACACACACACACACACACACACACACACACACACACACACACACACACACACACACACACACACACACACACACACACACATACATCCGGACATTTTTTCTAAATGTGATTTTTCGATGTTTTGGAACATTCTGAACACGTTTTCATTAAAATCTCGGAATTTTTTTTTTTCACCATCACAAAACTTCCTCTATGAGGAAGCAAAATGAAATAAATCAAATTGATATTGATATTGATTGATATTGGGATATGATTGTTCCCATACGATTTTTTTTGTTATAAATATAAAGTTGCTGACTTTCGTTTTTTTTTTGTTGCATTAAAATACGTGTGTCGCAGAGCATGTCTAAGACATTGTATATAAACATCTGTTTTTTTTTTTGTTAGATTGTCATTGTCTCGATCTTATCCTCTTTCTTAACTTCCGTTTTCCTCATGTTTCTATTTACGAAGTAAATTTAATAATCAAATATATTGATGGATGCGCGATTGTATCGGAGTAAATGTAGCTTAAATGTACGTGTGAATAAGTATATGGGTTTTGTGTGTATTTGTTTAGTTGTGATTTGTTTGTGAGAAGTATAACCCTATTACTGTAGTTTGTCAAATTGTCAGGTAGTCCGAAAAAGAATTTGCGGTTCATTTGGTTCTATTATGTATCTTGGTGGCTTGGTTTTTGTCTACATTCTGACTTTTTCAATTCTCTGTGTATCTGTTTTATTAGGTTTTTTTTTGCAATTTTTTTTTAGTGTGTGTTCAAGAATCAGCGCGGCTACGTGCGCTAGCTCGAGCGGCCGCTGCTCGGCAGCACCTCCCGGCCGAGTCCGGCGAGGCCGACGCGCGCCGCCGACGCACGCGCACCGGCTCTCATCCGAGGCGGCACGGGTTACGTGCCGCGTGCAACAGGTTTCGCGCTCATCTACGCGTAATGGCTGACACGTGTCACCACGCGCTCGGGTAGATCGCCGATTTGTTCGGTTTCTCATCATCGTTCAGCTCACGGGTCTGCTCAGTTTATTGGTACATCAACACGGGAACTAGATATCATCGGTTTCGAGATATCGTTCGGCTCATCCGGAGCATAGCGCGAGTGTAAGGTCAGTTACGCGACACACGTCGGTATCCCGGAACGACTCGCGTTCTCAACGGTCACCTTGCGGCGTTACAGTAAGCCGCAGGTTCTCTCTCGATCGACTCAGGCGATCAATATAATTCAACGGGCTCATCGGGATGTGCTCAACACGAACGGCTCATTAGTATCATCATTGTTATTCATTACGGCTCACTTTCGGTCTACTCATTGTACAGTGTTTTTCGCGCACTTTTTTACATCTTCGTTGTTACTGAATAAATAGTTTATTTTCACTGTTACCATCGGCAGTGCTAATTTATTTACCCCCGTTCCGCTATATCTCATCCTGGCAATTCTCAAACAGTGTGGATAGTGCTAGTTGTATTTAAGTGTAGGAATTAATTTACCTTATATTTAGTTTTAGGTTAAACGCTAATGAATATTTTCCTATTTTTGTTTTTTTTTGTCAATGATCGGTATGTTTGTTTAAGGCCATAATGCATATTATACGCTTCCAGGCGATGTTCTGCGATTTGCTGTTAGTTTCGATAGAAGATTGCTGATCGTTTCTGGTAGTGCTTTTTTGCGTGGTATGAGTGTCATTGGTAGATAATTGTTAGCTTTCAGTCCATCAATTTTCACATGACAATGAATTATTGGCGGTGACCTGAAGTTCGGCGGCACTGATGATTGTACAGTGCGCAAATCGGTGATATTTATGTTTTCGGGCATTGACGGTGACCTAAAGTTCGGTTGCACTGGTGTTTGTACTGGATGTTGCTCGGAGTCATTTGTTCGTTCTGCGTTTATCGGTGGTAGCCTAATTTTGGGATGCACAGGTGATGGTGGTGCATCCATTTCGAATTTCGTTACATATTCAACACAGCTGAAAAGCGGTGGTAAATTTCCGAGTTCTAAGGCGTTTCTGGAAATCGGTGGTGATCGGAAGTTCGGTGGTACTTCCTGTGGTATGCTGTTTTCATTTCTCTCCGATGCGCTTATTTCTCGATGCCATGGTGGAACGAATTCTCGCAAATCAAATGCTATTGGTGGTGATCGCGTTTCGTTTGTTGTATCGCTATTTACTGGCTGATTCTTGAGTTTCGCGGCATTACGTTCTCGTGACAGTTCGGGATTCAGTTGTAGTGATGGTTGTACTGAGCTTTCCGAATTTGATATTTTTTCGTCGCGAGTTGGCAGTGAGTTATCAAGTTGCACTAGTGTTTGTGCTGCTATCGGAGGGCAGTCCTTTTCCTGTATAATTGTTGGAGGTGATCTGAAGGTTGGTTTTACGGGTGGTTTACCATTATTTTCGTCACCAGACGATTCTCCGATGTTCGTCGGCAACGGTTTGAATGCTTGTTTGTTGGAATTTACGTTTTCGAATTCTGTTTCGTTTTCCGTTTCATTTTCCTTATTTGTTGCCTGATAGTTGTCGTGTTTTTGAGTTTCTATGCGTTTGCCATCGATATTTTCGACGACAGTACCATCAGCTTCACCCTATAAGTTGCCGGAATTTTCACTTAGGTTGCTTTCCACTCTGTTTCCGTCGTTATATTCGCTTTTGTCACCGTATAAGTAGCCGGTTGCCCCGTCAGGGCGGACTTTTTCGCGAATTTCGCTTTTGCTATGCTGCGATAAGCTTTCTATTTTTTTTAACCTCATTGGGCTTTTTGCTTTTTGCGGCCTCGTTGGACTTTCAGATTTTTCTTTATTTTTGTATTACATAATCGTTTTATCTTCTCGTTTCCTAATTCGTTTGCGTGGTTCGTTTATTTCTCTATCTTCGTCTCCAGATGAGTCCGCTAGACATTTTTCAATCGGTTTCGATTGTAGTTTGATTCTGCGTTTTCCTTTTAATATTTGCCTGGTCTGTTTCCATGTAGGTATTTTTATGAGTTCAGCTTCGTTTTCTGATGTTTCAGTTTGCGGTGTTTCGTTGTGAATATTTGAATCAATTTTTGTGGGTACACTCTCCGTTATTTGTTTTGATTCTGTCTTTTTCGGTAATTGGTTTGTTTCTTCTTGTGGTTGCTTTGTCTGTTTAGGGAGAATTTGTTTAGTTTTATCGGCACTTGCGTCGCCCATTGTTGTGACCTGAATATTGTTGCGAAGTTTTGTGGAACACATTACTCCTTTCGTTTGAAGTAGTCGTTGAACTATCTGTTCGATCTGTGATGTGTCGATACTTGATTGATAATCTGATTTTCGCGAGTTTCCGGTTTTACTGGTGTTTTGTCCTTCTCGTGAGTTGGTTCGATCGCGCGGATAATCCCGACCGTTTCGATCATTTTGATAATTGCGATCTCGAGAATCGTCTCGTCGCGAGTTGCTTCGGTTATTACGTGGATTGTTATAATTATCGCGCGAATCGCAATTATCACACGAGCTGTCGCGATAGTTACGATAATTATCGCGTGAGTTGTCGCGATATTTTCGGTCGCGCGAGTCGTCACGATATTGTCGGTTACGCGGTTCGTTTTTATAATATCGGTTTTGCGAATCGTTTCTGTTATCTCTCACTCGGCAGCAATACTTTTGGTTTCGTGAATTCTCTCTGCAGTTTTGATCACGCGAATTATTTTTGCAATATCGAGAATAATTTCTGTAATTTCGGTCTTGGGAGTTATCACGATAATCTTGATCGCGTGAGTTATCTCGATAATCTCGGTTCCGCGAATTGGTTCGATAGTCACAACCTCGTGAATCTCGCCTATGTTAGTCGTTTCGATCGTGCGAATCTCTATCACGATCGGCGATTTGATCCCAAGAATTTCTGTTGCGCTTTTGATAGTTATTGGATCGCGAATTAATGTAGCGATCTGATGTTGTTTGAGTTGCATTCTCGAAACGTTTTTCACAAAACGTTCGTTGTCTATGTTGCTCGTTGGACTGGGCGGAACGAATTTTCGCTTTAATGGGACTATTTTCCCTAGCTTCGAATTTTTGTCGTTTCGTCGTTTGGTACATTGCTTATCTGCGAATGAGTTCATTTTCAATATTCAAGGCCTCGTCGATCGCATTTTCGAGTGTTAAAAAGTTTTTTGACAAGAGCAAATTGTGACCAAGTACTACCCGGTCAGAAAGTCCACGGATAAACGATTTTATTACTATTTGGCTTACTTCTTGCAATCTGTTTTTCAGGTACTGTTGTTTTTCATCATCCGTGTATACTTCTTTGAGGTGTTCTTCGATTCTTTTAGCGATTTTCCGCGTACGCATTGCGTAGTCTCTAACTGTCTCGTTGTAATTTTGTACGTTAGACGTTAATTCTAATTCTAAATCGGATAATTCTACGGGTTTTTCAAAGGCGTTTCTGAGATCTCTGAGGAGAGATTCGAGTGTAAGATGCGTTTTCAAGTTTGCTATATCTGTGGTAAATCCAGATAGTTTTAGGTTAATTATGGTTAAAAACAGCGATTGGTCAATTTCGGGAACCATCTCTGCCACTTTTCTACAAGTGCATAAAAAGTCGTGAACTGGAATATTTTCACCATCAAACGATGGTATTGCGCTGCAAACATCGCGAAGCGCAACACTATTGGTCGCCATTGTTGATGATGATGTATCGTGTGATTGTTTATTGATCAATTTCTTCCTAGAACTGTGTACTAATCGTAAAAGTTTGAATTTTGTATTATAATACAAGAGAATTTTGTGAAAAAAGAATGGATTGAAATCGAAACTGAATTTATTTGATATTCACAGAAGAAAAAAACAAAATATTCATAAAGGCCAAATGACAAATAAATTCGAAGTTATGTATAAAAAATTTAATTAAATTATGAGAATAAAAAAAGATTTTTGTTAACGTTCAAAAAGGTTTGAAAATTTATTGAGGTAAAAAAAGTGGTATTATTATTGTTGGTAAATATTGTTTATAAATATTTGTCATACTCGATTCGATTTGTCTTATTCAAAATTGTTTTTTTTTCGCATCGATATAATTTTTTCAATTTTTCGTTATATTTTTTTTGTGTATCTCTATAAATGTTGTAATAAATTTTTTTTTTATTCGCTGCCATCTACGTGACGTGCTTCACTTCAACACTTTGTGTTGAAGTGAAGCAAAAGGCAAAAAGAGAATTGAGATGTATTTGAGAAAAAGGGAAATTCTACTTGTCCCGTGTGAAATGCCATGAACTACGGTGGTCGTACGTCGTGACATGCGCTACGAGCACGCAACAAGGTTTTTGTAATACGCTTTCGCGAGTCGGCGCTCATATTTCACGTATTGAATAAAAATTCAAAATAGGTAATAATAATAATAATAATTGGCTCAACAAACGATATACACTGTTAAATAATAATAACAAAAATAATTTTATTAATTGATTGGTACTTACGTGTACGATGAGGATAAATAATAGTTTTATCCAACTTTCATCGGTTTTGGTTGAACATTTTGTTGTTGTTGTTTTTTTTTATATATAGCTTTTCTGTCGAAAGTCGTTCTTCCTGCCTTCCTTCTATTTTATTGTATTTTTGACGTCCTTCCTTCCTTCCTTCTATTTCTCGGAATTTTTTCCGGTGGCGGATGGTGCGTCAGTGGTGGGCAGCTGACGGGCAAGTCGCGCTGGTGCGGCGGATCACGGCCGTGGCGGATCGATGCCGCGGTCGATGACGGCTCGCTGGTGGTAACGTCGGCCGCTGCGTTACGCGAGGGTTTTCTCGGCGGTCGGTCACCCCGATGCCGGTCGCTCGCTCGCTCCCACCCTCCGTACACTCTCACTATTTTTTTTTTTTGCGTCCGTTTGGCGTCTTTGATATCAGTAGTTAATTTGTTTAGTAAGTGTTATTGTTTAGTAAGTGTCTGTTCACTGTATTGCTATTTATTTTATTTTAGACTATTTTTATTCAATAATTATTTGTTACGTACTTATTATTCACTTAATGTCTAGCTGATTATTTAATAAGTGTCTTTTCACCGTAACTATTTTTATTATTATTCGTTGTTTTTTTTTCCACTGTATTGTTTTGTTTTATATGGGCTGTCTTGTCATTATTATTTTTTCACTGTCTTTTATTTTGTCACTTTCACTGTCGGGTTTTCTTTTTTTTTTTTAACTGTTTATCTGGTTTTTTGTGTGATCGCTGTTTTACTGTTTTTTTTCACTGTGTTTCCGGGTTTTTGAGTGCGAGCACGGCTCGAGCACCAACGTTTCACCGATTTCTTTTTTTTTTACAATTCAAAATTATTATTATTTTTTTGTAAAAAAAAAAGGTTGTGAGCGTGTTTTGATGAAGCGGGCGTGAAGCTGAGGGCTTCGCGCTCGCTGTTACAAAGGAATAATGAATCGCAGTGTTTAGTCTAACTGATAAGTGGCCGCTCGCGGCGGTCCGGATGCGCGATAGCCTTAAGGGCTTCTTTGAAGAGCGTGTCGAACGGAAACTCCGTATCGATACGCTCGAATAAATATTCGAAGTCGAAAGAATAAAATTGTTAGGCTGCGGCCGTTACACAAGGTTGAAGCCTAAATTATTATCTATTGTTACATCTTGTTGAAATACGGACAATATAGTCTTCGGAAATTGGTACAAGCGTTAGATACGCGACCCAATAATTGGACAGATCGAAGAAGTTAGGTTAGCCAGCTTTCTACGTAGCTTGCGTTCAGTATCATTTTGCGTAATTATCATGTTTCATTGATTTAATTAATAGATCGTAAATAAATTCTTTTAGTTAATATAAACTAGTTGAGTTCGTACATTAGAATTCTCGAAATCTATGATTGTCCGAAACATTAGGACATACAGTGGCTGAATATAGGGACGTGCCGAAAAATCGCGTCCGTAGAGGCAGTACATCCGGACACTCTTGTTATTTTCTTTCATAATTAAAATATATATTTATCTTTTTGTTATTCCCCTGGCAGATCCTGCGACCAACAAAACCGCCGAGAAAACGACCGGTCGTTTTCGGACAAAAATACGTCCGGTAAAACGACTGTTAAAACGACTTTATCCGCGTCAGAGATCTTTCAGTCAGGTCGTTTTACATTTCAAGACTGGATGAACAACCGCGGAAACAACCGTTCAAAAGACCGTTCAGTCCGGTTGTCGTTATGCGGTCGTTTCTTCGGTAGAAAATAAAAAACGACCGGACTGAAAGGTGTTTTGAACAGTCGTTTTCACGGTAGTTCATTCGTTTACTAATTGTAAAACCACCTGACTGAAAGCCCTCCCTAGGAGCTGCTCGTATGCGGCTGGTACGGACACGGATGAAGTCGTTTTGACAGTCGTTTTCGAGGACGTATTTTTGTCCGAAAACGACGGTCGTTTACTCGGTCGCTTTGAAGGTAGTTTGGTGGTGGTTTTTCAAGTCGCAGAACTTGCCAGGGTCAGCGATGTGTTTTGGAAACTAGAAACGATCAACTTGACATTCGATTAAGTTATTTTCAAAAAGAATTCGTTCTTGGTAAAATTATAACTGCTGGAATCTGGAGATGCTCTTAACCGTCCGAGCATTGGTACCTTTACCTTAGATAGCTTAGAGAAATGCGGGTACAGAATGTTAGGAGGAATCGGGACGGGTGGGTGATTTCATAAAAGCCCGGAAAGAAACAATACCCAATACGCAATTATACCCAAAGGAACAAGGAATGAAAAATATGTAAAAAGAAAAAAACCCGTAATCAAGAGACGCCGTGGCGTCTCGACGCCAAGTACTTAAAAAAAGTTTTTAAGCGAGTTGACGAGACGCTACCAAGTATATATACTCCAAAATGCCGGAAGTGGATTCTTGCTTCTCGATTTTCTCGGAAACGAAGCACCGGATCGGAATTCTGACGATACTTTTTTCATATATATAAGACACAAGCTTTCCAACGCGCCCAGTTCCGATTATAACTTTGCGGTAGATGCTGAGATATGGGCATCGTGTCCCTCTTGAGGTCCGAAAATATTATAAAAGTGTCCTGTCCTGTGATGTGATGTGAGTCCTCGCGTCTACTGCGCATGCGTCCGCCAGCTGACTCATCTTACATCTCTCTCGGATGCTCGCATCAGCGCGGCACTTTCTCTCTACCCGTCTCTGTTTACCCATCTCTCTTGGATTTCGTCGTATATCAGCGCAGCGCACTTCGCGCTTCGGTTAATCGCTCGGCAATACAAATTCTTTTTTATTAAGAAAATAAGTGTGATATGTGATCGCTCGGGAAAACAAATTCTTCTTTGTTAAGAAAATAAGTGTGATATGTGATATATGGGATGTTCGGTTCGGAATGAAAAAAGGTGAATGTGTCCACTCGTATCGTGAATGAAAAATAAAAATAACTCGTGTAAAAAAATTGATTCATATTATAAAAAATAAATAAATAATAATGTGTTGGATGTGACTTTTTTTAAAGTTAATTCCTCGATCTTTTTATGACTAACCTATTTTTTTAAGTTTCGTTTTAATTTTGCTTTTGTCAAAAATTGATATTTTTAAATATATTTGACAGAATGATGGTTCAGTTTTTTAAAATGGAATCTACGCTCCGTCAGGAAAACATGAACTTATTTACCTCTGTTTGTATAGGTATCTAAACCAGGGAATAAATCTTTTACTGACGGAACTGGCAAACCATGGCCTTCGATATAAGTCCAAATAATACAGAGCAATGATTCTGTTTTTTTTTTTTAAGAATTGAAGGTTAGCAGTGAAAATTTAAATTATTTATATTTTTATATATACTTGTTGCATATAGTGGCGAAAGGCATATACAACTCCACATACAGATGCCCTAGATGCTTTAGAACTTCAGACGCACTCTGACACACTGCGTCAAAATCAAAAGATGTCTTTATCCATTATGCGAGAGAGATAAGTTTTTTTTCAGCTACACATGATGAAAACCACCTTCTGATCCTGACACAGCTGCCTTCGAAGGTCCAGAGCATCAAGAGCAGCTACTCAAGGTGTCGAAGGTGCCTTTCGTCACCATAAAATGTTACACGAATATATTTTACAGGAAGATGATTCGGTTTATTCCCAGTATGTTGGTAATAATCAATTAAACTACATGACTGGATGTCAAAAATAGATGAAATCAAGGCAAAAAATACTTTAAAAAAAAAAAGTAAAAAGGTACGCCAAGTACTTAAAATATGTTTATAAAAAAAACCTCTTAAAAAGAAAAAATCTGCCAAAACAGATGTTTATCAAAATCTCAAAAAAAAAAAAAAAAAAAATTGAAAAGAAATCAAATCAAACCAGCCAAGTAGTAGTACATACAAAAAAATTCTTCAAAAAATATGTACATCAAAACAATCTAAAAAAATATACAAGATGCAAAAAATCTTGACAAAAAAAAACTTGGCGTGCCAGCTTTTTTTCCAATAGCTGTCGTACATGGTTCATTCAAATAATCGAGGGAGAGGAAAAGTAACTGTAATAACTGCAGTAACTGTAATTGTAAAAAAAACCTGGCACGCCAAGTTTTTTTTGTCAAGATTTTTTGCATCTTGTATCTTTTTTTAGATTGTTTTGATAAACATATTTTTTGAAGAATTTTTTTGTATGTACTACTACTTGCTGGTTTGATTTGATTTCTTTTCAATTTTTTATTTTTTTTGTTGTTGAGATTTTGATAAACATCTGTTTTGGCAGATTTTTTCTTTTGAAGAGGTTTTTTTTATAAACATATTTTCTGAACGACCATACAATTGTTAAGTACTTGGCGTACCTTTTTACTTTTTTTTTTAAAGGATTTTTTGCATCTTGTATTTTTTTTTAGATTGTTTTGATAAACATATTTTATGAAGAATTTTTTTGTATTTTTCTTACCTTGAGCATGCCAGAATTGTACATAGCGGAAGTGTTCCCAGCTGAGAGCTTCTGCAGCGGCTTTTTGTTGCTCCGATACGGCGATTTGAGCCTTCAAATCATTAATTTGATGCCGCAATGATGGCACAAGTGTTAGATCGTTCTGAGTGTCGATATCCGCTTCGGTAGCTGCATGCTCGGCTACTCGGTTGCTCGTTTGATACGGAATTTGAATGTTTCTGTTCTCCTCTTCATCCGCCACTTAAATGGAGAAATAATATATTATTTATTGGAATTGTGTGACGATAAACGTACTCAACCAAGCTAATAAAATAAAACGTTGAAGTACTTACTCCTTATTCTCGGTGAATTTTATGGCTGTCGCCGGTTGTACACGTCACGTTTAAAACAATCGAAGAGCTAAGTCCGCCGATTCTTCGATTGCATAGCATTAACTTTGTAATCAATCTCTACCGCATTCGCTGGTACGAATTGAAGTTAGCCGAAATATTTAAGGGAAATCTATAGTGTGGTACATGATGCAAACCCACGTCTGCATTATATGATAAATCTGATGATTATGATAATATGAACCATTCTCGGCCGGCAACAAAAACTCTAGCACCATCCAGAGTGTTTATGTAATATAAAGTAAATTGCCTTGTGTAGCGTTGTCTGATTTTGTGAAACCTGCAATGAGGGGAAAGCGGGGCAAAATGGCACAGCGGGCAAAAGGGATAATGAGATAAAACGCAATTTTTCAATAACGTTTGGATGGTGGCGATGGTTGTACGTGGGGCAAAACGGGTTAAAAAATCCGGATGTATCGCTGGGACAAGATGGAGCATCCAAACATTATTGGACATTTAAGTTTTGCCCTCACTGTCCCGTTTTGCCATGCTTTGTCATTTTGCCCGGGTCTTATAATGGAATGATAATCTAGTTCCTGTCGATTGGACACTCACACAGGTACTCACAGATACTCACAGATACGCACAGATGTTCGTAGATGCTCGAGCCAACATGACCGTAGCAGGGTTGCGTAAATTATAACGGGCAAACAATGCATCTTCCTTTTTTCTTTTTATGCATAATGAAACTCGTCTCCATTATTCATTTTTCATAAAATGGGTAATGGGATCTCGCCCCATTATCCATTTATTGAAAAATGGGTAATGGAACTCGCCCCCATTATCAATTTTTCTGAAAAATTGCCATACTCCATTATCCATTTTTTTTTAAATGGGTAATGGAACACTCTTCCATTATCCATTTTTCAAAAAATGGGTAATAGGGCTGGCCTCCATTACCCATTTTTCAAAAAATGGGTAATGGAGCTCGCCTCCATTATCCATTTTTTGAAAAATGGGTAATGGAACTCGTCCCCATTATCCATTTTTCGAAAAGTGGGCATCCTTCATTATTCATTTTTTGAAAAATGGGTAATGATACTCGGCCCCATTATCCATTTTTTTAAAAATGGGCAATGGAGCTCGCCTCCATTAACCATTTTTCAAAAAATGGGTAATGGAGGATGCTGATTTCTCAGAAAGTGGATAATGGAGCGATATCCATTTTTCAGAAAAATGAATAATGGGGCGATATCTCTTCCCCATTTTCCAAATAATGGATAATGGGACGGCATCGATTAACCAATTTTTTGAAAAATGGGGAATGGATATCGTCCCATTATCAATTTTTTTAATAGGTATTATTTATTCAGTATTATATTATATTACTATGTATTATTAGTATAATTATTTAATGGCTCCCTTATTAATTTTTTGAAAAATGGGTAATCGAATGTGCTTCATTATCTATTTTCTTACAAAATGGATACTGGAACTCGCCTTGATTATTCATTTTTGAAGAATGTGGATGTTCTATTACCCATTTTTAGGAAAATGCTTGTTAAATACTGGATAAGTGATTCAAGGATAATTGGATTCTGTTCAAGGATAAAAATACATTACAAATCAGTTTTTTTTAATACATGGAATTATGCGCTCCGGAATTTTTTTTACACGTTCGTTTTTTACTGAAAAAATTCAAATGATACCTCTTTATCTACCTTTTTCAACCACGTCATATCCACCATGTTGTGTATTTCTTGCGGTAGAACATAAAAACATGATAGTGATGCAAAATAATCGCGGTTTCAAAATACGTTGAATCATTTATTTTTGCAATATAGACTATAAAAATGCCCGATAAACTTTTTGTCGTTAGTTTTGCTTCCTCATAGAGGAAGCTTTGTGATGGTGAAAACATTTTTTTCGAGATTTTAATGAAAACGTGTTCAGAATGTTCCAAAACATCGAAAAATCACATTTAGAAAAATGTCCGGATGCGTGCGTGCGTGCGTGCGTGCGTGCGTGCGTGCGTGCGTGCGTGCGTGCGTGCGTGCGTGCGTGCGTGCGTGCGTGCGTGCGTGCGTGCGTGCGTGCGTGCGTGCGTGCGTGCGTGCGTGCGTGCGTGCGTGCGTGCGTGCGTGCGTGCGTGCGTGCGTGCGTGCGTGCGTGCGTGCGTGCGTGCGTGCGTGCGTGCGTGCGTGCGTGCGTGCGTGCGTGCGTGCGTGCGTGCGTGCGTGCGTGCGTGCGTGCGTGCGTGCGTGCGTGCGTGCGTGCGTGCGTGCGTGCGTGCGTGCGTGCGTGCGTGCGTGCGTGCGTGCGTGCGTGCGTGCGTGCGTGCGTGCGTGCGTGCGTGCGTGCGTGCGTGCGTGCGTGCGTGCGTGCGTGCGTGCGTGCGTGCGTGCGTGCGTGCGTGCGTGCGTGCGTGCGTGCGTGCGTGCGTGCGTGCGTGCGTGCGTGCGTGCGTGCGTGCGTGCGTGCGTGCGTGCGTGCGTGCGTGCGTGCGTGCGTGCGTGCGTGCGTGCGTGCGTGCGTGCGTGCGTGCGTGCGTGCGTGCGTGCGTGCGTGCGTGCGTGCGTGCGTGCGTGCGTGCGTGCGTGCGTGCGTGCGTGCGTGCGTGCGTGCGTGCGTGCGTGCGTGCGTGCGTGCGTGCGTGCGTGCGTGCGTGCGTGCGTGCGTGCGTGCGTGCGTGCGTGCGTGCGTGCGTGCGTGCGTGCGTGCGTGCGTGCGTGCGTGCGTGCGTGCGTGCGTGCGTGCGTGCGTGCGTGCGTGCGTGCGTGCGTGCGTGCGTGCGTGCGTGCGTGCGTGCGTGCGTGCGTGCGTGCGTGCGTGCGTGCGTGCGTGCGTGCGTGCGTGTATGAATCGGACGTGAAAAATTCAAACCGCTATAACTCAACAACGCGTTGATCGAACAAGTTGAAATTTGGCACACATCACGTGTGATCAATAGTCAACATTTGGTCGAAATTTCGTCAAAAAATGTTCAGTTTTTTTTTTTTTTTGTACGCTGTAGTGTTTGTGGGAAACGGGTAAGAGAGTGAACACGATGTTGACGTAGCGAAGGCTTTATTTCGACTGGAGTCGGCGTACAATCTTGGAGCTCATCCTTACTTCACACTCTACAGAGACACTCGTTGCTCACACGCCTATACTACATACGCCAATTTTTATTTCGTCAAAAATGTCGGTTCGCGCTCTAGCACTCACAATTTTTTAGCTATCGGGCTAAAAACGCGTATACAGGTAGAATATCATCACCCGATGATCCCATTAAAATTTCAGGAAAATCGATCGAACCGTTTAAATTTTATGTCATTTTGAATTTTTTAAATTTTTATTTATTTATTTATTTATTTATTTATTTATTTACGGGGACCAGCCCCTTTTACATAGTTTTGTACACGTTTTTTATAACAAGAATAGTTTTTATAACAAGAAAATAACCAAAAAGTAACAAATTGCACAGGATCGTCTCTGGTATAGCTTTAAGAAAGTTGGGTTTGGGACGAATCTGCATGACTGCATGAGAGTAGTTGATGATGCCCGAGTTCTCTACTCGTACCGAAGGATAACATTCCGCATGGTGGTTTTAAACTCTCTAATTCTGACGTTGAATGGTTCCATGGGAGGAAGATCGTTCGCCGATGTTGCTATTCGGAAAACTGCTGATCGGGCTGAAATGCGCTGCGGGCGACCGGAACGTGGAACGTCTGCATCGACCTCGTCGACCTGATAGGCGCGTGAAGAGAAAACCTCTCCAAGAGGAACGCACAGTTCACGTGGTTTGAGAAAAGCTTTGCCAGGAAGACGATATCGTCGATAGCCGCAGTGTTTCCAGGCTAGGAATTTTCAACGTCGATGCGATTTCCGTGTAGTCATGGGAGTCTCGTGCCATGGGACTCCCCCTCTTGAAGGCTGCTGTCCGTAGAAATTTGTGCTGCACCTTATCGATCTTTGCGGAGTACGTTTCGAAGTTAGGGTTCCAAACCTCAGAAGCGTAGGTCAGGACCGTACTGACCAGAGCCAAATACAGATGCTTGAACGTCTCCACTCTACGAAACTCCGGGCTAAACCGCGTTACAAACCCTAGGAGTCGGTAAGCGCGTAGCACGATTGCCTCTATGTGGCCTGCCAAACGTAGTTTGCAATCGAGGAGGACCCCTAGGTCCTTAATTTCGGATACCCTCTCCAGGTGTTGACTTCCGATTTTGTATCTGTATTCTACCGGGCTTCTCTGCCTCGAGAAGGAGATGGCTTTACATTTTGCGCGATTTAAGGGAAGCCTGTTTCGGTTGCACCATTCCCACAGAGTATCGAGGTCCACTTGGATTTTTGCCTGATCGCGGTCATTTTCGACCGTGCCATAGATCTTAAGATCGTCCGCGAACATTAGGACACGCGAATAGACGAAACAAGGTGAGATATCGTTAATGAAAACGAGAAATAACAGCGGTCCAAGGTGAGATCCCTGGGGTACTCCCAACGTCACTGCGATAGTCCGTGATCGGTAATTTTTATATTTCACTGTCTGTGACCGCCCCGTAAGATACTCCGAGACCCACGACAGAAGGCTTCCGAAGATCCCAATGGCCTACAGTTTGCTTATCAACAGATCGTGGCAAACCGAGTCGAACGCCTTCGCGAAGTCTGTATAGATCGCGTCGACCTGCGCTTTGGCTTCCAGACGCTCCGAGATGTAGTTCTCATAAACCAACAGATTTGTGACCGTCGACCGTTTCTCCATGAAGCCATGTTGCTCGTCCGTTATCACTCTCCGGATGTGAAATGACACGTACTCGGTGATCATGTTGTCGAGGATCTTCGGGATCGTGCTGATTATTGAAATCGGCCGATAGTTTCGTACATCCGTTTTCGCGCCGCTCTTGTGGAATGGAGTAATAAAGCTTGACTTCCGCTCTTTTGGGAAAGACCCCTCGGTAAGCGATCGCGCAAATAACCTCCAGATTGGCGCGGCTAGGGCTTTGGCGCACTCCTTCAACACCTTGGGTGGGATGCCGTCCGGCCCTGGGCCCTTATTCGCATCGAGCTCCCGTAGTTTGTCTCGAACTTCAGCAACCGTAAAAGATGCCGACGACAATGAGATCGTTGAAGGAACTGGAGGGACCCAGGCATTGGCCACGTTGTGGTTTGTGTAGACAGACTCAAAGAAGTCTGCGAATAGGTCTACGGCCTCCTGTCCTGTATTCGCACGTCTTCCGTCAAGCTTTAGCATAGAAGGCAGTCCTCGACTGGAGCGTCGTTGATTTACATAGCCCCAGAAGGCTTTCATGTTGTCCGTGATTTCGGCTTCGATTTCCGAGACGTACTGATCGTAGGATTCATTCGACTTCCGCTTGCAGGCCGCCCGCAGGTTCTTAAATTTCTCGTAGTCCATTTGCAGGCCCGAGAGTTTAAACCCCTTGTGTGCTTTCTTTTTATCTGCGATGCAGCGTAGGCTTTGCGTTAGCCAGGGTGGCCTTGGCGATGAGAAAATTCTTTTCTTCGGAATGAAGCGGTCCATTGCGGCGTACATGCGGATGTTGAAAGCGATGACTTCCTCATCAAGAGTATTGTGGACAAGGCCGGTGTTCCAGTCAAGCGAGCGCAGATGGTCGTTTAGGCCGACCAAGTCCGCTCTGCGGAAATCGTAGTCTACCGACTCGCCGTCAATGGGATCTCTGTGCTCGTACGAAACCTCGAACTGTATTGACGTGTGGAAGTCCTCGTCCTCCTCCACGATAGGTCGATAGCCGACGAGACATCTAGCGGGCAGCTCGAAAAAACAAGGTCAAGCGTATTGCCATATTTGTTAACGATATTGCACGATTGGCACAGGCCTAAGAAAGCACATCTTTCGTTTAGAAGCTCCGCTTTCTCTCTCCCAGTCGCGTCCGCCCTTGAGAGATCGCACCATGTTTCTTTGTCGTACTTCACCCATCTAACTCCAGGGATATTATAATCTCCAGCAAGAATTATCTCGCAGTCGGGGTGCAGTTCAGCCAGTCTCGCTACTTGCGCCATATGTTCGCTATAGAAATGCGAATCTGACGATGGGGAGATGTAGATTCCACCGATTAATAGTTTCTGCCTGCCCTTCGATAGTTCCACCAGTACCTGCTCGACTTCATTTGTGTCCGTTTCAAAACGTGAGCTGTGGAGCGATTTTCGTATCGCTATGAGGACTCCGCCGCCCCTCTTGTGTGCTGAGAGAGGATCCGAGCCTCTGTCTCTTCGATAGATTTCAAAGTCTTTTAGCCCAAGCTCGGTATCGAGTATTCGAGTATTCCTGGTGCAGCCACGTCTCCGTTAGGATTATGACGTCGAAGCACGTAGCGAGCTGGGGGACCGATTCTCTCAGTTCTCTTAATTTCGTCCTCAATCCTCTAACATTTTGGTAGTAAAACCGTAACTTGTTATTTTGCTCGTTGATTGGTGCTAGTTTTTTGACGGCCGGCGGGTTTTCTGCGCTTCTTTTGGCTCTTCGGCTCGGGATTCTCGTCGCGTTCGCGGCGGAGATCTACTGTCGTCTACGACGATACGTAAGCCCCCTGACGGCGGTGCTGGTCTAGTTCCGTTTGACAGACCACCCTTCTCGGCACGTTGTGTCTCGTGGTATGTTCCGTCCGATTTCTGCTTTGCGTCGACGATGGTCGGGACACCGTTTCGGTAGATGATCTTTCTGAGTACGGAGGGCTCCGCTGCCTTCATCTCATTTAACCGTTGTTTTGCCTGGGCATATTTTTGTCTCTGGGAGGCTGGACGATCCTCTGCGATGCTCACAGGGCCCTTATACTTCCCTTTGTTCCTCAAGATCTCCTGAGCTTTCATGGCGGAGTGACGTGTTACTAGTAGCGGTCTTGTCTTCGACATAGTATACTGTCCGAGCCATCGCGTTCGGATGCTTTGGATGTTCTCATCGACATCCGCTACCACAGACAGAATTGTAAGGGCCTCTGCCAGGTCCTTGGCCTTGTTTCTAGACACCGGTCCGCCGGTTTGCTCTTTAAGACCGAAGAGGATGATGTTGCTTCGTCGACGCTGTCTGTCTTCAAGGTCTGCGTGGAATGTATCCGGATCGTGAGATGCCTGCACCGTCTCCAGAGTTTTAGCCATTTGCCGGACTTCCTCCTTGGTTTCCCTGAAGGCATTCAATGCCTGAGTGTTCGCGTCAAGAGCTGTTCTGCAGTCTGAGACTGTTTTCTTCATCACACTGATGTCGCCTCGTAGCTCATCGACGACCTTGTTGAATTCCGCTGATGGGATATAGTTTGCCTGTATATTGGTTATACCTTCCTTAAGAGATTGTACCTCACCCGTAATAAGCTCATGATCTGCGCTCTGCTTCATTTCATGATTTTTTTTTAGACGCATTTTTTTGGTATCAAATGTCCATCTACGAATAAAATAAGTGTCAGATTCGGGATCAGCGTGAAAAAATACATGGAATTACAGTCCCGGAGCGACAACTAACGAAGAAGTTTTCCAGGCATTTTTATAGCCAAAATTGCAAAAATGAGTGATTTTAGGTATATGTAAACAATGATTTCTTTGCTTTCCGATGGCATCACGGAAAAACCTAGGTGCCTATCGTGATCTACAGCAAGACATACAAAAGACGATGAATATGACGGGATTAAAAAGGTAGATAAAGAGGTATCACTAGGAATTCTGGAATAAAAATCGAAAGGGCAAAAAAAATTCTGGAGCGCATACTTCCATGTATTTTTTCGCGCCAAACGCAGATTCGACAAAGTGAAACGTGACGATGGAATATTTTTTCCCGCGCTGAATCTGAATCGGTCAACCGTTTTGCATAAAACTCTAAGACGTTGGCGTTGAAAAAAGTTGAAAATTGAAATTTTCATATCGCTTCCTCATAAGGTTCCTGTATTCGCGAAGCTTCCTCTATGAGGAAGCCAAAAATACAGACAATGCTTCCTCAAAAAAGAAGCTTCGCGAATAAAGGAGCCTTATGAGAAAGTGATATGAAAATTTCAACTTCTAACGTTGATGAGAAAGCGATATAAAAATTTCAATTTTCAACTTTATGAGGAAGCGATATGAAAATTTCAATTTTCAACTTTTTTAATGTATTTTTCGACGCTGATCACCATTCTACCAATTATTTTAGTCATGGATGAATATTTAATGCGGAAAATTGCGTCTAAAATAAAGTACTCATTTTACATGAAGTTCAAAAAAATCAAAATTCGTTAAAATTTAAATGCTTCGATCCATTCTCCCTACATTTAATAGGGATCACCGGACAAAAAGCTACAGAGCGCACAGACATTTTTTGAAGATAATAAAAATCGCGTACAAAAAGAAACAACTGTACTCCGACAATAAAATCTATCATTTTTTTCACGAAAATACAGTGCACGACCGCGTTTCTCCCAACCGCATAATTCCGAACGACCGCGTATTTCAGAAAATGACGACCGCGTTTGTCCGTTTCGGCCCCTTCTCACGGTCCGTTACCTGCGCAGTGGGGAAACAAAGGACTCCTTCCCTTTTGCTACCTGCGAATGAAATCGTCGATGCTATAACGACGACGAAGAAGGCACGCGGCGGCAAGCTTGATGTGAGACAAAGATCGATGAACTCTTCCACCTCTACATTTTCTCGTATTCGAGCATCGGACATATTCCGTCATTTTACCATAAAGGAATAGCTATCTCGTCAGACAGCCTCAAGATGCGCCAATATTTATTATTTTCCAAATTTTTGTCAGATCTGTGCATCTACTTCGTTTAACGAAAATACAGGGTCTTAGAAAAAGATGTTTTCCATTAATCTAATATTTGCCGTTTTGTGGTCATGTCTAATGTATTTTTCCCCGCTGATTACAAATTTCGAACTTATTTTACTGCTGGAAGGATATTCGATGCAGAAAGTCTCGTCAGACGTAAAACAAATATTTTCCGAAAAATTAAAAAATGTAAAAATCTTGTAAACGTTTCGATCCATTTTTGCCAAATTTAATATTAAACATTGTACAGTGTTAGTCCATTCCCGTGTCAAATTTCAGCACGAATCTCCATGTGTACTCGAATTAGACCGTTCTTAGTAACTTTTCAAAAAACAAAAAACTCAAAATCCCATAAAGTCTGACCACTTCGATAGATTTTTACCAAATTTAATACCAAAAGTCTTCGATCAAAATTGTATATTTGTGTGCAGTTTATGGATGACAGCTTAAACTTTATGCAAGTTAGAGCTACCACAGGGAATTTTCAAAAAATTCAAAGTCGCGTAAAATTTCCAATTGAGCCTCAATCTTCACGAAAATCGTACCGAACGAAGCGATGTGATCACTCTATTGGTGTACCAAATTTAAACTCGCCGTCTCAAGCCTGCATGAAACAAATATTGCTGTGGCCATATTTTTAATATAGTTTTCATACGGTTTTATTCTGCTTCTGGTAGTCAAAAGTAATAATCTTCATTGTCAGAACCGAGATATAAAAACATTGTATTCATTAATAAAAGTAATCTTTCTCATCGCTTCCACGAAAACCCACGACGGGTTTTAACGCTGGGTGCAATTAAGTGATTACCGGTCAATGGGTTCAAATAGTGGCAAAGGTTTTGTATTAAACAAAAATATAAATTTTATTATTCATTGAATATAATCGAGGCAACATTTAGATATTTCTTTCAGTTCAGAAGCTGAATGTTTTAAACGATCTAAATAATCGTAAACGATGCTACACTTAAAAGGCAACCGATATATCCACTAGGCAATAAAATATAGCATGCTCCGTAGCTCGCGCGAGCACCGGTGCATCCGATTTGTTGCCAATCACTTTATTACAGCTTACATTGGTATCGAGCCATAGGCAAACAAAATCGAGGATACCGTTTATATTACTTTGGATACCTGACTCGGTGATTCATGATTGCGGCGTAATATGAGAAAAACCACAAGACTGAAAATTGACATTTTTTATTAGAGTATAACCAAATATTATTTTGTTGTCTGAAAGCGGCAATTGAGTTTCACGCAAATAAATTGCTCACATAAAAAATTGCATTTGTTTACTTTAGCAAAGCAAGTAATAAAATAAATATAAAATGCGTAATTTATAAAACGGGATTTTTGCGCGCCTCGCTTAAACCACAGAATGCATTTCATATTCAAATTAAGAATTCAGTTTCGAACTATGGCTTGAGCTGCAAAATACATGGAGTATATTTCTGCACGCTTATATTACGGTCATTTTTGCGGCTATACGTATCTCCACGCGCGACGCGTAACGGCGCTCGGAAAGGGAACGTTGCGCCTGGAAAGGGACAGTGGGCAGGTACTTGGGCAGGTAGTGGGGTATCGGAAATACGCGGTCGTGCCTAATTGGATTGGCTCCCGAGGAACGGAGAAACGCGGTCGTCTACTGTAGCATCGTTCATCAGGAAGCAAAAGACTTAATATTCCGGCAAAATTTAGAGCAAAAAATTTGTAATGACGATTCTACATGCGTGATAAATCGCGACACGATCACTCGAAACGTTCTCGAATTATACACTTTTCAGTTTTTTTGGCACGCGCACGCGCACGCGCACGCGCACGCGCACGCGCACGCGCACGCGCACGCGCACGCGCACGCGCACGCGCACGCGCACGCGCACGCGCACGCGCACGCGCACGCGCACGCGCACGCGCACGCGCACGCGCACGCGCACGCGCACGCGCACGCACACGCACACGCACACGCACACGCACACGCACACGCACACGCACACGCACACGCACACGCACACGCACACGCACACGCACACGCACACGCACACGCACACGCACACGCACACGCACACGCACACGCACACGCACACGCACACGCACACGCACACGCACACGCACACGCACACGCACACGCACACGCACACGCACACGCACACGCACACGCACACGCACACGCACACGCACACGCACACGCACACGCACACGCACACGCACACGCACACGCACACGCACACATAAAAAATCTGTTGCAGTTGTTACGTCCTGATCAGCATTTTCCTGCATCTACGGTAAAGGAGATTTCTCTCCCTATTACGCGTTTATCGCATGTGACGCTTTATCAGAACAGTGCCCTTTTGAATCTAACCTTTCGGAAATTTATTCAGGGATGGGCTGAGAATGCATGCCGAAAGAATATAGGTCGATGATCACCATATGGTGTTTACTATGGCTCGGTATTTAATTCTACTCGATGCGTACTACGATGTTTACTACGTTGAACTGATATGACGCTCCGCGTGGGGCTGACATACCGTAGTAGCGTAGGGAAATAAGACTCCTGATGGCTCGCGGTGCGCTGCCCAGCACTGAGTCAAGGCTAACGTTATCGCGAACTGTCAGATTCGTTTCTCTACCTTGGATGGCCTCGATGGAAAATCGATGAACTCAACTTTTAATTTTTAGGCAATCTTCCATTAATTTAATCAAATCCCGAATCGAATATTAGTTATCTTTAAATTATTAGAATAATTAAAGGTTGGAAAAATGAGCAAAATAGAATGTTCTTTGAAGATAGATGAGAATGGAAAAATTTAAAGTTCCAATGACTTACGATGATTCGAAAAATGAATCGAATGCTCGGATATCTCAGATGGGTCCAAATGAATGAATATGTCGAATTTAGATTTTCTCGTCCTTCCTTCCTTCCTTCGATATTTCAGAAGTAAACGTTGGAATGGATTACCAGTATCAACGATGAAGATGATGATAAATAATTACTCCGAATTGTTTCAGTTATTGATATAAATGTTCAAGTTGTTTATTTATCGGTGATTGAGAGTTAATATCCAATTTTTAATCGTATATTCCAAGAATTAAAATAATTGACAGTTATTCGGAAAAGTAAATCTTTCAAAATGGTTCAGGAGTAATGACTTCTTGACAGTTAGAACTTCCGGGAAGAGAATGATGTTCCGCCCTTGAAGAGCTTCTTTTATCGTCTCGATCGGGGGGGCACCCGTGCCACCAAGCTCCCCATCGAAACCGCTGATGTCCACTAAGCTACCGGCTGATCGGTTGGTCCCCTCCCTCGGTCATTATCGATCGGTCTTGACATCTTACATGCCTTATTTTAATAATTTTACAATATTCAACTTTTACAATAATTTCCTGATTTAACAATTCACACTCTTAATTTTCATTTCAAATTAGAAGAATATAGAAATTTGAACGAAATTTCTATGATGTTTCTATCCCAAGTTATCTTTTTAGTTAAATAAAATTTGTTGAAATATTCCGGATTTCTAAAAGATAATTATCTTACTTCGCTTAAACTATAACAAACCATAACCTTTAATTTATAAACTGTTTTCCCCCATTATGATAACATTTTATAATTTGTTTATAATAATTTATACAGACGAATTGACATTGACCCAAACAAATGATCAAGCTTGACTCTATTGCACTAATATTTGATTATTTATTTACTGGTCTTTTTCCATAAATATTCGACTCAAATGAGCCTACTATTAATAATTAATTATTATTTGTTTTCAACTTGGTTTGAATAATTATCCTCTGAGAGGTGCTGCACTCGTTAGCGCCGACGCTAAATTTCCCAATCAGTCGCTTCGAGACAGTTACACCGATTCTTTGGCTGCACCGCTGTGTGCATACGTGCATCGCCTCGCTCCGCGTGTTAGAGCGATAAGGTGTCGTCTCTTTTATGTCGCCACCGCATGTGGGAAAGATTCGTATTACTTCTGCGTTTCGATTAAGACAATGGGTATGGACCCGAGGTATTCTCGCTGTCGATGACCTTCGAGAACGTGTCGAATAGCCACATTGTTTCATATTGTTACCCATCTGATTGTTCTTATGCCGATCACTAGATATAGTTATCTGACGATTTAAATGCGCTACTGTTAATTACTTATCGTGCAGAATAACATTTCAGTGGTTACTTGTTACTATGATTTGACTCGAAAATTGTCTGTAAGTCCTTTGTAAATTTATTATTTTATTATCGAATATTTATCGATTTTCGACCGGTTGCGTCAGTGAATTTGACTAAAAATTCACAGGACGTAACACCTCCCCCCCAAAACGAGGGTTGCTTCGAAGAACAACACTCGGTCTCGGTAGAGACGGTGCTCAAAATTAAATTTTGGGTCAACTCGTTATACATTTTTTTTCTTTAACAACAATTTCCTCATTTAAATTGATCATATAAATCAAATTTTACCTTGACATTTACATATGCATTTACCGTATGATTTTTTTTTTTTTTTTTTTTTTAAATACATTACTGTTATTTGTAATTTCCTATATGTATTAAGCAAATCTCTTTTTTTTTTCCTTTTTTATGTTAATTGAACTATTTTAATATATAAGATGTAAGGAATAGCTGTTAGCAACGATGGTATGTCAATCGACATTTCCGCTCACAGAACCACCAGTTCCACATGTCCTTATGTTGTGTATTTTTTTTTCTTTTTTTTTTAATTTTAAGATTAGTTATTGCGATTTACTTCCTCTTTATTTATACCTATGTTTACCAACCAAGATGGCTGTTTGCAGTCGAACTCACTAAAATGTTGTCCCTACCTGAATATATTTATAGGAGGATCGATTCTCATTTCCACCATAACAGTAAAAATAAAGTCTCCCTACGTATAACAATCCTTGGATTCATTTAATGATAAGAAAATATTTAATTAAACCTGGTTGACCGATGAATAAAAATTATATACTAACAAATGATTGTATAGTAACAAGTGATTAATATGGTTATAACTACAGAGCTGATGTAAAAATATACTACTATTATTATCGAATTTTTTAAAAATAATTATCGTTCGTTTGATGACTCAAATGACGTAATTGAACCGGTTCGTATATATCGTTTTATTATTATTTTTTTTTTAATTTTTAAATTATCGTTTGTTTGATAACTCAAATAACGCAATTTAACTCCTTTTTATGATTAAATTTGATCGCGTCCGTCAAATTTAATGAAACAAGATTTAGTGGAACACGAATGCGAACCGATCAAATTTTTAACAAAACAATGAAGGAATAGGTTTAACAATCGGAAAAGGACAGAACCATAAGATGGTCCACAAAAACAAAAACGAAACAAACAGATATGACAAATAAGAATTTATGAAGTTAATTGACCAAGCAATGAATTAAAACTAAAAAAAATTTCAACAATTCAAACATATTGCTTCTCGGATTAAAAGTGAATTTACTCTTCTTAGACCTGATTAAATAGACGAATTGATATTGTAGGATCTATAACGTTAATATCTTCCTTAAAATCACTCCATAAATCTTTAGATAATTAAATTATTCATCGAACCAAATTCAACATAAAACACAGGGCTTTACTTAATTTAAAGAATAAAGAAAATTAAATTACTGTAGGATTCAAAGTAATATCTCTCTGAATCCAGCGTGAGGGATTGGGTGACTGTTGTAGGTTTGTTTCAAATAACAATTAATCCGATTCTCGTGAAACGCTCTTCTCTTTATTTGTATTTTATACACGGAATATGAATCTTGATCGTCGGTCGACTCGATACTCTCTCTATGCCTGTCGACAAAAGACTGACGCGGTGCCGCGCACCACCACGGGCTCTCGGCAAGGCCCAAGCGCCAGCAGCGCCGCTCACGACACATATACACTACTACTATATATATATATATATATATCGACAAAGCCTTTCTATTCTTCACACTCCCTCCCTTTGTCGATTACATTAAACAAGGTTTTAATTATTATAAGAAACTTATTTTAAGAATGATATAGTATGAACAATAAGAACAAGGATAAGATTTGAAACAAAGATAAATAATAAAAATAACTTGAACTTTTTGGTCTTTTTGTTTTCGCTCAAGCTCGCGCAGTTTCTATTGACCTGTGAACATACAAATACAAATTGAAAATTACACATACTATATATACATATATATACACATGTACGTTTGTACATTTCTTTTCTCTTAATGTTCCTCTGAATTTTATTTCGCATACTCTTAGTTCGTCTGAATCACCTTGAAATCTCATCGTGATATCGTATGGATAATTTTGTCTCTTAAGTACTCATGCCTACTCTGAGGCAAGGGCTTTGTCATTATATCTGCCAAGTTTTCATCAGTGGATACCCAGCAGACTTTAATTTTCTTTTCCTCAACACACTGTTTTATATAGTCTCCGTGAGTAACTGCCATGTTTTTCCTGTTTCCAGTTTTCTCTCTGAATGCCAGCTCCTTTTTAATTTCTTCTACACTCTGATCGAAAGTTTTGAGCTTATGGCTCCCATCTTTCTCTGTACAATCTCTAGCGGATCTATTGTCACACCACAATGTGATTGGATAGAAGGTTCGTCCAAGTATATACCTAATGGATTTATCCAGTGATATCAGCTCTTGCGATGCGTCACTCATTGCTAAGTACTCTGCTTGGCAAGTGGAAGTCGTAACGATAGATTGTTTATGACTTCTCCAAGTTATTATATCTCCAAATAATCTGATTACGTAACCTCCTGTGGATTTTGAGTCCTCACAATCTCTGAAGCTTGCATCTGAAAGAGCTTCCAGCTCCTCTGAGTTGGATAGGAACTTAATTCCTAGATCTGTTGTACCTCTCAGGTATCTGAGTACTCTTTTTACCTCTACCCAGTCATCTTCGGTCGGTTCAATCTGTTTTCTGGCTAGATAGTTCACCGAGTAGGCTATATCCGGTCGAGTCGCATTCGCCAGATACATTAAACTACCTATAGCCTCTCTGAACGGTACTCTCTTAACTGCATTAGATACCTCTAACTCAGGATTGCATTTGAGCCTTTTATTCCTATGATCTACCTGACGTGTTACCATCGGCGTACTCTGTGATTTTGACTCATGCATATTAAATCTCTCTAAAACCCTCTCAGTATATGCAGTTTGGTGTAAAAGGATACTTTTCTCTTTTCTATCTCTCTGTATCGTCATGCCCAGGAAGTTTTTGGGTTCACCCAAATCTTTCATTTGAAATACACTACCCAAATGTGTTTTTATTTGTTTTAATTTCTCTGAGTCATTGCTCGCTATCAACATATCGTCTACATATAATAGCACTATAGCTAGTTTTCCATTCAACCTCCACGTGAACAGACAAGGATCATGAAGATCGTTCTCTAGCCCAAGCTTTCGCGCCTCCTCTGAAATTTTTTTGTTCCACAGCTTCGGACTTACTTTTAGACCATATAGAGACTTCTTTAGTTTACATACTTTCTCACTTTTAATGTTCTCTGGAACATCTAAGCCTTCCGGAGTTTCCATCAGGACTTCCTCTTCCAGTTCTCCATTCAGGAACCCTGTTTTTACGTCCATTTGACATGCTTCTAAGTCCTCTTTATTGATTATAGACAAAACTGCTCGAATCAAAGACAATCTCGACACCGGAGCATATGTTTCTTTGAGCCCATAAACATTTTTGTCCTTAAACCCTCTTGAGACCAGTCGTGCCTTATATCTAATCGACCCATCACTCTCAACTTTCTTTTTAAACACCCATTTGGAGTCAATAATATTAGGCCTTTTACCACGAAGATCTTCTTTAGGTCGATCTACTAGTTCCCAAACCATATTTTCTTTCATAGATTCCAACTCTTCTCTAATGGCTACCTTCCATAGCTCTTTATCCTCTGAATTCATTGCTTCTTCGAAAGTGGTTGGATCTTTTTGAATTGAGGCTAACAATATATGCTCCAATTCGTCCTCGTTTATCTCGTTACCCCCTGAGATCTTAGTGTAGCGAGCAAAGCTGATATCTTCCACTTTCTTAGCTTTACTTCTCGTAACCGGTCCATCGTTTATATTTATTGATAACTCCGAGTTTTTCCGTTTGTTATTCTTCTCTGAATTGTCATTCTTTTCCTCTGAATTTGTTTTCTTTGGCCTACCTCTCTTTTTAGGCTTAATCGTGTTCACCTCTGAATTGTTCACTTCCAATGTTTCATCACCTACAGTAAACTCAGTCACCGTCTCTGGATTACTTTCTTCACTTACTTCTTCTTGCTGATTTTTCGAATATACATCTCTGTACACCAATCTTTCTACGCATCTTACGTGTCTCGATTCTATACACTTTCTCGTGCTAGGATGCCATAAAATGTATCCTGTCGGTGTGTGCCCTACTAGGACCGTTTTGATAGATACATTGCTGAACTTCGTTTCAACGTGCGGTAGTTTCGCATAAGCAATACAACCAAACCTTCTGATTTGTTCAAAATGGCACTTTATTCTAGGTGCGAATTTAACCAACGGTACTTCATATCCAATCGACTTGTGTGGAGTTCTGTTATAGGTGTGAACCGCTGTATCAGCAGCTAACTCCCACATACTTTGTGGCAAACCCGAATCACACATATACGCTCTTATAGTTCTTTGAATAGATTTATTAAATCTCTCTGCTGTACCGTTAAGTTCGGGAGTATACGGTGGACCACTATCTGACTCTATCTTTTCTCTTCTTATTATTTCTGCAAACTCGCCACCCGTGAACTCAGTACCCCTATCTGATCTAACATAGCAAACTTTCGCATCTGTACCTAGTAGGTTTCGAGCAGAACTCAGAAACTTTTCAAACGCTTGACCGGATTCGTCTTTCGATTTCAGACAATATACTTTAGCATATCTAGAATAATCGTCTACGAACACAATTATATACCTCTTTTGACCAGGCCACGAACTTGGTTTGATTGGCCCCATTACGTCTGTATGAATTATTTGGAGAGGCCTTTCAGCTCTACTCCTGTTCTGTTTAAACGGAAGTTTCTCCATTTTTGTCAATATGCATACTTCACATTCTTTAATTGAATCGTCGAACGTCACATGTTCTAATCTTTTATCTTTCTTTTGTATCATTTTTAAGTAGTTTAAAGAAGCGTGTCCTAGCCTCCGATGCCATAGCATAGCTTCACTTTGAATGGTAGTCGGAAGATAATTTTCTGCTGGATTTTCATCCAGTATATCTCGAAGACTCTCTACACTCTTTAAATCGTCTACTTTGACTGTTTTGTAAGACAACAAGTTGTCATTACACTCTGAATTCAATTTTCCAGTATCTGATTTCTCTGAGGTCAATTTCTCTGAGACTGACTTCTCTAGAATCAATTTCTCTGAATCTGATTTCTCTGGAATTGATTTTTCAGAATCGGATTTCTCTGTAATCAACTTCTCTGAATTTAACTTCTCTAGAATCAATTTCTCAGGATTTTCCGAGACACTGAGGTCTTCCAATCTCTCCCTCCCAATCGCAGACCCATCATCGACTTCTACAACCTTTTCTCCAAACTTTTCGTGAGACCCTGAATCAACTCCCTCCGAACGAGACATTTCTTTGTCCGTATGGGTTTGCGATTGCTCGGAAACCTCGTTGTCAACAGCTAAGCATGCAGTGCAACTATAATTTTCGAATTCAGTCGTTGTGTTGTCGTCGGTGCATTTAGGCTTTATCACTTCAAACCTAACTACCCAATTTGGTTTTTCATAAACCCCTTCAATTATCGTCTTATTGTTTTCTTTGTTATAAACTCTGAATACTTTGTCATCCAAATATATGCAAAACCCTGCATCTACTAATTTACGTAATGACAGCAGGTTTTCCGAGATGTCCTTTGCCGCAATGACATTTGTTAATTTTATGTGATTCCTGTTTGTTTTATCATCTGTGATCACAAGATTACCTCTTCCATCTATAACAATATCAGCAATCTCGTTTTTGTTGGCACTTTTGATAACGCCTTTCTCCGATTTTTTAAAGTTCCTCAAGATAAAACTCTTATTTACAATGTGGCTCGTGGCCCCTGAGTCAGCTATGAATTCTATAACCTTTTCGCTATTTACTTTTTTGTCATAAATCATCTTACCTTCTGACTCATCATACTCATCATACTGCTGAACGTTGTCCTGGTAGTTTTCTTGATCAGCTGACCCTGTGTCACCATCAGCCCTTCTGACCGTCGAGTAATTTCTCGCTCCTCTGTTGTTTCCTCTGCCTCTGGGGTTACCTCTGGATTTTCCTCTAAAGTTGCCTCGAGAAGTACCTCTGAAGTTGCCTCTAGGATTACCAGTGAATTTGCCTGAGCCTCTGCCTCGTGTTTGTTGATTCGGATTTGGCCTGTTTCTTTTAACAGGAGGTTCAAATTCGTTGTTGCTGTTGTTATTGTTAAATGGCTTCTTAAAGTTTCGCGTACAGTTTTCACTCGTGTGGTCAGTGATGCAGTTGCAGCTGTAGCAGGCCCATTGGTTTGTTCCATTTAACGGGCAACGGTCTTGCCAGTGACCTTCTTTGTTGCATCTGAAGCACTTTCCTGTGTTACTCTTGCCTTTCTGTACTTTTGCTCTTGACACTGCAACATCTTTCTCGCCAGAGCTTCCTTTGTTTGCATCGTTATCCTCTTGTATGCGATACATCGTTCTTCTCAAAGCCTCCATGTCCATCTCTTTGCCAGTAGTTGAAATTACAGCCGAATCTGTGCGTCTGACTTCAGGCATGACTCCTATAATGGCCTGATAAAAAGTCGAGCGCTTCTCTTGCTCAGTCAGTGTTTGAGGATCATCACTCAATTCGTGTTCTCTGATAATCTGATCAAATCTCTCACAGAATTTGTGTACACGCTCGTCTCTATTCATTCTCAAATTATATAATCGAGTTCTAATTGAAGTAGGCGTTGAACTGACTTCTCCTTTTCTGCTGTCTCGCAGTTTCTTCAAGATTTCCATAGGTTCGGTTACGCCTAGGATTCTCTTATGATAGTCTTCATCTATGTGATTGATAATGATATCTTTTACCGAATTTTTCCGATGTTTCATTTCGGACTCTGACATTCCAGTCGGTGCTGGTTGGCTTGGATCAATCAGATGAAGTAACCCCCAACTAGTGAGCTCGGTGTTCAAACAATCAATCCATACTTCAAAACTCGATTTGGATGTCAACTTGTAATGTCTCTGAATTTTTGGTACCAGGTTACTGCAACTTGGACCCTCTTTCGATTGTTCGGTTACTCTTTGCTCTGAAGCCTGCTTATTCTTTAACTTAAGCTTCTCAGATTCAAGCGTGTGTGCGTGAACTTTGCATAGCTTGTCGATTACTTCTTTCAACAATTTTCCGGTTGTCTGGTTTCCCGAAGCGTTATTTGCCGTAAGTGTGGTCGCAAGAGCATTCACACTTGCAATTGCCGTTTGCAAATCTTCTGTATTTGCTTGGAACTCTGAAGTACTTGCAGTCACATTGCTGCTACTGCCTGAATTTTGACTCACAGTCCCCTCCATTGTCTCTGAACTTCTTAAAGTTGTGGCTGTTGCTGTGAATTAAACACCTCAATTATTACCTGGATTCACCTCTTAAAAGTTCAGATCTGACGTCTTACTCTCAGCGTACAAAGGTTCCAATCTCAGAGAGGTCCAACCTTTGTACCTCTTAAAAACTCACAGCATTCTGAATTTTAGTCAAATATATAGATGGCCCAGAATAAAGAGAACCTTACTTTGTTTAGTGACAACAGAATCTTCCTCTCCGCGTCTCATTCTCATATATTCTTCGTATCCCTGGCTCATACTGTCACTTTGATCAGCTCTGCCTGCCATCTATTCCAGGATTTCGAAACATTTTCAATTAGTTTTTTTTTTTTTTTATTATTCATTATTATTATTCTTTTATTTTCTCTAATAATATTTGCTTTTCTTTATTTTTATACACGCTCTTCAAAAATCTCAACGGACTCATCTCTCTTTCTTTAATCTCTCAATATACCTTTCGGTACCAGGTAATTTTCGAAATTTTTTTTTTACCAATCGAACAATGTTTCTTGCTTCTGAACTAAAAGAATCGAACCACAAATTAATCTAGCTCGAAGCGACAGATCAGATTCCCCCACCGAGTATTCCACGCATGTACACCACTTGCCGATTTTCAATTCCGCGCGTTACCACAAAAATTGGTCGGCTTTGGGCTGCGCACGCACACACGTGGATCTCAAATGGGGTCCTACCAACCTCCCTTAGTCAATAAACAGCCTACGCCGAACACAAGTTTCAGCTGAACATTGACCCTGGAATTCACAGAATTCACTCGCAAAATTATTATTATTATTATTTTTATTTATTTATGCAGTGAACAGAAAAGCCCACAGAAGCCAGCAATCCGGTATCTGACCGCAAGGCAAGTCAGGACAGGACACCAAACTCAAATAAACCCCTCCATTACACTTTTAGCATAAAATTCGAAAATTATCGAGCTAAATTCTGAATTTGACTAAATGTTTCTCTATTCTCATCTTATCACCTCTGAACAATTTTATTCTCCTTTTGAAACTCGGTCAGTTTTTTTTTTTCGTATTTATATCAGTTTACTTCTAAAACTTCTTAACAATATAAGATGAGAGAAGTATCAACTTCTAAATTAACCACAACTCAACACACTCTTATATATATATAACCTCTTCGTTATATTAACCTCTTTGTTGTAACCTCATTATTACAATCTGTGCATTTATTCCAAACGAAAGTCGTGTCTCTTTTTTTTATTTTTTTTTTTTTTTATTTTTTATATTATATTATTTCACGAAATGGCGGCGAGAATCGCGCGACGTGTTCGAGCACGTCGCCGACGCGCAGGCAGACCCACCCGCAACGTACCCGCACACAAGGTGCACGTGCTCGCCACAAAGCAGTCCCCCACACAGACTCGCCGTCCGGCCAACCAAAACCCCGTATAACGCCACTCGGGCTTTTCGCACACTTACACACCTTGTTCTTTGTGACTTCGATGTCCAAGATGGCGTCTTCGCTGAAAAGCAGCCTCTCTGCCGTTCACTCGCTGCTGACTCGACCAAGTCGTCTCTCCACGAACTCTTTACGCTATGCCGTCTTCTTCTCAATATCACTTGTCTCGTTCAAAATCACACAGCACTTCTAAATTTCAATTTCACGTAAATAGTTCAGCACAGTCACCCGAGCCTCCGTGGATCCCAACCACGCTCTGCTACCATGTAGGATTCAAAGTAATATCTCTCTGAATCCAGCGTGAGGGATTGGGTGACTGTTGTAGGTTTGTTTCAAATAACAATTAATCCAATTCTCGTGAAACGCTCTTCTCTTTATTTGTATTTTATACACGGAATATGAATCTTGATCGTCGGTCGACTCGATACTCTCTCTATGCCTGTCGACAAAAGACTGACGCGGTGCCGCGCACCACCACGGGCTCTCGGCAAGGCCCAAGCGCCAGCAGCGCCGCTCACGACACATATACACTACTACTATATATATATATATATATATATATCGACAAAGCCTTTCTATTCTTCACAATTACATTCAACAGAGAGACAATAAAAGTTACTTTACGTTTTCACTTATCGAATGATTATTAAACTGTTTCCGTAAATACTCAAATTCGACTTCATGAGTGATCAATAAATCCCACCAAGTTATTACTGTTGTCCGGCCTTGTATATTGAACACTGTTGTCGTGTTACACTCCGTATATACTCAGGGTCCTCATTGACATTAAACTTGGATCACAAGTTTAGACAATTATCTATAAATATAAAATGAATTAGAATATCAGCCTATTTTAAACAATTTTTTTTTTTTTTTTAGAAGGAAAATTATTCCTTCTCTTTTTTTATCTAAATCGACTCTTTTTTTAGCTAAAGTGATTTTCTTTTACGAAATTGTAAATACAGAAATTTACTTTTTCCTCTCCGCCTTCGTTTATCATTCAACAACTTCCGTCTTCTCAGTAATTTATATACTCATCTTCAGTACTTATTTCTTTTATTTTCTTTATTTCTTTATTTCCTTATTTCTTTATTTCCTTTAATTCTTTTATTGCTTTATTTCTTTATTAATTTTCTGTATTTCTTTGTTCCTTTGTTTATTTACTTCTCCTTATTCTCTTTCCTTTTTATTATTATTTTCATGTTCTTTGTATTAAATTTCTGTTATTTATTATTATTATTTTTTTTTAATTCCCGTATTTATTCTTTTTATCTTCATTTTTTTTTATATTTATATATTATTCTCCTTTATTAATATTGATTTTATTCCTTTGATTAAAAAAAAACAAAAAAAAATGTTACTTCCATTTTTTATTTATTTATTATTATTATTTTTTTTTTTTATTCATGGTTTCTTTTTTATTATTATTATTTCACTCTTTATATTCATTCTTAGTTCAGATTTGCCATCATAACTCCCAATTTGGACACAATGGATTGGTTTATAAATATACTCGAATTCATTTTTATTTATTTACCTATTATTTTATAACTTCAATTCGTTCTGTATGACACACCACATAACGTCATCCCCCTGTCCATCTACTATTTCCTTCTTTTCAGCGTCATTATCTCGTATTCCAATTTCTTAACCTAATCATTTTTTTTTTTTTTTTTCAATTGGGAAATTCCACTTTTCCTTTCAATTGTTTTTACTCAATAATAATATTAATTATCCGCCCCGGAATCGATCGGTTCTGGATTCATTCATACACTTGGAACTTTGAGAACTCATCAACTGGCAGTTAGACACAGCAACTGGATACAGGACAAACATCTCCCGATGAATCGATACAGTCAGAACATCAGTTACAGTGCAAAAAAAAACAAAATTTTGACGACAAAACGAAATAAATGTGGATCACTCGGGTCACGACTTGAACCCGCAAGTTAGCTTGAATTTAATCAACCACTTTGACCGTACCAAATCGATAAAGTCACCCACTCTGAATTATTTATTAAGAATTACATATGTTGTTGCGTAATCAAATAGTTCCACAAGGCCAGGATTTGAACCCGGAAGTTAGTTAGAAATTAATCTACTACTTTGACCACACCAAGTTTCAACCATATCACACTGACTCATTTTTCAAATTAATTGTATAAAAATTGTCTTCCCTGTTGTATTTTTATGTGAAAAAAAAAAACCAACCATGTCCAATCAAAAGTAATCAAATCAAATCAAAAGTATTTTTTTCTTCTTTTTTTTTTTTTTTTTGGAATCTTACGTTGAAATCATCTTTAATATCTTTTCATTTAATTCCTTCACTTTGTTAATACTCGGTCTCACATAATTGTGGTTCTTAACATTTGATTATTGCTATTGTTACTTATTACTTCTCCTTTTATTTATTTATTTATTTATTTATAATCACTTCAAATACATTATTCCTTTTCATTACATAGTACACCGAATATGACTGTATTTCACAAGACTTCAAAAGCTCATCTATATAATATATGGTATTGTTTTCGTTCAAGGATTTCTCCTTTGACATGTTTTTACCTACACAAAAAAAAAGATACGTAAATTACTCGATATGGTTCGTCTGCTGTCGAGGTATAGTCTGTATAGAGTATATCGGGTGCGAATTCTCTGGTTGTCCACTCTCGTTTTTCTGTGCCATTTCTCGTTTACTATTACTTTGTTTGAGCTTACGACATTCATATGCCACATGACCCCTTACTCCACAGTAGTTGCAAATTACGTTAGAATTATTCTGCGAAAAAGGCTGATGGAGCAATGAAGATTTGAACATCCCACTGTTTCCTCCAGATGCAAAGTTATTATCAAATCTCAAAGAGAAATCCCTCAAACCTCGATTACCCTGATTCACAAAATATTAATAATGATATGGATATAATACATTGGTATATCCACGCCCTTGACAAACCTGACACTCTACCTTTACTACTTGTTTTACTGAATTATTGTTCTGACCTCGTTGAGAAATCCGATTGCTATGAAACATACTTTTATCATTAACCCGTGTTTTGTGCATGCACGTATCACTAAAATGACCTCTTCGACCACAATTTTCACATGGTATGGAATGGAAAAACATCTATCTGCCCCATGTCCTTTTCTCATACATAACTGACAAATTATTCCTCCCGGTGATTTAATTGGCATTTCTCCTTTAATTAAATTATCATATGGTTTCATAAAATGTCCACCACTTTTACCAACACTGTTCACTGATACTGTACACTTGTCACTTGCATGACCAATTCTTATATTAGGTGATATTGTTCCGGAAGATGACCTACAATTTTTACCCATATTCCCCTGTCTATTACAGATTTGGCAGAAATTAAATATTGGACTCTTTGTTGTGAATGATTTACTTTTTTTCGTGCTTTCTTCTTGGTCAACATTTTCAAAACTTTCGTCAAATTCTTTCGATTGATTATTCTTTACACTGTCACTTCCTTTTGCTTCATTAGAAATATCCAATTCACCAACTTGTATATTCTGAAACATGACTCCAATTTCCTTTATTTCTTCCCCCCTCATACGTTCCGATTTACAGTCATCTTCCCCATCTCTGGAAACAATACTATTTTTATCTGCCACTGTCACTGATAACACGACCGAACCATCCGATTTTTCGACACCTGATTCCTTTTTATTTAATTTTTCACATTGATCGACTTGTAGCTTTATATTTGCATTTTCACCGTTTTTTATTCGAAGTTCCTTGAGAGCATTTGCGTATGTAACGGTTTTTGGCATCTTGAACTGATTATTTAATGATTTACTATTATTATCTTTTTCTTTCTTTTTTTTTATTTGAAATTATTTATTTATCTTCGTGTTATTATCATTGAATTTACCGATGTTATATGTTGTGACGTGGCACGTCACAATTCCCTTCCGCTGCCTGGCTCGGAGTCCCACCACTCACCTAGGGAAAAACCGGAATTAGGACTACAATTTAAGCAACGAATTTTACCATTGTTAACCCCCTTCCCTGACTGACCTTCATCCCCTGCCACCCCGTCAGACCCTATACTCACTCAACGGAGGCCCCGTCAGCCCTCCGAAGCAACCACCGAACACCCACCGAAGAGCCAGCGCAGCCACCGAAGACCCAGCGCAGCCACCGCAGACCCATCGAAGACACCGAAGAGCCAGCGCAGCCACCGCAGACCCATCGCAGACCACCCAGGAGGGAAGTTGAACCCCTGCGAAGCCTGATCGACCCCAACAACCTAGACAGCCCAAGGATTTATAAGCAGCCAGACCTCTCTTGCACTAACCTGCAAATTGAAGACCGTCCGAAAATCCCAGTCCGACCTTGCCAGCCCCGAGGAAAATCCCGACGAGTCGGAGCACCCTTCCCGACTCGTCCACCAACACCAAAGAACCCGGCGACACCCTCTCGGCTCGGATTGCCGAGTGTAAACCGACGAGGTGTGTCGCCCGGGTAAACACACTATTCGGCCGCGATCTGTCACAGGAGACACTTCGCCAACTCGCCGCATGGAACCGCCACCTCCCGTCGCCAAGAACTGCTCGTCGATCGATGGGCAAATCGATGACGAGGATGCGCGCGCCGTACGTCGCGACGAGTCTTCCGTCGCGACGAACTATTTGCACGGCCGCGCGGCCAATCCCGACGCCCACCAGCAGCCAGTCCCGAAACCAACCAATCAAAAACCGACATCCATACGCTCACTTGCAAGACCGACCCTAAGGTCGGAGAAGAAGCCGGAAGTAGCAAGGCCGACATCACTTCGAGCCCAGGCGTGTGAAAGACGAGTGTGTGTGATCAGAGCGAAAGTATAAAGGACATTTTAAGACGACTCGGCTGTCCCCGTCGAGAGCAAGACTCCTTCCCGGAGAGTACAGACGATAAGCCATTCCCCAGGATACGAATTTGGACCATAAACGGAGAATTATAACGACCAGGCAAATCGAGGAATATTGAGGAATACTGTGCGAAATATCGGATGGTTTTGTAACCGATATTTTACGAGTGACCAGGTTGCGTGAGTAGCGCATAAGTTCTCCCCCGCCTGCCCCTTTCTCGATTTTTCCCATCTTCCCGACCCCTGAACATTTACCCGTGCCCCCTTTTTTGGTAATTGTAAGCGTTTTTATTGTGACTTTTCGACCGTCGAGTACCGGCCGCCACGTGCGCCGACATTTCTGAGTTATTCAAACACGTGCGCGTGAGTGGTGGTATTCGCGGGATTTTTCCGCGTGCGTTCCTTAAAGTTATTATTATTCTTCCCCGTTCCCCGAGACGCATTTTTGCGAGTATTTACCGATTTTCATTATTGTAATTTTTACCAGTTTGTGTGCCGAGGTAATTTGTCAAGAAGCCCTGGAACAGTGTCCCCGACCTGAGAAGTCTCACCCCCCTTCCCCCCCCCCCCCCCCCCCCCCGTTCCTTGCTAGCCGCGTGCCGCGCAAATTTGCCGATTGTCTTTCTTTTTTTTTTCTGTGAGTTACGGTGCTACGCCGAGAAAGTAGCTGGCGCCCAAAAACAACTGACAAATTTATTTGGAGTTTAATTATTTTTCAAGTCATTATCTTTTCGATTTAGCCCAATCGAGGTTTTTGTGTAGAGTGTTTCACCGGCCAGCCCCCTTTTTCCGTGCGACCGACCCCAACCCCCTGCCGTCCCAATACTTATGATAAACCTCGTTTTTTTGTATAAGCTTTTCAAGTCAGTTATTGCGATTATTATTTGACTTTTCCGTTCCCCCTTTTATTTTGTTTTATTCGTTTGTTACCTTCGATTACCGCTATTAAGCTCTTTTCTTATTTATCTCCCCGATTATCATTAACGTACCCCCCTTTTTTGTTGTAAGACCCCGACCTCGTTTCTTTTTTTTCTTTCTTTTGTTATTACCTGTTATTTTTGCAACGTTGAACTATTGAAGAATATAATATTTTAGTTTCCTACACAAAACTTCGGACCGTTATTTCCCCCTTCCCTTCACCCCCCCTTACTCCACAGATCGACCCAGTTTTGGGAGACTACACGAAAAGGTATCATCACAATGTTTATTTATTTATTTAATTTCGACGTGCAAACTCTTAATATCCCGGACGAGCCCCCAAGATTTATGTTACGTCCTGATCAGCATTTTCCTGCATCTACGGTAAAGGAGATTTCTCTCCCTATTACGCGTTTATCGCATGTGACGCTTTATCAGAACAGTGCCCTTTTGAATCTAACCTTTCGGAAATTTATTCAGGGATGGGCTGAGAATGCATGCCGACAGAATATAGGTCGATGATCACCATATGGTGTTTACTATGGCTCGGTATTTAATTCTACTCGATGCGTACTACGATGTTTACTACGTTGAACTGATATGACGCTCCGCGTGGGGCTGACATACCGTAGTAGCGTAGGGAAATAAGACTCCTGATGGCTCGCGGTGCGCTGCCCAACACTGAGTCAAGGCTAACGTTATCGCGAACTGTCAGATTCGTTTCTCTACCTTGGATGGCCTCGATGGAAAATCGATGAACTCAACTTTTAATTTTTAGGCAATCTTCCATTAATTTAATCAAATCCCGAATCGAATATTAGTTATCTTTAAATTATTAGAATAATTAAAGGTTGGAAAAATGAGCAAAATAGAATGTTCTTTGAAGATAGATGAGAATGGAAAAATTTAAAGTTCCAATGACTTACGATGATTCGAAAAATGAATCGAATGCTCGGATATCTCAGATGGGTCCAAATGAATGAATATGTCGAATTTAGATTTTCTCGTCCTTCCTTCCTTCCTTCGATATTTCAGAAGTAAACGTTGGAATGGATTACCAGTATCAACGATGAAGATGATGATAAATAATTACTCCGAATTGTTTCAGTTATTGATATAAATGTTCAAGTTGTTTATTTATCGGTGATTGAGAGTTAATATCCAATTTTTAATCGTATATTCCAAGAATTAAAATAATTGACAGTTATTCGGAAAAGTAAATCTTTCAAAATGGTTCAGGAGTAATGACTTCTTGACAGTTAGAACTTCCGGGAAGAGAATGATGTTCCGCCCTTGAAGAGCTTCTTTTATCGTCTCGATCGGGGGGGCACCCGTGCCACCAAGCTCCCCATCGAAACCGCTGATGTCCACTAAGTTACCGGCTGATCGGTTGGTCCCCTCCCTCGGTCATTATCGATCGGTCTTGACATCTTACATGCCTTATTTTAATAATTTTACAATATTCAACTTTTACAATAATTTCCTGATTTAACAATTCACACTCTTAATTTTCATTTCAAATTAGAAGAATATAGAAATTTGAACGAAATTTCTATGATGTTTCTATCCCAAGTTATCTTTTTAGTTAAATAAAATTTGTTGAAATATTCCGGATTTCTAAAAGATAATTATCTTACTTCGCTTAAACTATAACAAACCATAACCTTTAATTTATAAATTGTTTTCCCCCATTATGATAACATTTTATAATTTGTTTATAATAATTTATACAAACGAATTGACCCAAACAAATGATCAAGCTTGACTCTATTGCACTAATATTTGATTATTTATTTACTGGTCTTTTTCCATAAATATTCGACTCAAATGAGCCTACTATTAATAATTAATTATTATTTGTTTTCAACTTGGTTTGAATAATTATCCTCTGAGAGGTGCTGCACTCGTTAGCGCCGACGCTAAATTTCCCAATCAGTCGCTTCGAGACAGTTACACCGATTCTTTGGCTGCACCGCTGTGTGCATACGTGCATCGCCTCGCTCTGCGTGTTAGAGCGATAAGGTGTCGTCTCTTTTATGTCGCCGCCGCATGTGGGAAAGATTCGTATTACTTTTGCGTTTCGATTAAGACAATGGGTATGGACCCGAGGTATTCTCGCTGTCGATGACCTTCGAGAACGTGTCGAATAGCCACATTGTTTCATATTGTTACCCATCTGATTGTTCTTATGCCGATCACTAGATATAGTTATCGCTACTGTTAATTACTTATCGTGCAGAATCACATTTCAGTGGTTACTTGTTACTATGATTTGACTCGAAAATTGTCTGAAAGTCCTTTGTAAATTTATTATTTTATTATCGAATATTTATCGATTTTCGACCGGTTGCGTCAGTGAATTTGACTAAAAATTCACAGGACGTAACACAGTATATCGGTACAAATTTTCATAAAAATCCGTCAAGCCATTTATCAGATATCAGGGACACCGATCTTGAACATCACGTATTGAGAAAAATGCATTCAAAGTTCGGCCACGCTGAAAAAATTGATAATGGGGGCGAGTTCCATTTCCATTACGCATTTTTTGAAAAATGAAAAATGCAGGCGAGTTCCATTTCTCATTTCTTTTTAAATGGATAATGGGGCGACATCCATTACCCATTTTTTCAAAAGTGGATATGTAGGATGCCAATTTTTCAGTAAAATGAATAATGGGGCCGAGTTCCATTACCCATTTTTCAAAAAATGGATAATGTAGGATGCTCATTTTTCAGAAAAATTGATAATAGAAGCGAATTCTATTACCCATTGTTTGAAAAATGGATTATGGAGCCAACTTCCATTACCCATTTTTTGAGAAATGCATCATGAAGACAAGCTCCATTACCCATTTTTTGAAAAATTGATAGTGGAGGCGAGCTCCATTACCCATTTTTTTAAAAATGGATAATGGAGGCGAGCTCCATTACCCATTTTTTTTTAAATGGATAATGGAGGCGAGCTCTAGTACCAATTTTTTGAAAAATGATTAATGGAGGCGAGCTCCATTACCCATTTTTTGAAAAATGGGTAATGGAGGCGAGCCCTATTATCCATTTTTTGAAAAATGGATAATGGAGGCGAGCCCTATTATCCATTTTTTGAAAAATGGATAATGGAAGAGCGTTCCATTAGCCATTTTTTTAAAATGGATAATGGAGTATGGTCATTTTTAGAAAAATGGATAATGGGGGCGAGTTCCATTACCCATTTTTCAAAAAATGGATAATAGGGCGAGACCCCATTACCCTTTTTTGAAAAATGGATAATGGAGACGAGTTGCATTACCCATTTTTATAAAAATGGATAATGAAATCCATAATCCATTACTGAAAAAATGCATTATTTGCAACTCTGAACCGTAGTAGAGTAATAATGTTATTATAATGTTACATAATCGATCAAAACATACTAATTTTTTCAAGACGTGAAAGAGATATTCTCTCGCAGAATTCGCAACGCACGGGGCTATCGTAGCCTTCAAAAAATATTAGAATGCAATTAACTTTCGCCAGAGAGTAACTACTTTTTTGTCTTCCGCACGGTGTTCAGCCTGGAAATATTCTTTAACGTGTACAGGGTTGCAAAACACTGCGCTCTCATTACTTTCGAAGAAAAAATAAAACATAATGTCCTTCGTCAGAGCTCGAATATATTTTGAACGCTCAACCAAGGTCTTCCGCAGGGTGTATTGCTTGGTATTTTTTTTTAGGTTGTACGGGAGAACTTCTTCTTCAAGAGTTCACAGGAGTTGCAAAGCACCGGGCTTTGAACACCTCTAGAAGCCGAGATACTTTTTTGTAAAACCAGATATTCCAATACCTCCACTATTTTGAACAATCTTTCATTGTCAATGCTACGTGGAGCTGAGGTGGTCTGTATCATATAAGGAAAGCACCGTGTTATAATAATCGTACGTCTGAGTGAATGCAGTTTGCTTTTTAAGCAACTATTTTATTGACGATTATAAACGTAAAAGTGAACGTCACGTGCCATCAAAGGCATAACCCCTTCACGATTTCTCCGCCAGTTCGCTCGCGCCGGACCAGCCGCTTTTCTGCGATCTATGTTTGAAGATGACCGACAATAATTAGTGAAACGCTTAACAGTTCTAGGTCGATCTTTATAAACAATATACGAACAGCGTCTCTGCGACACAAAATGATTTTCTGGAACTGGTATACTCGCGCCGTCTTGTTGTTGCTGAATCAAATTGCTCAACATTGCGTGCCTCGGCAATTACACGCTCGGCTTCCGATTTTTTAAGCATTTCATGTAATATGTCCAAACGGTGCAACAGAAACTGAACCTTCGGTTGATATTCAAAAGTCCGAATAGGCAGCGTCGACACTTGAGCATTCTCTTCCCCATTTTCTTGATACACTGACATTTAAATCGAATAATATGGTAATCTACGTTAATAACGTAACAAAAAGACACCCAAAATGTTAGTATCTCATTTGAAACTCTCTTGAATCGTGTGATAATTTAACGTTCGTAAGCATCCCACAGATGTCGAAATGAAACAACGGAAAGTCGTATAAACGTTACATCAGATCGAATACACCGTTGTAAAATTTATTAATATTCGAGAACGATTATACAACGTAAAAAATGTAAAACATAACTCTCTTGAATACGATTAGGTACAGTGAACCGGTAATTGACACTTTCTAAATCACACCGTTTGAAGATGTCGCGAAATGGGAATACGGCCAGCAAAGTGGGTGTAGCGCGATCGTATGGTATAGCTGAACAGTGGCGACATTACTGTAATTTGTAAAGGGTAAAAAAACGTCTAAGAAAATAGCATTCCCTTCAATTTTTAATCTTTGAGGATACTCTCTCGATTGATAAATAACTTAAATAGCCAGATTATCCGAGAGCAGCCAGTTATTCGGGAAGGAAAATTCTTTTCGGAGGTTTAATCGCGTTGAACAAAATCATATGCATCTCTGTACATATTTTGGAAGAGTAGAAAAAAATTAACTGCCAAGGACTCTTGGTTCCTTGAGAAAAAAAAAATAATAACCCTCAGATGAGTTTTTGGGGAACGAAAATTCTTTCCGGAGGTTAAATCGAGTTGAAAACAAGCCGCTTCGCGGCTCGTTGGGGGACTCCGCCCCCCAAACCCCCCGAAAAATGTCCCTTCGGGACATTTTTAAGGCACTCACTAATTTGTACGCACGTCGCGCTTCGCGCGCCGCCGGAGCTCGCACGACGCGCGCAGCGCATCGTATTAATTGTATCGATAATACTTGAAAAAAAACAAAAAAAAATTACGGTAATGTGAAATGAGAATTTTTTAACGTGTAGTGTGAATTTAAAAAAAAAATTATTAATGCGAAAAAAATTTTTTATGTGGCAAAAAAGGTAAGAATCCCATATTATGATTAAATATTAGTATATTATTTATTGAATTTTATTATATGTAGTATGGAAACTTTTTTTTTTTTATTCTTCTTTTGTTTTTTGATGAAAAAGTTTTTATAACCTCTAAAATTGACAATTTTTAAGATTAAAAAAAAATTCTTAAATTATTTATTGAAATGGTGTAAAATTTGTCGAGTTATTTATATATGAAATAATTTATGTAGACTGTAAAGAATACATAAATTAGTTTGTAAATGCTGTTAAAAGTTCTTTTTTTTAAGTTTAAGTATGACACCCGAGTCCGATATGTAAATTTCCAAACCAAAAAGGAGATATTTTTAAGTAATTTATACTTAATTTGTTGATAATATTGTTATTAGGTTTTTAAAGGGTTTCAGATTTTCAGGGCTTTATGTTAGAAGTATTCAGAAAGTAACGCCGCCAGGTATATTGAAATTCGTCCACCCATATTGAAATTGGAGCATGACACGGACGTCTGACCGACTAAAAGATTTATAAAAGGTAATTTTTGTTGTTTTTTGCTATAATGTTTATAAACATAAACTTCTATTTGTTTAATTGGTTTCAGATGCTCCAGGCTGTTTGCAAACGATACAACCAAACTTAGCAAATTTTAGCTGCGTTGGTTGATTCGTTGCGAAGATATATTATGACACGGACGTCCGACAGGAAAAATAGTCATTTTAATAGGCACTTCTTACGTGTAAGGAGTGAGTGCCTAAAAATCATATACATGTCGCACACTTCGCTGCTTTCTTCATCAAGATCGCTTGAAATAAATCGCAGCCCGAGACAATTTTTACAAAAATACCGTTTATTGAAAAATATTACAACCGTCTCGCTCGAAGTGTCTTGACAAACTCTCGCTACGCCGCTTTTCAAACAAACAATTGAGAACCCTTAGCAACGCTCGCTAAATAGTATATGGGTCGTTCGATATAACAATGCCACAATTTCGGCCGTCCTGATTTATCGGCGTCCTCAACGATATTGTTGTATGTTTTAGTACTGCGTAACACATTTTTTTTTTTTTTTTGTAGTTTACAATTTCGAATACATTTTTTTTCGCTCGGTATTACCTTTAATCTATCTATTGCTAGTATTCCTTTATAAAATCGCTGACTCTGCTGCTCTCCTTCGATATCTTGGATTAAATATCTATCGTTCCCTATTTCTTTAACAACTTCATAAGGTCCACGATATTTTTCGTTCAATTTTCGGCTGGTGCCAGTTGCTGGCCCTTCATATCGCACCAAAACTAACTGTCCCGGATTTAATTTTTGAGCTTCCTTTCTTTTTTTATTAAATTGCTCGCATCGCAATCTCTTATTTTTCTTTAATAAATCGGCAACGTTCTTTCCTTCTAATTCCGTGCCGATTTCTTCGTTCAACTCTTTCATTTCTCGCGTTAACAGACTATCTTGTCTCCCGATCGATTTGTAATTAAAAATCAGTTCCGTAGGCGTACGCTTCGTGATTCTATGCGTACTGTTATTAATCGCCCACTGTACATCGTAAATCTTTTCATCCCAATCGCTATGCTCCAAATCTCGGGTGATCATGGGTAAGCAATTGAGAATTATACTATTAACCCTCTCAATCTGTCCGTTCGCTCGCGGAGTACCCGCTGCTATCTTCACGTATACAATCTCATTTTGATCGCAAAATTCCTCAAATTTGCCCGAAATATAAGACGCGCCTCTACCGCTTATTATTCGGCTCGGTTTCCCATAATGTGATATCAATCGTCGGAGGAATTCGATCGTTTCAGCTGTACCGGTATTTTTTACAGGTTCTAGCATCACATATTTACTATACGCGCATACTAACCCCAGAATGTACTTGTTATTTTGCTCCGTTTCGATAAACGGGCCCAAGTGATCGACGTGTAACGTTTCGAAGGGAATATTTCCCTTGTCAATTGGATGTAAAAATCCACTTTTCTTTCCGGTTTGGGGTTTGTAATATAAACAATTAATGCAACGATTTACGTAAGTCGTTACATACTCGCTCATTCCCGGAAAATAATACGTTTCTTTCAGTTTCGCTAACGTTTTATCAATCCCAAGATGGGCATGACTCTTATGAGTCACCGCTACTAGATCGTTTCGCAATTCGTTCGGCACGTACAATCGCCATCGACCTTTCGTTATCTTGTACACTCTTGCGTTCACCATGCTAAATTTTCTGTGTGTCTAACCCTGTCGGTACGTGCAACCGACTTTTTAGCCGGTTATTAACCGCAACTTTAACTGGTTCATCTGGGAATTTTTTCGACCTGCTAATAACTTCAGAACAACGGACGGCAGCGCCTCTTGCGATGGTTTCATTCGATCCCGACCAGCGTCTCTAGAGCGATGCGGTTTAATTCAACGGTTCAACCACGTTTTTACCAAGGACTAACCGCTCAAATAAGACCGTCGGCTGTTCTCTTCTTACATTTTAACCGCCATTTTACCATTGACAAAGGCTATTGAAAAACGCAGCGGTTGTCTTAAGTTGAATTAACCGCTGAAAAACCGCAGTTCAACTGATCCGAGGAGTATCAAGCGGTTGTTCTTCGTCGATTTAACCGCGGGATAACCATAGTTCAACTGATGCAAGGGCTATCGAGCGGTTCTTTTTCATCAATTTAACCTTTGAATAACAGTATTTCAACTAGTGACAGAAGGATCAGCCGCAGTTGCTTCGATCGGAACCCACCGGGAAAAATCGCAAACTGGTATAATGGGAATAACAATAGCTTGAAAAAAAATGGTTAGAATTGTCATCATTAATTATATCAGTTTAGGATACCATACTATATTACGCACTTCGGAGAAAGAAATGAACCTAACGACCCAAAGTTGGGCTCGAACCCGGGACCTTTCGCATGATAATCTGGAACCTTAACGCTACGGTACCGTCTATCATTTGAATTGTTCTCATTCCTAGCGAGCTTTGAACGTAACCAAAGTTTTCTTATCTGAAGTGAATGGATAATGAATATTTTATTTTTTTACTTTTTAATTTACTAAAATTATTACGGAAAAGAAAAGGTATTATAAAAGTCCTATGTAAAGTTTCGTTTTATTAGCATTTATTTTTACATTTAATTTAAATGCTAATAAAAAGAAACTTTACATAGGACTCATATAAAGTACCCTTTCGATTCAGTAATACTTTCAGTAAATCAATAAATAAGGTATTTATTGTCCATTCACTTCAGATAAGAAAACTTTTGTTGCGTTTAAAACTCGCTAGGAATGAGAACAATTCAAGTGATAGGCGGTAGCGTAGCGTTAAGGTTCTAGGTTAGCATGCGAAAGGTCCCGGGTTCGAGCCCAACTTTAGGTCGTTAGGTTTATTTCTTTCTCCGAAGTGCGTAATATAGTATTGTATCCTAAACTGATATAATTAATTATGACCATTCTAACCATTTTTTTTTTTTTTCAAACTATTGTTATTCCCATTATACCAGTTTGCGATTTTTCCCGGTGGGTTCCGATCAAAACAACCGCGGCTGATTCTTCTGTCACCAGTTGAAATACTGTTATTCAGAGGTTAAATTGACGAAAAATAACCAGTCCATTCTCCTCGGATCAGTGAAACACCGGTTTTTTCGTGATTACAATGGCGAGCGGCAACTTCACGATGCCTCTCGCATCGGTTGAACAACGGTTATGCAGCGGTTAAATTGACGATAAACGACTACTCGATCCTCATGGCATCAGTTCAACACGGGTTCTTCAGTGGTTAAAATGACAAAACGCAACCACTCGATTTTCCCCGCATCAGTTAAACAACGGTTCTTCAGTATTTAAAATGACAAGAAGCGACTGCTCTATTCCTCTCGTATCAGTTAGACTAAGGTTATTTAGCCCAGTGATGCCAGATCGGTGGGAAATTTCCCTCGGAGGGAATTTTGACCCCCCACTCTGACGCCCGAGGGAAAAAAAATTCCCGCAGATAAGCCCCGCCCACTGCTTGCCTGCCGTGCCTGCGCATGCGCACTGTGCTTGTCCGTGCCTATCAGCTGCGAGTGCATAAATAAAATAAATAAAGATATGTGCTGTGCCTGAACGATTAAAAATTGAACAAGTATTGAAAAATTACTCGTTTAATTTTTTTATTGTTCGGGTACAGTATTCAAAAAAAAATTGCTCTTAAAAAAAAAAAGAAAAAAACAAAGACACACCGGGTTTGAACTGACATCTTTGCGATTACGAGACTAGAGCTCTGAGACTGCGCTACCGCCCTTCTTGTGTAAGTGTCTAAATTTAAGTCTCTTATAGGACAATGTAAACAATGCAATTTTCAACTTCTATACTGTAACTCAAACAATTAAAAAATTCAACGAACAAATGGAAAGAAATGACTTTTTCAATTTTTTAATCGTTTGAGCACAGTATTTCAAATCTTGCAGCCGCTCGCAAACTAAATCCATTTTTCGGTTATCACCCATATAGCACGAAATATTTTGAAAACATTTGAAAAATGTTTTGAATCTTTCGAATATTACGAAATATTTCTGAAATTTATGGAAATAATATTTAAAAATATTCTATGAAAATATTACAACGTAACATTTCTTCAATATTTGAGAAATACACTTAATCTTTCAATACATCTGAAATATTTGTGAAATGGTGAACCAATATTTCGAACGTAAATATTAACGTAAGTGAGCACTAAACTTTTCACGCTTTTAATATATTTCACAACATTTTTAAACGTTTGTAAAATATTTATTAGATGTTGATATGTTGACAACATACAAATGATTTAAAAACATTTTCGCCAAACATTTATGAAACATTTTAATGTAAGATTTATGAGCGAATAATAAAATATTTCCAAAAAGTTTTTTAAGGGCGGGGTTAACTTTTTTTTTTGCTTTTTTTTAATGAATGTATAATATCTCAAGAATATTGTGTTAAAATTTCAAGTCGATCGGAGCAAAATTAACGAAGTTATGAGTATTTGAGCGTCTGTTGCTCCAGGAGAAATTTGTTGACCAATTTTTTTTTTCATCAATTTGTTAATAACATTTAGGAATTATTATTATGCAAAATTAATCTTTTGAGTACCTTTAATATGCATGAATTTTTTCAGGTTTTTATACAAACGAGAAGTGTTCTCAAACTTATGTGAAATGAGCGTTAAGCGACCAAACTCTTCGCTCTTTTCAAAGCGTTTTTCTGAAACTTGTCATATTTGAAGTCCGTGTTCACGATAACTCAAAATCTACTGGACCAATCGTTTTGAAATTTTGCACAGTACTTCTTCACATAATTCACCAGGTATTGTCGAGAGCTTTTTTTTTTTTTTTTATATAATTACTCATTTTTCAACAACAAATAAGCCGATTTTTTTTTTTGGCTCCCAAGTGCTACGAAAAATTGAAAAATCGAAAAAAAAATCCTCTTGTCATTACCTCGGGAAACATCTCCTTTAACAAATGCATTTTGATTTTTTTGGTTCAGATGATTCTGTTGCGAGTTATAATTGTAAGGAAGTTGATGTTGTTATTTCCTGATGTTGTGGGACATTGAAAGAGTATGTAAGAGTGAAAAGTCAAAAACATTTATTTGATACAAAATAGCACAACTCGTCGTGACGTCGCATAACCATCCGCTCTCTCACGCGTTCGACTATTAACTGCCTTTGTTTCGCCTCATCCAGGCGGCCAAAGGTCTTCTCCTCCCCGCTTACCGCACTACGCCTAATCGCACGCCGAAACGTAAACAAACGCGAAGCTGTAAGCGCGCTCGCTCGGCTCGACTAAAAATCCCTACACTCGGCCGTCCTGCGTTGACATTCGACCCCGAATGTCTTCGTCGACGATTCGATCCTCGTCGTCTTCATCCTCATCGGTTTCTTCGTCTTGAATCCAAAATTTCATGTGGTCCGCCGCTGAAGAAGTCTGCGAAGGGCCTTCGTGTTCTCCGACCTTGCGAACTGCGTAACGGTCATTGCGCATGACTCTCGTCACTTCGTACGGTCCAAAATATTTCGCCGCAAGTTTTAAACCCGGCCCTTGCTGAGTTCGTTGGATAGCTACCAAATCGCCCTCACGATAAATCTTGGCAGCTTTTCGTCGTCTGTTGAAACCACGTCGATTTTCCTCCTGAGTTTTTCTAATTCTTTCTTTCGCTTCGAGTCGTATTTCGTCGCGGTTTTCGTCGAAGCTGGTGATCCATTCATTCGTGATGAACTCGCGGACATCAGGATCGTCGCGGAGGCGCGCATTCGTGCCGAACAGCAATCGAAACGGTGTCATGCCAATGCTTCGATGTGGGGTGGTGTTTAAGTACAGCTGAGCGGTATCTAAATACTTAAACCACTCCTCAGGCTTTGGCGCTGACAGTTTCGTCAACAGCGGGATGAGCGTACGGTTCACTCGCTCAACCTGACCATTCGCTCTCGGTATGCCAGTCGTCGTAAGCACATGCTGGATATTTTCATCTTTGCAGAAATCCTCGAAGTCTCTTGAAGTAAACGCCGTGCCTCGATCTGAGATGATCCTCCTTGGATTTCCGAAAGTCACCGCTTGTTTTTTCAGTTTCGTCAATACTTCTGCCGTTGTCGTCGATTTTGTTGTATACAGCCAAGTGAATTTAGAGAAGCTGTCCACAACAACAAAAATATGTCTGTAGCTTTTCCTTGTCGTCGGTAGAGGGCCCAAATGATCCACATGGAAAGTATCCAAGGGAACTTCTCCCTTTTCGATCGGATTCAGGTATCCTTCTTGACGTCCTTGTTTTTTCTCTGCCAAAATACAGTCCACACAGTTACGCACAATCTTTTCAACTCGCGCACGCAGATTCGGAACCCAATAATTCTTTTTCACGAGAGCCTCAGTTTTATTTACCGAGAAATGTCCTCTCTCGTGCGCCCGTCGTATGATCTGCGATTGCATTCCTCTTGGCACTACCGGTCGGATATCATCGTCATCCTCTCGAAACAGCAATCCGCCGCGGGTGATGTAACCTTGAGCTTGACCTTCTTCTACCAACTTCAATATTCGATTCGTCTCAGCGTCTTCTTTTTGAGCCCTTTTTAGTCGTGAAGCCAATCCTTCTTCGGTCTCTTCGATGAGCATGCACGTCGGTAGTGGATTGCGACTAAGCGCATCCACATGCACCATACTTTTGCCTGGACGATGTTCTATGCTGTAGTCAAATTCTTCCAGGTGAAGCGCCCATCTGGCAACACGCACGCAAAGATCTTTCTTGTTCATCGTCAGTGTAAAGGCTCGACAGTCGGTAACTATTTTGAAAGGTATCGCGAGTAAATAAATCCGAAACTTCTTAAGCGCCTTCACGATTGCTAAAACCTCGAGTTCATAGCTTGAGTACTTCTCTTCAGCAGTTGTCGTCTTACCACTCGCATAGTATACGGGATGCAGCGCTCCATCGTCGCAACTTCGCTGCAAAAGTATCGCACCATAGCCGTGTTTTGACGCGTCGGTGTGTAGCTCCGTCTCCGCGCCCGCTCGATACAAACTCAATACCGGTTGGCTACTAAGTATAACCTTTAACCGTACAAAAGCGTCGTTTTCTTTACTTCCAAACTCGAATTTCGCATTTGCCTTCAACAGGTTTGTCAACGGTCGCGCGATAAGCGAATATCCCGGCACGAATTTTCGGAAGTATCCGGTTAAACCCAAAAACCCCTGAATCTGTCGTACGTTCGTAGGCTTTGGAAATTGAGTCACAGCTTCAACCTTTCTCTCATTCGGATGGACACGCCCATTCTCGATGACATGACCCAGAAACTCGATTTTCGTCTGCAGAAACGCACATTTTTTCCAATTTACGACGAGACCTGTCTCGCTCGCGGTGGTTAACACACGTTTCAATTTCTCGAATCCACTCTTACAATCTTCCGAAGGTACAATCAGATCGTCCATATACGTCAATACGTCTCCTTCGCGAATAAGGTCTTTAAACGCGGCATTTACGAATTTTTGGAAGACCGCGGGAGAATTGCAAAGACCGAAGGGCATGCGCAAAAATTCAAAATGACCGTCAGGTACAATAAAAGCAGTAAATTTCTGACTTGACTGCTCTACCGGCACGTGAAGGAAACCATTCTTCAGATCAATAGTACTAAACACCCTCGCGTCTTGCAACTTGTCCAGCTGATCTTCAATCAGCGGTAGTGGATAACGATCTTTGACAACCTTTCTATTTAGGAGCCGATAGTCCACGCACAGTCGTTTCGAGCCGTCTTTTTTTCCCACCAACACTACTGGACTCGCGTAATCCGATACAGAAGGTCGAACAATACCGTCTTTGAGCCACTCGTTAATTTGAGCATTCACTTCGTCGCGTTCGTGACATGCCAAACGTCTTGCTCTCTAATATACCGGTTCATCGTCTTTTAAAACAATTGTCATTTTTACTCCTACGTCGTGAGTCTTGCTTGGCTTATAGTCGTCGATAATATTTCGAATAACGCTCTCGTACTGTCGGTTTTGCAGATTTGATAGATCTACTGAATTTACGCCGCGATATTCTACCGCGTTGACTCGAAATATCTCTGGCTGCTCACCGTTGTCCGCTGATACGCTCTCGGTCGAAGGGCTAATCGTAGCCGTACCGCGCTTTACGCTCAAATCTATCGTGTGCAAAAAGTCTCGACCAATCAACAGCTTGTGTCTTAGCAGATCGTCGGAAATCACTCGAATGAGAACTGGGTAGGAGTTTCCGTCTACCGTCAAATTCGCTTGAAACTCGCCCAACGTCATGTTTTTCTCTTTTCCAACGCCCTGAAACGCAATCGATTTGTTCTGGAAATGCGGCGAGCCTAATTTAATATATTCATCCGCGCGCATAATCGTGATATCGCTCCCATTATCAATCAAAGCTTCTACCGGGACACCGTCTATTAAAACTTCCTTATCGTACTTGCTTTGACTCATCTGCGTCACCGCACAGCTACTTTTTGTCCCGTCTTCCTTTTTCGGACACTTCGAGGCGATATGGCCGTGGACGCCGCACGCGAAACATTTTGTGCCCTGCTCTTTCGTCGGACAATTCGAACTCAGATGATCGCGATCGCCACAGTTAAAACAACGCTTAGCCACGTTACCTTTCTTCTCGCTCGATCCGCTTTTCCCGCTTACATTTTTCGCGCCTGTATCACCTGCGCTTACCATTTTTTCGTTCTTACGCTTACCGCCGCTGGCCTTATCGTCAGTCTTAGAACCAGAGTTCGTCGTACAATTTCTATCCTGCAACGAAATTCCTTCAAACGCTTGCAACATGGATTGTATCGACTGGAATCCTTGCAATCGCGCCGTGTCACGCAGCTGAACATCGGAGATACCGTCGATGATATAATTCAGCACCTCTTCGTCTTCGATGGCGAGACGATTCGCCAGGATCGTCTTCTCGTGTACGTAGTCGTGGAACGTCTCCGTCTTCTTCCAAGTTCGTTCTTCAAACTGTCGTCGCATCGTGATTTTGTTTGGACGGTGATAAAACATCTTCTTCAGCTCTTTCAAGAGATTGTCGGGGGACATAGCGATGTATTCCGGCTTGGAATGAAACCATTCTACCGCTTTGCCCTTCAGTCGTGTCCCGATCAAAATCTTCGTCGTATCGTCATCAAGTCTATAAGCTTCTTTTATAAACTTGACTTGTCTCTCCCACGTCTCAAACGTCTGAGCGTCGCCGTCAAAGTAGCCAAGAAGATCGGCTAGCACTGTAATGTTTATTTTAGTCGTAACGGGCGTAGACGCGTTGGAGCGTCGCTCGACCGTAGCCCTGCGCCCGTCGTCTGTGTTATCGGCAACAAAAACATCTTCGTTACCATCGTTTCTCGATTGACCGACCGTGCTTCGATTATCGATCCGCTGAGCCTCCCGAAGTAGCTGGATCTCGCGACGCGCCAGCTCGAGTTCCCGTTCGGCCAACTCCTTCTCGCGCTTATACAAAGCCACTTCGCGCGCACTGAGTGCAAGTGTACTCACTTCTTCGCCAATGGTATTGTCATTGTTTGCGGCCCCGTCATCCATATCGTCGTTACGAACTTCACGATCGCGAAACTCCGTGAAGCACTGTCCTGCTGGATCAGCCTTCAGCAGTCTGTCGATTAGCTCAGCTTTGTTCCCCGACAAACTGAGCCCTTTAGTTTTTAATATGTCTTTTAGCTGCGAGACGGTTAAACTAAACGCGTCACTCGCAACAACACTCATCGTTCTTCAGCACTATATACCACCACAACGTCTTCGAGATACGTCGTTCACTTCTTTGTCTTTTGCACGCGAAGAATAACACGCGGTTGCCGTCTTGCCGCTCTTTGTTCTTCTTCGACGCGCCACGTCTTTCGTCGTACTTCGTCTTCTTTCGTCGTACTTTCACTTACACAACTCTCTCGATCCCGGACGAGCCCCCATAATTGTAAGGAAGTTGATGTTGTTATTTCCTGATGTTGTGGGACATTGAAAGAGTATGTAAGAGTGAAAAGTCAAAAACATTTATTTGATACAAAATAGCACAACTCGTCGTGACGTCGCATAACCATCCGCTCTCTCACGCGTTCGACTATTAACTGCCTTTGTTTCGCCTCATCCAGGCGGCCAAAGGTCTTCTCCTCCCCGCTTACCGCACTACGCCTAATCGCACGCCGAAACGTAAACAAACGCGAAGCTGTAAGCGCGCTCGCTCGGCTCGACTAAAAATCCCTACATAATGAACATCGCAAATCAACTTTTTTTCGAGGCACCTCCGGAGATTTATTGTCACTCGCTCAATTTTGAATATTTTGCAATGAAAATTTAGGAAGCTACGACGAGGCCGTATGGCATTGCCGCTAGTCGACACCCGGAGCCAGCCCCAAACAAATAACTAACTAACTAGAATTTCGGAAAATGATGTTCAAATGTTAAAGTATTATATGGAAATTTACTGAATAAACGAACACTATCTGTATCGCCAAAGAAAAATCTAAAAAACATGCCTTTTTCACCGAATTAACCTTACCCCGCCCTTAAAGATTTCAGAAATATTTTTTAATATTGGTAAAATATTTTCTATCCGCTAGACATAAAAATAATGTTTATCCGCAATTGCGCAAGTCATTAAGTTGCCGGTTCAATCCCAGAGCAGTTTGTTTTTACAAAAAAGAACTTTCAAAAAAAATATTCTGACGGGACGATAAAAAAATTGAACAAATTCATTTTTTTTATTGTCAGGACCAATACAGGGTTTGTACATTACATTATTTACTTTGTAACATAATAGACATAAATTTAATCAAGTTCGTAAGAACAGTGCTAGCGCAGTGTCAGAGCTCAAGTCTCATAATCGCGAAGTTGTCAGTTCAAATCCAGGTATAAGATTTTTTTTTCAATTTTTTTTTTTTTACAATTTTTTTTTTTTTTTAATTCCGTGCCCAAACAATTAAAAAATTAAACGAGTGATTTTTTAAAAATATTTGTTTGTTTAATTTTTTATTTGTTTGGGCACAGCATTAAAACAAAACTTATATACGGCTACGCGTATATTTATATTTTCGATAGGCACCGCCCAGTGGCGCCACTGGCGCGCGGTGGTGGGGGGAGCGTGCGGGAATTTTCTGAGGGAGCCTCTGGCATCACTGATTTAGCCGTTAAATCTGCGAAAAGCAACTGTTCGATTCTTCTCCCATCGGGTTGAATGACGGTTAAACAGCGGTTAAATCGACGAAAACAACCGCTGGATTGTCCTCACAATGTCTAACCTATAGTTTTTCTGTGGTTAAAAGAAGGAAAATCAACTGCTCGATTCCTTTCGCATCTGTTCAACTACAGTTATTCAGCGGTTAAATCGGCGAAATATAACCGATTGTCTCACGTATTACGGTTATTTTGCAGCCAATGATGCGGTTGAAATATCAGAAATGACTGCAGGCCATCTTACGCTGCGGTTTTTCCGAGGTCATATTGTGGATGATGCGTGCGCAAACAACCGCTGCCTTCCGAGTTAAGCTAGGGTTATTTATTGGTTGAAATTCTTGAAAACGACCCACATGCTTCAAACACGGTCCTAGCTTACGGTCGGGCAGAAAATGTAGTGGTTAATATCCGGTTAATGGCGCGTCAAAAAAATTCCCAGATCGACCGGTTAAATTTCCGGTTAATTTGCAGTCGCACGTACTGACAGGGAAGCATCGCCTTCTTCCAACTTGTTTCGAATCGCCAAAATTTCTGGACACGATCGCTGCATTGCCGCGATCCAATTCGTATTTACGTGGATTCCCAAAATCGGTATGCCTACTATCGGTGTTTCTTCGTCCGGTTCAACAGGGAATCGACTCAAGCTATCTGCGACTACGTTCCGCTCTCCTTTTATGTGATCAATTTGATAATTGAATTCCGCCAATCTGACGAACCATCGACCAATTCGCGGATTCAGGTCTCTCTTGCTTTCCAACAGCTTTAAACTGTTGCAGTCCGTTTTTATCATAAATTCAATACCAATCAAGTAGACCCGAAACTCTTCGAGCGCGCAGACAATGGCTAACGCCTCCAATTCAAACGAATGATACTTTGCTTCGTCCTTCGTAGTTTTCCTACTATAATAACATATCGGATGCATACGACCATCGTCTTGTTCTTGAAGCAATACCGCTCCTAGTCCATGTTGACTCACGTCGGTGTGAACCTCAGTCCTCGCTTTCGGTGCATAAATTGCTTATATCGGTCTCGAAGTCATCTTCAATTTTATTTCGTCGAAAGCCTTCTGCTGCTCCGTTCCCCAAGCAAATTTGGCATTTTTCGACAATAAATCCGTCAATGGCTTGATTATTGTCGCGAAGCTTTTGACAAACCTGCGAAAGAAATTTGCGAGTCCCACAAAATTTCGCACCGCTCGGACATCCTTCGGAATCGAAAACATTTTATTCGCAGTTATCTTCGACGTTCCTGGCTCAATCCCTCGTTGTGAAATCTCGACGCCCAGATACTCGACTTTCTTCTTGAAGAAATGACATTTCCTTAAATTTAATGTCAACCCCGCCGAAGTCAACAGCTGTAATATAGCCTCCAATTTTTCGATCCCTTCATCAAATGTCTTGCTTGCTGAAATTATATCGTCCAGATATGTCATTGCCAAGTTACCGTGTACCTTTCCAAAAGTAACGTTGATCATTCGCTGGAAGACTGCAGGTGCCTTACACAGTCCAAACGGCATCCTTTCGAACTGATAGTGTCCGCCCGGAGTCACAAACGCAGTCATTTCTCTCAAATCTCTCGATATCGGGACCTGATAATATGCACTGAAAAGGTCCAAACTTGTAAAATATCGATGACCCTTCAATCCATCGAGTTGGTCGTCGATCAACGGCGTCGGGTATTTATCTTTAACAGTTATTTTATTCAGTACCCTGTAATCAACGCACATACGCATATCTCCGTTCTTTTTGCGAACTAAAAGAATTGGGCTTGCATACGGTGAATTACTATCTTCGATAACCTCGGCTTTTTTCAAATCGTTGATCATCTCTCTAACCTTTTCCTTCTCGTGATACGACAGTCGATACGGTCGATAGAAAACAGGCTTTTCGGAAGATAATTTTATCTCCATCTCCGCGATATTTGTTTTCCCCATCTGATGCATGTTACGGGAAACTACTGTTTTATATTTGTTCATTAACATCGTCAACTTCGTATGTTCTTCGTCATTTAAGTCGGAGTCGATCTCGTTCTTGGTTATCTCCTCCGCGCTAAGCTCTTGCGAATATTCCCTTTCCTCACATATTTCCCCGCGCGAAATCGTTTGCCCCTTTTTTACTCTTATTTCTTTATCGCTTATATTCATTATCGGGATTACCGATTCTCCGTTTTCGTTGGTACTAATGATACATCTAGGTACCGCGTTCCCACCTTCCGGCATGCGACCCTCGACATACAAATCATCTTTTTGAATCTTTCCTGTCACATTTATATAACCTAAGTAATTCCTAGGAATCGTGACATCGTCGGCGGATACAAGTTTTATCTTATTTGACTTTGTCGTCTCGATTTGACAAAGCTCGCGAATATCATTCGAGATATTCAAAGACCCGAAGGTATTCAAAATATGCACGTTTGGTTGCTCGGTGTACGAATGACCGATTAATAAGGGGACTATCGGCGAGTCGCTCGGTACGACATATACATCACATTTTACCGATACCCCTCTATCTCAATATTAACCGTCATTACCCCGATCGGAGTAACCTCTCCACCGCCATAACCTGCCAACGGTTCGATCGCGCTCTCGTAATACGATAATCCCAAATTATCCGAGTTCTCTTTACGAATTATTGTCGCGCTACTCCCCAAATCTACCCAGATGGACATTTGGCGGTAAGGAGTCGGCAAGAGTACGGCACGTAAGGCCACGCTATGTATCACATAACACAGCATGTACTACTGCATAAAGCTGTCAAGTGCCGGCACGGCAAGGCATCTCACCGCGACGACATGATGGCGGCAGATATGCGGCACATTTGAATATAAAATTTGGGTGCCTATTGATACAGGCTTTGAAGTCATAGTGACGGCAAAATGACTATTTACGGTACTACTATTTTGTTCGAGAATCAGCGCGGCTACGTGCGCTAGCTCGAGCGGCCGCTGCTCGGCAGCACCTCCCGGCCGAGTCCGGCGAGGCCGACGCGCGCCGCCGACGCACGCGCACCGGCTGTCATCCGAGGCGGCACGGGTTACGTGCCGCGTGCAACAGGTTTCGCGCTCATCTACGCCTAATGGCTGACACGGGTCACCACGCGGTCGGGTAGATCGCCGATTTCTCTCGGTCTTTTCTCAGAGTTCAGCTCACGGGTCTGCTCAGTTTATCGGTACATCAACACGGGTTCGACGTATCTTCGGGTTCGGGATATCGTACAGCTCATCTGGAGCATAGCGCGAGTGTACGTTCACAGTTACGCGACATACGTCGGTACACTGGAACGACTCGCGTTCTCAACGGTCACCTTGCGGCGTTACAGTAAGCCGCAGGTTCTCTCTCGGTCGACTCGGGCGATTAATATAATTCAACGGGTTCATCGGGATGTGCTCAACACAAACGGCCCATTAATATCATCATTGTTATTCATTACCGCTCACTTTCGGTCTACTCATTGTAACAGTGTTTTTCGCGCGCTTTTTTACATCTTCGCTGTTATTAAATAAAGAGTTTATTTTCACTGTTAACATCAGCAGTGTTATTTATTTACCCCCGTTCCGCTATATCTCATCCTGGCAATTCCCAGACATATTTACATCAAAGTTAGCTGAACACAGTGGCGGCGCGCTGACGTTATATATGCGACATATTTGAACATTAGATTTCGGTACTTATTCATACAGACTCTAAAGACACGGTGACAGCAGAATGACTGTTCGTGGTGCCACTCTTTTTTAACCAAGTCAACTGAATGCAGTGGCGGCACGCTGGCGTCATATATGCAACACATTTGAATATTAGATTTCGGTACCTATTCTTACAGGCTTTGCTTACAGCATGACGGTTCGTGGTGCCACTTTTTTAAAACTAAGTTGACCGAACACAGTGGCAGCTCGCTGACTCCAAAACTAGAGCCCGTAGTGCCGCCACGTTACACTTAATTTATTAAACATGGTAACGAGGCCTTGACAGCAAAACTGCTGAACATTGTGCCACTAAATTTCGCAAAGATTTCTGACCGCAATGATAGCGTAAATGATTTGGAATTTATTAACGTCATGGCAACAAGTTAGCGCCGTCAGACGTCCTTTCAACAGAGCTGTACTACGGCACGTTTGAAATAAAATTAGCGATTGTTGTGATGACGCAGTGGTTTAAGATTTGCTGATGCTAAACGTAATTTTTTGGTTCTGATCCTACAGTAATTGGCATTTTATGGGTAAGATGGGAAAAAATAAAATTTACGGTAAGTACATACAAAACATATTATTATTATTATTATTAGCTTGCCAAAGATTAGATTGAAATTAGATTTTAGTTACATGGAGAAAAAATATCAGTGTAAATCAAATTAGCCGATACATTATCGGCAAAACAATTGTTTCCTGTCGTTCTCCAACGAGCATTTTTTCCACCCAGAAAATATGATGGAGGACAACCGGTTTTCGTCGAGCAAGAATAAAAATAAATGTAAGAACCACGATAATGCAGATCGTAAAAGAAACAGTCGCCACGCCACTTCGGGCTTTTTACGCCAAAGAAGCCTTATAAATAATAACCTTCGGGGCGAAAGGAAGTTCGCGGATGACGAACCATCGCTGTTGCGCAGCGTCAGCGTTAAACAATAAAAAAATATAAGAAGTTCGGAGGAAGATATAGCGTGCGAATTGACCGAGAAGAGGAGGAAGCTTTTTGAATCACCCCATTAAAACGAGCTTTAAGATCATTACGCCCTTAATATAGTTACTCCCACGCTAGTTTCAAACGTCATAGCCCATACGTCTTCTTTCACGTATTAAATCGTCGCCGTTGACTTGCTGCTCGCTGGCGATGTACTGCATTGCGATTTCGTTGTTTGCACGATCTGAGACCAGCAGTCATGCTCTCCGTGAATTCTTTTTTCGTCGGAGTTGGGAAGGACTTATTCTTCGCCACGGCCGCTGTGAAATAAAAACAGAAGCATGAATAAATATATTTATCGCTAGTTATTTTTTTTAGAAGCGCAAGCGGTATTTTTTTTAATTAAGAATTTAATTAGAAATACAGTTCGACCTACAGAAAAAGGCATCGTTTAGCTTAGTGTCCATTAATTTTATCGTTCCCTTCTCGCGTCCCTGCCACGTTAAAGCTGGCGACAATGAATCGTGGATGGCTTCTTTTATAATCAGATTAGCAGTTTCATTCAGATTGTAGCCACCTTGTGCAGACAAATATATCACCTGTAAAAAATAAAAATTCATACACTAAACGGACTTCATCGCAAGCGGTAATTCATTTATCAAACGACACTTACCACTTGTTTAAATACCTCGTCGCTGACGGCTTCAAAATCTTCTATTTCTTGTCGCGTCTTAATCGGCAAACAGTCCGGCTTTGCTGGAAACATTGATCCTCCCTCTACAGCTTTAGTCAGATGCTTGACGCTCCCTTCCAATTTACAGCAAATGTTTAACAAAATCAGTAAAATTAGTAATTTCATGAAGCGTTCATTTCATGCACCGGCATTAAAATAATAATCGGCCCTATAGTCGATGTACGCATCGCTATTCATTCACGTAATATTGATGATGAACTCTGAAAGTTGAAAAAAATTTACATGAATAATTAACATACATGAACATCAGAGCTAGGCGAAGTACTTTAAGTATCAATACTTCAAATACCACGTACTTGAAGTACTCAGTACGTCGAGTAAAACTTGAAGAACCACATAAGTACTTGACTTCAAGTACTTACACACACTTGCAAGGACTTAGTTGGTACTTCAAGTACTAAAAATCAATTCTATGAGAGTTTTGACGAGTAATCATTTTTAAAACTTCAATATTAATTACATTTTATATATGGGGCACTCCATACCATTTCGACCTGAGTCCAAACCTTCACTTCTTGGATTTTTTATATGACTGGATTAATTCTCAAAAATGCTCAAGTTTTTTATAAGTGAGACGGATGGTTGATTGCGGAAAGTAATGAATGTTCGAGGTGTAATATTGTTCGTAATAGTTTATTAGTCGCAGCGGAAAAGTAATAGTTGAGATTCGAGAGTAACGGAGAGTGTACCGGTTGGCAGCTCGAGCTGGACTGACGTGAAGCGGGCGTGAAGCCGAGGGCCTGACGCGCGCTTCACAAAGGGACAAAGTCGCGACAGTGTCGCGACGCTCGCGATAAGGCCCGTCTCACGGCTCTAAGCCGTGCGGCCAGATGCAGATAACCCGGGAGGGCTTCTACGTATTAAACGCAGCGGGAAAGTAATACCGCTGCAAAGGAGAAAAGTAATAAGAGGCTGGAGCCGTTACAATAAGATTTAAAAAAATTATTTATAATTATTTATGATTAAAAAAATGAACTTATTGATCGCTACAATTAAAAAATCTGAAAAATGTTGTGACAAGTATAAAAAGTTATGATTTGAGCCAAAGTAGACCGGGGCACCTAAAATTAGAAAGCAAGTGAAGAAAATTAGAAGAAAAAATAAGTCGATCATGGGTCGACGAGTTTTTATTTTCCAAACTAAAAAAAAAAGTTGAAAATTGAAATTTTCATATCGCTTCCTCATAAAGTTGAAAATTGAAATTTTCATATCGCTTCCTCATAAAAGCTGAAAATTTAAATTTTCATATCGCTTTTTCATCAAAGTTAGAAGTAGAAATTTTCATATAACTTTCTCATAAGGTTCCTTTATGTTCTATGAGAAAGCATTGTCTGTATTTTTGGCTTCCTCATAGAGGAAGCTTCGGGAATAAAGGAACATTATGAGAAAGTGATATGAAAATTTCAACTTCAAACTTTGATGAAAAAGCTATATGAAAATTTCAATTTTCAGCTTTTATGAGGAAGCGATATGAAAATTTCAATTTTCAACTTTATGAGGAAGCGATATGAAAATTTCAATTTTCAACTTTTTTCAACGTCAACGTCTTAGAGTTTTATGCAAAACGATTGACCGATTCAGCGCGTAAAAAAATATTCCATCGTCACGTTTCACTTTGTCGAATCTGCGTTTGGCGCGAAAAAATACATAGAAGTATGCGCTCCAGAATTTTTTTTTTTTGCCCTTTCGATTTTTATTCCAGAATTCCTAGTGATACCTCTTTATCTAGCTTTCTAATCCCATCATATCCATCATCTTGTGTATGTCTTGCTGTAGATCACGATAGGCACCTGGGTTTTTCCGCGATGCCATCGGAAAGCAAAGAAATCGTTGTTTACAAATACCTAAAATCACTCATTTTTGCAATTTTGGCTATAAAAATGCCTGGGAAACTTTTTCGTTAGTTGTTGCTCCGGGACTGTAATTCCACGTAATTTTTCATGCTGATCACGAATCTGAAACTTATTTTATTCGTAGATAAATATTTGATACGAAAAAAATGCGTCTAAAAAAAAAATCATGAAATTCAAAAAATTAAAAATGACATAAAATTTAGACGGCTCGATCGATTTTCCTGAAATTTTAATGGGATCATCGGGTGATGATATTCTACCTGTGTGCGCGTTTTTAGCCCGATAGCTAAAAAATTGTGAGTGCTAGAGCGCGAAACGACATTTTTGACGAAATAAAAAATGGCGTACAAAAAAAAACATTTGAACATTTTTTTACGAAATTTCGACCAAATGTTGACTATTGATCACACATGATGTGTGCCAAATTTCAGCTTGATCGGTCAACGCGTTCTCGAGTTATAGCGTTTTGAATTTTTCACGTCCGACACACACACACACACACACACACGCACGCACACGCACACGCACACGCACACGCGCACGCACACGCGCACGCGCACGCGCACGCGCACGCGCACGCGCACGCGCACGCGCACGCGCACGCGCACGCGCACGCGCACGCACACGCACACGCACACGCACACGCACACGCACACGCACACGCACACGCACACGCACACGCACACGCACACGCACACGCACACGCACACGCACACGCACACGCACACGCACACGCACACGCACACGCACACGCACACGCACACGCACACGCACACGCACACGCACACGCACACGCACACGCACACGCACACGCACACGCACACGCACACGCACACGCACACGCACACGCGCACGCGCACGCACACGCACACGCGCACGCACACGCACACGCACACGCACACACACACACGCACATCCGGACATTTTTTCTAAATGTGATTTTTGGATGTTTCGGAACATTCTGAACACGTTTTCATTAAAATCTCGAAATTTTTTTTTTTCACCATCACAAAGCTTCCCCTATGAGGAAGCAAAATTAAGAAAGATCTGGAAAAATTCTCAAACATGCAGTGTTTCATATAAAAATTGTCAAGTGCTAACTCATGATCAAATGATTCATTCTTATCATTTTTTCATTTTTTTTTAAATCGAAAAAATAGAAGGTGACGGCGACCTAAGCTGGCGGAATAAAATAAAATTGTATACATGACACAAGAATATACAAATTTTTGGTCAGTTTTTTAAATTGTGACGACGAATTAGTTCATTTTCTTAATTATCAATAACTATAAACAATATTTTTAAATGTAATAAAAAAATGTCACTGGTTTTGAGAGCTAGTTCAATAATATAAAAAATTGCGGGCCCAATTCAAGATGTGAAGGGTTAGAACCAGGTCGACGTGGGATGGCCTCATACGCAAAACATTTCAAAGGTAATTTTTACATAAAAACTATTACCAAACTGTTATCAATTAATGATTGGTTCTTTATAAAAGAAGCTGTTGTGGTGAAAAAATTAATGAAATTCCGAGATTTTCATGTGAAAGTACTAAGAACGGTCCAAGACATTCAGAACAATGGAAAGAAAAATGTAACTGTGTGTGTGTGCTGATTTCTTATTAGCATGATAGCGATTGCAAATTTTAAGATATCAGATGAAGATGACACTAGCGGCCGATAGCTAGTCGCCGATTCGGTTTTATCATTGTTTTCAACCTAATATTAATACACGCTTCATAAGAAGAGAGAGTATACAAATTCTGAAATTTTGTATGGAACACAGAAAGGATTTAAAACCCATTCACGACTTTATTTATTTTTTCGCTTTTGCATTCTTTTGGGGTATTGCAACTTTTTACCTGAAGGGATACAAATTCTGAAATTTGGTATGGACAACGAAAGGAGAATTTGAAGCACGAAAAAATAAAATCGTGGATGCGTTTTAAAACCTCCCTCTGTCGTCCGCACCAAATTTTCGAATTTGTATCCCTTCAAATAAAAAGTTGCAATACTTAAAAAATAATTCAAAATGAAAAAATAAAAAAATAAAGTCATGAATGTATTTTAAATCCTCTCTGTATTGCCCGTGCCAAATTTCAGAAATTGTATCCTTTCTTTGCTTACGAAATAACGCACATTAATGTTATGTTGAGAATCGTAATAAAACCGAATCGGTCACTAGCTTCACAATTAGTACTTCTAGTACAGTACTCGAAGTACCAAAAAAGTACGATATGTTTAAGTATCGCCGAGCTCTCGTGAAAATATGTAGTTAACCTAGAAAAATATTTTAACATGGATGCGTACTTGTGTTCGTCCCGGATACTTTGGAGCAGTTGAACTATCACAGCGTCATTAGGAGTAGGCGGCATGTAACGTTGATTTCCAATTATGCCGATTCCATGACCATATCTCGTATTCCCGTACACGTTCGCATGAAAAGCAGCCATATTATTCGGATCTTGCCAAGCTTCATTTGCTCCCTCACGTACGCGTCCCGCCTGACGTCGTCTGTCCTCTTCGAGCTCTGCCTGCATGCGTCTCCCTTCTTCAAGCTCTGCCTGCCGGCGCCTAGTTTTTTCAAGCTCTGCCTGCTGGTGCCTGTCTTCTTCCAGCTCTGCCTGCTGGCGCCTTTTTTCTTCGAGCTTCGCGTGTTGGCGTCTCTCTTCTTCGAGCTTCGCGTGCTGGCGTCTCTCTTCTTCGAGCTGTGCGGCCCGGTGCCTCTCTGCTGCGAGCTCTGCATGCCGGCGTTTCTCTTCTTCGAGTTCTGCATGGCGGTGCTTCTCTGCTTCGAGCTCTATGTGGGGCCTCACTTCTTCGAGCTCTACGTACGGTCGCTTTTCTGCTTCGAGCTCTGCGCGCGGTTGCTTCTCTGCTTCGAGGTCTGCTTGCCGTTGCTTCTCTTCTTCGAGATCTGCTTGCCTCCGCATCTCTGCTTCGAGATCTGCTAGCCGTCGATTCTGTGCTTCAAGATCTGCTTCTCGTCGCTTCTCTTCTTCAAGATCTGTTTCTCGTCGCTTCGCTACTTCAAGATCTGTGAAGTTATTGATCGCTGACTTTAATTTGGTCAAACTATCGTTCATCGTCGGAAGTGAAGCACGCTTTTTCGACATTGTACTATCTTCAGACGATGAGATGTACTCTGTATAATCGTTATATTTCGGATGCGGTGCTATGGTTCTTGAGGGTCGATCGTTCGTGATAACTCAAACTGAAACAAAAATATTATTGGTAAAGTTTAACACTGACATTTTCGGACCTAAGTATACTGATAAATTGATGATCTAACGATCTGACATAAATGTATACTGTGTAAGTGTATGTTCGTTAGTGTTAACGAAAAGAGAAATAATATTGGAACATTGAAAAAAAAAAAATCTATTACGTTAGTTGAGCCAAAAAAAAACGAAAGAAAGAAAGAAAGAAGAACGAACGTGAAAGAATTTATTGAAAGAAACAATAATTCTGTGACGGTTTATTGTAGAAAGGGTTTTTCAATGTTTTACTTAAATTAGAACAAAAAATCACTCGATTATCTTCCATTGCTAGATCATTTTTATATGCAATTCTGCATTTCTGAACATTTTTTCAGATTTTTTTTCCGAAGTTTTTATATTTTGTAAGTTGAAGCAAGAAACTTTTTGAAAAAATTCCAAAACATGCAGTGTTGCATATAAAAATGGTCAAGCGATAACCATAATCGACTGATTTTTTTCTTATTATTTTTGTTCACTGTTTTTCTTCCTCATAGAGGAAGCTTTGCTTTATCGAATTAAATTAGAAAAAATAGAAGCTGGCGCCGGCTGACTCCGCCTCAAATCATATTATTTTTAATATATGACACATAATTTTTTAGAATTTTTAAAAATTGTAAATTTGTCTCGATCAATAAGTTCTTTTTTTTAAATCATAAATAATTATTCTGCATATAGGTTGGAGGCATAAAAATTCGATCTTTTGACGTAGACTTAACAAATGTAAAAAAAGTGGCAAACAAATAATAAAAAAGCTTTCAGGATATTTCACTTACCCGTCATCAAGCCGACATTGGATCCGATTCAACTCGAATTTCTTACGTTCGATGTCGAACGATAAACGTGGTAGTTGGAGGAGGTCTTTGTGCGTTGCCCAACTGAATAATAATATTTAATGTTTTTTATATATGTGGGAATAAAATACAAGAAATAAAAAAACTCGATACAAGAAATAAAAAAACTCAAAATTCATAAAAGCTGAAAATTTGACAAATTCTATCATTTGTCAGAACTTGACAAATTCTGCGAAAAAATGGTAAATGTCCACAGTGTCATCCACATTGTCGACGCCGCGGTCATATCGGGTGTATCGTCGTACGGACAAAGAATTCGACCTACCGATAGACTCGAAATGTCGCATGCGGTCTCGAAACGATAGCGATGCCGAGGCTTGAGGCACTTTCGCAAAAAGAAAAAAAAATCGCTCGACAATATTTCAAGATTAACGATCAGTCGAACGAGAGAAAAATAAAAACTTTGTTTAATTAATTATGACTTCACGATCAAGTACAAAATATTTTTCGTCGACTCTTTCGAACGTTATTGTTTAGCGAAGAGAAGTTAATCCTTGGATTTACTCGTATATGGCGGACTTGTAAAAAAAAAATGCACGACACACAATATAGTTTGTACTATCAATTAACAATCAGATTTCTCGTCATGCGACGCAAAATGTCGCCACACCGTTCCGTGCGAATGTTTATCCGTCTTTACTTTAATTCTTCAATTGAACTCTTGCATTTTCCACCGTGAACGCACGTAAAAAATGCTCACTACTACGCCGAAGCTCTCTCTTCGATGTCTCTCTTAGACTGTGGCGTAGTTGGACTGTCGTGAACAGCCCCGCGTGAAAAAAAAGGACAAAAAAACAAAACAAAAACAAACACTCGTAAGACAAAATTCTATGTGATCGACAGTCGATTGCGAGGAGAAAGATTTGCGAGGCTGGTTAACCATGGCTAAACGAAATTATATATATGGAGCATTCCGTACGATTTCTACTTGCGTTTAACCCCTCACATCTTAGATTTTTATATGATTAAACTAACTCTCAAAAGCACTCCGACTTTTTACTCGATTTAAAACAAATATTTATAATTATTTATTATTAGAAAAAATTAACTTATAGATCATCATAATTTAAAAATCTGAAAAAATTCTGCAAAATCTCATGGGTTTTAATAAATATATAAAAATGGATGATTTGAGCCGGAGTGGGCCAAGAGCACCTTCTATTTCTTTAAATATTTTTTTTTTAGAAAACAGCCATGAACAAAATTAGAAGAAAAGGTCTGTGGATAGTGTTTTATTGCTAGGTCATTTTTATATGCATCTCTGGATTTCTGTAAATTTTTTTAGATGTCTTCTCGAAGTTTTTATTTTTATTTTAAGTTAAAAAAACTCTTCGGAAAAATCCTAAAAAATTCCTAAAAAGGCAGTTGCATATAAAAATGGTCAATTAACAACTTATAAACGGCTGATTTTTTTCTTATAATTTTCTTCACTGTTTGTTTTTCGAACAAAAAATTAGAAAAAATAGAAAGTGAAGCCGGCTCACGCCGGCTCAATTATGCAATTTTTTAAAAATATGTTTTAAATTTTTACTGATTTTTAATTTATGTCGATCAATAAGTTCATTTTTTTAACCATACATAAGTTTGTTCATAGGTTAGAGGTATGAAAATGCGAATTTTTGACATAGGTTAAATAAAAGTAAAAAAAAGTGTTAAAAAAATTATAAAGAAGCGTTCGATAGTCACTTACCCGTCTTCGAGACGACGTTGAATCCGATTCAACTCGATTTTCTTACTTCGATGTCAAACGATAACCGTGGTAGTTTATCGTTCGTCTTCGATCGTTGTTCAACTAAAAAAATGATGTTTTTTTTACGTGCGTGCAAACAAAAAGAAAAAAAATAAATGAAAAACTATTATGAAACAGAAATAAGAAATTAAGCTTTCCGCCGGTAATGCTCGATGTTAGCTTTCTCTCTCTCTCCCTCTCTGTCTGTGTGACAAAAAATTACGCGATCAACAATTGCCGCGAAATAATTTGTCGTATATTTTCTTTCTCAAGAAAATGTAAAAAATAAATTAATCAATCTAGTAAAACACTGCTAAAACGAATGCAAAAACGAAACATTGTATGAGCTTGGAAGAAAATTTACGGTGAAAATATGTGCATCGGTGACCCGGCGTCGTTATAGTATCAGCTGTGGCGGCACAATTACAGCACGCTATGCTGTATTGCAAACAATGGAGACGCCGAGGGACGAGTGATAAAGAAACAAAACAAAAGTCCTAAGACAGAATATTACCCGATCGACAATCAGTGGGCTGAGAGACAAAATATTAATGCAAGTTAATATGCCACGACTGAACGAAACAACGAAATGCACAAATTGTTTACATTGCGAAGAAAGATTTCACAAAAAAAAGAATATATCTATAGTGTCGATGCCACGGTGATATCGGGCACAGCGTCGTACGAATAAAGAATATACCTACTGATAGTCCCGCACCCAGAAAAATAATTTATTTGACGAGCGCACGGCTAATAAATATGTACTGGATTAAAATATTTATTCAAACTAAAAAAATATTTATTTGCGGGTGAGCGTAAAATAAATTATTTTTCTGGGTGTGAAATGTAGCACACGATCTCGACATAATCCCAGATATCCAAGCGCCACGAAATGGTGGCACAATATTTGCGACATGTGCAGCACATGTCGCAAATATTGCGCTAACTGCTCTTTTTCGTGGCGCTTGGCTATCTGGGATATCGTTGTCGAGGCTCGAGGCACCTTTGGGGAAAAAAACCGACAAATTCGCCCGACACAATAGTTCACGTTTCATGACCAGTCGAACGAGAGGAAAATAAAAACCTTGTACTTCGTCTAATTAATTACGACAACGATGAATAACAATATATTTTCCTTTGATTCTTTCGAACGCTACGAACTTATTGTTTCACGAAGAGAAGTTAATCCGTCACTTGTAAAAAAATTCACGAAACGCGATATAGTTCGCGCCATCGATTAAGACAAAGATTTTCCATCGCGAGGTCTAAAATGTCGCCACACCGCTACGTGCAAACGTCCATTCGTCTTTAAATCGGTAATAAAAATATATTATGCATAATATTTAAATGTACTTACAAGTCGCATTAACAGATTTGTTTCCTGATGTTTCTCGAATTGTAAACTCTTGAATCTTCCATCGGGAAGTACGTATAAAATTCTCACTTCACTTCGATGCTCTCTCTTCGACGTCTCTGCTAGACTGTGGCGCAGTCGGACCCGCGTGAATTAGCCGGAAAGAGGGAGTTCATTCTGCTCTGGCCAATCGCCGTCTTACAGAATAGTCGGCAACGTCGAAAGAGGGAGTTCATAGCGCTCTGGCCAATCTCCGACGCTGCCGGAGATTTATTTACCTATTATTTTATAACTTCAATTCGTTCTGTATGACACACCACATAACGTCATCCCCCTGTCCATCTACTATTTCCTTCTTTTCAGCGTCATTATCTCGTATTCCAATTTCTTAACCTAATCATTTTTTTTTTTTCAATTGGGAAATTCCACTTTTCCTTTCAATTGTTTTTACTCAATAATAATATTAATAATCCGCCCCGGAATCGATCGGTTCTGGATTCATTCATACACTTGGAACTTTGAGAACTCATCAACTGGCAGTTAGACACAGCAACTGGATACAGGACAAACATCTCCCGATGAATCGATACAGTCAGAACATCAGTTACAGTGCAAAAAAAAACAAAATTTTGACGACAAAACGAAATAAATGTGGATCACTCAGGTCACGACTTGAACCCGCAAGTTAGCTTGAATTTAATCAACCACTTTGACCGTACCAAATCGATAAAGTCACCCACTCTGAATTATTTATTAAGAATTACATATGTTGTTGCGTAATCAAATAGTTCCACAAGGCCAGGATTTGAACCCGGAAGTTAGTTAGAAATTAATCTACTACTTTGACCACACCAAGTTTCAACCATATCACACTGACTCATTTTTCAAATTAATTGTATAAAAATTGTCTTCCCTGTTGTATTTTTATGTGAACAAAAAAAACCAACCATGTCCAATCAAAAGTAATCAAATCAAATCAAAAGTATTTTTTTCTTCTTTTTTTTTTTTTTTTTTTTGAATCTTACGTTGAAATCATCTTTAATATCTTTTCATTTAATTCCTTCACTTTGTTAATACTCGGTCTCACATAATTGTGGTTCTTAACATTTGATTATTGCTATTGTTACTTATTACTTCTCCTTCTATTTATTTATTTATTTATTTATAATCACTTCAAATACATTATTCCTTTTCATTACATAGTACACCGAATATGACTGTATTTCACAAGACTTCAAAAGCTCATCTATATAATATATGGTATTGTTTTCGTTCAAGGATTTCTCCTTTGACATGTTTTTACCTACACAAAAAAAAAGATACGTAAATTACTCGATATGGTTCGTCTGCTGTCGAGGTATAGTCTGTATAGAGTATATCGGGTGCGAATTCTCTGGTTGTCCACTCTCGTTTTTCTGTGCCATTTCTCGTTTACTATTACTTTGTTTGAGCTTACGACATTCATATGCCACATGACCCCTTACTCCACAGTAGTTGCAAATTACGTTAGAATTATTCTGCGAAAAAGGCTGATGAAGCAATGAAGATTTGAACATCCCACTGTTTCCTCCAGATGCAAAGTTATTATCAAATCTCAAAGAGAAATCCCTCAAACCTCGATTACCCTGATTCACAAAATATTGATAATGATATGGATATAATACATTGGTATATCCACGCCCTTGACAAACCTGACACTCTACCTTTACTACTTGTTTTACTGAATTATTGTTCTGACCTCGTTGAGAAATCCGATTGCTATGAAACATACTTTTATCATTAACCCGTGTTTTGTGCATGCACGTATCACTAAAGCGACCTCTTCGACCACAATTTTCACATGGTATGGAAAAACATCTATCTGCCCCATGTCCTTTTCTCATACATAACTGACAAATTATTCCTCCCGGTGATTTAATTGGCATTTCTCCTTGAATTAAATTATCATATGGTTTCATAAAATGTCCACCACTTTTACCAACACTGTTCACTGATACTGTACACTTGTCACTTGTATGACCAATTCTTATATTAGGTGATATTGTTCCGGAAGATGACCTACAATTTTTACCCATATTCCCCTGTCTATTACAGATTTGGCAGAAATTAAATATTGGACTCTTTGTTGTGAATGATTTACTTTTTTTCGTGCTTTCTTCTTGGTCAACATTTTCAAAACTTTCGTCAAATTCTTTCGATTGATTATTCTTTACACTGTCACTTCCTTTTGCTTCATTAGAAATATCCAATTCACCAACTTGTATATTCTGAAACATGACTCCAATTTCCTTTATTTCTTCCCCCCTCATACGTTCCGATTTACAGTCATCTTCCCCATCTCTGGAAACAATACTATTTTTATCTGCCACTGTCACTGATAACACGACCGAACCATCCGATTTTTCGACACCTGATTCCTTTTTATTTAATTTTTCACATTGATCGACTTGTAGCTTTATATTTGCATTTTCACCGTTTTTTATTCGAAGTTCCTTGAGAGCATTTGCGTATGTAATGGTTTTTGGCATCTTGAACTGATTATTTAATGATTTACTATTATTATCTTTTTCTTTCTTTTTTTTTATTTGAAATTATTTATTTATCTTCGTGTTATTATCATTGAATTTACCGATGTTATATGTTTATTTATTTATTTAATTTCGACGTGCAAACTCTTAATATCCCGGACGAGCCCCCAAATTTTATGTTACGTCCTGATCAGCATTTTCCTGCATCTACGGTAAAGGAGATTTCTCTCCCTATTACGCGTTTATCGCATGTGACGCTTTATCAGAACAGTGCCCTTTTGAATCTAACCTTTCGGAAATTTATTCAGGGATGGGCTGAGGATGCATGCCGAAAGAATATAGGTCGAAAGAAATCATACGGTGTTTACTATGGCTCGGTATTTAATTCTACTCGATGCGTACTACGTTGTTTACTACGTCGAACTGATATGACGCTCCGCGTGGGGCTGACATACCGTAGTAGCGTAGGGAAATAAGACTCCTGATGGCTCGCGGTGCGATGCCCAACACTGAGTCAAGGCTAACGTTATCGCGAACTGTCAGATTCGTTTCTCTACCTTGGATGGCCTCGATGGAAAATCGATGAACTCAACTTTTAATTTTTAGGCAATCTTCCATTAATTTAATCAAATCCCGAATCGAATATTAGTTATCTTTAAATTATTAGAATAATTAAAGGTTGGAAAAATGAGCAAAATAGAATGTTCTTTGAAGATAGATGAGAGTGGAAAAATTTAAAGTTCCAATGACTTACGATGATTCGAAAAATGAATCGAATGCTCGGATACCTCAGATGGGTCCAAATGAATGAATATGTCGAATTTAGATTTTCTCGTCCTTCCTTCCTTCCTTCGATATTTCAGAAGTAAACGTTGGAATGGATTACCAGTATCAACGATGAAGATGATGATAAATAATTACTCCGAATTGTTTCAGTTATTGATATAAATGTCCAAGTTGTTTATTTATCGGTGATTGAGAGTTAATATCCAATTTTTAATCGTATATTCCAAGAATTAAAATAATTGACAGTTATTCGGAAAAGTAAATCTTTCAAAATGGTTCAGGAGTAATGACTTCTTGACAGTTAGAACTTCCGGGAAGAGAATGATGTTCCGCCCTTGAAGAGCTTCTTTTATCGTCTCGATCGGGGGGCACCCGTGCCACCAAGCTCCCCATCGAAACCGCTGATGTCCAGTAAGCTACCGGCTGATCGGTTGGTCCCCTTCCTCGGTCATTATCGATCGGTCTTGACATCTTATATTACTTATTTTAATAATTTTACAATATTCAACTTTTACAATAATTTCCTGATTTAACAATTTACACTCTTAATTTTCATTTTAAATTAGAAGAATATAGAAATTTGAACGAAATTTCTATGATGTTTCTATCCCAAGTTATCTTTTTAGTTAAATAAAATTTGTTTAAATATTCCGGATTTTTAAAAGATAATTATCTTACTTCGCTTAAACTATAACAAACCATTACCTTTAATTTATAAATTGTTTTCCCCCATTATGATAACATTTTATAATTTGTTTATAATAATTTATACAGACGAATTGACCCAAACAAATTATCAAGCTTGACTCTATTGCACTAATATTTGATTATTTGTTTACTGGTCTTTTCCCATAAATATTCGACTCAAATGAGCCTACTATTAATAATTAATTATTATTTGTTTTCAACTTGGTTTGAATAATTATCCTCTGAGAGGTGCTGCACTCGTTAGCGCCGACGGTAAATTTCCCAATCAGTCGCTTCGAGACAGTTACACCGATTCTTTGGCTGCACCGCTGTGTGCATACGTGCATCGCCTCGCTCCGCGTGTTAGAGCGATAAGGTGTCGTCTCTTTTATGTCGCCGCCGCATGTGGGAAAGATTCGTATTACTTTTGCGTTTCGATTAAGACAATGGGTATAGACCCGAGGTATTCTCGCTGTCGATGACCTTCGAGAACGTGTCGAATAGCCACATTGTTTCATATTGTTACCCATCTGATTGTTCTTATGCCGATCACTAGATATAGTTATCTGGCGATTTAAATGCGCTACTGTTAATTACTTATCGTGCAAAATCACCTTTCAGTGGTTACTTGTTACTATGATTTGACTCGAAAATTGTCTGTAAGTCCTTTGTAAATTTATTATTTTATTATCGAATATTTATCGATTTTCGACCGGTTGCGTCAGTGAATTTGACTAAAAATTCACAGGACGTAACACTGCATTGTTGGGAATTTTTTCGGTCTTTTCCGAAGAGTTTTTTTAACTTGAAAAATAATAACTTCGGGAAAAAAAACTGAAACTATTTCCATAACTGCAGAGTTGCATATAAAAATGGCCTAGCAGTAGAACACTATCGACTGAGAACACTATCTTCTTCTTCTAATATTGTTCACGGTTGTTTTCTAAAAAAAATATTTAAATAAATAAAAGGTGCTCTTGGCCCACTCCGGCTCAAATCATCAATTTTTTAAATATATGAACCCATGAGATCTTGTAGAATTTTTTCAGATTTTTAAATTACGATGATCAATAAGGTCATTTTTTCTAATAATAAATAATTATAAATATATTTTTTTAATCGAGTAAAAAGTCGGAGTGCTTTTGAGAGTTAGTTTTATCATATAAAAATCTAAGATGTGAGGGGTTAAACGCAAGTAGAAATCGTACGGAATGCTCCGTATATATAATTTCGTTTAGCCATGTGTTACATCTCGACATAATTTACCGTCTAGAAGACGATCTATTTTTAATATATACAATCTCTTACCACGGGTCCACACACTCCATAGAGTTGGGCACGCCTACGGGAACTATATATCCCTCGGCACTTCGCCGTCTCAAGTAAACATAGGGGAACTTTTGCCTCGACGCAGGAGTCCTATTTTATAATTTTCTATGGGCTAAACCCCGTGCCAATTGTATACTGGTGCCTTTGGTACCGCAATGACACCCGAAAATCGCATTGTGCGCATTTCGACTCCCTCGAAGCTAGTTTCCAAGAAAGATAGACTTAAAAATATCTCCATATGAAGCATAGGAGCGATCTAATATAAAAAGCGTACGCGCTACGCTCAAATCAGTTATTCCTACCAACACCGCCGTGCTGCTACATAATCTACGAGACTCCGAAGAGCGAGCAAAGCACTGTACGACGAAACTCTGTACGATAGCCCTGCGAGGCTAAGTCTTCGGACATCGACATTGTCTGGTCGAGTAATCCACGAGAACCAGTACATCATCTGGCTTCGAGAAAATAAAATATAATTTCCGTGAGTACTAAACTGAATCATCGAGTCTACATTTGTTCTGCATGCTCTACCACGTGCGAGGGGCTAAGAAGTCTCAAGTATCCTCTCAACGCATCGCTCATCTACAAGGCACTGTAGGGCGAGGTCTCCGTCCCTGATGTAAAGGGCCAACGCCTTGACTCGAAAGAGAGACCGCCGTTGCGTTTTCCTCAGCGCGAACTCACCGAGAGCTCGACGGGACGTAACACATGGTTAACCAGCCTCGCAAATCTTTCTCCTCGCAATCGACTGTCGATCACATAATACTTTGTCTTACGAGTGTTTGTTTTTGTTTTGTTTTTCCTTTTTTCACGCGGGGCTGTTCACGACAGCCCAACTACGCCACAGTCTAAGAGAGACATCGAAGAGAGAGCTTCGGCGTAGTAGTGAGCATTTTCTACGTGCGTTCACGGTGGAAAATGCAAGAGTTCAATTGAAGAATTAAAGTAAAGACGGATAGACATTCGCACGGAATGGTGTGGCGACATTTTGCGTCGCATGACGAGAAATCTGTTTGTTAATCGATAGTACAAACTATATTGCGTGTCGTGCATTTTTTTTACAAGTCCGCCATATACGAGTAAATTCAAGGATTAACTTCTATTCGCGAAACAATAACGTTCGAAAGAGTCGAAGAAAAATATTTTGTTGTTGATCGTGAAGTCATAATTAATTAAACAAAGTTTTTATTTTTCTCTCGTTCGACTGATCGTTAATCGTGAAATATTGTCGAACGATTTTTTTTTCTTTCTGCGAAAGTACCTCAAGCCTATGCATCGCTATCGTTTCGGAACCGCGTGCGACATTTCGAGTCTATTGGTAGGTCGAATTCTTTGTCCGTACGACGATACACCCGATATGACCGCGGCGTCGACAATGTGGATGACACTGTGGACATTTACCAATTTTTCGCAGAATTTGTCAAGTTCTGACAAATTATCGAATTTGCAAAATGTTCAGTTTTTATGAATTTTCTCGATAGTTTTGTCTTTCTTGTATTTCATTCCCACATATATAAAAAAACATTAACTATTATTTTTCAGCTGGGCAACGCACGAAGACCACCATCAACTACCACGTTTATCGTTTAACATCGAACGTAAGGAATTCGAGTTGAATCGGATTCAATGTCGTCTTGATGACGGGTAAGTGAATATCCTGAAAGCTTTTTTATTATTTGTTTGCCACTTTTTTTTACATTTGTTAAATCTACGTCGAAAGTTCGAATTTTTATGCCTCCAACCTATATGCAGAATAATTATTTATGATTAAAAAAAAAGAACATATTGACAGAGACAAATTAACAATTTTTAAAAATTCTAAAAAATTATGTGTCATATATTAAAAATAATATGATTTGAGCCGGAGTAAGCCGGCGCCAGCTTCTATTTTTTTCTAATTTTATTCGAAAAAACAAAACTTCCTCTATGGGGAAGCACCACGGTGAACAAAAATTATAAGAAAAAAATCAGTCGATTGTGGTTATCGCTTGACCATTTTTATATGCAACACTTCATTTTTTGGAATTTTACTTACTTACACAATATAAAAAATTCGGAAAGAAAATCTGAAAAAATGTCCAGAAATGCAGAGTCATTTTTGACGCCCTGGTGGGTAAAAAATGCGTAACTTCTAAAGCACTAGGTCGACCTGGTCGTAATAGTTATTTGTATGGCAAGGCCGTAGAACAGGAGTTCGTGACGAGTGTGAACATGCCGCACGAGGCGAACGCGAGTGCGGCATTCACACGAGTCGGAACTCCCGTTTCTACGCCCATGCTATTCACATAATTTTTCCTAACAAATTCACGAAAATCACGCGTTTCGTTTCCGTGAAGTGTGCGTAGAAAGATACTTTTCCGCACTAGTACTAGAAAAAAGAACATATTGCGTTTGTACATAGGCGCACTATTTTTCCCGCACGCGACGCGAAAAAGTTCACCCTTCACAGGAACGGAAAGAGGGATTTTACGTGCATGCGTTAGGAAAAAAATATTTTTCCTAACGCATGTTGACACAAAAAGTACCTTCTTACCTAAAGGTTAGAAGAATGAACATTTGAACTTTTTACGTAAATAGTACCAAAAATATTATCAATGAAAGTCTTTTCTGTATTTTTGGCTTCTTCATAGAGGAGGAAGCTTCACGAATAAAAGAACATTGTGAGAAAGCGATGTAAAAGTAAAAGTAGTCAACTTTTATGAGGAAGCGGTATGGAAATTGAAATTTTCAAATTTTCAGATCGATATTTACTGTTTGTTTGACTGAATTGCAGTTTTCTAAGACTTCCGTAGCTTAATTTATGAGTGATTAGGCGATTGCAATCAATATAACGCCAAATTTCCAAAGTGTATATGTAAAAAATTACCACTTATAAAGTAGTCAAATTTGTCCTAATAGAAAAACTATCAGACTTTGACGATGAGATTACGACTAATGACGATAATCACGAATTATTGTTTCTAGCGGATTTCTTAAAGCTGTTTTGATAAGCCATGCCAATCGCTGACGACGGGCTGCAGTCAGTATAGACAGCAATAAAGTCAACAATAAAAAGGCAGATCTGATAAGTTAAGTATAATTTGTGATTCGTTTAAATATACCTGACGGTGTAGAAATCGTATCTTAAAACTGTTTGGAATCAATGGTAATTTCTGCATCATCGAAGGCGTTTATGTTTCATTTAAATGGCTCCACCGTTAAAACGTTCGACGGGCCGAAAACCTATGAAAAACCTGTCTCGTCAGCAACGCAATAAAATTCTTTCTGAAATTCGCGGTTATCCAGCGAAGAAACCAGAGTCTTCGTTACTTCCGAATGATAATAGAGTGGAAAATGACAACCCTGTCAATACTCGTTCTCTTTACATTCCCAATGCGCAGGCGTCATTTTCTACAGTTTCAAAGGACGATAGAGTGGAGAATGAAAATCCTTTCCATTATCTTCCTAGTCAAGTTACCGATGTGCCGATCACACTGAGCGAAGCAATCCCTATAGATAATAGTTCGATGGGTTCCTTTGACGATACCAAAAGTAATAAATCTTCCGATGACGGGTCGTGTGATAGCTTTAGTCAATCGAGTTCTGACTGTGAGTCGATACCGAACGGACCACAGGACAAGTCGACTTTTCGTGAAACACTTGCATCTTGGATGGTTGAGAACTCCATTGCTGGTGTGGCTTGCGATAGGCTTCTCGAGATTCTCCGAGCACATCCATGTTTTTGTACCCTTCCCAAGTCTGCAAAGACGTTGTTGGGAACGCCTCGGCAGGCTACAGAACTGTTGGACGTTCCACCGGGAAAATATTTGCATTTTGGACTTGAGGTAGCAATAGTAAATATTTTACTAAGTACCTCTGACAAAAATATTCCACCTAGTCTCGAAATCGATATTAGCACGGACGGTGCTGAACTGGATAATTCAGGAAAGAATAAAATATGGCCGATCCAATGTAGAGTTTCAAATATTTCTCACAGTCCAACGGAAGCTATCGGCATATATCTATCAAACATGAAACCGGACAGCGCAATGGTTTTTTTCGGGTCTTTGATGGAAGAAGCGAACGCGCTGTTACGCGATGGAGGCGTACTCTACCGTGGCTCTAGAAAGTGCTTTGCCTTCCGGGCGTTTATTGCAGATGCTCCAGCGCGAGCATTTATACTGAATCATAAGGGCCACTCCTCGGAGAATCCGTGTTCCAAATGTTGTGTCACAGGAGAATATATAGACAATCGTATGACTTTTCGTGATGTAGATAACGTCCATCGAACGGACGAACAATTGCAGGCAGGAAGATGAAGATCACCATAATGAAGGTTCAAGTCCGCTTTCGATTCTCCCGTTCGGAATGGTTACTCAAGTACCTTTCGAGTATATGCACCTGGTTCTTCTCGGAGTTGTTAAACTTTAATGTCCGCGTGGGTAGATGGGAAATTTTCGAAGACAAGTCGGCTTTGTGCGCATGATATCGGCTTCGTCTCGATGAGACTTGTTCATCTGGCTCGTTGCTGCCCTAGTGAATTTGCGCGTCCGCCTAGAGATCTGAAATATTATATACGTTACAAAGCTACCGAGTTTTGACAGTTTTTACTTTACACAGCCCCGGTTGTCTTGTTAGGTATTCTTAACGATGACCTTTATAATCACTTTCTGTTACTCCACACGTCTATTCGGATTTTAGCATCTACACTGCCATGCAAGACTCAGTTGTTTTATGCGGAACGTGCAATTCCCATTTTCGTCACGCAAAGCGAGAATTTGTACGGGCAATCGTTTATCAGTTATAACGTTCACGGACTGTTGCATCTCGTTGACGACGTCAAGCTGTTGGGACCGGTCGACTCATACTCTGCTTTCCCGTATGAGAACAATATGAGAGTATTTCGGCGTGATTGCAAAAAGTCAGATGCACCGTTGCAGCAAATCGCACATAGACGAGCTGAACGTGACCAGCGAACTTGCGTACGCAGTCAGCGAGACGATCGCGAAACTACTGTTTCCGAGAAGCATAGTGAAGGACCGCTTCCAATGGATGCCGACGACACCGAGGTGAAGCAATATCGTCGACTGAAGAATCGAAGATTTGTTTTGACTAGGGAAAAACGGGACAACTGCTGTATATTGAAAGATTCGCCGATTTGCATAGTTCTCAATATAGTCGTTCGTCAAGCAGAAATCTTTTTGGTCGTAAAAACATTTGATCATGTCGAAACATTTTATGACGCAGGCATCGCATCATCGTCGGTAGGCTTCTACAAGTGCTCTGCACTAAGTCAGCACACCTCACTTGTTAGTTTCCAGCATGTGATGACCAAGTGTTATCTCATGCCACTCTGGGAGTCACGTCGCCTCGATGTGAATCGTCAAGAACGACTTATTGACGATGTATTCGCTGTAGCAACGATGTCATGCGATGTTAATTATTGAGTTAGCTAAATTGCTTACGCTACAGTAAAATTTCGATTTTTTTTTTTTCTAATAATTTATGGTGCCCAGAATATTCTGTTAAATTTTGATGTCGATATTCGAATTACAAAAGTGGCGGAGCGCTCGATGAGCGAAACGGCCTCACTTTGAACGCATTTTTCATAAAACGTGATTGTCAATATCGGTGTCCCTGATATCTCAAAAATGGCTTAATGGATTATTATGACAATTTCCACCGATATACTTCGACAGATTTTTAAGTCCTTGACATATTTTTATAATTATAAAATATAATTTTTTTAAAGGATTCAAAGTGTTGAAAAATGGGTAAAAATCGACTTTTTTTTAAATGGCTGAAATTCGTACAATTTTTTCCCCCTCATTAAGCACCGCTTTATATATCATTCGTTAAGAAATAATTGAAATAAAAATGAAAATAAAAACTTGATATCAGGAACACCGTAAAGGATCTTTCAAAAAAACTTGTTTACCCCGATTTTACCGATAAAAAAATAGATAACATAAAATCGAATGAAAAAATGCCTAAATGTTCTTTAATTTATGCTCCTTCCACCTTAAAAAATTAAATGGATAAAGTGTACATATACCGAGAAAAACAATCACGAAATATGCATGTGATTTTACCCATTTACTGTGGCGTAAATCCTTAAAAGATTTCATTCCACTTCAAAGGGTTCAGTTAGTGATATTTTTTATTGACGAGTATATTCGTAGGTATTTTCCTAATGGCGATGGTGATATTTCTACTTTGTACGTGACAACTTTCGGTGATTGCAGGTTCATTTTATGATTGAGGATGCGAAAGTTTGATTTGCGCGAGTTCTGTTTAAGTTTCCCATTGTTGAACGATGAAAATGATCTACAGCTTGAACATGATCTAACATGATCCACGATAATTTGATCTACGGAATTTTCAAGGGTTTCTATTCGATTATTACATTTTCACGTATTGAATTTCCTACCATGAAGTACTATTTCATTTTTATTTTTTTATTTTATTTGTTTGACGGATTTCTCCTTTTACAACCTATTCACATTAAATGCTATTTTAGAGCTCCGACTAAGAGTAAATTATATAACAATAATAAGTACTGAACTAAACTACAATACGTATAATATAAACCCTGATACTCTATACTCAACCAGTTGGAATTGAGATTAACAATTAGTATTAGTATGAGTATATGCAGCAGTATCCATTTGTATCTCAATACTACTGTATTAGTCATTTTGTAAAGGCCTCGAATGATGAATCCGTAAAATGTTATGTTGCGAATTTGTTACCAAGTCTGGTAAAGTTGTTATAAATTATGGGCTAAGTTTTGTTTTAATTGTATGTGTTAAGAAAGGTTCAGTTCAATCTTTGTCGAAAATATTATTTTTTGAGTTTTAGTGCACGTGCCTGCAGTACCCATGAAATCCTCAATAATCACAGCAAGATTCCCGGATTTTGGCGATTGAGAAACTTTGAAGTTGCAAAAAACCAAGCCGGAAATTTTTTTTCTGCGGTACATGTTGCATTTGCACTAGATATATGTTTTTTCATAATTTGAGATTGTTATCTTGTCTCGTAATAATATTCAAAAGTTATAAATGCAAATAATTACGTTACTGTATTTACTTCGTAGCAACTTGTAAAATTCCGATCGTAACACAAATAAAAACACACAAATTATATAGAGGTCTCCAGCTTTATCAATGTTGAGGAGACTCGATACAAATTACACAACAGGTATCATTCAAATACAATCATCTCTCCTCTAGTCATTTCCTTCTTCATACCTTTATCATACCATTAACATCAAATCGTCATTTCTCTGTCCATCATTCTCTAATCTCTCATCACACACATTCGTACATCATACCGTCGTTTATGTTTCGCCAAGAAAATAGAATAATAAATGGGTTAATTGTACGTTACATAACTTTTCTTTGGGTGGTTTGGCTTCCTCGCTAGCTCTTTCGGACCTCTGGGGCTCGCAGATAGAAATGGGTGTACAGCCGGCTGGCCAAGCGCGGTCGAAGACGTCCGACACGAGATACTTCTCGCTATTCCTCGTTACTTGTTGTTTCCACCGAGCACAACGTCCCCAGAGCGAAAGAGGAAGAGACAGAGGTGTGCTCGCTTATATCATTCTACTCGGACATGCGCGGATGTCCCTATTTGGCCATATCGATATTGGTCATCGATCTTTCGATTTCGGGTCTCTCGCTCTGCCGCTATCCGAGTTCAAATTTAAACCTGCACTCTTACAAACTCTTCAAGGAGAAGGGTCTTACCCCAGCAGAAAAGAGATGATACATTCCATGAAAGACTGCCGTTCTGAAATCGACCAATCAACGGAATGTAATCCGACGCATTGGCTAGCAGCGGGTGATCGCAAATTACGAGAAAGCAGTCCCGCCAACATCGACACGAATTTCCCGTTATTTTGTTTCTGTTTAATGTTTACGTATAATTTTTCACTGAAGGCCAGCAGAATGTCGCTGACCTTCAGTAAAGGCGCGAAAGCGAAACGTTTCAGTATACAGTAGACGACCGCGTTTCTCCGTTCCTCGGGAGCCAATTCAATTAGGCACGACCGCGTATTTCCGATACCCCACTACCTGCCCAAGTACCTGCCCACCGTCCCTTTCCAGGCGCAACTTTCCCTATCCGAGCGCCGTTACGCGTCGCGCGTGGAGATACGTATAGCCGCAAAAATGACCGTAATATAAGCGTGCAGAAATATACTCCATGTATTTCGCAGCTCAAGCCATAGTTCGAAACTGAATTCTTAATTTGAATATGAAATGCATTCTGTGGTTTAAGCGAGACGCGCAAAAATCCCGTTTTATAAATTACGCATTTTATATTTATTTTATTACTTGCTTTGCTAAAGTAAACAAATGCAATTTTTCATGTGAGCAATTTATTTGCGTGAAACTCAATTGCCGCTTTCAGACAACAAAATAATATTTTGTTATACTCTAATCAAAAATGTCAATTTTCAGTCTTGTGGTTTTTCTCATATTACGCCGCAATCATGAATCACCGAGTCAGGTATCCAAAGTAATATAAACGGTATCCTCGATTTTTTTTGCCTATGGCTTGATACCAATGTAAGCTGTAATAAAGTGATTGGCAATAAATCGGATGCACCGGTGCTCGCGCGAGCTACGGAGCATGCTGTATTTTATTGCCTAGTGGATATATCGGTTGCCTATTAAGTGTAGCATCGTTTACGATTATTTAGATCGTTTAAAACATTCAGCTTCTGAACTGAAAGAAATATCTAAATGTTGCCTCGATTATATTCAATGAATAATAAAAGTTATATTTTTGTTTAATACAAAACCTTTGCCACTATTTGAACCCATTGACCGGTAATCACTTAATTGCACCCAGCGTTAAAACCCGTCGTGGGTTTTCGTGGAAGCGATGAGAAAGATTACTTTTATTAATGAATACAATGTTTTTATATCTCGGTTCTGACAATGAAGATTATTACTTTTGACTACCAGAAGCAGAATGAAACCGTATAAAAACTATATTAAAAATATGGCCACAGCAATATTTGTTTCATGCAGGCTTGAGACGGCGAGTTTAAATTTGGTATACCAATAGAGTGATCACATTGCTTCGTTCGGTACTATTTTCGTGAAGATTGAGGCTCAATTGGAAATTTTACGCGACTTTGAATTTTTTGAAAATTCCCTGTGGTAGCTCTAACTTGCATAAAGTTTGAGCTGTCATCCATAAACTGCACACAAATATACAATTTTGATCGAAGACTTTTGGTATTAAATTTGGTAAAAATCTATCGAAGTGGTCAGACTTTATGGGATTTTGAGTTTTTTGTTTTTTGAAAAGTTACTAAGAACGGTCTAATTCGAGTACACATTTAGATATCGTGCTGAAATTTGACACGGGAATGGACTAACACTGTACAATGTTTCATATTAAATTTGGCAAAAATGGATCGAAACGTTTACAAGATTTTTACATTTTTTAATTTATCGGAAAATATTTGTTTTACGTCCGACGAGACTTTCTGCATCGAATATCCTTCCAGCAGTAAAATAAGTTCGAAATTTGTAATCAGCGGGGAAAAATACATTAGACATGACCACAAAACGGCAAATATTAGATTAATGGAAAACATCTTTTTCTAAGACCCTGTATTTTCGTTAAACGAAGTAGATGCACAGATCTGACAAAAATTAGGAAAATAATAAATATTGGCGCATCTTGAGGCTGTCTGACGAGATAGCTATTCCTTTATGGTAAAATGACGGAATATGTCCGATGCTCGAATACGAGAAAATGTAGAGGTGGAAGAGTTCATCGATCTTTGTCTCACATCAAGCTTGCCGCCGCGTGCCTTCTTTGTCGTCGTTATAGCATCGACGATTTCATTCGCAGGTAGCAAAAGGGAAGGAGTCATTCGTTTCCCCACCGCGCAGGCAACGGACCGTGAGAAGGGGCCGAAACGGACAAACGCGGTCGTCATTTTCGGAAATACGAGGTCGTTCGGAATTATGCGGTTGGGAGAAACGCGGTCGTGCACTGTATGTATAATTTTTTATTTGATTTTTGATTGCTGATTTTATTTTCTATTTCCGACAATATAATGATCGCGTTCAGTAAAGTTTTTTAGTTAAAAGTTAACAGGTTTGATGTAGGTGTAGATACGACTGATTTGTTTTATTGTATAGTTTTTACCATTGTACTTGGATGTATACTCATTTGCTTCTAAAATTATTTTAATCGCTTTCGGAATAGTTCTTTCTCATTTTCATCTCACTTTTCTGATTACAAAATTAAGGGTTTGAATCAGGTGGACCGACGATTGACCCTTTTTCCCGAACACCTTTTTTATTCAATTCAAGGTTGTCATTCTTTGTACTTTTCACAATATGAAGATCCCATCCGGAACAGAATTTTTACCATTTTTATCGGTATTCTACAGTTCGTTAAAATTAAGGGTTTAAATACAGCCAAAAGGCTGTACTTAAACCCTTAATTTTGTAATAAAAAAAGTGAAATAGCTGACAATTTTTTTCAAGGTGTAATTAATTTTTTCGGTATACTTTGCATTCTTAATTTTTTGTTCCTGAGAATATCATCGCATTTACAATAATCATTTGACTCAACCGTTAACAATTGTATTTTTTTGTTCAAACTATGTATTATTTCGTTAGTACAAAGAGTATTTTATGCGAATGAGAATATTCATTTTTGCTTCCTCATAGAGGGAGCTGTTTCCGTGAAAAAAAAGATTGATCACATAATTCGATGTATTTTTTTCTTGCTGCATTTTAATCTGACGTCTAATCTAACGTAATCTGACGTAACATTTTGCACACAAATTCGGAATTTTTTTCGACAAAATAATTCGTAACAATTTTTTAATAAAAAGAAAAAAAATTTGCAACACAATCATTTTGATCACAACTCAATAATGTATTTCTTCTGACTCAATTCAAATCTATAAACAGTTTTATCTCGAGTCATTCAAATCGACGTGTCGATCGAAAAACCCTCTTTGAAAAAAATTTCCCACGTTCTTATGAACAAATTTGGATGGAAAAGAAAACGAATAACAGATTCAGATCCTTCAGCCAGAAAAAATTCATCAAATTACGGCGTTGAAAGTGTTTTTTCTAAAAATTCGATTTTTTATTAAAAAAAAAAAAACGAAATAAATTTTTTTTAGAAAGCTTCCTCTATGAGAGAGCCGAAGTTACATCTTCGCAAGATGTAAATTATAGTAAATAACGATAATGAGGAAGCAACATGCGAATTTCATTTACATCATTTTTTATTGCTGTTTTTTTTTACTTACCATGTATTCTGTGAGATGTACAAATACGAAGAGTAAACACTCCTGCTATTGATTCATGGAAATGAGTCGATTGAAAAATTAAAATGACCGCCGAAGCGACTGCTCTGACGACTCATTTTTTGCCGTGTTTTGGCAATGAAGTCGTTTATTTAATTGGCCACCGTCTAAAAAAGCTCACCCCGGTTGTCAAAAAGCTTATATCTGTGAGGTTGCCTTTACGGTTGTTTGTTCGGTCGGCAATTAAAGAAGCGACTTCACTGCCGAACTGCGGCTAAAGAATGTCGCCAGAGCGGTCGTTAGTGTGGTTAATTTTTCATTCGACTCTGTTCATTCCTGGCACGAAACCATCGTCGTGGTTTCGCTTGGTTCGCTAGGGAATATCATTACAAGAAATAAATTGTGCGGATTGCCAGTAATTTATCAACTATTAATGAGTTAATAAATTTATGTGAATGTTCTGATCTTGTTGAGTGTGTGTGCTGTGTAAAGTATTATTCAGTCTTGTGAAAGAACATACGATGAAAAAATTGAAAAAAGAATTTCTGTTGTATGAAATTATATATTATGTTATGCACTTATCTGAATTTGTTTTTTATTCTCGTGTTACCCACGAAATGGCAATCACTGTAGGATCACAATTTTTTTTAAATGACTTTTGGCATTAGCAATTTCTTAGTCATCGTGTCCTTACAGTAGTTGCTAATTTTACTGTAAACATGCCGTTATACCGCTCTGATGAAATGCCGTCATTTTGCCGCTTATTTGTCGCCACTACGTTTATGTTTTCTAAACTATTCCTGTTACCACGATGTTCCGAATTGTTCACAATCGTGAGTATCATCGCGTTCAGTAGTTTTGTCGTCAAGGTGCCGTTTCCATATAAACAAATTTGGTTGTACGTGGACGGCACCGCGGGCTCTACTTTTGCAGTCAGCGTACCGCCACTATGTTCAGCTAACTTGGATTAAAAAATGCGGCACAGCGAACAATCATTCTGCCGTCAAGGCGCCTTTATTGTATTAAACAAATTTCATTCTACGTGGCCGGCACTGTAAGCTGTACTTTTGCAGCCAGCGTTCCACCACTATGTTCAGCTAACTTGGATAAAAAAAGCGGCAACGCGAACAGTCATTCTGTCGTCACCATAATTTCAAAGCCTGTATTAATAGGCACTCAAATCTAATGTTCAAACGTGCCGCTTATCTGTTGCAGTCATGTCGTCGCGGTGAGATGCCTCGCCGTGCCGCCACTTTACAGCTTTATGCAGTAGTACATGCTGTGTTATGTGATACATACCGTGGCCTTACGTGCCGTACTCTTGCCGACTCCTTACCGACATTCAACTATCGAGCACCACGTTTGTTTATTTGGGTACGTAACATCGAATTTCTTTGTTACCTATCAATGCCGTCTTGAAAAATTTTGCATAAGAGTTACCTTTAATATGCAATACCTTTTCTCCTTTACTATTTCTATTACGTCCTTCTTTCTTTTCGGTCGAGTTACAATTACGTCCATAATGCCCTACCTCACCGCATTTGAAACATGTAACCTCTTTATGTTCCTTCGCTACAGCAGCAGGAGCCGTCTTTTCTTTGTCATCTTTTCGACAAAACTTCGCCGTGTGTCCCGTACATTGGCATTTGAAGCATCGCATTTCCTTCTTTGCAGACGTTGGCTTCGTCGATGCTCGTACTTGCTGCTTTTTATAAAGTTGCTGCCGCTTTTCAAATCCGGTAGAAGATCGGCTGGTTCTTGATACCGTGAGAGAGGTCCCAAATATGCACGATATTGGTGATCCTCCAATCCATCGACGATCCACTCGATCGTTTCTCTCTTCCCCATCCGCTCCTTGTTGCACTTCGCCAACTTCTCGTAAAAATATTCGGTAATATTTTGGTTAGGGCGTCGTTTATAATTTTGTGCATCGAGAATTACTCCCATTCCCGTCTCTTCCGATAGAAAGGTCTGCTTCAATAGCCGCTTCCAGTCGTCCCACGATCTGTTTGCTCTCTCCAAGCTGTCCTTCCATTTCCTCGCGACTCCTAGTAGTTTGGACAAAGCATAATGTCGTATCGCTAAGTCGTCCCATTTGTACATGTCTGCGAATTCTTCTATCTGCTCGATCCATCGATTCACATCCGCGTCGTTCTCGACGGGGTTGAAGCTCGGCAATACGTTAGACAGATCCATAAAACTTCTTCTATAATTCGCCTGATCGTTGTTCGCCAAATTCATCCCATGAAAATCGAAATCAATCGGATTGATATGCTCGAACAAATTTCGAGACGTTCCGGGCCTCTCATTGTTAATCGTACCCGCTCTCGTTTCGTGGTACGCACCCGGCCTCGTTTCGTTGGCCGCTTCCGCTTCATTTGCAATGTTTCCTTCTTGAACATTATTCGGTGCTGTCGTTGCCGGAGGTGCATGGAATACCATCGTTCGCGTTCTGCTATCCTCAGAATTTATTTCTTTCAGAGGTTTCTTCCTTGGTCGACCCCTTTTTCTTTTTATCGTATTCCCTTCGACTTGATCCACGGTGTGATAATTTAATCGCACTTATCACCACGCGTGATCGTTCGTACCTCGATCGACAGGACCCGGTCCTAACGATCACGACAATGAATCCCAGATTCGCGTCAAATCTGCATTAACAGATACACTTTCGGAGTATATCCCACTTCTGATAAATAGTCGCACACTTCGCTGCTTTCTTCATCAGGATCGCTTGAAACAAATCGCAGCCCGAGACAATTTTTACAAAAATAACGTTTATTGAAAATTATTACAACCGTCTCGCTCGAAGTGTCTTGACAAACTCTCGCTACGCTGCTTTTCAAACAAACATTTGAGAACCCTGAGCAACGCTCGCTAAATAGTATATGGGTCGTTCGATATAACAATGCCACATACAGCTCTGTACATATTTTGGAAGAGTAGAAAAAAAATTAGCTTCCAAGGACTCTTGGTTCCTCGACAAAAAAATTATTACCAGCCAGTCGAGCTTTCGTGATATTTTGTTTATGATATTTTCTTATCCCTATGACATTTCATTAACCTTATCCTACATGGAACATTTAGAAATAATTAATATTATCCCTGATACTCATCGGGACACGGAATTCAGATTATTATGTTCACATTGCCATGAAACGATAGGTTAAGTGTACGGAAAATCGGCCCTATCGACAACGATTTTAAAACTTTGACAGGTGGCAACGAATTCGTTGCAGCAACGTTGCTAACTTCCACGCCATATTAGGAACTTGCAGGAGCTGGGCTTACATTGAAGCGTTTTACATGGACCCCGACATAGAGTGCAACCGTCGTTCAAGCGATGTTTCAACCGGTTTATTTTAACCACGACTTGAACGTTGCTTTTTCGTGATTCAACCGTTGATTCAACCGAATTTGATAATGGCATTGGGTGTTTTTATAATCTGAGTCAACCACTACTTTCTCATGTTTCAACCGTTTATTCAACCAGCTGTTAATGCTGTCGGATAGTTTTTCCAATCCGATTCAACCACAAATCTTATGATTTTAACCATTGGACTGAACCTTACATTTTAATACTGTTTTTGGAGGTGCTTTTTGAGAAAACACCAATACGATTTGCATAATATCGGGTGTTTTTGTAGATGGTTTTTGAGAAAACACCTTTGCAATTTCAATACCGCCGGATGTTCTTGCAGGTGGTTTTTGAGAAAACCTGTGCGAATTGTATACTGTCGGGTGTTTTTGTAGGTGTTTATTGGAAAAACACCTATGGGATTTACTAATTGTTGCGTGTTTTTGCAGATATTTTCTGAGAAAACACCTATCAGATTTGGTAATTGTTGGGTGCTTTTGCAGATGGTTTCTGAGAAAACACCGGGAGTACAAAAACTCCCGATATTATTCAAATAGTATAGGCGGCGGTATAAAAACAGCATAGGTGTTTTCTTAAAAACCACCTACAAAAACTCCCGATATTATTCAAATAGCATAGGTGTTTTCTCAAAGAGCACCTCCAAAGACACCCGACAGCATTACAATAACGGTTGTCTAAACGGTTGAAACATTAAAAAGTGGCGGGTGAATTAGATTATAAAAACACCCAATGCCATTACCAAATCCGGTTGAATCAACGGTGGAATCAGGAAAAATCAAGGTCCAAGTCGCGGTCAAAATAAACCAGTTGAAACACCGTCCAATGAAGTTGAAACCACGGTTGCTATGTTTGTCAGGGGGGGGGGGGGGGGGGGGGTAAAACAAGTGGTGCCCCCCTACCGTAAAAGAAGTGAACCCCCCTACCGAAGCCGTACATCAACCGCGGATCCCCCGCTGTCGGTTTGGAGGTACGAGAAGCCTTCATTGATACTGTCTTCCATCTGCTGAGAGAAGCTCGAAACACGGAGCTTACAAGCGCACGTGCTGCAAATCGATTTCAACGATTAACTATTTTTATTTTATAATCTAATATTATCTCGTTTATAAGCCTAAAACGCCAACTCTGACAATAATGAATTAAGAAACATAATAAAAAATCCTTATACGCAATTTTCTTAAAATTATGTATATTGCCATCCATATAAGTTACACTCGAGAACCTCCAATTTCGTTACTTGTCAAATAAAAATTTATCCGCCTTGTGCCCTAGATAAAAAAATGGCTTCGACTTCGGAGTTTCCCGTTCTGTGCAATAGTCACGGCACGCGGAATAATACAACATATAACGTAAAACGAGAATACGCTGTTGTGCGATAAAGCGATGCATCAAGACGCGACAATCGTCGCATACGTGTCCGACCGATTATGATGATGACGGTTTAAATGTATAAAACGCGTAGAACACTAAGCGACAAACAACGAGTGAGCGCTTGTAGCTTGACGGTGACTTCGTTGGATTCACTAACTCGATGCATTGACGGCGAGGATGAGAGAGAGAGGGGGAAGGAGAGGAAACAGAGAACGAGAACAGCAGACGAAAAATATAGATATATACATTTTTCATATACATATATAATATACATATATATGTACATATATATCTATAAGAAGAGAGTCGGGCTACTTCGGTGCACACACGCGTACAGTCGCTGCCCTACCGCACTATACCTCGCAGGCTGGATTGATTTTTCGTTCTTCGACGTCACACGGAACTTAGCATGCGCGAGCCGCGTCGAGGATGTGCAAGCGCTAACCGAAAGCCCTAAAGCTTACTTCGATGTATCAAATAGAATAAAAATAGTAATTAAAAAAAAACCCCCCAAAGAAAAACCCAATAGTCAATACCAGAAGTCAGAGTAATGAGTCCCTTCCTAATTTTCGTCTCAGAGTAAAAAAACAATCCTCAATCAGCGATTTCACGAGACGGCTCGTCATTGGGCAAACAACATCGTTCATCAGCCGAGCGCGATCCTCGAAAGGAACAAAGAGTAATAAACAAAAAGGAATTGCAGTCGATAAAATTAATCTCTTCGACAATGCCCAACGATACATTATCAACGAGTCTGCGATCGATCGACGCCTCAGTAAAAAATTGTTCCGTTCCTAATTTTCATCTCAGAGTAAAAAACAATCCTCAATCAGCAATTTCACGAGACGGCTCGTCATTGGGCAAACAACATCGTTATCCACGAAGAGTAAAAAATAAAAAGACTTGGCAGTCGATAAAATTAGCCTCTTCGACGATGCCCAACGCTACATTATCTACGAGTCTGCGAACGATCGACGCCTCTGTAAAAAATTGCTCGTCTCAAAAAAAAAGAAACAAATAGGTCCGCGATTCTTCGCGCGGCAAATTCCGGTGCTTCCCATCCGGTCTCGGGGAGCTCGCGAAAGAGACCATTCGCATTGCTCTCGGCATTGTGACTCGATACGACGAGAATCGAGAAAAGAATCCGGCCCTCGAAGCGATTCGCCCGCCGGGCGATTATTACGGCCCGCGCGAACGTCGATTTCGTGCGGTCAGCTGATCGTTGACGAAACGCTCGCCGCACAGTAGCAGCAGCAGCGGCCGCGGGAGCAAGTCGGCTAGATTCACGGGGGTTGAGCGAGCGAGGTAGGGGCGGGCGCGGGGAAGCGGGAGAGTTACGTAGAGACGAGCATCCGTTGAGCGGCGAACGGCGGCCGTGGTTAGACGTGTCGGAACGGGTCGGTTGCGGGGTCATAACGGGTTCATTCAGTGGCGTGCTCGCCGGGAAACTGAAGTAGAGACAGAGAGGTGCGAGCGCCTGCCCCACGGCACCCTGCGAGCCTCCCCGCGCGCGCCTCGGTAGGAGAGCACGCCGGCCGAGCGCAAAGAGGCCCGAGAGATATCCATCCGCGAAAAGCGGCCGAGCAAAGCGCGCGTCGCCGAGGTGACTCGGGCTATAACGACTATACCGAGTGACGACCAGACTAGAGTCGACAGGCCACACAGTCTGCGCTCGTCCGCGACCCCGTTGCAACCGCGACATCGCCGCTGTCCGTCGAGACCGCGCTCTCTCTCTCTCTCACTTTATCCTTTTTTTCTCTCGTTCCTCCGTTCCTCCGTCCATCCTCCCTCATCGAGATCGCGCACCGTTTCGTCCGTCGACGAATCATCGAAGAATAAGAAAGAAAGGAACAAGAACATAAACAGAAAAGAAAGAAAACTTGGAGGAGGATCCCAATCGAGTTTTCGAGTTGATTGATTCGCGAGTTTAATTTTTTTTTTCGCTCGGTCCTAGCTTATCGTCGCTCGGCTGCGCTTCGCTCGTTTCATTCGACACAACACAGTGCTCCGCGGAGAGGCTGCGACGAAAACCCGAGGATAATTCGCACATACTGCGGGCTGTGTGCGTGTAGATGTTTACCTGTCGCGGAGAGACACATTGATATTTACATAATAGACGGTGCGCGTAAGACGCGTCAGTTCGGCGACGCTAGGCGTTTTAACGTTTGTGTGTAAAAAAAAAAATGACGGGACGGTCCGACGATCGAGAACCGTGACATCGCGCTCACCGGCTTCGATTGGACGGCTACAATAAGGTTGGTGAATTAGCTCGAGCGTTCGCATCGCACTTTAGCACTCGGACGTAAGATACATGCGACGGGTAAGTTTCGATTAACAAAAATTGAAAATCTCGTGGGCTGTAAGGTGGGTAGCGCGCGGGACAAGCGTTTATCGCGGTACATTACTTGCGCTAAAATTACCGGACGTGTCCCCGGACAAAGGTTACTTTTCTTCTAGTAAAAAGAACCCAAAACATCGAACTTATAAAAACGACAAACAGATCACTTTCGTTGCATAAATGATCGGAAAATAATGTTTATTTTATTTAGATAAAAGTACTTTTAAAAGGCACATTTTTACGGAATATAATATTACATTTAAAGAAAGCTATTTTAGCTGTAGGGTTCATAAACAACGTGACATCAAAAGCAAAGCTTCCTCTATGAGGAAACTAAACGTTAAAAAAGGAAACAAATTGTTTTTTAAAGCAAATTGTTATTCGAATGATAAAAATGAGACAAAATGAAACTTTTGAGGTGAGCGTGCAGGAGAAATGGAAATACGATTTTTTTCATGCACTTCCGGGAACTTGGACTATTCCTCGAAGGTGTCCGGCCATTGGTACTTTTTCCTTACATGGTTCCTCGATATTTGCGCATGTAGGACTGTGTGTGTGTTGTATGCAGGGAGCACATCGGGCCCGTGGAGTTCTGGCCGCATCAGGGGCGCGGTTCCGCTACCCTGCTGGCACGTTGACGTCACGGGACGTCATTCCTAACACGCGCGCGCGTCCTGTGAAACTCGAAGGACAGTCTCTCCGGACACTCGAGAGGGCGGCCGGGGGGGGGGGGGGGGGAGGGATGTAGGAGTTACGGAAAACGCAGTCGGAATTGCTCGTACAATATGTTTCGGACGCGAGCTCTGCTTAGATTTCTTGAGCGGCCGGTTTGAAAAATGGAATTAAGGACATGTGAATTTTTATTACCGCGGTCGGTAATCAAAACTGTAATGCAATTTTTTTTTCATCACTCGGTGCGGAAATGGCTACCTTTCCGCCCGCTTCGCGTGCGTAAAACCGCCATTTTCGCACCTTGTGATGGAAAATTTTGTACATCCCTCGTGCGAAACATTTTTTCTAACTCGTGTGATTATAGCTCTCGCCTTCGGCTCGTGCTGCAAACTCACACTCGTTAGAAAAACGTTTTTCGCCCTCGTGGAGTAATGTACTATTTTAAGCTGATACTTTAGAGTCCAAAGGAAATTCGAGACCAGTGTAGAATTGTTGGACAGGGGCATTTTGTTTTTTCGTCGGACAACAGAGTTTATCAGCACTCTTGAAAAAAATACGGCATTACAGTTTTCGTTACCGACTGCGCTGCGGGACGAGCGGGAGAGCGGGTGTCTCATCACGTCGCCTTAAGGTGAAGTGAAAGTCACGTGACGGAGCCGTGAGTGTAAGATAGCGGCATCGGTCTTACGGTGGAGCGAGAGCGAGAGCGACAGAGAACGTGTTTCACTTCACCTTAAGGCGAGGTGAAACAGACTCGGTCGGTAACAAAAACTGTAATGAATGGCATTCGAAGATGGTACACTTTTCGCGGAAAGCGAAGTATTTGCGGATGAAGAATTCAAACAATCATAGAGTCAACCATTTTTACATGTCATTGATTCGAAAAATGCAGCTATCTCTTTTGCACTCACATGTCACGTGGTACATGCTTCACATCGCCTTAAGGCGAGTCTAAACTCTTCTCTCTCACTCTCACAGAATCCCCATGGCTCTGTTTATCTCACACTCAAGCAACCGCCGTCTGGGTTTAGACTCCTCTCAAAGGGAGTAACAAAAACTGTACTGCAGACCGCCGAGGAAAAAGTAAATCGTCTTTCCCTGCGTCTGCCGATTCTCCAGGGAAAGACAATTTGCTTTTTCGTCGGCGGTCTGCAGTCTCAAAACGGCATGCAGTACAGTTTTTGTTACCGGCGGCGGTATTTCACATCACCTTAAGACCATATGAAACACCCCCCTCCCCGGGCTCGGTCATTCAGAGATGGTAGACATTTCGCGATAAAGCAAAGTGTTAGCTGATCTAGAATTCAATATCGCGTCCGATGATACTTCGCTTTTACCCTTTCGGGTAAAAGCGAAGTATCATTGAAATGTCTATCATTTTTACATAGCATGGATTCGAAAAATGCAAGTATCTCTCTCGCATTCATGTCACGTGGTACATGTTTCATCTCGCCTTAAGGATCAGAGAGATAAAAAAAAGTTGAAAATTGAAATTTCCACATGGCTTCCTCATATAAGTTGCAAATTGAAATTTTCATGGGGCTTTCTCATAAAAGCTGCAAATTAAAATTTTCATATGGCCTTCTCATAATGTTCTTTTATTTGCGAAGCTTCTTCTATGAGGAAGCATTTTCTGTATTGTTGGCTTCCTCATAGAGGAAGCTTCGCAAATAAAGGAACATTATGAGAAGGTCATATGAAAATTTAAATTTGCAGCTTTTATGAGAAAGCCACATGAAAATTTCAATTTGCAACTTATATGAGAAAGCCATATGGAAATTTCAATTTTCAACTTTTATGAGGAAGCCATATGAAAATTTCAATTTTCAACTTTTATGAGGAAGCGATATGAAAAATTTAATTTTCAACTTGTTCAGCGCGAAAAAATACACCGATGTCTTTGCTTTGTTAGATCCGTGCACCTACTTCAATTAACGAAAATACAGGGTTTTGGAAAAAAAAAATTTCAAATTGTTAAGTCACTTATCCAATATTCACCGTTTTGTGGCCACGTCTAACGTATTTTTCACCCACCGATGACGAGTCTCCGAATTATTTTACACCTAAGGTGACACTTTTTAGATAAACTCGTGTCGGACAAAAAATACAACTTTTCAAAAAAATTCAAAAATTTCAAAATCCCATAAAATTTTAACGTTTTGATTCATTTTCACCAAGTTTAATACGAAACATTGTTACAGTGTTAGTCAATTCCAATGTCAAATTTCCGATCGATACCTCCGTATTTACTCGAATTAGACCGTTTTTAGTCATTTTTCAGAAAACTCAGATAAACTCAAAATCCCATAAAATCTTACTCCTTCGATGAATTTTGACCAAATTCAATACCAAAGGTCTTTGATCAAAATAGTATATTTGTGGGCAGTTTTAGGACGATTGCTCTAATTTTACGCAAGTTAGAGCTACCACGACCTTTTTTCAAAAATTTCAAAATCGTGTAAAATCTCGAAACGGGCCTCAATCTTCATGAAAATTGCACCGAGGGAAGAGACACGACCACTCTACTAGTGTACCAAATTTCAACTGGCTATCTCGAACCGTTTCCGAGTTATAGTCGTTTTAAACGACGCAAGTCTGTCACACACACACACACACACACACACACAAACACACACACACACACACACACACACACACACACACACACACACACGCACGCACGCACGCACACACACACACACACACACACACACACACACACACACACACACACACGTCCGGACGCCAGCTAAAAATCACATTTCTCGACGTTTCGGACTATTTTAAGTACTCTGACACTAAAATCTCGAAAAAAAAAATTTTCACGAAAATAAAGCTTCCTCTATGAGGAAGCAAAAATGTTTGATTTCAAGGGTCTCCTCCATTGCTGGTTATTCTCGCACGATAGAAAGAAGAAAACAAAATTATCCCCTATCGCCCTAAGGCGAGTTAAAAAAAAATATCATCATCTTCGTAGTTTCAATTTCGACCTTGATTAAAAACAAAAAACCTTTCCGAATTTTTTTGTACTTACTTCCGTAACTCTAACTTCAATTCCGATGTATCTGTGTTTAGTTTCGCCCCCCCCCCCCCCCCCCCCACGATAGTTCCGCCGATCTTTACGATCTTACCTCGATCGAGTTACGTGTTACACGCCAAAACAGCGAAGCAGCTTTAACCTCGGGCAAGTTCAGCTACGTTTCCAATGTCATTGCGCGCCTTCGACTCGCGCTGGAATATTGTAGCGAGCGATGTCATATAGGGCAAAGCGTTACCGGACTGTGGATAATGCGACGAGGTTCCTATAGCGCGCGTACGGTTGTCGCGTGGCCTGTAAGCCCGATGTTTCAGTCCACAACGAGATACTCGCTGGTTCGCGCCACTCAACCCGGTGAACTTATGTAACAGCGAGCTACGAACTCGAGTCGGACTCCTACGGTGTTACCAGCGTAACTAGAGACGGCGGACCCGGCGCATATGCCAATCGCGGGGGGAGGGACGTCGAGAAATATTAAAAACCCAATATTAAAAACATGAAAAATTCATCCCAGAAACTTTGTCTACTCGAAGTTGAGATAATAATTTCAAGGTAGCCCGTTTTCCATTATCGTGCGAAAAAACATCTTCGATCACGAAGGTCGACCAAGGTACGATTTATAGGACTCAGACTCCGCCCTCTCGGAGCACAGCGGCGGTTTTTTTTTTTTCACGAAGCTGGAGGCTGAGGCCATCGGCAGCTCGGCGCGAAATCGATGCTCCGGAAAGAGAGGGGAGGGGAGGGGATTAGTGAGTGAAACGTCCTCGGAGTTCTCGGGTCATTTGCTCCAGATGTTACAAGTGCTGGCGATCGAAATTGTACGAAAGAAGAGGAAAACAAAAACTCCCAACCTCCACAGACAGTCAATTAAAATTAGCATTTTTTTTTCCAATGCTAAGGCGCGGTACAATGCTTTCCATTCCAAGTCTTCCGAGACGCTTCGACGTCACACCGTACTCGTCTCGGGAACGCCGCTGAGTCTCTCATTCAAGGGGATATACCGAGATTCTCTAGGTAGCGTACTGTGTATGAGGCATTCTCTGTCAACTCTGCCACTTTTTTTCGAGCCTCGGATCTATCCCGTAATCGGCCACATTTTATTTTCACTTGAAAGTATGCTTTGAGGATTTTTTCAGATTTTTTAATCCATCCAGTTAGAAGATACATTTTTTTCAGTTAGCAGATACATTAATTACGATACCTTGTACGAGCGTCCCGCGAATTAGGGAGGTTCTGTCGCTTGGTGTTCATTTTTTTTTTCATACAAAAAAAAAATAATTCAAAGCGAATTTACAAATCTGAACAAATTCATACATATTCAGAAAACTTAACTTTTTTTATGAACATGATTCGTTATCATGTTCTTAAAAAAAAGTTAGATTTCCGGGAGATCTATCGAACAATTTTATTTTTCATCAATTTGTTAATACCATTTTGTAAATTTGTTAATTTTGTTAATAACATTTTGTGAATCTCCCTGAAACGGATCAATTCAAAAATCCGAACAAATACCAAAGCGTCCTTTACAGTGATACTAAAATGTGACCGATTATCGGATAAATCTGAGAGGGCCGAGAAAAAAGTAGCTCAGTTGACCGAGAATGCCTCATACGCGACACAGCTTGCTAGGCAACAGACACACGCTTAGCAGGTGGAAACAACAGTGCACGTGTATAGCGAAGCGTAATTCGCTATATATATGTATATATAGCGAACTGGTGACCGTGCCGAGGCATCGGTTAAACCGAGAGCGAGGTTGGCATGCGCGAGAAATGCTCTTTAATTTCGCTCTCTGTATACGTACCTATTCTGGCCGACGAGTATTTCCTCTGATCACAGTCGTAGCAGCGGCGTTTCTCGAAAGTGCGTTAATCTCACACAGAATTAACAAAGCTACCCCGGCAGTAAGCAGAGAGAGAGAGAGTCGAGAAGGATGATTATATTCGTCGAAGTTGCTCGCTTTTGAGGTTCATAGTTAAAAGCTTGTTTACTTACCTTGCGTACTGCGTACGAGCGTCGTTACGTTACCTTGCGTACGAGCGTCCCGCGAATTAAGGTAAGGTAAAGAACCCAGTTTATGACACTTCTATGACACTTTAAGCGTGTAAAATCATATGGATAAACAAGGAGGACCAAGAGTCACAGTTTGTGATCCCCGAAAGCGCGCTACCCATTGGCTGCATATCAAATGGTGGGGGGAGCCGACTATGCTAGAGGTACCCCGGTCATAAACTGGGTCCGTGTCAGAAAGTAGGTCCTTTACCTTAGTTCTGTCGCTTGATGTTCATTTCGCATAAGTTCGAGAAAAATGAGATAAAATTACGGAAGAAAATAACAGGAGAGTCTAGATGCGGCACTCTGCGGACGCGGTTTTTCGGCGCGTGCCTATATTCGGACACTGAATGTCCCAATGTTTCAGACAATCATAAATTTCGGGAATTCTGATGTACGAACTCGACTAGTTCATATTTACTGAAAGAATTTCTTCGCTATTTGTTAATTAAATCTATGAACAAATTATATTTATAAACAATAATGAACAATAATGAAGATAAGGTACGTAGAAGGCTGGCTAACCTAACTTCATCATACTGTCCGATTATTGGGTCGCGTATGTAGTATACTATAGAAAATAATTTAGGCTCAAGCCTTGTATAACTTTTTTCTATGCTTCAAATAATGTTTATAGATACGATTACAAGTGTCAAATTGGATTCCCAATACTTAAATTGGGAATACATCAAATCTGAATAGTAATCGTATCGACAAAAATTATTTGATGCACATAAAAAAGCAATACAGCAATACAATGTAGGCTTAAGCCTACATTGTTTTCTTTTGTGGCATTTTGTGAAAAGACAGGCGATGTAGTGTCCGGAAATTGGTACAAACGTTAATACATACCCGTTGAGTTCGAACATGAGAATTCTCGAAATCTCTGAAGGTCCTAAACATTAGGACACGCAGTTTCCGAATACAGGGACGTGCCGAAAAACCACCGCGAAAAACTGGTGCATTTGGACTTTCTTGTTAGTGATAGTTAAAGTGCATTTATTGACGATGTCGTGTACTTTATCCAATAACTAGTACATCTCTCTATGTAGTAATTACAACATTCACATAGACATTGCCAACGCTCTCGTTACTTTCATACGTAATAAAAAAATATATTAATTTTTTCGGAATTAATTGAAGTGTTTTGGAAACTAGAAATTATCAGCCTGACATTGGTTTCAGTTATTTTCTCAAAAAATTTGTTCTTGACCAATTAATAGCTGCTGAAATCTGAGGATGGCCTTTTATCCGTCCGAGCATTTACCCTTGCCTTGCCCAACTTGCTTCACCTGATCATGCAATAACGCGTGCCACGACTAGAAAATTTGACCGCGCGATGTGATTGACTCGAACAAAACAGGCGAACAACAATACTCACTGGACAATTCACGACACAACGATCGTACACTGTAAAAAAAATCGTACGAAATTTAATGTACCGGACTGGAAGTTTTTATGCAAAAACTGGTATATTAAGTTTCATGTACAATTGCGATGAAAAATTAATGTTTAGTGTATTAAAAATATTGGGAATACTTTATTTTTAATAATTTTCCTCAATTTTACTATGAAAGTACGTTAATTTTTATAATTTACTTCAATTTCGACGAAAAAGTATATTCATTTTTCATCACAATTGTGTATTAAATGTAATGTACCAGTTTTTGCAAAAAAAACTTCCAGTTCGGTATATTAAATTCACAATTTTTTTTACAGTGTATCGTTCTCAACGTGAACGACGAATCAATACAAAGTCTCCGTGCACCAGGCAATGCAATTTTATTTATCTCCTCGGTTCATCCTCACGATTATACGTCGAGCTTTTATCGTCGTTCCGCAACAAAAAAAGGAAAAAATTTTCCGCGCGTCTCTACTATGCGGCACCGGGTAATTCACATTTAGATCGATATATTCGCGATTGGATGAATCACAGAAGCCGTTTAGCCGCGTGACCGACCGCGATGAGAGGAAAAAAACCGTCGTACGAAACGAGTACAGTAGAACCTCGATCATCCGAACCTCCGTAATCCGAACTGCGACTCGCTTTATCCGAATTTCTATTATCCGAACTATAGCCAAAAATTTCGATGCTACTTAATCGTCGATTTGCTACTTTGTTGCAACCGCTACGTAGTAAAAAAGATTTGTACATTTAACAAACTTTTTTTGTCCGCAAACGTCCACAATTATTCCGTTGTTCATTTTACAAAAAATATTCGCAAAATTAGGACTTTTTTTGTAAAATGAACATAAAAAGAATTGTGAACGTTTGTGGACAAGAAACGTTGGTACCTGTTTTACTGTGTATCAAGCTTGTATGGAGCGTATGTGCATTGCAGCGTTTACACGTAGGTTCTTTTCGCGCGGTATTCATTAGTTATTGGCGATGCGCAGAGATAATCATATCCGCGTAGAAAATTATTTCTGATTGAATTAATTATATTCTGACTAATTAATTAATGCCTTTCTTTTTCGTTATTTTCATTCTCTTATATTCTTTTATATGCTCTTATTTTTTGTTATTCAGTTTAATTTCTGGATGTAAGGTAGTTTAATTTTAAGTTTATTATTTCTTATTTCGAGATAGTCCGTCAGTTGACTACCTTAATGTAGTTCTTGCGATGCGTGTTAGTCAACTGACGGACAATCTTAAAAACTTCGTAAATCGTCAAGTAAACTTTTTTATTCATATTCGATAAATCACAGTGCAAATAAATATGCAGTCGTAGAAATTTAGTAAAAAAAAAACAAACACAATCAATTATATTGGAAACAGCAAATTATGAAGGTTGATTTGACTCGGTTTCAACGAGTAACGGCGCTGTTTTGCGAATAATTACTTCATTTAAGTTATAATTACTATCGAAATTTTCGGTAATGGTCTTTTTAAAAATTGCATTATTATATTAAATTGTAAATTTCGAAGAAATCCATAGGACCTTTTGTATTGCGCAAAAAATTCAGTGTATACACTGATAATTTTCGCAAAATGATTAATTTTTTCTCAAAATTATTCGGCAACGAATCCTGAAACACGTTAATTTTTTCTCTGAAGTGTTAGTCTGATTAGATTTTCATAACAGCCCATGTATAAAACCTCACTTTTTGTATGCATTTTTTCTCAAAATTATTCGGCAACAAATCCTGAAACTTCGTAATCACACTGAAAAGGACTTTATCTACAATGTTACAAAAATTTGACCCCATTGTTCACAAAGGTAGATTCGAGAGGACTACCTTAACAGTGTCGTTACTGCGCTTTCCTGTCGATAACGTACGATGCGCAGGATTTTGTTTTTCCTTCCCCTATCCGTGTATCGGAGAGTGCATTCTGGGTGCATTCCGAGTGCACTCGCGGGCTGTCGAACCGGGATTAACCGTCGTACGTATATACATCTATACCGGCTCTGTGTTAGCTTCGGTGAAAGTATATTCGTTCGTCGTCCGGCGCTGCGGTCGCTCGTTATTGGGATGAGAAGTAAACGGGAGAGTTTCTCGCTTTCGGGTCTAGCCAACACGGCCCCGGCAGTGGCGAGGAGAGCGGAGTGGCCCGAGCGGTAGGAGAACCTCCCCGTAACGTTGACCCCGACACGACGACGTTCTGCAATGCGCCAGCGTCAGCTCACGGATACATAAACCCCCGAAAGCTCCCGAACTAATCCCGGCGAACGAAAACGCGCGGGCACGAGGCTCCCTTGCGAATTCAGATATGTACATGTATACATTTCTTTTTTCCTTTTCTCTGCTAAAGTATTTATCACGGTTCACTCGTGCTGTCTGTTTTTTTAACCCCGTTATTTATACACTGCCAGTATCTCGTGCAGGGAATGACGAATTATTTCCGGTCTGCGAAACGAAGTCTCCATTAAAACAGGCCCTCCTGCGGAGCTCCCCCCCCCCCCCCCCCCCCCTTCTGCGAGACGTCCTTGCGGACATTTTTCGGACTAAACGTCGTGTTTCGCACTCTGTATTGAGGTTATACACACAGTAAAAAAAATTTGGTAAAATCGGACTACGAAGTTTCGTAATAATGATTAATAAGTGACAAACTCGTTTGTTCATCTTTGAACATACAAACCTGTCCTTCTGTGTCGCGTGTAATTAATAAATTTTAGTTTGTACTTTTGTTTGTGAAAGTGGAGCCGGATGGTGCGAATACCGTCGGAGTCGAAAAATGAACAAATAAAAAATTGTCGATGTTTGTGGACGATAAGTTGTTGTAAGAAGTACCAATTTTTTTTAGTGCGCATATTTCATGTTTCATTGGTTGGTATGTAATTATGTTTTGTAGAATCGGGTCTCCACTTATAAAAACGACAAAAAAGCTTCGTTTCCTTCGCTAAAAGCTGTTACTCTTAAAAATATTCGAGACACGAAAATTATACAGGCACTAATTAGTTTTCGGACAATAACGAGTCTTACAGTCACGAATGTACGAGGCATTTCTTTTCGCTTAAGCTGGGCGGGCCTACAAAAAAGTCCGCCAATTGTACTGTACCTGTCGAGCGACTCACGCTTGTTACCGAGTACGCGAATAGAACGAATTACCCCGTCTCAAGGGGCCGCAATAATTTCACTGGTTATTCGGCTCGTTAGTATAGTTCGAGAGCACAAAGTCACTGAGAATCAGAGTTGTGGAGGTGAAGGTTCATGTCCGTAACGTCATCGTCTCGATTGAAACGATTCACCGGTCAGTTGTCATTGTACTCTTTATGCCGAGGGCACTATAGTTTATTTGACTGTGCGTTCGGTACATCGACGAGAATATTACGCTTTCTTGAACAAATTGAACGACAGGTCGTAGTAGTTAGATTGACTTTCAAACTACTCGGAGCTTGTATGTATCTGAACCATATAGTTGCCAAGTAACACTACGTATACTTAGCATATAAATGGACATATTTATAATCTAGGTAGGCTAGGTAAGGTAAGATAGGGGCAAAATGGTCCACCACAAAATTTTAAGGAAAAATCATTGATATGCTCATGATTACATCGAGGAGGTATGAGGGGTAAGATGGCAGCTCCGGACACGATTCGTGTGTCCTGAATCGAAGTAATTTAACAACATGTCCCGTTTTACCCCGAATCCCATTTGTTCTCGGATTCTCGGAATAATTATCAAGAATTCAATAATTATTATTTACTAATATAATCATTACTAAACAGTCGATTTATATCTCCTGCCTCGACCGAACGGCCTTTGTCTCTAAGGTATCCCAGTTTGCCCCTCACGCGCCCTCGGGAGGCGAGAGCGGGGCAAAATGGACCATATTTTTGCCGAAACATAAATAAATAATATAAAGAGATCTCATTTAAAATGGAGAACACGAGTCCATTTTGCCCCGGAGTTGCGTCTTTCCCCTCTCCCCCTCCCACAGGTGGACGACAGCAGGGATCCCACTCCCCCCCCCCGCTCTGACTGAGGGGGGCTTATCGACCCCCTCTGACTGACCACCGGTAACGTCGACGCCGCTGCTGCGGTAACACATTTTCCGTCGTTTAATTTCCACGTTGCATGCAACAAACCGTCCCTACACGCCAGTCACACGAGTGGCCGCGCATTCATTATTACCGGGAATACTCGCGACCTTGAACCCTCACAATTTTCCACGACCACTCGCGACCGAGCGAAATAATTTAATCTGAACGCACCCTTGCGCAAAACACTGCAGTGAAGAATAACAGAGGTAGAGAGATAGAGAGAGCTTTTTTTCCCCCGCTACCCCTATGAATCCTCCGAGCGCTCTTTACTCGGTACGTGTATGTGTATGTTTTTTTGTTTTTTTTTAATCATCCCAAATGCATTTACTCGTTCGCCAAGTTTTGGCAATCAATTTCCGGTACGCGAGCCCGAGGAGCGGGGATGAGTCAGCTAATTGTTTGTGTTCGTGGAAAATTGACGCTGGTGATTCCAAATATAGTAACCCACCTCTGGCGCGCGTCCTCCTCTGTCCTGCTGTTATCGATCGAAACGTCGGTCGCGACGGCTTCCCGACGACGATTTAATCAGAAATATATTTCGGGAACGGTCCAATCGGGTGAATGGAATTAATATATGTATGTATATATACATTTATATAAGGGAGACCGGGGCAAAATGGCACAGCGGGGCAAAACGGGACATTGAGGGCAAAACTCAATTTTCCAATAAGTTTTGGATGACCCATTTTGTCCCAACGATACAGCCGGATTTTCAAACCCGTTTTGCCCCCACATACAATCATCGCCACCATCTCAAAGTTATTGGAGGATTGCGTTTTGTCTCATTATCCCGTTTTGCCCCGGTGTGCCATTTTGCCCCGTTCTCCCCTATATATGAAGCTATGTAGACAAGAAATTTTTTTAACGATTTATGATGTTGAGAATTGAATTTTGAGCGTCCTTCTCAGTCCAGCTGATATCGATCGAAACGTCGGTCGCGATTGCTTTCAGACGACAAATTAATCCGAAATATTTCGAGAACGGTCTAATTTGGTGAATGAAATTAATATATCTTGATGGAATACACTGATAAAAAATATGGTTGAATCACCTAAAAATTTGGGCAGGGACGTTCAAAGAAATATCTTGTTGGTACAGCTAAAAAATTTGTTAGTTCAACAATTTTTTGGATTATTTCACCAACATTTTTTGTACCATTAAAATATTTTGTTCGACCAACAAAATATTTATTTGAACGCCCCTGCCCGAATCTTTAGTTGATTCAACCGTACTTTTTTTATTAGCGTAATAATATCTTAATATATTTTGTTCCATTTTTCCACCGTATAGCCTTCTGGGTTTTTACGGAACCCCATCCCGATTCCCCCCTAGCCCTCCCTACCCGCACTCAGCTAAGCTACCTAACTTCCAGTGCGTCCGTAGCCGACTTAGCTACACTGTACCGCATTTGCCGGGGACACGGGGAAACTACGGAAAACCCGTGCCGGTACAGACGGCCATATTCTACTGATCCTCCGGTATTTTTGCACTTTGAGTAAAGTGCAGAAACACCAAAGTTTCAGAAGAAAGCGCCTCCCGCTCAACGGTCGATGCACCAGCTAGCGCACGGCTAAGCGGTCACCCATCCAAGCACTGACCGCGAACGATCTTGCTTGACTTTGGAGACCACCGGAGCCGTGCGCCAACCGCGCATCCACCGCTGTCGGTTAATATATTAATATATTTATAACGGAATTAATATATCTCTCTATAATATATCAAAGTCGCAACCACCGCGGCCACTTGGTCAAGAATTAGGGGAGGGGGTGAAATATTCCAAGTCCGCTTAGGTGGCCCTTCAGCGCGAAATATTGTGTACGCTTATAAGGGGGTGAAGTATTCTAAAAGTCCCAAAGTCCCAAAATTCAAAGTGAATTTTGTGACTTTCGAAATCTTTACCTTCCACTTGAAAGATCCAAAAAATCGTGAGTTCGATATTCCACTGCCCCGGAATATCGAAACATTTCAATATATACATATATATATATATATATATATACACATGAACAATCTAATTTTTTAAGAATTCGTCATATTAAGGATTGAATTTTGGGCTCTCCTTTTCCGTTCTGCTGATATCGATCGAAACGTCGGTCGTGACGGCTTCCCGACGACAAATTAATCGGCAATATTTCAGGAACGGTCCAATCTGGTGAATGGAATCGATATAAGTATATATGCATATATATTTATTTATTATATATGAATCTATATAGACAATCGAATTTTTAAAGGATTTATGATTTTGAGGATTGAATTTCGTCCCTATTCGGCCGTAACTCACGATGGTTACGGTGATAGAGAGGTAGAGAGGGACTTTTAGGTTGCGAAGGTTCGATTCTAAATATAGGAGAGAGAGCGGGTAGGCCCCTGGGTCAAATCAATAGTCACGTTGCATTATATACATATAATATATCTCCGCTGGATGTGAATCTGTACCATTATATTCCAGGTAAATGGCATGGTAAATACATACATATGTATATATATTGTATATATGTATTTATATATATGTACGTATATTTACCGTGTAAAACGAAAATATCCTTGGTCGCGTTTAATGATCCGGAGCACGCCTACTTCAATTGTTATACGTACGAGAGCCATAATCTTACAAATCGACCGTTCTCAGTAGACGTGGGTGATGCAACTAACGCCCTTCGTCGATTCTAGGAAAATCCTAATTATTCTTTCTTTTTGTTAGTTTAATATATATATATATATATTTTTTTTACAGTACAACCCGATTAACCATCGGGATGATAGCACAGTAAAAAATAATTTTGTTAAATATACGAAATATACGAATATACGAAATATAAATATACGAATCTGTCCTTCTATTTCAAACAGAGCTGGGCAAAATACTCGAAAGTACTTAAAATATAAAATACAAAATACTTCTTGTATTTTAAATACATTCATAAGTACTTTTTTAAATACTTATGTACATATTCGAAATCCTAACTTGTAGGCGCACTCACTTGAAAAAGAAAAAAAAAAATCTGCGCCTATTTACCGGCAAATCTTCAAATGCAATTCACGTCGCGCATGGTACTCGAGAGGAAAAAAGGATTTTTGAGAGATAAAAAGAGAGGAAAGAGGAAAGGAAAAGGACAAAGGGAAAGGAAAAGGGAAAGGAAAAGGGAAAGGGAAAGGGAAAGGGAAAGGAAAAGGAAAAGGGAAAGGAAAAAAGAATTGATGCCGAGGAGGCGAATGTTCCCAGTGACGACCCAGTGCGAACCGCATCCAAATGCAGAGCTCCACATTCGGGACCACGGAACCAAACGTGACTCTTTCATGCCCCACCAACGGTTCATCTATTACTTCGGCACTCAGTCCTAAAAGTCTTCTACTTCCAAAATTGTACATATTCGAAACTTTTCCCGCTCGTCCATCGCGCTCGTCCATCATCACCATCGATCTATCCATCCACCCATGTAGGTTTTGCCGATGGAACGGACGCGGCCGATGGACGGGCTAGTGTTGGCGTGGCGATTGTTGAATCCCCAACGCTCGGCCAATATTCGGCTAAGTATTGTCTCGCCAATGGTTGGTTTGATTATTTGTGGCCAATGCTCGGCCGCGTTCGACTCACCAATTGTTGGTTAGTCGATTTGAGGCCAATGTTCGGCCGACTATTTGCTCACCAAACATTGATTTTCCGATTTTAGGCCAATGTTCAGCCGAATACCGATTCCCCAATAGTTGGTCGGTTGATGCATTATCTCATGAGTCATTGGTGTGCCGATTTCAGGCCAATGTTCGACCGAATATCGAGTCGCCAATTATTGGTTTACCGATGTGACGCCTACATTGGACCATCAATCATCGGCTTTCGCCGCTAGATGGCGTTAACCCAAGTTGTTTCTCGCAAGCGAAAGTGTATCCGAGCGTCAATATAAGAGCATGCAAAATGACACCTTTTTTAACTTTCGCAAAGTATGTGTATTATTTTTGGATTCGGTACTAGGTACTCAATAAATGCATTGACATACCAATATACAATATATATTGCCAACACATTGACTAAGTATGATCGCTTTGAGAATTCTCGCAGGAGAGAATATGTAAAGTATAATCTCTTGCAGACCGTTTCCAACTTTTACAATGTAATAAAAGTATTGCTTCAAAATCACTCTCGCCCTATATATGTAACCTATAGAGGGCCGACATTGACAACCAATTATCGGCCGATCCTCTTGATCGGCCTTGGGGCCAATATTGGCAAGTACTTATCATCCAAGGCTCCCTCGATAATTGGGCCAAGCCCGCATGCCAATGTTGACACCATCGGTACTAAGCTTCGCCCAACCATTGGCCACATCTGATCACCCTACATGGGGCATTCATCCTCTCCACCCATCGATCTATCCGTCCATCCATTCTCTTCACCCATCGATCTATCCATCCATCCATCCTCTTCGCCCATTGATCTATCCCCTGGCGAAAAAAAACTACGAAAAACTATGCCATTTCAACAATATATTATGTCTTTCTACAATAAAGCATCCAAGATCTACAACTCACTCAATTCGTAAAAAGTTGTTCTTTAACGTAGAAAACGTATACAAACTTCTACAGTAAGCTACAACTATCTACAACCTGAAATAGTCAGTTGTAGTTTGTCATAAAAATGATAAATATGTATGACAAATTACTACTTTCAACGGCATGAATGAAAGGCGAAAACGTGGTGGCGTATTTTTTTGTAACGTTTCATAGAAATAACAACTTTCTGCAACAAAGTACGACTTTCTACACCATTATAGACTTGGGTCTAAAATGGAATCAAGTGAAGCATGATTACTTGTAATTTGTAGTAGAAACTATAACTTTTTACGAATCACAACGATATTTTACAACTTGGATGAACTGTCCGAAGAAGTAAAAATGTAGTACGTAATTTTTCGTATTTCCTCGTAGAAAGTACGGGTTTCTACGTGAAATTATGATTGTCTACAACTACCATCTTCCAATGAGAAATGTTCACTCGGATGGGTACATAGTTGTAATTCCGTGTAAAAAGTACAACGTTTAACAAGAAACTATAACTTTCGAAAACTGTTTTGAACTTTAACTGAAAAGATAAATATCTTGACCATAGTTTCTCGTAATTTTTCGTAGAAACTATAACTTTCTACGAATCAGAACAATATTTTACAACTTCGGTGAACTGTGCGGAGAAGTAGACATGTAGTAGGACGTGGTTTATTGTATCTTCTCGTAGAAAGTACGAGTTTCTACGTGAAATTACGATTTTCTACAACTACCATCTTGAAGTAAAAAATGTTCATTCGGATGCATGCATAGTTGTAATTCCGCCTAAAAAATTAAACTTTTAACTAGTAACTATAACTTTCGACAAGTGTGTCGGACTTCAACCGAAATAGGAAATATCTTGGCCATAGTATATAGTAGATTTTTGTAGTCAATTATAATTAATTGTAGTAATAACTACAATTTTCTCCGGAGTTTAATGGAATCGAAATCATGCGGACAAACTATAACGGAGTTTAGAATATTCTTGTAGATAGTTGAAGTCAACTTTCATAAAAGTTTGTATACATAATGTTGTATACCTATAGGTTGTCCACATCCTATCGATCCCGACGAGCTATAGTTTTCTGTAGAAAGTTGTAGTTCTACTATTTAAAAAACTACAATTGATTACTAAGATCTACAACAAATCATAACCATAAAAAGCCGACGATCTACAACTATTTACAAAAAAAAATGCGAGATTTGGAACATGTTTGTAGGTAGTTGGCAATTTTTGGAAAAAGTTGTAGTTTGTCGTCATTCTTTCATCCAATTAGGCAATAGTTTTCCGTAGAAAATTGTAGTTGTTTCTGCAAATAGCTACAATTGACTACAAAAATCTACGAAGTAACGCGATTAGCATGTTGCTGTCAATTTACAACTTATTACGCTACTGTACAACTATCTACAAACATGTTCCAATTCTCGCACTTTCTCATAGATAGTTGTAGCTTAGGTGTCGCTTAGCATTATAAGTTGTAATTTCGACGACGTTTTGCGTAGTACGTTGTAGTTTCGTCTTAATTTTTTCGACAATTTCGTCTTACAGAGTTGTAGATACAGCGTAGTTTTGGCGTTGTAAGTTATAGAAAAATTTTCACCAGCGTCCATCCATCCATCCTCTCCACCCATCGATCTCTATCCATCCATCCGTCCATCCATCCCGTCCGTCCATCGATCCAACCATCCATCCATCCCGTCCGTCCATCGATCCATCCGTCCATCGACCCATCCATCCATCCATCACGTCCGTCCATCCATCCCGTCCGGCCTAACTGTACAGCCTTAATATGGAGAAAACTAAAAGTATTTTGTATTTTGTTCGTAAAGGCCCGAAAAGTACCTAAAGTACTAAAAAATTATTTGAATACTTAAAATATGTATTTAAAATACTTAAAATACATCAAGTATTTGAAATACTGCCCAGCTATGATTTCAAGTATACAAGTTAATAATGGCTAATGATACAACTTTATTTTGACTAGTTACAATGACATTTGGTACAACTTGTACTTAATTGTTAAATAGTGTGAACTAGAATGTAAAGCTTTGGATTTTTTTTCATTAATAGTACGTAAGCTAGTCTTTTTTTAGAAGTACGCAGTGACTTTAGTTGGCTCCGATCATACAAAAAAAACCTAGGAAGACGCACGGTTAATCCGCTTCCCGGTTAATCGGGGTTCCACTGTATTTTCGTTATATATCTCTCTATAATATAAAAAGATTTCGCCGCTGTCGCCGCCGCCGCCGCCGCCGCCGCCGCCGCCGCCGCCGCCGCCGCCGCCGCCGCCGCCGTCGCCGCCGTGTCAAGAATCGAGGGGGGGGGGGGGGGGGGGGGGGGGGGTAGAATAATAAGGGCTTAAGTCCATCCTTAAAGGGCCTTGGAATAATAAGGGCTTAAGTCCATCCTTAAAGGGCCTTGGAATGATAAGGGCTTAAGTCCATCCTTAAAGGGCCTTGGAATGATAAGGGCCTAAGTCCATCCTTAAAGGGCCTTGGAATTATAAGGGCCTAAGTCCATCCTTAAAAGGCCTTGGAATGATAAGGGCCCAAGTCCATTTAGCTTAAAGGGACTTGGAATTATAAGGGCTTAAGTCCATTTAGCATAAGGGGATTGGAATGATGAGGGGGGTAAAAGACTTAGAATAATAAGGGCGTGAGTCTTTTTTTTATATATGTATCTCTCTATAATATAAAAGGATTTCGCCGCTGTCGCCGCCGTGTCAAGAATCGAGGGGGGGGGATAGTACTTGGACGCGGTCACCCATCCAAGTATTGAACCCGTCTTTTGAAGTATTTGGAATAACAAGGGTTTACGTCCAGAAATGGGTGCGAGCGCGCGAAGCGCGCGAGCCACAATAACCCACTAGTATATATATGTTATGAACGAACATATCCGTGTTCGTGTTGCTCACGATCCAGAGCACGCCTAACTTCAATTGTTGTATGTACGAGAGCCATAATCTTACGAATCGACCGCTCTCAGTAGACGTGCTTGTTTGCAGATTCTATTTGCGTGCGGCAATAACGAACTCCCTTCGTCAATTTCTGCAAAATCCGAATCATTGTTTTTTATTCATTTACATTTTTTTTTTATTTGCTATTTCCTTTTTAATTAATTTTTCTATTACAAAATAAATCCTTGATCACGTTCAATAATCTGGAGCACGCCTACTTCAATTGTTGTATGTACAAAAGAGCCACAAACTTACGAATCGACCGTTATCAGCAGACGTGCGTGTTTCCAGATTTTATTTGAACGGAATAACGAATCCCCTTTGTCGATTCCAGGAAAATCCTGATTATAATTTATTAAATAATTCTTTTTAATTAAAATTTTTTTATTTGTTTATTTATTTTTAATTTTTATGTTCACAGGTCGAATGTGGTGGTCGAGTTTGTTGAAAGATAGAGAAGAAGAAGAAGCAGCAGCGGGGCTAGCCAAGGAAGAGGATAAGACAGAGGAGAAGATCGGTCGAGGATCGAGAGCTGACGAGGACGATATTAAAACGTACAGACTGGCACGTGAAGGGAAATATTTGATGAAAAGGGGTGGCTGCCGGTGATGGACAATGAGCAACCGCACCAGGAGCTGGTCAAGTGCGTCGTTGTGGGGGACACCGCAGTCGGCAAGACCAGGCTGATTTGCGCAAGAGCTTGCAACAAACACGTGTCCCTCTCGCAATTGCTCACCACCCACGTGCCGACAGTCTGGGCCATCGACCAGTACCGAATTTACAAGGACGTAAGCCACCACACTACCAGGCTTGTTACACACGATTCATCGACTAAAAATTACCGGCGATTTTGTCAGAAAAAAAATCGATGGGGCATGTTAAGGTAGTTCTGTCGCTCGGTGTTCATTTTGCATAAGTTTGAGAAAAATTATATAAAATTGCACATACTTCTCGATGGTATAAAAATCTGAAAAAATGCATGCATATTAAAGGTAGTAAAAATATTGATTTCGCATAATAATAAGTCCAAGATGTTATTGACGAATTAATAAAAAAGCTTCGGGAATAAAGGAACCTTACGAGAAAGTGATATGAAAATTTCAACTTCTAACTTTGATGAAAAAGCGATATGAAAATTTCAATTTGCAGCTTTTATGAGGAAGCGATATGAAAATTTCAATTTTCAACTTTATGAGGAAGCGATATGATAATTTCAATTTTCAACTTTTTTCAACGTCAACGTCTTAGAGTTTTATGCAAAACGATTGACCGATTCAGCGCGTAAAAAAATATTCCATCATCAGGTTTCACTTTGTCGAATCTGCGTTTGGCGCGAAAAAATACATAGAAGTATGCGCTCCAGAATTTTTTTTTTTGCCCTTTCGATTTTTATTCCAGAATTCCTAGTGACACCTCTTTATCTAGCTTTCTAATCCCATCATATCCATCGTCTTGTGTATGTCTTGCTGTAGGTCACAATAGGCACCTGAGTTTTTCCGCGATGCCATCGGAAAGCAAAGAAATCGTTATTTACAAATACCTAAAATCACTCATTTTTGCAATTTTGGCTATAAAAATGCCTGGGAAACTTTTTCGTTAGTTGTTGCTCCGGGACTGTAATTCCATGTAATTTTTCACGCTGATCACGAATCTGACACTTATTTTATTCGTAGATAAATATTTGATACGAAAAAATGCGTCTAAAAAAAAAAAAATCATGAAATTCAAAAAATTAAAAATGACATAAAATTTAAACGGCTCGATCGATTTTCCTGAAATTTTAATAGGATCATCGGGTGATGATATTCTACCTGTGTACGCGTTTTTAGCCCGATAGCTAAAAAATTGTGAGTGCTAGAGCGTGAACCGACATTTTTGACGAAATAAAAAATGGCGTACAAAAAAAACAATTGAACATTTTTTGACGAAATTTCGACCAAATGTTGACTATTGATCACACATGATGTGTGCCAAATTTCAGCTTGATCGGTCAACGCGTTCTCGAGTTATAGCGTTTTGAATTTTTCACGTCCGATTCACGCACGCACGCACGCACGCACGCACGCACGCACGCACGCACGCACGCACGCACGCACGCACGCACGCACGCACGCACGCACGCACGCACGCACGCACGCACGCACGCACGCACGCACGCACGCACGCACGCACGCACGCACGCACGCACGCACGCACGCACGCACGCACGCACGCACGCACGCACGCACGCACGCACGCACGCACGCACGCACGCACGCACGAACGCACGCACGCACGCACGCACGCACGCACGCACGCACGCACGCACGCACGCAGACACGCGCACACACGCGCACACACACACGCGCGCCCACGCACACGCACACGCACGCGCACACGCACGCGCACGCGCACGCGCACGCGCACGCGCACGCGCACGCGCACGCGCACGCACACGCACACGCACACGCACACGCACACGCACACGCACACGCATACATCCGGACGCCAGCTAAAAATCACATTTCTCGACGTTTTCGACTATTTCTAGTACGCTGACATTAAAATCTCGAAAAAAAATTTTTTCACGAAAACATAACTTCCTCTATGAGGAAGCAAAATTAATTGTTTAACAAATTATCCGGTAACCAATTTTTTTTATAATAACGAAAATGATGCGTTCACTTTTCTGAATACATATGAATTTTTTCAGATTTTTTAATTTGCTTTGAATTTTGTGTTTTTCCAGACATATTTTCCATATAAAAAAAATTCGAAGCAAATTTTAAAATCAACATTTTCATACGTATTCAGAAAAATGAACGAATCATTTTCATTTTTAAAAAAGTTGGGTTTCCGAAAAATTTGTTGACCAATGTCTTTTTTCATCAATTTGTTAATACCATCTTGGAATTATTATTATACAAAATTAATCTTTTTAGCACCTTCAACATGCTTGATTTTTGTCACTTTTTTATATCATCCAGAAATGTTTGCAATTCCGTCTCATTTCTCTGAAACTCATGCGAAGTGAACATAATTCCCAAGGACTACCTTACAAGAAGACATCGTCTTCTTGTAAGGTAGTCTTTTTGCGGTCGGCAAAAAGTCGCCGGTAGTTGAAGGGTTAAGTCGCAAAAAAATTTTACTCAAACGACTCGACGATGGCCGTCGGATAGAAAAAAAGTGGTTCGTCCGCCTGACATTTGGTGCTTAAACGAAATGTCTCTTTCTGCTAGGTGTTGGAAAGATCCTGGGAGGTTGTCGACAATGTGAATGTCTCGCTTCGCCTATGGGACACTTTCGGCGATCACGAGAAGGATCGGAGATTTGCTTACGGCAGGTAATTGAATTTTACACGAATTAAACGTAAATCGATGCCCATCGACCTTTCGTTCGTCCTTCGGGAACGGTTGCATTGCCATCTCGGGACTTAAACTTATTCGCGTTCTAATTTCCTGCCGTTCTGACTGTTTTCCTGGTAAAAAAAAAAAAAAAATTACAGATCGGATGTCGTGCTTTTGTGCTTCTCCATAACGAATCCGGTGTCCTTGCGAAATTGCAAGGCCATGTGGTATCCGGAAATCCGACGTTTCTGTCCGCAAACGCCGGTGTTGCTGGTCGGATGCAAGAACGATCTTCGATACATGTATCGGGACGAGACGTATCTGAGCTATTTCCGCGATCGTAGTCCATTCGTCAGGCAAGTATTTTATCAAGTATATTAAATCCTAATTTTTTTTTTTTTTTTTCTTGTAAAATTAAGATAATAACTTACGTACATATTAAATATTTAAATATCGTGCTTTGATGCATTTTTTCAGGGCGACCCGGAAGAGCGATCTCGTGATGCCCGACCAGGCGAGAGCAGTCGCCAGAGAGCTCGGCGTATGCTACTACGAAGCCAGCGTCTTCACCTATTACGGGGTCAACGAGGTATTCGAGAACTCCATTCGCGCTGCTCTCATAGCCCGAAGACAGCAACGCTTCTGGATGACGAACCTCAAGAGGGTGCAGAGGCCTCTTCTTCAGGTACTTCGTTCCCGAATTACCATGAAAAACCTATATTTTATTTTCAGTAGTATTTTTTATAAATATTTTTTGCAGATATTCTTTATTTTTTATTTTATATTTATCGTTATTGTCCCCCGCTTCTCAAAGCTATTACCTTTATAGGTTTTCTCGGTTGATGCGTAATTACTAGTCCTCACTTTATTTATTGTCCATTTCTGTTTTTTCTTTCTTACGCACCGAGCCAGTCCCCCCATTTTTGCGGCTATTTCTTTATAAATATTTTTGTACAAATATTCTTTATATATATATATTTGTATATTCTTTATATATTTTGAATATATTTAAATAATTAAATATATATACTAGTATTTATGTTGGTTCGCGGGTTTTGTCCGCTTGCATGGATCGCATGTTTCATAGTATGTAAAAATCCATTCCACATGGAATGGAATTTCGGAATTCCAAAATCCATTGCATATGCTATGAGAACCGAATTTTCGAAGATATAGCATATAGGACGGACTTCGGATTTCCAAATTCCATTCCGTATGCTATGAAAACCCGTGCATGGCGCCAAACATCCAAGCAACAAACAAATCCACAGTTCTCCAAATATATATAAGATTTTTTTAATATTTATATTGTATCGTATTATATTTATATTATTTTTTTTTGTTGTTGAAAAAAAAAAAACGATTCTATTAAATCTGTTGTCATCCAGGCTCCGTTCTGTCCGCCAAAGCCAATACCACCGGAAGTGTGCCTCACGACGAGCACTTACGAGGAAAACATGAAGACACTGTGGATGCGGCCAGTCCACACTGACGTAACGCTGATAGCCGGCAATTGTTCGTTCTCGGCTCATCGTTGCCTCCTCGCAGCAGCGTCCCCTGCCTTTCACCGTCTGTTCTCAATGGAACTCGCTCAAGAACTGACACCCCGAAGTTCAAGCGAATCGAGCATGGTACATTGTCAAGCTCGTCATTTCGATACCGAGTTTCTTCGGAGTTTCCATTAGCGTGTGTAGTTATGCTTCATTCGAGGATTTTCTCGATTGTCTCTAGGTCAGCACGTTCGGCGAAGCTACCGTCGGTGACTTCAATGACGACACCGAGTGCCTCATAAGAATCGATCAATTCAAGCCTGCTAAGTAAGTTTCGATGGACTAGCAATTGTTTTTTTTTCTTTTAATACTTTCGACGAACTCCAACGCCTGCACAAGCAATTTGTACATTTAACGTTCTCCGTTCATGAACGTTCGCAATGTTGTTTCTCGTCAATTTTACAACTTTGTTTTTGTCAACGAACCGAATTTTTAACGAAGAAAAAGTTGTTAAATAAGTTTAAAAAAAAAAATTGCAAGTTTGTAGAGAAGACATTTTTGATAAAAGCACAAACCTATTGTTGCCGTGCACATTATTGAGCGCTGACTATTCAATTGGTTTTCAATCAGAATCCATCAATTCAACCCTGCTCAGTAACTTTCAATCCTCCGGCATTTTTTTTTCTTTCCTTCATATTTTCGACGAACTTCTACGCCAATATGAACGATTTTTTACAATTTTGTTTCTGTCAACAAACCGAAGTTTTAATGAATAAAATATTATTGAATTAATGTACAATAGAAAAAAAATCACGTTTCTAGACAAGAAATGTTTCATAAAAGTACAAACCAAATATTGCCGTGCGCATTGTTGAGTGCTGACTATTTCATTGGTTTTCAATCAGAATCGATCAATTCAAGCCTTCCAAGTAACTTTCAATCGTCCAGCAATTTTTTTTCTTCTCTTCATACTTTCGACGAACTCCCACGCCAGTATAACCAATTTTTCACAACTTATTTTTGTCAACAAACCGAAGTTTTTATAAAGAAAATATGGTTAAATTAATTTACAAAAAAAAAAACTTGCAAACACATAACAATTAACAAGTAATTAAACAATTAATTAAACAAGTTTGTAGACAAGAAATGTTTGATAAAAGAACAAACCAAGTTTTGCCGTGCGCATTATTGACTGCTGACTATTTAATTGCTTTTTAATCAGAGTCTGGGAGCAATTGAAGCGAAGATCGAGCTTCCAAGTTCTGCCGACGATGGACAGCCAGAGGAAGCCAGCTGGGGCAATGAGAGAGCTCAATCATCCGGCGTTTCAAAACATCCGTGTAACGCTGGTGAGTGTTTGCGTCGCAGGCTGTTTCCTATACGCAGTAACAGACAAACTAACGCGACACACAACGGCTCCCCCTTTAAACTAGACCAATTGGGAGTTCGTAGGTTCAATAACAGATTGATTATAGCTTAATCAGCCTTCTGCTGTCGTGTCTCCTATTCGTTCCTCCGTCTTAATTCCCATCTCTTCAAACGCAACGAATTTACGAGGTCGCGCGCGGTGCAACGAAGGCACAAACTCCGTCGCGTATTTAGCACCGCGATCGTAGGACGGACTTGCTTTGCTGAATGTCGGCTTTACGACGAATCATTCAATGTGCGGAACCGCGTGCAAAGGTGCCACTTAAAATAAATTAGTTTTAACCGTGGAATGAAGAGCACCGAGCCGCTCGCTAATGCTAGAAATCCACGCGAAGATACGCCTTATCGAGACAAAGTATTTCATTCCGTTGTCGTTCAATCGACAAAATCCGCGTGGTCGTGGAAATCTAAGAATGTGTAGATATTTCTCCGATTTCGTTTAAATTGAAATAAATTGGTTTTAACAGCGGAATTAAAAGTATCGAGCCGCTCGCTAATGCTAGAAATTCACGCGAAGATACGCCTATGTCGTAACCATCTCGAGAAACCGGTCTAGTGGTTAGCGTGCTCGTCTCTAAGACCTAAGCATCGGGAGGTCGACGGTTCGATTCCCGGCTTCGTATGTTTCGACGAGAAGGGAAAAAAACATGGACGAGACGAAGCTCCAGATATATACATCGGTCACTCGGCACACGGTAATTCCAAGTGTGAGTGTCGGATGTATATAGCTGTACTCCATTGTTTTCATTCTCGGTGACACGCGACGAAAGTCCGACGTCGGGAATCGAACCTGAGACCGTATCGGCGTAGGGGACGTAGCGTACCCATCGCCCGGGACGCGTAGTTTGTGCGTATCAGACTCGACGCTCCGCAATAGCTATCCCTGGCCAGAGTGTAAGCTATCGTGCTCGGGCTTCATGGCACCGGGGTATGGTGCGTCATAACGATGCTTCTAGGTATACCAGGCGACTAACCTAGAATACTTTGAGCCTTGCGTCCTTAACCTGGGGCTCTGAGGAGGCCGACCATGTTTCCCTAGCCTGACTACAGATAGGGATGCTGGGGGACGGGGGACTAGGTAATGATACCCTGGCTACCGGCAATCCCAAGAAGGGGGGCGCTGGGAACAGGGGGGAATGGCCATGATACCCTGGGCAACCCCAAAGAAGGCCTGCTGGGGGACGGGGGACTGACCAGGATACCCTGTGTAACCAGCAATTCCTACGAAGAAAGGTGTCAAGTCGCAGAAATAGATTGCGATAAAGTCAATAAAGACCCGAACAACGCCTGTCAGTTGTGTTCCGTGTCTGAGGAATACAACGTGGACAATTAAGGCCAACAGGACTGAGTGATCGTATCGCTCTATTAAAAAAATAAAATAAAAAAAAAAACCATCTCGAGAGTCCTTATCGCGACAAAGTATTTCATTCCGTTGTCGTTCAATCGACAAAATCCGCGGGGTCGTGGAAATCTAAGAATGTGAACCAATTAAACCCAATTTGAAATAAATTGGGTTTAACTGCGGAATAAAACATATCGAGCCGCTCGCTGATACTAGAAATTCACGCAAAGATACGCCTTTGTCGTAACCATCTCAAAAATTCGAAATTCAAAAATGCACGCGAAGATACGCCTATGTTGTAACCATCCCGAGAGTCCTTATCGCGACAAAGTATTTCTTCCCATTATCGTTCAATCGATAGATTTTGCGTTTTCGTCCAAATTGAAGAATCTTTACATGTTATTCCCCTCATTTGCAGGCCGAGAATTCCACCGGGGTCCAGCAACCTACGACCCTCGTGACTCTGTCGAAACTGGTCACCCCTCAAGCTCTTCAGCAATGCCTACAATTCATATACACCGGGAGTCTGGACAAACGATATCACGATCTGCAAGTACGTTGATACCTCCGATGGAAACGATACATTGAACAAGCTAGAAAAAATACATCACTAGTTTACTCGTATAAAAAAAAATGCCTGCAGTGGTAGGAAGGAGATTATGAAACCGTGAAGTAGCTACGGCTCGAGTTAAAGATACACTTGTAGGACCAACTAACGCGACTCTATTCTTTCAGACAGCTCCTATCGGTCTCCTACTGGTTAGTATTACATATTCGTGTTAGACGATACGTTCGCGGTACGTACAACCCTACAGGAGAAATCTATAGCGCTATGAGATAAAAGAAATATCGCAAATAGACCGACAACCATTCGCAGACATCGAGGGCTCACTTTTTTTTTCTCGTACTACATTAAATATATAAATATTAAAATATTAAGTACGATGATATATTAAAATATATACGACAATATTATATCATAATAAATATGATAATATATTTCCCATTATAATCTATATTATAATATTTAATATATAATATTTATATTACATCAAATTATACTGCAATTTTTCAATCGATCATCGTCGAGCATGCTCTAGCATCAACCTCCGCTGCAGGTGCACTCTCCCTCATCGTCGTTATCTCTGTGCGTGTTTTTTTTTAACTCTACGTACTCGTCACAGTTAGTTTACTCACGAATATTTTGTCGACGTACACGGTATAAATTCCCCAGCACGATTTCATATGCCGGCACAGTGTTGGATCAATAGATTGATGTGATAATTTGTACAGAATTAAGTGAGTTCATCGATATTATTTGTAAACATGTTACAGCCACAGATCATTCGAGGATCCCGATGTCATCGATTAATTGTTTCATCAATAATTTATTGTACATAACTGTAATCATTAATCTTCGTCTTTCATCGATTCGCTAGTTCAATAGTGTAGTGCCCCCCCCCCCCCCCCCCCTCCTCTCCGCCCCCAAACGGAGTGACTCGAATTAATGTTGAAAAAAAAATTTTAAATCATAGTAGCGATCACCAGGATCTCCAGTTTTGTTCACTGATTATATACCTGTAAATTACTAATTATTCGCCGTTCTTTGAGACTAGTTCAATAGTGTAGAGGACCTTCCCCCCTCCCCCCCCCCCCCCTTGTCTTTGAAATCGAGTGACTCGAATTGACATAGAAAAAGAAAAAAAATCAAAGTAGCGATCACCAGGACCTCCATTGCGTATACGGAAAATTCCCCGAAAAAACAATTTCTTGTAAATATCATTTCCCGAAAATACAATTTCCGGATTATTTTTTCTTTCTTTTTTTTTATTCGTTTTTTTCACGTTACGGAAGTGGTATCAGTGTGTTTTGGAGTTTTATGTGTTTACAAGTTTTCGTATGATTCGGTATTTTTGTGCGTTCGGGGTTCAAAAAACGGTTTGGTGAAAGCAAAAAAAGAGAAGGAAACAAAATTTAGGGAATTTAGGTTTTTGAGAAATCGTACTCTCGGGAAATTGTTTTTTTGGGAGATTATTTTTTCGGCAAATTGTTTATTTCGGTAAATTATATTCGTAGAATAGTTTTCGGGGAATTTTCTGCAAAGCGCAGTTTTGTTCGCTGGCTATCAAATTATTCATCATTGTCACCGTCCACAGTCCGCTTGACCGAGTGCGAGAAGATTATTCCTCACACATTTTTTCATAACAATCCACAGGAAATTCGACAGGCAGCAGAGTTTCTCGAATTGCCGCAGCTGATGATGGTTCTCGGGAGCATACAGGCGAGGGCCCAGTTCATGAACAGCGATCTTAATAATCAGTACAAGCAGGTTGTGAGGCAACGGCTAGAGGACATCTGCTTGGAACAAGGTAAATTGATCTTCAAAAATATTCTCCGTTCGCCGAAAATTATTTTCGGATAAATAAAAAAAACATCTCGAAGGAAATTTATAAAAGGCCATTTTTTTTCACAGGTCTCTTCGCCGACGTTATGTTCGAGCTCGACGACGGCAGCATGCCGGCACACAGAGCGATACTGACCGCCAGATGCGACATGATGAAGGCAATGTTTTCCGGAGATTTTCGCGAAAGCAGTGCCAAAGTTGTAAGTACAATAAAATATTTTTTTTAAATAAAAATAATAACAAACTCGTAATTAATTTTTTTACACATCCCGATTACTGTTATTATTATTTTTTTTTACAAATCCCGATTACTGTTATTCATTTTTTTCTACAAACCCGATTGGTGTTCTAAATTTTCTGTTACGATTGCAGATAGTTTTCCCTGGCGTACGGGAGTACACCTTTCACAAGCTGCTGTGCTACTTGTACACCGACGAGGTTCCGGCAATATCTTCGGCGCGTTGTCTGAATCTCCTGGAACTGGCGAATAGACTATGCCTTCCGCGGCTCGTTAATCTCGTGGAGAACAGAGTGATCGAGGATCTTGATCGACTGTCTCAGAACGACGGCAACGAGGCCGTAGAAAACTGCCTGAGACTACTCGAGCCGTGCAAGGTAAACGAATCTTTCATCCCTCTTTTCCACCAATGCATACAGTCCACCTCGATTATGATAACCAAATGAATTGGGGGCAATAATGGAAATTTTAAGACGAAAAATAACATACTTAAGGGGATGCTGAACCTGTATTTAACCCCTTACTTACATCTTTTGCCGACACTCAATTACAAAACTATTATTTAATCACAAACATTTTTTTACATGCGCGGATATGAATATCTCTGGGCATCGCCAAAAGCTCAATCTTGTGCGAAAAACCGACGTACATACGGTGTAACAAATAAACACCCGATACAAGCTAGATTCGCGCTTACAACAAAGTAGCTCTCGACGATAAAACGACATCGAAATTTTGCGCCATGTTTCGGATAATAAAAACTCCGATAAAGCAAGTCGGAGTTCGGATAATGGAGAGTTCGGATGATGAAGGTTCTACACTACATTTTTTTTTTTTTTTTTTTTTTTTTTTTTTTTTGCAGCTTCACAATGCCGATCAGTTAGCCGACTGGTGTATGAATCATCTTTGCGTTAACTACAACAAACTCTGCAAAATGTCACCGAGGAGCGTTCGGCTGCTACATCCGGAGAATCAAGAATATCTGAACGAGCATCGATGGCCACCAGTGTGGTAATTATAAAAGCGATCCCAATGCGTTAACACTCGTTTAAAATTTATTTTCAAAAAATCTTATCGATTTTATCGACTTTATTGATTTTTCTTTTTTTTTCCAATCAAGGTACCTCAAGGATTACGACTATTACCAAAAATGTCTGGCCGAGGAGGACAAAGAGAACAAGCCGACCCTGAAGAGAAACCGCAATCAATCGGGCTGTCTGTGCTTCTCGGGCTCGAGCAAGACGAGGCGCGAGGCCGGCGGCACGAACTCTACGAGCGAAACACCGGCGGACAGGCCTCTGTTCGACGCCTCGACCGAGTCCGGCGAGACCGTATGACAAGAGTCAAGCGGCGTGAGCCGCTCATTCAGATTCATTCTGATCCTACCCGTGCTCATGATATTCATTTGCACTATTTTTACTATTTTGATACTGCTACAGGTTTATACTTAAGGGCGCGAGAGGAAAAATGAAGGAAGAAAAAAAAAAATATGGAAAAAATACTACGACTCATAGTCGATAAGTCAATACGTAATTTATGTCGTAGCCGCGCGACGATAAGACGCTGCGAAGTCGCGCCGTCGATCCGAGTCTTCGCGCCGACGGGTGCCCGTGTCGTTTGCTGGCGAAGATCTCGAAGCTGTTTCCGATCGATGTCTCTCCGGCAGCCCCACCGAGATCCGCTTGCGCGCGAGCCTCGTCACACGGAAAAACATACACACGTTCGGGGGAGGATCATTCCTCACGTAGCACGGAAATATTTTTCCAAGCTTTCAATATTTTTTTTTCTTAATACTGAAAAATATTTTATCAATATTAAAGAAGATTTCTGAAACGTTTTTTAAAAGCATTTCAAAAGTATTTGTGAAATGTTTTAAAAAGATTTTGAAAATATTTTTTTCCCGCTCGTAAATCTTACATTGAAATGTTTCTGAAATGTTTCTCTTTAATATTTCAGCGAAATGTGAAAGTTGCATCACCGATCCAAACTGCGTATACACACCTGCGTAAAGACGGAAAATTCGCAAAAGTATTTCGGTGAAACATGAAATAAGAAATATCGTCAAACATTTTATCACTATGTTTCAGAAATATTTTGTAAGATTTGAAAGTTTGAAAATATTTCTAAAATGATTTAGAAATATTTCGTGCTATATGGGTAAATTCATTAAATATTAAAGGTGACATAAAAAAAACAATCTTAGTGCCCACTTAGATATAATAAGTAACAGGAATACATTATAGATAAACGTTTGCGATCCTCAAGTCGGGAGAGCCATTTTCGCAAGTACGAGAGCTAAGAGACACAACATTGACATAAACACAAACATATAATCGCGTCTACGACGCAGAATTTTTTTTTTTTTCAAAGCTGACGATTGTTCGCATCGCACAATTTGAATCCGATCGGTTGTATGGTTTATAGCGATCGTTCGAGCGGAGGCCCGGTGGGGCGTGGAGAAGCGATTGCTTCTATAATGGACACCGCGTTTGCCAGAGGGCCGGAAGAGAGCATCTAATTTTTTTTGCGGATATTCACTAAATACTCGGTCCAGGTCTTTTGAAGGTTCGGAACTTCGCTTAATCGATTTCTTCGTATTTTGCGCGCCAAGGCATTTCTTACGATCTAGTCAAACGCAATTGCCAATTTAATCCGAGAATTAAAAAAAAAAGAAAAAAAAATATTGGAAAAAAGAGCTCGGAGTTTAAACGTAAATGATTTTTGAATCGTACATAATTCGCTTGGCGGCACCTTAAACATTTTGGCCCGCTAAAAAGAATATAAAAAAAAAAAAATTGGAAAAAGAGCTCCGAGTTTTAAACGTAAATGATTTGTGAACTGTACATAATTCACTTGGCAGCGCGTATGCAATTTCAGCTCTCGCTAATAATTAAAAAAAAAAAATGTAATACGAAGGAAAGAAAAAAAAACCGTGCGGAGACTAAAAGGCATATCATCCATCGAACAATTATATACGATATAATATAAACGAGTCCAGAAGAATCCCACCGAATAAGAGTCTAGTGTGATAACAGCGCTGGACAAACGTCTGTCCACAATTCTACCGATATATATGACTCGATGAATCCACGATCGATTAACCTTGTCCTATTGCTATTTTGTCTGATCATCTATTTTTTTAATGAGGCCCCTCGAAATGAACGACGAACTCGTGCGGAGACAAAAAAAAATAAAAATAAAACGTTTTGTCGATCGAACGAACGGATAACGATAGAACCCGTATGATAAGCGAAGCGAACGTTGAACTTCGAATTGTTTACAATTAAATAACTCTTCTCCGTTAAAGGTAACGATAGTCCTCAGGTACATCGATCTTAGTCTTCTTATTGTCAGTATTATTCCGGTGAGAAAAAAAGAATTATTGGCACTGGCATGGTGGACCAAGCAAAATCATGCTTTTTTCGATTTGCGGATTGCAACTTGGGACGTGTATATATATATATATTTTTTTTTTTTTTTCCAAGCTAATCAGCTAACAGAATATTTCGATCGGCGAATAATCCCCTCTATTGCGCTTCAAACGATTAGGTGACTGCATAAATACATAAAAGCACACTCGTATCTTTCCACCCAGAAAATATATTGCCAGAGGGAAGAGAAGCTTGCGCGAGAGAGCGATAAGATATAATTACTACATTTAAACGGGCGAGCTATAAATAATCGCCCAGAACGGTCTGAAATGATTGAGATGAAAAAAAAAAAATTAGATGTTTAAATGGTATAACGGACTGGTGCGAGTTAAGATATAATGATTAGATCGTACGCTAACGGCTACGTCAATTTCGATGTCAATGTTAACGGTTTATAAATGCAAACGCGTCGACATTTTCTACTGATATTGTTAGTTACGTCGATTGAACTCATGAAACGAATCGATATATCTTCCTTGCCTCACACATTCACTCGCAAACAATTTTTAGAAAAGAAAAAAAGAACTAAACATAAATGAAGAAGATAAGAATAAATAAAAACGCTCAGACAACAGAAACACGAAACGGTAAAAAAAAAAGAATCCCCCGTTGCATTTCAAACAGTCATATCACCCGGATTCGGAATGTTTCCTGATATTCCATGTATTTTCGAGATATAAATCTCCCCCTCAGTTGTGAAGAGACGAGAAAAACCAATTTAAATTAGAATACGAAGCAATAACTGAAGTGCTACACGACGAGAGTTGTAGATAGATTGTACTATTGGGTAACAAGTATTTTTGTCTTTTTGTTGATGTGTGTGAAAAAAAAAGAAAAAAAATAGTAAGCTGCGATACAAGTGTGGTAAAGCGCACTTTATACGCACGCTGTCAACCGAGTCACACGAGCCGCACGTGTACAACACAGGAGCCCAAGTCGAAGCCAGTGCTCCCTATGGTACGAGTGCAGCGAGTGCACTCACTTCACAGTCCGTGTATGATATTCGCTACGTCGCACTAGTATCACACAATATTTTTTGTAATGAATGTAGGAGAAGTGCTACTCCGAGCCTGCTGATTGTGGCGCTGTACGAGAAGCGTACGTAACGTACGAGAAGCGTGCGTAAAGTAAGAGAAGCGTGCGTAAAGTACGGGAAGCGTGCGTAAAGTACGAGAGGCGTGCGTAAAGTACGGGAAGCGTGCGTAAAGTACGAGAAGCGTACGTAAAGTACGAGAAGCGTGCGTAAAGTACGAGAATCGTGCGTAAAGTAAAATCGGCCCAATATGCGTATGCGCCGAGTATTTATAGTTACACATATAGTTTACACTTGGCTGTAAAGCGCCACTTACGCCACTGTCTGTAGCGACGAAAAGTAGCACTTTTCTTTCATACATGAGTTACATAAAGAAAATAATTCAACGCTGTAGTCCACGGCTTTAGGGAGATTATAAGACAGAAAAACGCAGTATAAGGATAATAACTTCAGTAGGAACATAAAAAAAAATCGAAGAGATCGAAGCGCAAACATATTATTCGCCCCCCGCCCCCTTTTATCCACCAATCGACAATCTGAGAATTATCTTTTATGATCGTTTTTTCTACAGACGAAGAGAGAGGCGCGTTTTCGTTCGACGATCCTGAGGCGCGGGGTAAAAGGTGCGTCCTTATAACCGATGCCTCGGGCTCGATCGTACGTTCGCCCAAAGTACGAACTCTATTGCTGGAATAATCGATTATCACCGTAAGTGATTGACTTTATACGGGTCGGAACGTCCCAGCATTAAAATAACTAAGCAAGTTTATTACCACTTAAAGTCCCATAAATATAATGAGCGATAAAACGAAGAAGTAAAAAATAATAATAAAAAAAAGATCCTACAAGGATTTTGAATTTTCGTCAATTGTAAATACAATTTGTTCTCAACCACTCCGGAGATTACACAGCGATACGTCCAATTACGTTTTTGAGTTTTAATATACCGTCGGAGCCGCGAAAGAGTGAAATTGTCACAGAAAAAAACGAGTGAACAGCGAGCAGAATTATAAAGCTCAAAAAAAAAAAAAATCACTAAAATCCACTTAAAGCTAAGCTCCCGAGAGACACCACTAATTACGAATCGATTATTATTATGATTATTAATGAAGTTAAGGGTAAAGATGTGACAAGTGTGTTAAATTTAGGACGAGGACATTCGAATAATAAAGCATGTAAATTCTTCGTCGTTTGAAGCGAAATTATTTTTGCCCTAAATTTTTTACACGCATATATATTTTGTTTTCTTCGGCACTTATAGCATTTATAAATTTTCGCCTTGTCTTCTCTTACAAAATATTACGTTTACTTGAAACGGGTTACTTTGCATCCCCAGAGCGGATCCACCGGATGCAGCATAGAAAAAAAAACGTCGCCAGCGAAAACGACTAATCTGAGAGAAACGCGCAAAATTGTAATAACGAATTTGGAGAAATTTGATTCTTGCGTTCCATGGATGGATTTCTCGCCCTTTCTAGCCTTTTTTGCGCTTTACAGTACTATAAAGCTAAACAAAATTCACTAAAATCCACTTAAAGCTAAACTCCCGGGAGACACCAATAATTGCGAATCGATGATTACTATGATTATTAATGAAGTCAAGAGTAAAAATGTGACAAGTGTATTAAATTTAGGACGAGGATATTCGAATAATAAAGCATGTAAATTCTTCGTCGTTTGGAGCAAAATTATCTTTGCCCTAAATTTTTTACATATATATTTTTTTTCTTCTGCACTTATTTATAAATTCTCGCCTTCTCTTCTCTTACAAAATATTATGTTTACTTCGAACACGTTTACATTGTATCCCTAGAGTGGCGCCGCCAGATGCTTCATAGCCTCGCCGAGCTCGTCGTAGAGTTCTTTGTACTCCGGATGTTCCCTTATCAGAACCATGAGACTGCCTCTTTTGACTCCCATAGCGGCGCCTATGTCTTGCCTGGACGGAGTGAAGCAATACGGCAGACTTTTGTCTTCGCAGACTATCGGCAGATGACACATTATCTCGACGGGAAAAACGTCGCCGGCGAAAACCACCAATCTGAGAAAAACAACCAAAATTGTAATAACGAATTCGGAGAAATTTTATTCTTGCGTTCCGTAATTGGATTCTCACCCTTTCTCATTTTTTAATTCTATAATTCTATTAATTTTATTAATTTTATTAATTTTATTAATTTTATTAATTTTATTAATTTTATTAATTTTATTAATTTGATTAATTTTATTAATTTTATTAATTTTATTAATTTTATTAATTTTATTAATTTTATTAATTTTATTAATTTTATTAATTTTATTAATTTTATTAATTTTATTAATTTTATTAATTTTATAATTCTATAAAGCTAAAAAAAAATCGCTAAAATCCACTTAAGAGCATGTGAAACACTATTGAGTGCGAGAGAGATAGCATCAGTGGCGCTCTCGGCGGAGCGAGACAGACACGCTGAGAACGTGTTTCACATGCTCTTAAGAGCATGTGCAATATCGCGGTCGGTAATAAAAACTGTAATCAACTTTTCTCACGGATTCTGACATTCACGATCAAAAGAAAAGTCTCATCGACAGCCAAGATGATATCCGCTTTCTATGTGACTTTTCTTTTGACCATACACACGAGAACCGGTGAGAAAGTTGATTACAGTTTTCGATACCGACTGAGTCCGGGATGGACGGGGAGGGAGTTGTTTCATATGGTCTTAAGGGCATGTGGTACAGACTCAGTCGGAAACAAATCGCCTTCCCTGTTTTCTCCAAAACTATTGATACGACGAGCAAAAGCAAATTAGGTTTTCATACTTATATATATTGACTACAAAACCCTAATTTGATTTTGGTTGAAGCATCAACCATCACAGAGAAAATAGGGAAAGCGATTTGTTACCATCGGAGCATCGATACGTATGTATCACATGCCCTTAAGAGCATGTGAAGCATTATGGAGTGCGAGAGAGATAGCATGAGTGGCGATCACGGCGGAGCGAGAGAGACACACTCGGAAAGATGTTTCACATGCTCTTAAGAGCATGTGAAACACTATGGAGTGCGAGAGAGATGGCATCGGTGGCGCTCTCGGCGGAGCGAGAGAGACATGCTGAGAACGTGTTTCACATGCTCTTAAGGGGCTGCTGGACCTTCCTGTTTTACCGACGGAACGAGGCGAATTTGTAGAATTGACTTTACATTACTGATATGCTACGCATATGCTAAAGAATTTACGAAATTGTAATACTAGCCATAAACGTTTCGGTATGCACTTGAATTTACGTTGAAAACATGCAGCACATCTATAAAATCAAATATTGCAGATTATCGCGGAAACCAATAATGCCGCGAAAAATTTCAAGAGCATCTATTTTGTAGGATACAAAATATTCTGGAACTCACATACATAAAACAAGAGTATATGCAAAAAATATGTCAAAATCGTCACAAAGTCTATTACACAAAAGAAATCCATGAAAAGTGTATTCTATGTTTACATTAACCGTTTAACTGTGTCTTATAGTCCTGCACGATTTGCAGCATACGAGTAGCATATTAACAATTCTAAATCGAAAGTAAGAAATTGCCTAGTTCCGTAGGTAAAAAAGGTAAGGAGTTAAAAACTGGTTCAGCATCCTCTGAAAACCTGGTTCAGCATCCCCCTAAACACCTAAGAGTGCAACAGAGACAGAGTAAAAATGTTCAATCCATTTTTCTCCGAAACAATTATATAAAATGAAAAACAAATTGCTGTGCACACTACGTTAATCAAATACGCAGCCCAGCGCACAATTAATTTTTTATTGCATAAAACTTAAAGCTAAGCTCTCGACACCCCTGATTACGAATCGATGATTATTACGATTATTAATGAAGTTTAAGAGTAAAAAATGGATCCTCACCCTTTCTCGCCTTTGCGGAGATGTTTCTGCACGTCCTTGAGTCCGTTTCTGAGGTAAGTTTTGTGTTTCGACGCTGAAAGCAGAGAGGAACGCTAGAGTTTTTAAACCCTCAAAAAAATGTTTATTCGACTTAATATGCCGTACGGTAAATACCTTTCTTTATACACTTGTAGATCTTCTTGGTTAGTTTCTTCGACGCCATGGGTTTCGCGATCGTGTTAACGTTCTCCAACTTCTGTTCGTAGGTGAGCCCCTTCGACGCATCCTCCTCGGTCGCGTCCTCGTCCGTTTCTTTCTTTATCTGCTGTACTTCACCCATGTTTAATCCCGCACACTTTTCGTTAAAGAATATCGAAGAGAAATTGCCGTGCAATCGCGTTTTCGCCGCACGTGTTTATCCGCGAAGCGCGCTACAGTTCGCGCAGTTCGCGGCTTCGTCCGCTAGAGGCGCCACAGTCGCTTCTCTCCCCGCCCGAAGAAATGGCGCGCAATCGTCGCTCACCTTCGAATCTTCGAATAACGTTTTCGACAATAAAATATTTCTCACCGCATGTTCGATATCAATGTGCGCGTAACAAAAATACAAACGACAGATCAATCAACAACGAATCTCATCGAATTTATTAGCGGGTGATTCAAAAATCCCAAAAACAACTATAGCGAAATAAATAAATTGTCATTGCAACTCGATTTTCCAGTCCAGAGCCGATTAATCAGCGAGATTTTCTTCGTCGTAGAGTTAAAAAGAAGAAAACGAAGAAAATTTATCGAAAAGATACGAAACAACGTTAAACAATGTGAGTCGAGACGCTAAAAAAATAAATAAAAAGGATTCCGTTGAGCGCATGCGCGGTAAGTGGACGACTCCAATCGTCTGCTCCTCGGACGGAAGGTTCGGTGGCGCTTGACAGCTTGGCCTGGGATAGTCGAGCGAGCAGTTTACGTCTTCGCCGGCCCCCACCGCGGTTTCACCCCCGACTCGCCGCAAGACTCCACGTAAAGTCCCAGTGATTTTTGTGTATCCGTAAAAACCGAGGGAGGAACGTCTCCGGCTGGCAAAGAATGTGCGTTAATCGCTTGTGCGCGAGTACGTTGGAACGCGAAGCGTGGAGGCTAGACGGACTCGCCGCGAATGTAACGAGGGTCGAGTTGTGATGGAGGAGGAGCAGCAGCAGCAGTGCCGGATGCGAAGCTGCCCGTGCGCCTGAAATCACGATGACACTGTCGCCGGACGATCGTCGTTCTCGTCACCTGGACGATTAAAAGCTCCGACAGACTTAAGCAACACAACACATTGAAGAAATAAAAGTTAAAAAAAAATAATAAAAAAATATTTAAAAATTCCATATATTTTTTGGGTGTCAAAAAGTGTGAGAAAAAACACTGGCGAATCGATGTATTTGTGATGGGAGTGCCTGCGCGGGGAGCTCTCGCGGCGATCGTGGTCACGATAGCGTTTGCAGTTTACACTAACAGCCTCGGCTGCGGTTTCGTTTTCGACGATATATCGGCTATAAAGGACAACCGCGACCTGAGGCCTCATACGCCGTTGAAGAATGTTTTCTTCAACGACTTTTGGGGCACCCCGATGCACAAGGTGAGGAAAAAAAAATCATCATTGGGGTTTTTTTTTTTTGTTCGTTCATATAAAAACACCGCTCTCTCTCCTCGAGTATCGCACTCGAAGGCCCGAGCGGGAGTGAGCGAGATAACTGTGCAGAGCGAGAGCCAAGACACTCGCCGTCCCTCCCCTCCCTGCAAACCACCTATAGCCTAGCTCGCGCGTATTGATCCGCGAGTCTCTCTGCTCCTGTCCATTTCACTGCGATCCAATCCGATCTAAGTATTCGTTTCATTCCATACAGCCAGCAGCGCGCATCGGCGTCTCTTCTTCGCCACTTGTCGATTCAACGGCGAAACCTTTTTCTTCCCTCATCACTCCACGTTCAACATAGACCTCCCCCTCCCTTCCCCTCCGACGCTCCCCACACCCCCTGGGCTCCTACTCGTTCCCCATCCAAGTTTCTTCATTCAATTGTCTGTCGCATACCTGAGACCCTCCGCGGTCGCTATCAAGGTAAATTCAATTGAAGGCAACTTCACGTCGATTCGCGGCGAGAATCGCTGCAAGGCGATGTATCCGATGATGATGAATTATTATGAGCCTGGAGAGTAGAAAAGAAGTTTGTGGCTTTTAGAAGACGCTTATTGTAAACTGGCGGCGATGATTTTTTTTGTTTGTCGTTTTCGGATCGCAACATATTCGGCTCTGGTTTTACAGAAGTCAAATTCAACTGAAGAGAACTTCACATCGATTCGCGGCGAGAATCGCTGTAAGGCGATGTATCCGATGATGATGAATTATGATGACCCTACGCCGTAAAAAATAATGTAAATTTAATGTACCGGACTGGAAGTTCCGTTCAGTTGCGATGAAACATTAATATAATTTTTCATTTAAATTAAAGTACTCTTACAATAAAATTTAAGTAAATTATTAAAAATAAAGTATTTCTCACGTTTTTAATAGACTCATCATTAATTTTTCATCACAATTGTACATGAAATTTAACATACCAGTTTTTGCATAAACACTCCCAGTCCGGTATTTTAAATTTCGTATGAATTTTGTTTTATTGAGTTACACAGTAAAAAACAGTGTGTACTTTTTGCTTCCTCGTAGAGGAAGCTTTGTTTTGCAACACACGCATTGCCCACGAACGGCGACAATTTTTTGGTTGTTCATTTTTCGATCACACCGTCCGGCTCTTGTTTTACAAACAAAGATACACATAAAAATTTTCATTGACACGCGAAATAAAGGTACGGTTTTGTATATTCGAACAAACGAGCATGGAACTTATTTGACAAAATTACCTTTACGAAACTTCGTATTACGATTTTACGAAATTATTTTTATCAAACTTGGGATTCCGATTTTACAAAATTTCGAATTTCGATTTTATAAAATTATTTTTATGAAACTTCGTATTCCGATTGTACGAATTATTTTTACGAAACTTGGTATTCCGATTTTACGAATTAATTTTACGAAACTTGGTATTCTGATTTTACGAAATTATTTTCTACTGTGCAGGATATCGTAGGATGGTTGTATGTCCGCGTATGTTCGTCGCCTTCGCCGGAACGGCCGAAAAAAAAAGATTAACGAACAAAAATAAATAAACCCCTGAACGATGCAAATTGCGATTATCCACAATTTTTTTCTGTTTTTAAATGTTTTTTTATGTTTCTTTTTTTTATAATGCAATTTTCTGTTAATTTGTCCTCAGGAACAATCGCACAAATCGTACAGGCCATTATGTGTCCTTACTTTTCGCTGGAATTACCTGATTCATCAGCTGGATCCGATGGGATACCACTTACTCAATGTGATACTGCATGTTGGTGTGTGCGTACTCTACTTTAGGTGAGTACCTTCGAGATCGTTCGATTGAATTCCAAACCTTCCCCCCTTGTGTCCATACATTTTAAAATAATTTATTAATTGCAATTCACAGGACCTGCTTGATGTTTCTACCGGATTTAGCGAGTTTTGTGTCTGCTATGTTGTTCGCTGTACATCCTATACATACGGAAGCCGTGAGTAACACATTGATACTTGCACCTGGAACTCTCAGTTATTAATATTTTTTATTATTTTTATTTTAGGTGACCGGCGTTGTTGGAAGAGCTGAAACTCTCTCTTCCATATTCTATCTCGGTGCCCTGATCACTTACACCAAAGCTTGCAGGAGTAAAAGATCTACAGGTATGAGTTTTGAACGTCTGAAGAACGAAAAAAAAAAATTAATCATTGATCAAATTTTTGTATAAATTTTCAGCATGGCGATCACTGACCTTATCCATGATATGCGTGCTCGTCGCAATGCTGTGCAAGGAGCAGGGCATAACGGCAACGGCTGTTTGCGTTCTCTATGAGATATTCGTCGTTCAGAGGGTGAGAGATTCGTCTCCGTTTCTCCCGCGGTAAAAATTAACTCTCCCATCCAATAAAAAAATAAAAAAAAAAAAAAAAATGTTCCCAGGTCAGAGCACTGGATATATTCTTGGCGATAAAGTCTGCCTTCGGCGGAAACAAAATAACGCCCACCTGGTCCGGCGAGGGTACGAAAAGACTGGCCGCTCTAACGCTTGTTACATTTAGTCTTCTGGTTTTAAGATTACACGTGATGGGCTCGAAACTACCCGTATTCACGAGGTAAAGTGGCGACTGAGTAAAAGAAAAAAAAATACCGCTCCGGTGATAAATCAATCGGACTAATGACTGTGAATTATTTGCAGATTTGACAATCCCGCGTCCGTGGCCTCGACGCCGACGAGGCAACTAACGTACAATTATTTAGCTGCTGTTAATTTGCGTCTGCTGTTTCTTCCGATCGATCTCTGCTGCGACTGGACCATGGGAACAATACCGTTGGTGGAGAGCTTCGCGGACCCGCGAAATCTCGCGACTCTAACGGCGCACATGACGATACTTGGGCTCCTAGCCACGGCGATTTTCACCCGCAGCCGACAGACTTCGGTGATACTGATAATGAGCCTCGCCCTGATGATCCTTCCGTTCCTTCCGGCGTCGAATCTCTTCTTCCCAGTTGGTTTCGTTATCGCCGAGCGAGTACTCTACGCACCTTCCATGGGATTTTGCATGCTGGTCGGATACGGATGGAGTATTCTGTCCGACAAGAGGTAACGATTACAATTTGATTATGTATTTATTTATTTATGTATTCATCCAGTGCGAAAAAAAATCGTATGAAATTTAATGTACTCGTACTGGAAGTTTTTATGCATAAACTAGTATATTGAAAATTTTAGAAATACTTTAGTTTTAATAATTGACTTCAGTTTGACTATAGGTGTACTTCAATTCCAATAATTTAACTTTAATTTCACTCTAAAAGTCCATTCATTTTTCATGACAATTGTACATTAAATTTAATATAGAAACTTTTGCATCAAAACTTCCAGTCCGTTTCATCAAATTTACAATTTTTTAACAGTGTAAAGACATCGACACTGTCAAAAAAAATTCCCATGAAATTGAATGAATTGGCAGAGGAACTTTTTATGCATAAATAAACTGGTATATCGAATTTCATGTACAATTGCGATAACAAATGAAAGTTCAGTATACGAAACATTGGTATAATAATTTACTTTAATTTTACTACAAAAGTACTTTAATTCCAACAATTTACTTTACAATTTCAATGAAAAATTATATCAATTCTTCATCGCGATTCTACATTAAATTGAATGTACCTAAAAACTTCCATTCCCTTACACTAAATGTACATATTCTTTTCTTACACTGATCGTTGGTATCAAATATTCAAAAACCGTGATTTCACGTTTATTCGCAGATGTTCAAAATTATCATCGGTGCTGCTCGTGACGCTCATAGCCGCTCACTCGGCAAAGACGTTCGTGCGTAATTACGACTGGCTCGACGAGTACTCTATATTCATGTCCGGACTCAAAGTTAACGATCGTAACGCCAAGCTCTTCAACAACGTCGGCCACGCGCTCGAGAGCCAGGGGAGATTCAAGGAAGCGTTGAATTTCTTCAACGAGGCCGTTCACGTGCAGGGCGATGATATCGGCGCTCACATAAACGTCGGGAGAACTTACAATCATCTCAAGATGTTCAAAGAGGCCGAGGATGCATACTTGAAGGTGAGATCGCCGCGTCCTCCTATCTCGTCCGATCTCCTTATTAAACCCCGACGAGCCCTCGACCGAATTGCGGTTTAACTCGTGAAAATATACTCGTTTCGCAGGCGAAATCGTTGTTGCCGAAGGCAAAACCGGGCGAATCTTATCAAGCCCGCATCGCACCGAATCACCTGAACGTATTCGTTAATCTCGCGAATCTCATAGCGAAGAACGCAACGCGACTGGAGGAGGCCGATTTGTTGTACAGACAAGCGATAAGCATGCGAGCCGATTACACTCAGGCTTACATAAACCGCGGCGATGTCCTCATCAAGCTTAATCGCACCAAGGAAGCTCAGGAGGTTTACGAGCGTGCTCTGTTCTACGACAGTAATAATCCGGACATTTATTACAATGTACGTATCCATCACGATCATGCTAACCGTCGCCTCTCGACGGCAACGCTGACGTGCTGTAAAACGACACACCGCAGGAACATACATTTTTGACAGTCGTAAAATGAAAATGCTATTTCATGTTTTTTTTTTTTTTTTTTTCTCTTGGACTCAGCTCGGCGTTGTGTTTCTGGAGCAAGGAAAAGCCTCTCAGGCGCTGGCCTACCTGGACAAAGCCCTCGAGTTCGATCCGGAGCACGAGCAAGCCTTACTGAATTCGGCGATATTGCTGCAAGAATTGGGAAGGGCGGAGTTGCGAAAAGTTGCGCGAGAGAGACTTCTCAAGCTGCTGAGAAAGGTCAGCTCTAAATAAGATTTTTTAAAATAATTTTTTTTTTTTTTTTTTTAGATACGATCAATATAAAACAGTGTTTCACATGAGAGCTGCATTTTTGCAACGAATATGGATCGATATCGCGACGAATAATTCCCGTCTAGTTTTCGTTTCACAGTTTATTCGCGACTTATAATTAGTATTGACTTATCGATTGCAGGACTCGAACAACGAGCGTTTGCACTTCAATCTTGGAATGCTGGCGATGGACGATCACGATTCGCCGAGCGCGGAGCGCTGGTTTCGCAATGCCGTTGCTCTCAAGGAGGACTTCAGGTCGGCCCTGTTCAATCTCGCGCTACTCCTCGCCGACGAGCAGAGGCCTCTGGAGGCTGCCCCGTTCTTGAATCAGCTCGTTAGGTTTCATCCGGATCACGTCAAAGGCCTAATACTTCTCGGGGACATTTACATAAACAATATCAAGGACTTCGACGCCGCTGAAAACGTGAGGGCAGAATGTTATTTCGAAAGCTTCCTGAAGATATCTGCATGAGGGTAAAATTTCGTCGAGTTACAATGGCTGTGATCTTGCATCGCCCAAACTTCGCTCGGGGAAGTTCACTTGGAGGATAACATTTTACAAGTGAACAATTTTTTTTTCAATTTCCAAAGCAGCGCTTTGACGGACATTTGCCAAGGATGAAATTCGATGTCGCGCAGATATCTTCAGGGTCATTTTTTTCTCATCACCCTGAAGAGATCTGCATCAAATGGCTACGAAATTTCTAATAAATTTCCACTAAATTATAACAGCTGTGGTTTCGCATCATCCAAACTTCGCTTCGGGAAGTTCAGTTGGAAAATAAAGTTCTAAAAATGAACAATTTTTGAAATTCCCAAAACAGTACCCTGACAGGGGCCAAAGATGGGATTTGATGTAGTGCAGATATCTTTAAGGTCATTATTTCATAACCCTGAAGATACCTGCATGAAATTTCCATCTAAATTTAACTAAATGTCTACTAACAAAATTTTATGAAGTTATAATGGCTGTGGGGTTGCACGTCACAAATTTTGCTCGGAAAGTTCACTAGGAACATAAAATTCTACAAGTGAGCAATTTTTTGATATTCCCAAAGCAGTGCATTGACAACGATGAAATTCGTTGCCACGCAGATATCTTCAGGATTATTATTTCACCGCTCTCTGATTGATCCGCTACTCTCTCGATTAGAATTTTACTCACGCGTCTTACTCGCCCCTTTTTCAGTGCTATCGAAGAATACTCCAGTTGGATCCGACGAACATTCAAGGGTTGCACAATCTGTGCGTGGTGATGGTCGAGAGAGGAAAATTGGGCCTCGCGGCTCAGTGTCTCGAGCGAGCGGCGAAGCTCGCGCCTCATCAGGACTACGTTCAACGTCACTTGGCGATAGTTCGAGCTCGAATAAATCGATTGCCACCGGAAGAGCGCGACACGGAGATATTCGACGATACAATGTGGAGCGCGATTATTCGCGAACCCACGAGCTTCGACAATAACGATCCGACGACCGGACAATTCCTAGCTAAAACCGATCCGGTGTTTCTGAATCACGCGGTCGTTCACAATCACATGGGCAACAACAAGGCGAACACAGCGGATCCCCTGAACAATCACATAATTCACTTGAAGGGACCGCCGAAGTCGCCGCGAACGTTGCACGACGCGGTGCCGGAAACAAACAAGAACGCCATACCGGAAGTCGAGGAAACGAGCAGCATCGACGAATCGAGCGCGCGCGTCGATCGAGCCTACGACAAGGTAATCAACGGCGACGTCGCCGAACTCGAAATAAATCGCAATCACGGGCCGAAATTAGCGAATTCGGATTAAATCGAACGACGAGTGCCGAAGAAGGGCGCTTGTCCGGTTACGCAAGTGTGAAGGAATAATAGACGGGAGAAAAAAAACGATGAAATTGCGGGTGATGAAAATACTACGAGGGCAGTGAGAAAATGAGAGATGGGGGAGGGGGGAAGGGAGAGAGAAAAAAAAGAGAGGGATAGGAATAAAACGAGACACTCGGGGCCTGTCCATAGAATAAAAATTAAACCCGCCGAATATTGTAAAGTGCATACGTATGTCGTGTGGGAAGTTAACGTGGTATATAGTCGTATAGCGCTAACGTGTGAATATAAATTGAATACAGAGTATTGTTTTATATGCTGTATAAAATAGGACATTTTATAAAATATATATGAAAAAAAAATCGCGTACCTTTCATTTGAAACCCGTATCGCCGATCATTCCCTGATAGACAAAGCAGCACGAAACGCAGCACATGACACAATAATTACGGCACGTGCTGCACATGCCGTAATTATTGTGTCATGTGCTGCGTTTCGTGCCGTTTGTCTATCAAGGTTCTATTCTAATCGGAGCTGGGCAAAGTAACGAAAAATACTTAAAGTACTAAAGTACAAAATATAACAAGTACTTGAGGTATCAAGTACTTTTTGTACTTGGAGTATTTCCTAAGTCCTTTTTCCAAATATTTTTTAGCAATTAGCATTAAGCGTTATTTAGGCTTTAAAAAATAAGCTAAATAACGCACATAGCTTTCTCTGTGAGAAACTTTGTTGATCGATTTTGACTTCCTTATGCGCAAAATCGCGCAATAGAAGATTTTTACGCCGGAAGTGGCGTTTAGCCTAGGTGACGTCATTTCCGGTCGAAAAATGAAATTTTTCAAACCGGAAGTGACGTGTACTCAAAAAGTACTTGCATTTGGTACTTGAAATTCTAAAGAATGTACTTGTAGTACTGAAAAGTACTTGGGCACTTAAAGTCAAGAAAGTATTTAAAGTACCAAACAAGTACGAGATACTCCAAGTACTGCCCAGCTCTGATTCTAATCGATCTGTTTATCCTTGTTATTCCTCATTGCTGTTTATTGATCCTCAAGCGGGAAGACTGGTAAGTAACTTCGTTTACGCGTCAGAATAAATAAAGCCGAGCACAACAGTCTCGGTAAATATCGAGCGATCCTAATAGTACGGTCTGCACTCTAGGAAGTCTCAGGATCGATCAATTGCGGTAATCAAAGACGACGGGTCGACAGCTACAAGCTGAAGATATCTACAAGCGTAACTTTACAATCTTCGAGTACACAACAAATTGAAGAAATTCCTCTGTAACGTCACTTCCGGTTTGACAATATCACTTTTAAACCGGAAGTGGCGTCTCGCAAGAAAAAATAGAAAAATTTCGTTTTGACGTCACTTCCGGTTTGAAAATCTAGGTTTTCAGCCGGAAATGACGTCATACGGAAAAAAAGTCACATCCGGTTTGACAATCTCATTTCTTGACCGGAAATAACGTGATAGCGGAAATACGCGACTTTCGGCTTAAAGACCTCATTTTTCGATCAGACAAATACATATATTCGAGCTTCCGGCACTCGCGTTGTCCTTTTTCCTTTTTTTATTGGATCTATGCCGCTTGACCAAGTCTCATCGTTTCATTCCGACTAATGCAGTCATGGCTGTGTTCAACTAAAATTTCTTCGAGCATGTCAACGATTGCTTCGGAACAACACTTTTCCCGTTTCTCCATTCCAAATCGGAAACAAAAAGGTTCCCAGATAGAAAAACGTGCCAAGAAGCGGGTATCGTACCATTGGTACCGCCACCGTTCCGACGCCGTGCCGTCTTTTCACAGATAGACAAATTTCCATTTTTTTTATCATGAAACGACAAAAACTCGATTTTTTTTATTGCCGAGATGTGCGGGTAATTGATCTGCAATTTTTCAATTTTTTGAAGATACCACGAGAGTGAGTTTCACATGGCGTTTAGTCTACCAACCAACGCAGTTTTTATAGTAAAAAAAAAAAAAAACAATGCCATGTGAAGCCATTGAAACACACTCTCCTGGTGTTTCTCTTACTCCAGTGGCGCAGTAACGTGACTTTCCCCAGCTCTTCACACCATGTGAAACATCGTAGTGTCTCTTCCACTCCACTTGGAGTCGCACTAACGTTATCTCTCTCGCTTTCGTGGCGCGGTCACGTGATTTTCGCCTCCTCTTAATGGCGTCCGTAGCGCATCCGGATTCACGCAGCAGCAAAAAAGGAGACGATTTCTTCGATAAGGTAGATGAAAAAACAATCTGAGTCTAAGCTCTCGTTAGTACACATCGTTTACTTAAACAGTTAGTAGACATCGCCCTGATAGACAAGCGGCACAAATGTAGCAGTTGGCGCAATAATTGCGACATGTGCCGCACATGTCGCAAATAGCGCGCCAATATTGCTACTTTTCGTGGCGCTTGTCCATCAAGTAATGTACTTAAACATCCTTATTAGTAGACATCGTTTACTCTATTCGGTTGGTTCACAGTTTCAGTGAGCGGTTCTTATACATCTGACCTCACGGATCAGCACCACAATTCGCTTGAAAGTGGAAGTATTGCCGGAAAATGGAAGTTAACTTCGTCTCGCACAAAAGTAGAAGTTGCAAAAGTCAGTCACACGTGGACGATAAGTAACTTCAGCTACTGTGTGAAAAAAACTGGTCAGGTACTGATATCCGAGACGTTCTCAGCCGGAGCCGATGACAAAGCCAACTGGTGCCTGAGACTCTATCCGAGGGGTTTGAACGACGAGAACAGAGATTACGTCTCAATCTTCTTATGTCTTCAGTCATGCGACAAAGCTCCAATCGAAGCAAAGATCAGAATTGCTATTTATAGTAATATGATGGAAGAATTCCGCGAATTTTCACTTGACCGGGTGTGGAATATAGGGAAGGAATGGGGCTCCAACAAATTCGTGTCAAGAAATGTCCTGTTCGATAACAAGAACAAACTATTGTCCTATGACAAGCTCACAATATTTTGCGAAGTCGGCATTGCTCGGGACATTGTTCGCGTCCCAGAAAAAAGCGTTTTGCCAAAGTCGAAAGATCCGGCGAGTAGTCTACTGGAGGATCTAGAACTTTTAATGGACACTGAAAAGTTTAGCGATGTGACGCTTATCGCTGGTGGCCAAGAGTTTCGAGCTCACAAAACGATTCTAGCAGCGCGTAGCGCTGTATTCTCAGCGATGTTCGAGCACGAGATGGAAGAACAAAAATATAATCGGGTCGATATAATCGACATAGATGAGAAGGTCGTCGAAGAGATGTTACGGTTCATCTATACAAGCAAAGTGGCGAACATCAGAAAAATTGCAGATTCCCTACTGGTAGCTGCGGACAAGTACGCCCTTGACTCACTGAAGCTTATGTGCCAAGAGTCGCTGGCCGGAAGTCTTACAATAGAAAACGCAGCCCATGTATTGGTACTCGCCCATATTCACAGCTGCGATTGGCTTAAAACACAAGCTATAAACTTCATTACCAAGTACACAGCTGCCGTGATGGACACCGAAGACTTTAAGTTGGCGGTGACTTCGCATCCGCATCTGATCGCTGAGATTCTTCGTGCCAAGACAATAAAAGCCAATGATGACTTAGATGAGGCAATGATAGCCCAATATTGTTAACGGAGCTGGAAAACATATGTGCTTACATGTGAGCAGATATTGTACATATATTGGCCGTTGCGGTTGATAGAATTTAAAAATCATTTTTTAGTAGTAAATACGAATGTTTTCACTAACTTCATAGTTATCCTGAGCTCTCATTGATTCTGTTTGTCTTATGGAATCGGTTGTCTTCAAGAGATTTCTATGGAGTGAGCTTGGAAACGTGTTAACAGAACAACCTTTATATTCAGGATAATACCAAACGCAGTTCATTATTTTAATACCACCTTCCCATTGCCATTGTACGCATCATTATTTCATTACTATGATCGATGAAAACGAATTGCAGGACTTTGTGTTTTGAAATACAATATGAAATACAAAATATAACAAAGTATGCTGTAGCTGTCTTGAACTACCTTAGTCACGCGTCACTTACAGTTACAGATTATTATTTTTAATTCATTAAAACAATTTCATTCGACCTGCTTTGCATTTTTTTAATCTGTACTATTTCTTAAAATCTTTCAAATGAAATTTTGCTATCGGGTAGATCAAAATCATTATAACACTTTTCGATAAAAAAAATTCTTGGGACTCTTTCGTGCTGGTGTTAAATCATCGGCGTTATAAAAATAACATGCAAGGTAATTTAATTTAATTTATTTTACGGATTTCTCCTTTACAATCAAAATGCAAGATATAATAAATCCTAAATGTTAAAGCTCTAGAGTCACAAGTTATAAAAGTCGAAAAAGTTAAAAACAAGTCTACTTACGTCAACGGTTTACAAAAATTTGAAGCACTTGAGTTTATGCCTTGGTAAAGTTTATAATACTTCACGTGAGACTTGCGTGTGACTAGGCGCCTCTTTTTTCATTTAATTTCATTTTATTTAAGTTTATTTATAATGTAATGTTAAAAAGGAAATTGTAACTTTATATGGCACAGGGCGCTAATACCTTTTTCGAAATTTAAAAAATTGACCATTTTTAGGATAGGAAATCCTATGTTAAATTTTGCGAAACGGCACTTTTTTTCAGAAAATTTCGAGATAGCGAACTAAAACCTCCGCCATTGTTTTCAAGTGGCATATTTCCCAACGGATTTCCTAGAGGAACATTTTTTTTTTACTTTTTGAAAAAAGCCATGTTCGTCGAAAAAATTGTAAGGGTACCATTTTATGTCCATAAAATGGATTTTTTGAAAAAATTTTTTTTATAATTTTTTCGATAATGAAATCCGTTGGGAAATATGCCATTTGAAAACAATGGCGGAGGTTGTAATTCGATATCTCGAAATTTTTTGAAAGAGTGTGCCGATTCGCAAAATTTAACATAGGATTTCCTATCCTAAAAATGGTCAATTTTTAAAATTCCCATTTTTAGGATAGGATTCCCATTTTTAGGATTCCCGATGCTGAAAATTATCAATTTTTAAAATTTCGAAAAAAAATTACAAATTGCACCTATTATGTGCGGAAATAGGTCACCTGAAGCGTGTGGCGGTGGCAGAATTGCGATAACTCGAAAAAAAATATTTGGCCATTTTGAAAGTGGAAAAATAAGAAGTGAATGAGATTTTTTCGAAATCTAGTCCGATATGCTACATGGGATTTCGGGTTTTCGAAATCCACTTGTATATGCTATGAAAGCCAAAATCTCGAGAATATAGCGTATGGGAGTGAGTGAGTGTTTTCAAAATCCACTTCTATATGCTATGAAAGCCGAAATCTCGAGAATATAGCGTATGGGAGTGATTTCGGATTTTCGAAATCTAGTCCGATATGCTATATGGGATTTACGGGTTTCGAAATCTACTTCTATATGCTATGAAAGCCGAAATCTTGAGAATATAGCGATCGGAATGATTTAGGATTTCCGAAATACACTTCGATATGCTATGAAAGCCGAAATTTCGAGAATATAGCGTATGGGAGTGATTTCGGATTTTCGAAATCTACTCCGATATGCTATATGAGATTTAGGATTTTTGAAATTCACTTCTATATGCTATGAAAGCCGAAATCTCGAAAATATAGCGTATCGGAGTGATTTAGGATTTTCGAAATCCACTTCTATATGCTATGAAGGCCGAAATCTCGAGAATATAGCGTATGGGAGTGATTTCGGATTTTCGAAATCCACTTCTATATGCTATGAAAGCCGAAATCTCGAGAATATAGCGAATCGCAGTGATTTATGATTTTCGAATTCCACTCCCGTGTGCTACATGGGGTTTGGGTTTTTCGGAATTAGTTAAGGAAACTATTTCCGAAATACGGAATTAGTACTATATGGAATAACAAGGAAAATAGTTAAGTTGCAGGGTAATTTGTTGAATAATATTTTTTATCTTTAATTTGTTATTGACAAATCGGAATTATAATTTTACAAAAACAATCTTTGCAGCACCTCCCATGCACTTGATTTTTTTCAGATTTTTGACCCATTGAGAAGTGTTCGAAATTTTCTCTGAAACTCCCATTTGGCGGGACTGTACCGCAAGTACCTTACCTTCCTTAATTCGAGCCCGGACGTCGAAGCTCTCTCTCGTCTCCCTACAGCGGCGACGCCTCTCTTCGTTGTGTGCGTGTCTCTCTCTCTCTCTCTTTCTCGTCCGTGTCTTATTGATACGCCAGATTGTAGTACTACGTTTAATATTTTTTTTCATCTTATTAACATGTGATTCTTTCTTTAATATATTGTTTTGTTACTGAACCACGATAATTACCAATATACCGACTCACGCGCTACTCAACCTCATGATATGCCAAAACTAACTGTCAAACGGCACAACATGACCGAAGTTACTCGTCGAACGACTCCAGTTTCAGACTCTTACAGCAGCCAATCAGGGAGCATTTTTTAACCGCAACAATATATATATAAAAAATGCGAGTTATTTTAGCCATGGATTTTTTGAAGAGGGAAAACTAGGGACAATGACGCGCTATCGCCCGCGAGCGGAAATTTGTTAGCGCTGCAGCGCTCCGTTTGCCCAAGATCTCTAAATTAGTAATTTGATAAGGGAACTACAATCATCTGTCCATCGATCTCCTGAACTTTGCGCATTGAAAGGTCACCCACCCAACTACCGAACTCTTGATTTGAACGATCACCTGTCCATTTACTGAACTCTCGATTTGAACATTTTCACCCATCCAACTACTGAACTCTCGATTTAAACGGTCACCCGCCCATCTATGGAACTCACGATTTGAACATTTGCCTATCCAACTACTGGACTTTCGATTCGTACGGTCACCCATCCATCTACTGAACTCCCTATTTGAACGGTCACCCATTCATCTATCGAACTCTCGATTTGAACCGTCACCTATCCATCTATTGAACTCTCAACTTGAACATTCACCCATCCAACTTTGGAACTCTTGATTTGAACGGTCACCGATCCTTCTTTTGAACTTTTGATTCGAACAGGCACCTCTACCCATCTACTGAATTTTTTATTTGTACGGTCACCTATCCAACTATTGAAATTTCGAATTTTTTAAAACCGATCGTCGTATTGCACAGGTTCATAAGGTGATGTGGTATAACCCCCCACCCACCTACCCTGCGCCCAGTTGGTAACAAAAACTGTACTGCATGCCGTTTTGAGATCGCAAACCACCGAGGAAAACGAAAATTGTTTTTCCCTGCGTCTGTCGATTTCCTAGGGAAAGACAGTTTTCTTTTTTCCCGGCGATCTGCGGTCTCAAAACGGCATGCTGTACAGTTTTTGTTACCGGCGGCGGTATTTCACATCACCTTAAGGACATGTGAACCAACTCAGTCGGTAACCAAAATCTGCAATAAATGCGATTCCGAGACCGTCGATTTTTCGTGAAAAAGCAGAACATTAGCGGATGTACAATTTAATACCGCGTCCGATGATGCTTCCGTTTTATCCGAAACGCCAACCGGTTTTAAATGGCATTGATTCAAAAAATGCATCTATCTCTCTCGCACTCATATGCCACGTGGTACATCTCTCACGTGGCCTCAAGGGGAAACAAAACAGCTGTGCTAGAGAGACAGTTGCAATTTTCAAATTAACTTTATTCAATGGTGCTAAGTTCTTTGAGAAAAAAATGAATTCGGGCCGAATGCGAAATTACCGTGGGCATCTGGCTCGAATTTGCTTTTCCTCTAAAAAATTAGCTCCCTTGAGAAAAGTTCATTACAGTTTTAGTTACCGACCGCGATATTTCATTTCCCCTTAACGGCGCCTGTAACGCACCCGAATTAACTCTAGTGATCCAAATAATCTCGTCGATCTGGTACTCGGCCTAGCGGCAGAAAACCGAATAAGGAAGATGGAGATCTCTTCGATAAGGTATATGAAAAAAATTCTGCTTTCAAGCGCTCTTGTTAGTAAACGTCGTTAACTTAAACAGGTTTACTCGGTTAGCTATCAGTTTCAGTGAGCGGTTCTTATACATCCGATCTTACCTCACGGACCAGCACTGCGCATTAAAGTGGAAATATCGCAGGAAAATGGAGGATAACGTTGTCAAGAATCTTCGAGAAAGTACCCTCTAAAAAAGGTCTATTATAAAAATCTGTTTAAAATAGCTCAATATTTGATATGAAATTTCTCCACTGAAAGTTCATCAAAAAAATATTATTTCTCTCCCTCACTGACTATTACTAAATTCGGATCCTTGAGAAAGTATTACCACGCTCTAAAGAAAACAGCTCGATTATAAAAAATGTTTTTTAAAAAAGCTCAATATTTGATATGGAACCGCCGAATTGAATCATCGGAAGTTCATAAGAAACGAATTATTATTTCGTTCCATTACTGGCTATTACTAAATCTGGATCCTTGAGAAAGTACTGTTACCTTTAAAAATAGCTCGATTATTAAAAAATCTGTAAAAAAAAAACGGAATATTTGATGTGAAATCTCTGGAAGTTCTTACAAATAATATTATTTCGATCCATTACCACCTACAACATATAAAAATGCACTGACAATTTTTTTGTTCTAGAACCTGAAATAACGAAATAACAGATCCGCGTCTCGAAGCAGGGAGTCCAATCGCTTCACGATAATTAGAGGCGGCATCGTAATTGGACCCGTCTCATCCGCTTAGTAATTCCTCGTTCGCCCCGGAGCTCGGACGCATCGAGTCGAATATTTACAAATTCTTTGACCTCGACGCTTTTACGCGCGAAGTCTATGAATGAAATCGATATTTCGTGCGTACACAAATTTCTCGTCCCATATCGTGCGCGAGAAAATCACGTGGGCGAAAGGTTGTTACAGCATCGATTTGACGATTCTCGGTACGGGTCTTCAGGCACGTAGCTCGATAACGTTTCCTTTCGCAGAAACGATTAGTCGATTCGGTGACAACGACTCGTTGATACCAGAGAGCCACAAATTTTACGAGCTCGCACTGCGCGCGCATGCGCGCCGCTCGGGCTCGTTGAAATAATTTCATTGAATCCATTGCCGTAATTTGTTAATACACAATTACGACAATCGACGTACACATACGACGAACGAATTCCGAGCGACTCCGGGCACGATCGTTTGTCACAGCTGGTTATTCATAGTACAAAGCTGAAATCCACATGAAAATCATACGAGAGAGACTTTTATCGTTCGCCTTTGTCATCGTCGTTGAACGCCTGTACCGAGAAGTTATATCTCTTATTGTACCAATTGGGAGCTCGTTTCTTCAATTATTCGCGTAGCAGAAACGCGTGGGCTCGTCTACCTCGTTCAATTCGTTTCTTCTTTACGGCCGAGCCAACAAGACTATATATATCCGAAAAATTATTCCGATCGAATGAAGAAATAACTTATCGAGCTTCGATATTATTCTTCCATTGTGTTTTCTTTTTCCTGTTTCCGGCCGAGCCAAGAAGAGCATGTGCGAAAAGTAATTGTGACCCCAAGAAGAAATAACCTATCGACCTTTTTCTCGTGCTATTCGTCTCTTCTTTAAGGCCGAGCGAAGAAGACTCTATATATATATATATATCCGAAAAATAATTCTGAACGAAGGAGGAAATAACTTATCGACCGTGCGAAGCTTCTTCCGTATTTTTTTTTCAGTTCCTACAGGTTTTTCGGTTTTCCAGTAAGGAATCCTCAGTCCGCCGAAAAAAATTACCTTCCACTTCACGATTCGATGCACCAGCCAGCGAGCAGCTGGGCGAGATCGTCCATCCACGTACCGACAACCAGTGGTGCTGTTTTTGCTTTCGTTGACCGGCCGAGCCGTGCGCGCCTCCGCGCACCTCCGCGGTTCAACCCCTCACCCAATATGCATATCGTGTCCGTTCATTTATATTTTTATTTTTCCAGGAGGGTAGTCGAGAAATGATTGGTCCATTTCCGCCTCATTTTTTGCTTCCTCATCGAGGAAGCTTCATTTCGGTGAAAAGAAAATGTCGAAATTTAAATGAAAATGGGTTCAGAATGTTTCAAAACATCGAAAGATCACATTTAGAAAAAAAATTCCGGATGTATGTACGTATGTATGTTTGTATGTGTGATTCGGATGCGAAAAATTCAAACCGCTATAACTTGAGAATGCCCTGACCGATTACGATGAAATTTCACACACAGCATTTGTGCCGAAAGAAGAAATAACTTCATTGAGTTTGTTTAGAAATGTATATTTAGTTTAGTAAATGTTTTTATCTTTTTTTTTTATGAACTTTTTTTTTAATGAAAACGAATCCGCTGGCCTTTTTGGGGCTAAAGTACAGTGAGACATTGAAAGTCTCGATTTTATGCACGAAAAATCGTATTTTTGGAATTAAATGGAAAATATTGGGTCGGGAGTAAAATAATTGTTATATCCGTGATCAGCGGGAAAAAATTCATCGAATATAGCCTTGAAATAAAAAAAATCGAACGACGATTGTTCACTTTTTGAGCCACATTTGGAAAAATGTCGATTTTCGTGATTTTCAAATGTAGATATCTCGGCTTCCAATGGAGCTAGGAAAAAACCGGGGTGACCATCATGTTCTACGAGAAAAAAAACACAAGATAGGGCCTTGTGCGAAGTTTTAAAATGGTTTTATCGTGCGGTTCGAGGACGTCGAAAAACGCGAAAAATGGATTGCAAAGGGGTAGCCTTGGAATTTTTTATGAAATATTTTTTGTTGGTATGAAATGTTTTTTTCGTTTATAAAATAAACTGCGACGTATTCCGACGTATTTTTGTGCGCTGAACATGAATCTGCTGGTATTTTTGTGCGTAAGTGCAGTGGGACATTTTTACCTTCGATTTTAGCCACTTAAAACAGTTTGCTCTAATGTGAAATCGTATTTTTGGGATTAAAATCTAAAATATTGGGTTTGGAGCAAAATGAACGTCTTCGTCTGTGTTTTTTTAGTGTGTGTGTTTAGTGACAATCCTCACAAAATCTGTATCTCAGTTCCGCTGAGATATATATATATACATTCGTACATAGTGAGTGGTTTTGGTTTCTGAGCCGATTTCAACGTAAACGAAAGCGGTTATCGAACTAAATGTTATTTCGTACGTCGCGCGCGATATGCATATTTTAATTTTTTTAAATAAATGCCCCAACACAACCTGTAAACGTCCTGAAAATTGCCCTCGAATGTCCTTAAATTTCGTACGGACTTTTTACTGGACGCCATGGAAATACACATGGACGATGGATTTGACGGGATTGAAAAAGCCAGATATTTCTTCTCATCTACGAGACAATTTTTCATTCCCCGTGCAGTGAATGCTCCAGTTTCGCGTGAATGACCCGGACGCAGTAAACAATCGCCACGAAAAGGTGCGAACGGTGCGTGAGGGTAGTCGTGCGAGAGCCCGGATATATCGAGATTCTACCGAGGAGGGCCATTCGGGTACGTTAGCATGGTTGGTTGGCTACCCCACCGAATGCCTTGGACATATATTAGCCGAAGCTATTAACGGACCTGACATCCACCCGTGTAACATGTTTAATGAGCACGTCTTAGCTGTTCAGCATAACTTCGCTCTCCAAGCCGTTTATAAGGGCCTGCGAAGCCTTTTCGACCATCACAAGTCCTTCGTGCATCCTGCCGCAAAGACCACACGAGCTTTCCACGGTGAGTACAGCAGCCTGCGCTATCGCAGAGCCAACAATCTCGAGTTTCACGATTTACCTTTCATTCGAGATATAATTGCAATCGATAGAACTTACCTTAAACGCGCCTTGAGTAAAGAGAGAGTTCTGTCTTGCCAGTCGTACACTTTGGAGCGATTTCATTCGCCTTTTTCACTGACTGTTGTACAGAGAGCTAGCAGGGATTCCGTTCGGAAGGTACGATTCGATCTCCGCGATGGTCTTATCGAGAAAAGACCATTCGAGCTTTCAACGTTGAGTACACCAAACGGCGCTATCGAAGCGCGGACAATTGTCGGTTTGAGAATTTACCTTTGATCGAGATATCATTGCAAATCGATTGAACTTGCCTTAAACGCGGCTTCAGTAAAGAGAGAGAGTTCTGTATTGCCAGTCGTACACTTTGGAGCGATTTGATTCGACTTTTTCACTGACTGTTGCACAGAGAGCTAGCAGGGATTCCGTTGAGAAGGTACGATTCGATTTCCGCGATAGTCTTATCGAGAAATGACCATTCAAGCTTTTACCGTTGAGTCGACCAAACGGCGCTATCGAAGGGCCGAGCTACGTCGGTTTAACGATTTATCTTTGATCGAGATATAATTGCAAATCGATAGAACTTGTCTTAAAAGCGCCGGGAGTAAAGTGAGAGTTACTTATGAAAGCGAAGACAATCGTCGCTTTGATAAGTTACCTTCGCTTAAGATATAACAGTAAATCGCTCGAACTTACCTTAAACGTGCCAGAAGTAAAGTGAGGGCTCTATCCTGCCAGTTGAATAAAAAAATGTACTTTTCGTGGCGGTGTCAGCGCTTCCGGAATAGGAATTGATCCAGTACCGGCGCTTCGGCTCGGAGTCCAAACAATTTACTTTATCGGTCCGACGGAATCCGGATCAGATTCACTAATCAGCATATAAACAGTATTTTACATATATATAGGGGAGAGCGGGGCAAAATGGGACAGTGGGACAAAACGGGACATCGAGGGTAAGACTCAATTTTCCAATAATTTTTGGATGCCCCATTTTGACCCAACGATACATCCGGATTTTCAACCCCGTTTTGCCCCACTTATCATCACCGCCACCATGCAAAAGTTATTGGAAAATTGCAATTTTGTCCCGTTATCCCGTTTTACCCCACTGTTCCATTTTGCCCCGCTCTACCCTATATATAAATATAGTTCCGTGCACGTATGTACTTATGTACATATGTATAGTATAATTTAGTGTATCCTATAGATAGACTATGGAGCGATGTGATTCGACGGTTGTACAGAGAGGTAGCAGGGAAGTCCGCCGAGAAGGTGCGATTCGATTTCCGCAATAGTTGTAACGAGCAGTTGTTCTCGCCGAGCCTCTCCGGAGCTCGGAGCGCCGAACGCCGATCGTTCACCTCTCGAACCATTGATTCGTCATTGTACGAAGCTCGCCTCGGCATACCGGCTAGTATATGTATTGTTACGATCGAGCGAAATCAACACGCGTATTTGGATTTGGGGCGGATATTGATAATAACAATCACAAGTATTTATCTCGAGCACGAACTTTCCAAAGATTTCCTCTCTTTTAACCCTTTGAAGCATACTTTTTTTTTATAAGTATGCAATTTCATGTACATCGTTTGGTTATTAATGCTCAGGTTTAACAAACAAAAGTGGAAACTAAAATTGTCGACGATACGAGACAGAAAAAGACAAGCTTGCATATTGAAACCTGAACAAACGACTTTGGCACTCATTCAACAAAATTATTTTCCCGAAAATCCGTCACCCCATTACACGAAATTATTTTTATTTCTCTCGGTGCGAAAATTGCAGCTTTACGCACGGGTGCGCAAAAGACCCGTTTTCTTAACTCTTGTGATTGCAACCTGTAAGCTCGCACTCGTGAGAAAAACTTTTTTTTTGTTAATATCTCTATATTCATATACGATGAATATACATACTTAATATACATATATTGTATATCGACTTTGTCACTTATTTAACAAAATTATTTCCACGAAACTCCGTGTTCCGATTTTACGAAATTATTTTTATTTCACTCGGTGCGAAAATTGCAGTTTTACGCACGAGTGCCTAAAACACCCATTTTCACACCTTAACTCTTGTGATTGCAACACTCGCCTTCGGCTCGTCCATCGTTTTTTCGGTAATATCTCTATATTCGTTACAATCTCTTCGCGCGCGTTTATTTGCCACAGTGACTGACAGAAACGTCGATGGTAATTTTTATACAATGTCAATACGACAGTGGAACGGACAGTTTCGGCCCCTTTACCTGCCGTGACTAATCGCAACACGTCCTCGGCGACTAACTAACTCGACCCAATCTCCGAAAGATACAAACATACCACACACAGTATTAACGAATCGTCGGATTCCTTGTTTGCCTCGGTTCACCCTCTATTTCGATAGTGATAAACAATATCGTGAGTCATATTTGCACAGTGACAAATGGGAATTTGCATCCGCATCGAACTCTGCGAATCGTTCTGTCGAGAACTCTTGTAACGTTCGATTTTGTTATTTGCTCTATCGACCCGCAAGCAAATCCAACGACCATGTTCGTGGAGCGTGGAGGGTCACAAAAAAAAATATTGACACAAATTAAAATATGAAAAAACTTAATTCTCGTGGCGATGTCAGGGCTTCCGGAATAGGAATTGATCCGGGACCGGCGCTTCGGAGCAAAAACAAATTATTTTATCGGTCCGACGTAATCCGGATCTCCCGTTCACCGATCAATATTTAAACAGTATTTTACATATATATATATATTTATTTATTTATTTATTTATGTAAATATCTGCATTTCTGTGCACATGTGTATATATATGATTGATCAGTATACAAACAGCATTTTACATATGAGTGTATATATATATATATATAATTATGTACATATATATATTTCTGCCCAATGGGGATTTGCATCCGAACAAAACATTGTGAATCGTTCTTCCGACAACGATATAGTCGAGAACTCTTGCAACGTTTGATTTTGTTATCCGCTCCATCGACACGCAAATAAATCCAACGAACATGTTTGTGGAGCGTGGAGGTTCACAAAAAAAAATATTGACAAAAATGAAAATAAGAAAAAACGTAATACTCGTGGCGTTGTCAGGGCTTCCGAATGCGAATTGATCCGGGACCGGGGCTTCGGAACAAAAACAAATTATTTTATCGGTCCGACGTAATCCGGATCTCTCGCTCACCGATTAGTATATAAACAGAATTTTACATATATATATATATTTATATTTAGGTAAATATGTATGTATATATACATATGTGTGTATATATACATATGTGTGTATATATATATATGTATATATGTATAGTATAATTTACTGGATGATATAGTGTTCGTACAGACTTTGCGCTCGTCAGGACTTTGAGTCTTCGGAGTCGTTAGGACCTTGCTCTCGTCGCGATCGCTACACGCAACCCCCCCGCGCGGGCGTTTCTCTGTGTGTGTGTGTATCGGAAGAAAAAAAAAAGCGAGCGAAGAAGAAGTGAGGCGAGAGCATTCGGTAATCTGGTGTATTGCAACCGCTTTCGTGAGCGGATTCAATTATCGGCCAGTGCACCGAGAGGAGAGCCCGGTCATCCAAAAAATATTGACAAAAATGAAAATAAGAAAAAACGTAATACTCGTGGCGTTGTCAGGGCTTCCGAATGCGAATTGATCCGGGACCGGGGCTTCGGAACAAAAACAAATTATTTTATCGGTCCGACGTAATCCGGATCTCTCGCTCACCGATTAGTATATAAACAGAATTTTACATATATATATATATTTATATTTAGGTAAATATGTATGTATATATACATATGTGTGTATATATACATATGTGTGTATATATATATATGTATATATGTATAGTATAATTTACTGGATGATATAGTGTTCGTACAGACTTTGCGCTCGTCAGGACTTTGAGTCTTCGGAGTCGTTAGGACCTTGCTCTCGTCGCGATCGCTACACGCAACCCCCCCGCGCGGGCGTTTCTCTGTGTGTGTGTGTATCGGAAGAAAAAAAAAAGCGAGCGAAGAAGAAGTGAGGCGAGAGCATTCGGTAATCTGGTGTATTGCAACCGCTTTCGTGAGCGGATTCAATTATCGGCCAGTGCACCGAGAGGAGAGCCCGGTCATCCAAAACACTTACGGAAGAACAGATAAGAGACTCGATTTAAATTCCTATCGGCTGTTGTTTATTTCTCATTCTTTTTATAGCTTCAACCCTGCGCGCTCGTTGCGCGAATTTCAAAATTCAACCGACGAGGAGCGCGTATCGCGGATAATTTCTCGGCGATGCCGTCGAGCATGTTAAAATACAAATAGTCGAACGACGAGGAAAACAGTTTCCCTTTAAAGCACAAAACAAACGGCTACCGCTGACCTCATAGATATATATCCGATGAGCTTATTTGCATTCGCGACGAGATAAAGTTTGTTTATACCGTTTGCATTATACATACAGCCTCACGAGATTAATAATAAGTGATTAATATAAGTTTTTAAGACCGTCTATATATGTAATCGCGTCCACGACTACAAAAGTTTTCCACTAGTCTCGATCTCCTCGCGTCTCTACAATTGGGGTGCGTTCTTGAATGCAATTCTGCTATGTTCAACTGAATCCGAAAATATTCGAGATACATCCGCGTCTGTAAGCGGCTGAAATGGGCGTTCTTATATTTGAGGCTGCTCGCGGTTCAGGGTTTAGTTTTCACACAAATCTACTGTGATAAGGGTTATTTCGTTATCAAGACGGAAGAAATGTATCAGGCGGAAAGAATCGGATGTACCGTTGGCAATTTAAGGAACCTACTAGCAGTGGACAGTCACAAGTAAAAGAACGCATATGTGGGAAGATCCGCACTCAATAACGCATCCTCATTGTGTTACGAATCTATCAATAACACTTTTCTTTTTTGTTCATTTTTTTGGTCAAATCCACTGGAACCGTAGTATCTTCAGTTCCAGAAAAATATATAAAAAGTAATACTCAAATTAATCGGTAAAAAAATTAATCGATTGCATGACCGGTATTTACCGCGCTATTGGAAACTCGTACTCGTTGAACGTTCGTTTGTCGCCTCAAATCGCCTCACGTCGCTGCGCGTTCCGTTGTCGATCAATTCGGATCTCCGGGCTGCCAGGAATCGTTGAGTCCTGCGGGCTTTAAACTCGAAGGGCCGTTGTCGCTTTATCGCCGATCGCGTCTGCCTCGCTCGCCGCCGCGAGCTCAATGTGCCTCCGACGATGTTCGTGCACCGAGTAGCTCTCCTGTCTCAACTTACGCTATACTTCCCGTTTCTCAGATACATATACATATATAGTATATATATATAGCAATATATATGAAATTTCTTCCCTGCATATATATACATATATGCCTCACCTTACGCTATACTTCGCTTTTCTCGGATACATATACGTATATATATATATATATGTATATTTATATATGTATAGGTTTACATGGTGCGTCGTCACTTTATTAGTATGACGTGGCAATCGTCGCCGGCAGAGGACGGGAGAAGCGACGAATGCACACACAGTGTGAACGGCTCCGAGGCCCCCATTAAATCGTGTTAATAATAATAATGGCTGCTTGATCCCCAGCGGGAACCCGACGGCTACGACATCGGGGCCGTCGGCACGAGGGAACTGGGACACGCCGCTGTCCGTTGCCCACCATTTGTACTATATCTGTCCGTCAATCTCTTTCTCTCTATCCGTCCATCTGATGCTTTTTGTCGAGCTTCGCTGTACAGCCTGTATTACACCCCCGTAAGAGTCGTCCTGCACTTCTTCGCCAGTCCACCGTTTCATTGATCTTTCACGTGAACGCAGCCACACACGGTTCATGTCGAATCACCAACCGGCAATTTCAGCGGTCAATCTTCGGTCTTGAACAAATAGGCGATTTTTTGGAAGACTTCAATTCTGAAACCCTTGATTTTTAATTTAATTTTTTTACGATTCATATGTCTTCCGTTGAATTATTAATGTTTTTAAAACATTTCTTCATTAGTGTAGCGAAATCGCGTTATTAATGTTTTTTTTATTAAATTTCTTCATCAAGTGTAGCGAAATCGCGTTATTAATGTTTTTTTTTTTTCATTATTTCTTCATCAGCGTCGCGAAAATGTAGTTAATCGTGCGCCGATCGGTCGGTCGTGTCAACGAACCTCGGTGGAGAGATCGCAGGGCGGTAGATCGACGATTTTTTAACGGCCTCATTTGCATTTCTTCGCGTATTACTTCCGGCTCGGTGGGGTTTAGTCGTGGGTGTTTTTTTTTCTCATCGTCGTCTCCGGCGCCGCGCCGGCAAGGGGGGGGCGACCTGCGTGAAACGGGAAAATTTGCGTGCACCGGATCCGATTCCTCGATCACGTGAGAGCCTCGTGTGTGATTGCGACGGAGATTGTTTATTTTTCATTATTATTTTTCAACCAAGTAGACTCGAGACACGAGAGAGTTTCGCGGTCCGAGTGTCGCCGGCGAGGATCGAAGCGAACGAGCGTTAAGGAAGAGAGGAAGAAGGAGGAAGAAAAAATAAGACGCGTTACGGGTTTCGCAAAGGAGAAGAAGAGATTGAATCGGCCGCGAGCGTGCAGACGCCACGGCGCGGCTCCTTAACGAGGCGTAATATACGAGTTAACGACGCGAGAAGAAGACTCGGAGTCATCGGCGAGCCCGGCAGAAGAAGACGAACGAGACCGGAGGATCATCTCTTTCTCATGGTGCATCGGACTGTGCGTTGATATACTCGTATCGAGGGACACGCAGAGGAAGCGAGAGGCCCCTAGCAACGATCCAGAGTCTCGTCAATCGAGATGTCTGCTCCGACAGTCAGTGTTGAAGACGACATCTTCAGCATTGGCGCGCCAGAAATGGGATACACCGTTATCCGAATCAGACCGAGCCGATATAGTCTTCCGCGGTGGTTTCTTCTTTACAAATTTTCCGCGGGCCCTTACGATGGTACAAAGTCTTCTCAACCGAGAAGTTTGCTTCGATAGTCAATGTTGAAGACGACATCATCAGCGTTGTCGTTGCCATAAATACGGTTGCTTGGTCCGTTAAGGAATAATGTGCAACACAACTGGGCAAATACCCTAAGTACTCGAAGTATGTATTGAAATATCAAGTACATGAAGTACATATTGAAGTATCAAGTATTTATAGTACATATTGAAGTACCAAGTACTTGAGTGCTGACGTATTGTCTACCGGCAGACCAGAATTGCCGAAGTTCCGAGTGCTCAGCACCGACTCAGTACTCGATGCTTCAACACGTGCTTCAAGTACTCGAACTACCGAGCGCTGGTTGGGTCTCGAGTACTCGCGGCACCGAATCACCGAAGATCCGAGTACAGGGCACTCGGTACTCGACCCTTCAAAACGCGCCTCAAGCACTCATCGCATTCCAGCTCCGTACATAATCTTCAGGATCGGCGACGATCGTTCCGAGTGCTCGTGCACGTGCACTCTCATCCTCGAACCGCCGCCTCGACCGTACTCGTGACCAGCGCTCGTTCAGGGACTCGGCGGCGGAGCCAAGGTACATACAGACGTACCTAACACACATCGATGTCCATTAACGCGTTACACACGGAGTGAACACTCCAGCGTGCCCGGCTCTGGATCCCTACTGGCTGAAACTGATGCAGAGGAGGCGGAGAACGGACACCTCGGTGTCTCGGGCACTCGGTGCGTCGGGTTATCGCGTTGCATTCTGTCGTGGCCTCCCTCTCGAGCGGTCCGGTGTCGTCTCTCCCGCGGCTCTCTCCGGCTCTATTCCAACCGAGCGGAGTCCAGCCACCTCGGGCGGCCCGCTTCAACGTCGCCGTCCCGTCGGTTCTTTTCTTCCTCCGGCATCATTTACAACTCAGAGCGCAAAACGCGAGGAACCCGTCCCGACCCACAACGACAAGCGGAACAAGACAATTGACAAAGTTAGGGTGAAGAAAACCAAATAACAAAAAAAAAAAAAACTAAGAAAAATCAAGGGACAATTATCGGAAAAGAAACCGGAGTTTTCGATAGAGGAGACAATATTGTATGCAATATTGAGTGATAATCAATATGACAAACGAACGAGTGTGAGAGCGGAGCGAAGGAAGAAGAGAAACCAACAACATCGACGAGGCAACGTAAAACAACTCGAAGAGAGTATAAATGTATCCGAAGTGGGAAGGGCTGATAGTGCCGAAAAGCGATAAGAAGAAGATCACGAATAGTGTGACGGTACGACATCTACGAAGTATCCCGCGGTCGCGCGATTTCTACGCGCCGATCGGATTATAATTTAATATATATATATATATATATACACACACACATATATACGTATAAAGAAATAATTAAAAAATTTTAAAAAATTACGTAACAAAGGTAATATGAAGTATAAAATTAAATAAAGAATATTACGAGTACGGGTGGAAGAAAAAGAAGAGGAAAACTGTATACCAAGATTAGCAGTGCGAGTGCCCCAACTGTGATATATTTCAAAGTGATACATACCGTAATACATTGCCCTCGTTCTTCTTCTTGTGAATGCGTCCAATCTCGAGATACTAAGTAAGTTTCGTTGTTTTTATTTTATTGTTTCATTTCTCTCTCTCTCATTGCTCAGTAACGTCGGTAAAGTAGTTTCCTTATTTTATCGTATCGTCGAAAATTATTGATATTGATATTGATATTGATATTGATATTGATATTGATATTGATATTGATATTGATATTGATATTGATATTGATATTGATATTGATATTGATATTGATATTGATATTGATATTGATATTGATATTGATATTGATATTGATATTGATATTGATATTGATATTGATATTGATATTGATATTGATATTGATATTGATATTGATATTGATATTGATATTGATATTGATATTGATATTGATATTGATATTGATATTGATATTGATATTGATATTGATATTGATATTGATATTGATATCAATGATAATTATTTGACTTATTATTGTATTGTCATTTAAAAAAAAAATGTTATTCGGCATGCGAAAGCCCCTGAGCGCGTCGCCAGTAGGTGCGATCCATTAGAGTGCAATCGAGTTGTCGCGCATTGCACTCGGTGCACTCGCGGACAACCGGGAACCACGCGACGGGTCCGTGCTCTGGCTCTCCCGCGCTCCTCGACTGGTCAGACAATAATTTCCCGTTCGAAATTGCGGTGGTTGCGGTGCGCTCGGCAGTGCACCGCGTTGCACCTCTGATACGATGGAGACTCCTTCAGCGCGCCGTAATTTAATGCCGTTTCTATTTATAGAACTTCGGAATCGCTCCGGCCCTTTTCTTATCCTCAAGATAAAAAACAAAAAATACCAAACACATTATCATTTTTTTTTTTTTTTTTTTTTTTTTTTTCATACCGTACATGATTGTGCATATCTTCATGGACGCGGTGCAATCTCGGTTCTATTAATAGAACGCATCACGTAAAACCCTCGTTACCGAGTTAAATTGCACGAAGTGAATCATTGCTCTTTAACACACGCGTATCAATCATCGGCCCTGTCCGCGGTGTCCGAAGGTACGAAACCTTCGCCGAAGAGAGGAAGAAACATTTCTTAACAGTCCCGGAAGGACTCCGCGTTGTCTTCTGCGGCGAGAGATCGTCTGATGCGCAATTACACAGTAAACAAAAGCTTGTACTTTTTACAACAACTCATTGTCCACAAACGTCCAAAATCTTTTAATTGCTAATTTTTGGATCGCCCCATCCGGCTTCTAGTTTTGCAAACAAAAGTACAAACTAAAATTGTTAATAACACGGGAAATATTTATTTATTAAATATATAGGGGCAGGGTCCATTTACAGGGGTCCAAGCATAGAATACAATTGCGAGAGTCGTATAATACGCATTTGCACATAGTTTCTAGAACAAAATTATTTATTTATTTATTTATCAACGGGCAATGCCCTTTTGCACATTCAGGCAGTCTTTATAATTTGAAACATTCAATAAAAGTACGTATTAAATTCACACATATAAGTATTTGAAATTTGATAACATTCGATAAAGGTATATATATGATTGTGATCAACACATTGAGATTTCAGTGACTGATCTGGTGTGCCGCGATACGATAAAAAAAATACTAGAAAATAACTACAGGACTAACAGATTGTAGCGTCAAGTCTGGGCAACAAAAAAAAATATATAAGGACAAGTTTGTACACTCGAGCCTTAAGGAACGAGTTTGTAACTTGTTTGACAAAATTAGTTTCACGAAACTTCGTATTGCTATTTTACGAAATAATTTTTTTACTGTGTACACTGTCGTTGCAGTCGCTGGACAATTCTTTCCCTCTGGCGATTTGCGCTATCCGTCGTTTTACGATCGCCCACCCTCCGCTCCGTTCGCCGTACCGCGAACACACACGCGCTCGCGCGCTCGTCGAGTAGCCCAGCTGCATCATCATCTTCCCCGGTGCTACTGTCACGAGGCTCGTACATGCGTGTCCCGGTAATTCGATGACTATCTCGTTGCGAGGCCTCCTCACGGTGCGTGCCTCGGGCGTACTGTGACGATGCGCCGAGAGAGGAAGACCCGGAACGATAACCCGAACGTTCACCGCACCTTAAAGGCGACCTTTTGCGAATTCGGGAGGGAGCTTAAACTTCGTTGCCCTTGAATCTTCGGTTCGATTGAATTTTATCTGTGAAGTTGCAGTCGTTTGTCTTCCGCAGGGAAGCTACGGAACACCCAGAAGAATAAGCCGAACTTTCATGGCGAGTCCAGCGCGTTGCGCACGGAGAAATAAAAATTGTTGGGACAACAAGAATTTTGTTACCATAACTGATTTACCTGATTAGCATAGGGACAATAAAATATTTTGCTGTGGCAGCAAATATTTTACTGTTGCAAGAAATATTTTGCTGTGGCAGCAAATATTTTACTGTTGCAAGAAATATTTTGCTGTGGCAGCAAATATTTTTGCTGTGGCAGCAAATATTTTTGCTGTGGCAGCAAATATTTTTGCTGTGGCAGCAAATATTTTACTGTTGCAAGAAATATTTTGCTGTGGCAGCAAATATTTTTGCTGTGGCAGCAAATATTTTTGCTGTGGCAGCAAATATTTTTGCTGTGGCAGCAAATATTTTTGCTGTGGCAGCAAATATTTTTGCTGTGGCAGCAAATATTTTGCTGTTGTAACAAATATTTTGCTGTGGCAGCAAATATTTTGCTGTGGCAGCAAATATTTTGCTGTGACAGCAAATATTTTGCTGTGGCAGCAAATATTTTACTGTTGCAACAAATATTTTGCTGCAGCAGCCAAATATATTTGCTGCCACAACAATAAATTATTAACGAACTACATTTTGTTAGAGAAACAGAACAATTTTTCTCGGTGCGCACCGAGTGGCGCGAATTCGAGACGGAACTTAAAGGCGACCTTTTGGGAAATCGAGAGGGAACTTAAGCTTCGTTGCCCTTAAATCTTCGGTTCGATTACATTTTATCTGTGAAGTTGCAGTCGTTTGTCTTCCGCAGGGAAGCTACGGAATGCCCGGAAGGATAAGTCGAACTTTCATGGCAACGCGAGCGCGTTGCGCACCAACCAAAGGCCTGTTGCCAGACCTTTCGAGAATTCAACACGGATTTTAAGCGTCGCTGCCCTTAAATCTCTGCGATTAAATTTTATTTGTGACGTTGTAATCAGCCACCTTCCGTAACTTCGCTATATCTTCGATCCGTTGATCTCCGGTCTCGCGGTTTTCGGTTATTTCTATATCTCGGCTTCATCTATTTCTTCCCAAGTCTGACAATGCGCCGAGAGAGGAAGACCCGGAACGATAACGCGAAATTTAATCACACCGCATTGTCACAACACAATTGTCATGTTGCGATTGTTACGGCATGATGTTTCCTTGTGGAACGGTGTTCCTTAGGCTTGCAGTCTTGCAAGCCTAAGGAACACCGTTCCATAGCGGTTCATAGCGTCTGCTATGAACGAATCTGTCTATTTACTCCCTCGAGCGCGTTGCGCACCTAAGGTAAACGGCCCAGTTTCCGGCGCTGTCCCAATTACCGCCATCGAAAGCAATTAATACTAATAATAAAGAGTAAAATTATCTATACTAGTAATAATAGTTTTCGCGTAATACAAAAGAAAGTGACGGCATGTTGAAGAGCGGATTTTACTCTTGATTAATGCCGCAATACGTATATTTTTCATAAAATGTTCCACTTAACCATTGAAGATGGTGGAAACTGGGTCGCTAAACTAAAGGTGACGGAAACTGTGCCGCTTACCTTACCAGACTTACACGACCTCTTGTGAATTCGACACGAAGCTTAAAAAACGTCGCTGCCATTGAATTTTCCTTCCGATTACATTTTATCCCTGAAGTCGCAGTCAGTTCTCTTCCGCAGCTTCGCTATATCTTCGATCCGTGGATCTCCAATGCCGCGCTCTTCGGTATCTTCCGTTTCTTCTATTTCTTCCCGAGTCCACCGCGCACATCGGACAATCGATACGAACGATGAACAGTGAATCCGGAGAGACGACGAAGCGGAAGCTATTGGGATGGTTGGGCTTCTGTGCGGATCACGAGGCGAAGAGAAGACTTGTGTATTTGAGTTAAGGTGATTCGAGTTAAGGTGCTCAGTCGGTAAAGAAAACTGTAACGGATATCGTTTCGAGATAGTAGTCCTGGTACAAATTCTAGAGCTTCAAATCGGCGCCTGATTAATCTGTGAGTGGACACTGTCGGGACCTTATCAGGAGCCGATCTTGAGTGTTAAAATTTCCAGGGCAGCTGAGGAAAAGGAAAATTGTCTTTCCCTGCGCCAAGATTATTTTTTTTCCTCGGCTGTTAGTGCTCTTGGAACAACATTACAGATTTCAATCAAGGAGTTGCAGATTTCAATCAAGGAGTTGCAGATTTCAATCAAGGAGTTGCAGATTTCAATCAAGGAGTTGCAGATTTCAATCAAGGAGTTGCAGATTTCAATCAAGGAGTTGCAAATTTCAATCAAGTCATTGCAGATTTCAATCCACTCATTACAGATTTCAATCCACTCATTACAGATTTCAATCCACTCATTACAGATTTCAATCCACTCATTACAGATTTCAATCCACTCATTACAGATTTCAATCCACTCATTACAGATTTCAATCCACTCATTACAGATTTCAATCAAGTCATTGCAAACTTCATTACCGACGACGGTATTTCACACCACCTTCATCAGCCTGAAATAGCGATGGTCGAGGCCATGAAGGACATTTGAAACACCTTCCCCCCCCCCCCCCCCCCACCCGTGTTCAGTTCGTATCAAAAACTGGAATCAACTTTTTTGACGGATGCTAGCATATACGATCACCAGAAAAGTCTCATCGAAAGCTGACGTGGCATCCGCCTTCGATGACACTTTCCGAGTTTCCACCGTGAGTGAGATCGGGCCGAGATGTACTCTGAACTAGTGGAACAATTATAGTAGACTCAAAATTCACTTATGGGATTGGCTGTTGACTAGAAAGTTTCGAATTAACTAAAATTTTGACCCTAGTTCAAACTCGATTCAGTCTGTTCTCAGTGCCGGTGGAAACTCAGTAACTTTTATTTTGGCTTTAGATACCACTGAAAACAGTTGATTACAGTTGTCATTACCGACCGTAGTATTTCCACCTGCTCTTAAGGCGAGCTGAAACAGACTCAGTCGATAACAAAAACTGTAACGAATGGCATTCGGAGATGAAAGACATTTCGCGAAAAAGCGTCGCATTAGCTGATGTAGAATTCAATATCGCGTCCGATGATACTTCGCATTTACCCCAAATGGAGACCATTTTTTTTTTGCATGCCACTGATTCAAGAAAATGCAACTACATCTCTCACACTCGTATGTCACGTGCTACATCTTTCAACCTTAAAAGGAAGTGAAACCGCTGTGCGTGCGAGAGAGGTAGTTGCAATTTTCAAATTAATTTTATTCAATGGTGATAATTTTTTGGAGAAAAAAATGAATTCGGGCCGGATGCGAAATTACCGTGCGCATCCGGCTCGAATTGACTTTTTCCTAAAAAAAATTAGCACCCTTGAGAAAAGTTCATTACAGTTTTCATTACCGACAGCGATATTTCACTTCCCCTTAACGCTGCTCAACGAACCGTGAAAATCGTTGAAGATATTGGCGAATGCTTCTCATCGATGTCGATATCGATGACAATCGGCAGTGCAGCTCGCCGGATTTCAAAAGATTACCGAAAAAAACGAGAACGAAGCCTTTCTGACGTTCCTTATCGACACTGCACATCCGCGTCTCTCCGCTCATTTGGTATCTTCCATCGCGTACCCGTGAGACGCCTGCAAACAAGCGCCGAACTCGTGCACTTGTTTCAACGCCTACTTTTATCAGCGATCGCTTCCCCCGAGCGAAGCTACGTGTCGACTCATCGTCGAACGAAAGAAACTCGTTCTCGATGATAATATGTTTAATTTAACGATTTCTCCAGCGCACACATCGATCGCGCGATGTGTTGACACGCGCCCGAGCGGGAAGGCCGTTCGGTTAGGTCGACCGGAAGAGGCGCGAAGGAGGGAAGAAATGGGCGGATGAATGGAGGAAGAAACGCGAAGACGAACGGGGATCGACCGTCGTCTTCCCGACGCCTGCGATTGATTGACGCGCAGCTTAAAAAGCTATATCGGTACGCCGAAGCCATGGACATTAGCGTCCATATGACATAAAAAATTTATTATATCTGCTACTTTGTCTGCATCAATAATATTATAAAAAATAATAGAGTATCTATGAACGTTTTCGCAATTAGATTGAACCGATTTAGTTCAATCTAATTGCGAGTACTTTAGTGTAGATTTGACTTCATTTTTACGACAATTAGGTTAGGAAACGTCATTTGACCCAAAAGCGTTTACTTTGATCGCAGTTCTATCGAACATTAGTCCGGTGATTGGCGAGTCCGTAGTACATAATATGTTTTTTCTATCATTGATCTAAGTATTTTAATCCTCGATTTGAAGATAATTTTCGCCAGCTCTTCCGTAAGCGCCGTGTAAAAAGACCGATTTTCAACATCTAATTATTTATTCAAATGGTCGACAATTTTGGACAACTAAAATTTGATAGTTAAATTACAACGTGTCAAAAGTTTATGCACATGACTTTGGATTGCCTTCGCGACATAACTACCTTAAGGTAGCTATGTCGGTACGCCGGAGTCATAGACATCAGCGTCCATGTATGACATAAAAAATTAATTCTACCGAACATTAGTCCGGTGACTTCACTTTTTTGATTGCGCATAAATTCTTGATTGATTCGCATGTCCGCAGTACTTAATATTTTTTCTCTATCTTTGATCTAAGTATCTTATTTCTCGATTTGAAGATCAATTTCGCCAGCTCTCCCGTAAGCGCCGTGTAAGAATACCGATTTTCAACATCTAATTATTCATTCAAATGGTCCATGAAAGAGTCCGAGATTTTGTACCACTAAAATTCGATAGTTAAATTACAACGTGTCAAAAGTTTATGCACATGACTTTGGATTGCCTTCGCGACATAACTACCTTAATTGACTTCGTTACTTCGATTCTCATCGTCTTTGTTCTATTTCCCGGTAGAAATCATCGACCGGAATAGAACGCGAGCCCGACGAACAAAGTTCGAACGGACACGGCCCTGCCCTCTGACGGATGAAAACGAATCTATAAAAAAAAAATTCAGAAAGCGAAAAAAAACATTTGTAAAAAAACGTAAAGCGGCGCGAGACTCCTCGATCATCCCCAGCGGTTCGAGACAACGCGCCGTCAACATCGGAAGAAAATCGTTCGCTCATGATTTATATTTAAACGAAAGATATCTAAATATAGAGCCGAGAAACTCTCGGAGCCTCCCTCGCGGTTGCGACCGGTTGCGGCGATCGTCGGGAATGCGCGGTTCGCTCCGGCCCCGCAGGCGCCACGCTGTGCAGCTCGCTCGACCCGCACTGTCTCTCCCTCTCTCTGCCTCTCTCGTTCCCAATCTATTCAATAAGCCACGATAAGTGAATAAAAAGCCGTTTTAAAGTTTTCCATCAAGCTCGGCCTCCGCTCGTGTTACGTCTCGGAAGAGCCGCGAGAGACACGCGCGGAGAGAACGATCGCCTTTTTGCACTTTTTCTTCTTCCCCTCTGATTAGGCCGCGCGGTTATCTTCTCGCGCCGAGCGTGGACACTCGTGCAGAAGAGCGGCCCCGATCGACGCCATTCTCGTGCCCTCCGCATTCCGATAAAACGACTGATAATTAGCGCTCAATTAATCCGGCAGATCGTCAAGACGATCCGGATTTCTTCTTTTCTTCTTTTTTTTTAGTATCTTTCGGGCGATTCACCAAAGTCCGCCGGTACAATGAACTCCGCCGGTCGATAGGGCGACTCCTGAGGCTGGCGGACTGATAAAAATACGATTTAATCGGCTACAAATTCGGGCAGGGACGTTACAAATATTTCGTTTGTGCAGCTGAAAGATTCGTTGGTTCGAGGAAATTTTTTTAAAATAAATTCAGTAAAATATTTTTGACACATTAAAATATTTTGTTCCGCCAAGAAGATATTCATTTGAACGTACCTGCTCGAATCTCAGGTTCATTGGATCGCTTTTTTATCAGTGCAATGCGAGAAATAACTGCGTTAAAATGTACACGGTTGTTGCACACCGAACAATTGTGGGCTTGTCAATTAAATAATTTTTTTTTTGTTCTCTTTGAATTCAATCATACCAGTTGTATGCGTAAAAACTTCAGAGTTTTGGTTAACTGGAAATTCGAGCAGCTTTTTTTTCACAATGGACAAAGTCACGAGATCGTTCGCCAGGGCGGAGAAGAGTCAACTGCGTAATTGTATTTTTGAAATTTTGTTCACACGATCGAACAAAAGTTGGAGACAACATAGATTCCAAAACGATCTCGATGAACGTTCGAGATACTAACGGGACACGAAGGACACTCGAATGCGATTATTGAACACCGATCTATATTTCTGTCAATTAAATTTTGATTAATTTTTTTCAATTAATTCAACTATGCCAGTTTTATGCATAAAAACTTAATAGATTTGGTCAAATTCGACCAACTTTGTTTTTCCACTATCACCAAAGTCGTAAAATCGTTCAGCAGAGCAGTGAATAGTCAAGTGCGAAATTCTGTGAGAAAAAAAAAAAATATCATTCCAAAAATGTTTTCCCAGTATTGATAAAAATTGGAATCGTCGTAAATTCCAAACCCATTTCGATGAACATGTGAAACACGAACGGGGCAAATCGCGTGTTATCGAAGTCGAATCGAATACGAGGGCGAAGAATTTCTCAATTTTCATTTTTTTTCCATTAAATTCAATTATACCAGTTTTATGCATAAAAACTTGATAGATTTCCTAAAATTCGACGAGTCTTCTTTCCTTACAATCGTCGAAGAGACGGGTTCGTTCGGCACAGCCGTGAAGAATCAACTACGAAATTCTATAAAAAAAAAATCGTTAGAAAAATGTTTTGCACGATCGATAAAAATTGGAATCGTCGTAGATTTCAAAGCGATCTCGATGAGCGCTCGAGACACTAACCGGGCAAATCCCGTGTTATCGAAGTCGTTTCGAAAGCGAGGGCGAGGAATTTGCGCGTCGGGGAGTCTCCGCCGCCAAGGAAAACAACGATAGTTCGCTGTTACGCGTAAAAAGTAGCACGGTCGTCATAATTATCGATAAAAGTGTCGGGCGGCTCGCGCTGGCCGGGACAAAATGGCGACCCTCGTGAAAATATACAATAGCGCATGATATACGACCGTTTGTGCTCACCAACAGCGAGCGCGCAGCATATTTACCGATAAAGAAAATTCGTTTGTTCTTCGCGAAGAATATACACTTCACCCTCTTCCATTTAACATTTTTTATTTTATTAATTAATTATTTTTTTTTTTCGTATTTTGTTTCAGATGTCCTCGTATCAGTCGAATTTGATCGTGTATCTGGTGCTCGTTGCGGCGTTCGTCGTACTACACCTGGCCCAAGCACAGTCGGACGTGTATCAGAAGAGCGAATCAAAGCACAAATACTGCGGCAAACATCTATCCAACGCCCTACAGCTTCTATGCAACGGCGTATACAATTCGATGTTCAAGAAGAGTGGCCAGGGTTAGTATTTGAAATAAAAAAAATATATATATATATATTGAAGATGAAAAGTAGGGATGTGCGAATATTCAAAAATGTTAATAATTCATCATGAATGGAATATAAATAATTCGTATTTGAATATTCAAAATATTCGAATAAATTGAATGATTCAAAATACTTGAATAATTCGAATAGTTTGGATACTTCAATATATTTGGATAATTAAGAATGTTCGAATGATTTTAATAGTCTAAATATTGCAATTAGATAAACGAATTATTCCAATAATTAGAAATATTGATTTGCGGGCAGAGCTGAGCAGTATTTCAAATACTTGATGTACTTTAGGTATTTTAAATACGTATTATAAGTACCCAAATACTTTTCTGGCATTTTAAGTACTTTTCGGGCCCTTTCGGTACAAAGTGCAAAATACTTTTGCGTCTACTCCATGTGGATGGAATGCAATTCTATCAATTCGCGATAAACAACGCGAATTGATTTATAACAGAATTTGTTGTACACGTTTAAGCTTTGAAAAAGGGAATAACTTGCAACCGAGCCTAAGTTCTTCAGCTCTGTAATAGTCAAAATTCTTCATTAAATGAATGCAATTTTTGTGCTCAGTTTCATTGCAATCGGAATTTCATCATTCGAATATTCAATTCATAAAAATTATTCGAAATATTCGAATTATTCAAATCTCTGAATATTCAGTTTAAATTTTGAATTGAACATCAATATCCATTTCAATTAACTTCAAACGGTATTCGCACACACCTAACGAAAAGAAGAAATATATTTAATTTTTAATTGTTATTAAATTTTTCTTCGCTTTCAACAGAGATGGAGATGGATGACTACCCATACGCTTACGACTACCCACTCAGATCGAGATCGAGCGCGAACGCTATGATGGGACGTTTCGGCGGTGCGAGATTTCGTCGTCAGACCCGCGGTGTTCACGATGAATGTTGCACCAAGGCGTGCTCCCTCGACGAGTTGACAAGCTATTGCGGACGTTAAGACCGAAGGAAAATGAAACAAACACACGGAGCGAAGAGATAATACAAACGAAAACACAACTCACGCGCTTCACCGACACCGCACGACCTCCCACCACGAAAAAAAGGAAGAAAAAAAAAACAAAAAAAAAATTAAACAAGAATCTGCTGAAGAAAAAAAAAACTTTGCAAAAAAAAAAAAACAGAATAATAATTTCTTGATCTCACTCTCGGCCTCGCGTAAAATGGAAGAAATAAATTATTACTCTACTAGGATTGTCGGTGTAATTATAGTGGAGCAAAAAGAAACATCGCAAAACTCTCTCACACACACAACGCACACACAGATTTCGTTGAATAATTATCTCAATCGCCCGAGCTTATAGGAACGATTTATCCGTACGAATAATTAATTGTGATCTCGCCGGTCCGCTAATCGACGGTCCGCTGGTGCGAATTTATTATTTCTTCTCTTAATTTCTCTTTCTATTTCTCTTCTCACCCTTACGCAAATATGTGTTAAACTTTCGTCTCTTCTCTTCCGTGTCACACCGCCCTCGAGCCGCACGCATATTTTCTAACTCCAAAACTATGTATACGAGTATTGACGAACGAATTATCGTGAATCCAGAGTATACGAAACCGTAGATTAACGCGTTTATTATTATTATATTACTTAGCTTTTATACTATCAAAAAATACCGTACAGTTACTACGTATATATATATATATTTTATTCCGTCGCGTCGGAGGCTGCGGACAAGGTTGATTTTTCTTGTGATTGTGAATTTCCATTTTTGTCGTTGTTTTTCTTCTTTTTTTTTAATCGTAACACTATCCGATGTATCGATGCGCAAAGACGAGAGTATTACAGTGATTCAATTTATCGTGCTGTTTAGATTAATTACTAAAGTGTATACAACTTCATCTATATATATATATATATATATATATATATGTATATATACATATATATATACATATACACATATATATACACACACACAGACACACACACACACACACACACACACACACACATATACATATATATGTTCACTATGTTATACGTTTCGTTCGAAGATTCTTCTCTTTTTAATATCTTCACGGCTTGTCCTGCCTCGTTGCTTGTCCTGAGAAACTCTTTTACATCCCCGGCGCTTTCGTAGATCTCTAACATATTTTTTTTTTCGTTTTTACTTCTTTTCATACCCAACAGCCACGTGTACGAAAATGTTTTCATTCATGCGCTCTCTTGCGTTTCGTTTTACGAAGTAAATAAAATTCATTCAATGGTGATTATACTCAATGATATCGTTTGATTGCGCGCTGCAGACTTCCCGCAACGCAGACTCGCTCGCACCGTCGCAGCTACATCGAATCCTTTATAAATAATTTATTATAATTAGATAAATATTTCGTCATCGTTACACCAGCCGAGCGCAGCGTCTCGATCCTCATCCTTCGTCCTCGTCTTCTTTCTCTTTTCTTCTTTTTTCAGCGACTCTGAATTTTTTCATTTTTTCTTATTTTTTCATCGACTCTGAATTTCTTCATTTTTTCTTCTTTTTTCATCGACTCTGAATTTCTTCTTTTTTTCTTCTTTTTCCATCGACCTTGAATTTCTTCATTTTTTCTTCTTTTTTCGTCGATTTTGAATTTCACCTTCTTTTCTTATTTTTTCATCGATTTCGAATTTCTTCTTTCTTTTCACCGATTTTGAACACGATCGACCGTTGCGTCGTGAAGCGCGCATGCGCACGCGAATCGCGTAAAGATACACGTCTCGCACACGATACTATTACTTTCCGGAATGGAGAGGGTGTGTTTCGTTCTTGGGAGGGATTGACGCTTCTCGCAAACGAGACGCGCACTGTCCGTCCCGAGAGGCTGTACTTTTTATTATATAGGCCATGTGATTTGTATGAAAATGTACTTCAATTTAGAAATTAAAAGAAAGTTGATCCCGAGCGATGGAAGACTATTTTTTAACATACCCTGTTCAAGCGGTTGCGACATTGCGAATTATATGAAATATCGACGTGACCGAGCTATATTAGGACCGCGAGCGTTCGACACGTATCCGCAAATGTTACGTGCCAGGTAAACTTCATAATTCATGCGAAAATGGCGAGAAAAGGCCTCGGACACGTGCTGACACGCGGAGAGAAACTTTCAACGCGGCTATAAAAAATAATAAAATAATAAAAAATAAAAATGTAAATAATAAATACATAAATTTGATGGACGAATAAATTTAAGGCACATTGATTCCGTAAATATTTACAAAACCGACGCTATTGGCAAGCAACTTCGATGAAACGAAATTTTTTTTTTTTTTTCTCAATCACCATCTTTCCGGTTGACTTTGGATTTCTGTTCGGTGCGAAAAAAACTGGAAATACGCCGTCCAAAAGATATTCCGGGACATTCGATTTTTACCCTGAAAATTGGATTCGAGAAGATTTCCAGGGTAAAAAAAGTTAATCACCAATCTTGGATAGTTTCCTGCTTGACCTCGGCCCAAAATTGCGGATTACTGTTCGGTCCGAAAAAAAACGGAAATACGTGGTCATGAAGATAATTCAGGACCTTCGATTTTCACCATGAAAATTGAGTCCCAAATTTCCAGGGTAAAAAAGTTAATCACCAATCTGGGATAGCTTCTTACTTGACCTCGGCCCAAAATTGCGGATTACTGCTCGGCCCGAACAAAAAACTAAAATACGTGGTCCAGAAGATATTTCAGGACCTTTGATTGTTCCCCTGAAAACTGAGCCCCAGAAGATTTCCAGGGTAGACAACATATAATCACCAATTTTTGATATAATCACCAATCTTGAATAGCTTCCATTATCTTTGCGCGAAGATATCGATACGGTCCACGGCAAACTTCATCCATCAAAACGCATCGCATGAAAAAAAAAAATGCAAAATCCCCCACTTGTCTTCCTGCCTTCACCTTCGGTGTCTCGATGGCAGCCGAAGAGGATATACGAGAATTCGAAGAAAAATCAGCGAGCATGGACGATCGAGAGATCGAGTCATCGGGGAGGCAGCCGAGTCATTCCTCGACCTTTCAGTACTTCGACGCAGACCTGAGAAAATTGCTGGTACACACACAACATGTTAAATTAAATGTATGCAAATTGCCACTCGTCGAAGGTCTGGGCTGCGCGCCACGTGGAGAGAAATTTTTTCCCGGAAGCGTGCGTGACACTCGCGCGTGTCACGTAACAATTTTCCGCATGAATATTCCATAAGTTTGCGACATCGACCATCGGCAACGTATCGATTGCCCGCGTAACCCTTTCCCGTCACCGTCCCTTTGCAGTCTGCATTTTTACATCGCTCGACTCGTGCCATGCACTGTCGTACTCGAGCCGGACCTGGACGTTCCTGGACCTTCGGACTCGGCGACGATTTCTTCGTTGACGAAGACGAGTCGCTCGAGCCGGGAGAGAACAGAGGGTCCAGTTCCAATTTAACAATTTAATGAGTTAATTAATTAACTAATAATTAACGGTCGGCTTTTTCGGGAATTTTCAGATGCACTGTCTGAAAAAATTGTAAATTGAATGCACCGGACTGAAAGTTTTTATGCAGAAACTCGTACGGTAAATTTAATGTACTTTTATAGGAAAATTAATGTAAATAATTAAAAGCAAAGTATTTCTAAAGTTTTTAATATACTGTACGTTAGTTTTTGATCACAATCGTATATGAAATTCAACATACCAGTTTATGCATGCAAACTTCCAGTTCCGGTACATTACATTAAGTTTGACACTTCATAAGAATTTTTTTTGCATTGTCTATTTTATCAGAAATTTTTTTAGTGAACATTTTTGTATTTATCGCCACGAAACTGAGTGAATATTTCTATCGATATTATAAAATTGACTCGTGATTTTATTGAATATTGTCTGACAAAAAAATTCCAGCTTTCTTATCTAATAATACATATTAATGCTGGAATTTTTTGTGCCGGGCATTTTCAGGCGTATTATCAGGAATTTATTTCATGGAAATTTTTGTACTTATCGCCACGAAACTGAGTGAATCTTTCTATCGATATTATAAAATTGACTCGTGATTGTATTGAATATTGTCTGACAAAAAAAAGATGCCAGCATTCTTATCTAATAATACATATTAATGCTGAATTTTTTGTGCCAGGCAATTTGAGGTGCTTTATCCGGAACTTTATTAATGAACATTTTTGTATTTATTACCACAAAACTGAGTGAACATTTTTATCGATGTTATAAAATTGATTTGTGATTTTATTGAATATAGTCTGACAAAAAAAATTCCAGCATTCTTATCTAATAATACATAATCAATAACGCATTAATAACAATGCTCGATTTTTTTTGTCACACAATATCGAATCCTTAAGGTGATGCGAGATGCCCTTTGCAGCCTGCATTTTTGAAGCGGCTCAGCTCACGCCGTGCACCACCGTGCTCGGTACGGGTCAATTACAACGATTTCATGGATTAATTAGTTAACTAATAATTAAGGGTAGAATCGTCGTTTTCGGGCATTTACGGGTGTACTATCAGGCATTTTTTTAATGATTTTTTTTGTTGTTTTTATTGCCATGAAACTGAGTGAATATTTTAATTGATATTATAAAATTGATTAGTAATTTTATTGAATACTCTCTGACAAAATTGCCAGCATTATTATCTAATACTACAAAATAATGCTCGAATTTTTTCGCCACACAATATCGAATCCTTAAGGTGATGCGAGCTGCCCTCTGCGGCCTGCATTTTTGAAGCGACTCAGCTCACGCCGTGCACCACCGTGCTCGGTACGGGTCAATTACAACGATTTCATGGATTAATTAGTTAACTAATAATTAAGGGTAGAATCGTCGTTTTCGGGCATTTACGGGTGTACTATCAGGAGTTTTTTAAATGATTTTTTTGTTGTTTTTATTGCCATGAAACTGAGTGAATATTTTAATTGATATTATAAAATTGATTAGTAATTTTATTGAATACTGTCTGAAAAAATTGCCAGCATTATTATCTAATACTACAAAATAATGCTCGAATTTTTTCGCCACACAATATTGAATCCTTAAGGTGATGCGAGCTGCCCTCTGCAGCCTGGATTTTTGAAGCGGCTCGGCTCGCATGCCTCGCACCGCCGTGCTCGAGACGGACTCATACGTTCCTGGAGATTCGGGCTCGGCGACGATTTCCTCGGCGACGAAGACGAGTCGCTCGGGCCCGAAAGAACGCGCGCGGTCCAGCGCAGCCAGCGTAGTCCTTGACCCGAGCCAATTTAACAATTTAATGGATTGATCTTGCAATCAGTGCAATTCCACGCCTGCATGCCGTTCGCTCAGTCATCCAACGTATACGTGCTTACCGGCACAGCGTGCGCTCCTCTCATCCTCGCACCTCGAACTATATAGCTTCACGTATCTTCCATCGTATTGGTCCACTTCAATCGCGTTCGCGTACTACAACGTCGTACTTCGTGCACTCGCTCGAACCGCGCGATCCTCGAAGCTTGACATTGGCCTTGGTCGCGAGAATCCACTCCCACGTGTCCTCAGCCACGCCGCCTCTTCTTCGTAGCTTCCGAGCCGCGACGGCGGCCTCTCAGAGCGTTGTACTTTTCCCCTCCCCGAACGAAGTCACTCTCGAGGCAACGAAACCCGATATGTACGCACAATTGACCCTTCGATGCCCCGATAACGCCCGATAACGCGTCGTATCTTCCCGGCTCGGTGAGAAGAAATGTCCGCGTCAATATCTTCCGCAATTAAGATTCAATGTAATTTGGAAAATGTTTGAAAAAATATTCAGGAACGGTTCAATGCATCCTGGCAAAAGTTTTCTTCGGAGGCTATCGAGTCGCGTATTTTTTTTTTTCTTTTGTTATTACAAAAACAAAAATTTATTAGGTGTAAAGTTTTTGTTAAGTGCATTTTTTTATAAATTAAAGATATGGGTAGGAGTGGAGTTACGATAAAAGTAGAAATAAATAAATTTAATTTAATTGCAAAAGAAAGGGAGACAATTATCTGGAAAAGAACATTTAGCCATATTTGTAATCAGAAGAATGGTCTATGTCGTCTGGACTACGGAGAACTTCCAAATTTGAAAATTACGATAAGTAGACTGTAAAAATAAATCGTAAATTTAGTGGACTGGAACTTGAAATTTGCTTACGTTATTTACATTAAGCAAGTCTCGTGTGAAGTATTTTGACTTAAAAATTGTAAACTTAGGTGTTTCAAATTTTTATAAATCGTAGATTAAGTGTTTTTAACTGTTTCAACTTTTATAACTCGTTACACTGGAGCTCCAATATTTAGGATTTAATAAAACATTGTATTCTGATTCTAGAGGAGAAATTCGTTAAATAAAGTAAATTAATTAATTCGGGAAAATGTCGAGTTGAGAATTTTTAAAACTTTTCTTCTCCGACGGGAGAGTCAATGGGCGATGAAATTACGGCTGAACTTGTCCCAGCCGTAACTTCGACCGCTCGTGAGGTATCTTCTGTACAAGGTATTACGCAATGTTCGCCAATGAGTGTCAATTGATCGCGCAGGTGCAGGTCACCGGACAAACGGATACCGCAGGCATATCCAGGGTCAAGATTAAGGTGGTGACGAAACAAGCCGGTCTTCACAGACTTGCCGACTACACGCCGAGACTGAAGGAACTCGTGCTGGACGGAAGCTGCGTCGATTCGCTCAGAGACCTGGGCTCTTCGCTGAGGCATCTCGAGGCTCTCAGTGTAGCTAGGTAAATTGATGAGTCGTTTAAAACCACACAGAAAAAAAAATTAATTGGGTCAAGAAAATGAGCGCTTGTGAGTGGTTAAACAAATTTTTTGTTGATCGAAGGAAATAATTGTCGTATTTTTTATTAAATAAACGTTTCGATGGCCTGTAAGTTTGATCAACGCGGTGTTCATTTCGATCGACCAAATATTCGTTTCATCACCTATAAGTACACATTTTGTTCACTCAATTGATTTTTTTTCTGTGTACTTTTTTTTTTTTTTTTTTTTTTTTGTTACTATTCTCAAGGAAGATAAAAAGGAAGAAATCCGTATGTTGAAAACAGATGCAGCTTGAAGTCTCTCGATGGATTGTGGGGTTTTCGTAGCTTGAACAGTCTCGTCGCGAGAGGCAATTCCATCAAGGACCCTTCACCCTGCTCCGGAGTCCGGAAGCTCGCGAAGTTGGATCTCGCTGACAACGACATAGAAGATCCTTATACCTTCGCTTTCTTGCGTAGCTGCAAGTATCTGAGAATCCTCGAGGTAGCCGGAAATCGTTTCGACGATTACAGGGATATCGTGACGGTTGGTCTTTGAAAATACTTAGCATCACCGTCGAAAAAAAAAGTTTGAGAATCTAATTATCCGACCGGAAGTGACGTCATGCCGGAAATACGACACTTCCGGTTTAAAAATAAAATTTTCAAACTGAAAGTAACGTATTTCAGGTGTGACGTCACTTTCGGTCAAATAATGAGACTTTAATTCCGAAAGTGACGTGCTTTCGTTATGACGTCACGTCCTGTTGAAAAATGAGGGTTTTCAAAGCGGAAGTGACGTGTTTTCGGTATGACGTCACTTCCGGTCGAATAATGAGACTTTGATTCCAGAAGTATCCATTTTTCGCTATGATGTCACTTCCTGTTGAAAAATGAGATTTTCAAACCGGAAGTAACGTATTTCAGGTATGACGTCACTTCCGGTCGGAGAGTGAGATTTTAAAACCGGACGTGTTGTATTTCCGGTTCAATGACATTTCCGGTCGGAACATGAGACTTTCGAGCCGGAAACGGACGGATACGATTGAACGAATTTTAAAAAATATATATTTTCGCTTACAAGAAAAAAATATATTTTCTCTTATAAAAATGGTATATATTTTATATACACAATGTATTCGCCTGAAAAGTTGGATATTTTTAACAATATATTTTTAATAAATTCTTCGCATATACTTTTATTCATGCGAGCGAACCCGATGACACCATGAAGCGATGCACTTTCAGAGTCTCGTCCCTCAAATCCGAGTCCTCGACGGTGAAGAGATCGAGGAGGTTGGCAATGGAGCCAAAGTGCGCGGAGTCTCCGACGAGGAAAGTGACTCGACGTCGGAAGATGAAGAGATCATCTTCTTTTCAGACGCTGAGGACGACGGCACGTGGCTCGCGAAGAAACGGGAGGAAGCTGATATCGAATTGAGAACGGAAGAAGAAACAGAACGCCGTCCGCGCTCTCAGCAACTGGTAACGAAACGCGTCCGCACCCAGAATAATAATTTATTCGGCGCGCGCCCCGTAAATAAATATTGATTTAGTTTAAAAAAAATATTAATTCCGTTTAAAAAAATATTTATTTAGTTGAAATAAATATTCATTTAATTTAAACGAATATTTATTTAGTTTAAATAAATATTTATTTAGTTTAAATAAATATTTATTTAGTTTAAATAAATATTTATTTAGTTTAAATAAATATTTATTTAATTAAAATCAATATTTATTCAATTTAAATAAATGGTTATTTAAACCAACAAAATATTTATTTGCGGTTGCCCGTCAAATGAATTATTTTTCTGGATGCGGTATTCCTCGGATAATTTGTTTTATCGACGAGGTACATTTCTGCACAGGGTGCGGGGGACGATGGACCAGTCACCCTCGTTTTAAAGGAACGTCGCGAGAGAGGGCTCGAGGACGACGATGTGAAGATACGAGCGTATGAGCGCTGCTTAGACTCTTCTTCCTCATCTATATTCCTGATGACTGCCGAGTTCGATGCCATATCGATGATCGACCGGAGCATGAAAAATGTCGGTCGGTAGATTGCCAAAAAAAAAACTGCGAGGAAAAAGTTTATTTAAGAGGATGCGTCATGTGGTCGCCGTTTCTTAAGGATGCATCACAGGTAGTTTCCCAGCCAAAAGTGAAATTCACTGAGAATTTCAACACAAATGGTATAAAAATCTGAAAAATGTCAACTGTATTAATAAACGTGCCAAAAATATCAATTTTCTTATAATATTGAATATAATATAATAGCAATGTTAAAAACATTATTAAAAAATTGCTATTAAAAAATGTTCAGCGAATAATCAGTAAACCGTTTTTTTCTCTTCTCAAATGAATTCGTTGATTTTCAAGAAGCGACTTGAATTTTTACAGAATTTTCTTACATTTTATTATTTTCCGTTTTGACATTTCTCGCCTCGAAACTTTTCGTGCCACGAAATCGATTTTTCAAATACCCGAAGAACAGAATTTCAAATGTAAGAAAATTCTGAAAAAATTCATATGTATTCTAAAAAATGAAGAAATTAATTTAAAATGAGAAAAACATGTTTTCTGATTTTTGTTAAAACAATTAATTTTCTAATCCCCGGCATTGTTTTTAATTTTAATTTTGCAAGAGACCAAAATTCTCAAAAAAAATCATATTTATAAAAAAAATTAAGGAACTCATTTAAAATGAGAAAAGTTTTTTTTCTGATTTTTGTTAAAACAATTAATTTTCTAATAATTATTATTATGCAAAAAATCAAAGGTCTTGACATAATTAACGCGGCGGATTTTTTTCAAATTCTTGAAATGTCTCCAAATACTGAAATTTTGATCATATTAAACCTTTGGTTGGGAATGTGTGTGCGATCCATCCTTAAAGTCGCGAAAATTATTAATTTTTGCCCTCGTATATCCGGCATCGTTTAAATTTTTTTTTTATTTAAATTTTGCAGGAGACTATAATCGGAGCTCTGAAGCAATGCCCAGCAAGTTGCCAAGCGGACGCGCCGTATGCGGCAACTTGGCCGCGTCTCTTCGGGCTCGCAACTCGTCCAAGAATCCATTCACTCTTCCGACCTCCCGAGCAAGTTTGCCTCAAACATACTTGGTACCAAAATTTTCGTTGCTTTCGGGTGTTTCGGAACGATCGAGCTCTCTTGTAATATCGTCCAAACGTAAACACGCGTAATCAACGGGACCATCGTTCTGGATTTGTAGGTCGAATCCGGCGTCGACGATAATAACGATGCGAGGAAGTAATCACACTCGCTTCCCCTCCCCCTCTCTCCGCCTCCTTCGTATCTGAACTTCGGGGTCTGCGGGAATCCTACGCGAAACAAATGGAAGAAGAAAATAGATCGAGTCTACGGATTTTTTTTTTTTTTTAACCGCTACTTCCGGTATTTATCGTTAGACGGTACTGTATAGCGAAAAGCGTTGAATTGTCAACGAGAAATGGGGAAGACACGAACGTGGGGCGTTTCCTGCGTCACTGTTGATGGGCATTGAAAAAGCATTGAAAAAATATATATATATATATATATATATATATATATATATATATATATATATATATATAACAATATTTCTTCTTTTTTGTTTTCATCGCTATCGCGAAACAGGCGACACGTGACCCGGGATTCTCTGGAACGAGGTAAATGTTGGGTCCGGTTGCAGCTTCGAGCACTGCACTGCCCAACAATGAGACGTCCGAGAGAAAATAATAAAATAAAAATAAATAAATATTTCCTCTTTTTGATTTTATCGTTATCGCGAAACCCGAGACACGTGGTCCGGGGTTTTCCGGAACGAGGCAAATATGGGGTCCGGTTGCAACATCGAGCGTCGCACTGCCCAAACATAAGACCTCCGAGAGAAAAAAAAATAGAAATATGTAAAAAATATTTCTTTTTTTTTATTTTATCGTTATCGCGAAACACGAGTCACGTGGGCCGGGCTTTTCCGGACCGATGTAGACGTTCGGTCCGGTCGCAGCGTCGAGCGCCGCCCAACCACGAGACCTCCGAGAGAAAAAAAATATATATATAAACAAAACAAATAAGGCAGAGTTTCAGATCTGAGTCACAATAAATTGCATAATAATGAGAGGGAATCGAGGGAGAGATATATTGAAAAGCGGTCGGGGGGGGGGGAAGAGCGCTCTCTCGAGAATATACTTCGCACCGTACCCGGCCGTACGTCTCGTGTCTCAGTTATCATTTAAAGAACTGTTTCCCGACCCAGTTACGCTCCCGATGTTTGGTGAAACAACAACTCGAACCAATTTGTTATAGGCGCGAACGTTCGCGCCCCCTCGCCCTCCGCCTCTTCCATACACGCATGTAATTCTCGCCAGTAAATGTGGCCATACGAATGTTAATGTACGAGAGTCGCTGTGTTGCGTACACCGAAACGCGACGAACGGTGCGGTCACGTTAATCGTGTGTACGACGAGCGTGTGTCGACGAAGATACGTATTTCTTCTTTACTCTATTTTCTTCTTCTTCTTCTTCTTCTTCGATCGTTCGTGCGCGAGCCCACGACCTTTACATTTATTGCCGGTTCTCGAGACGCCCGAGCGTCGGTTTGATTGATGATCGAAGCTTTTTGCCTTCAAAGGTATCTTTCGAAACGATGAAAAGCCGCTTCCGGGTCGGAGAGTCCATTAATCCTAATCGCTTGTGTTATTCCGACCGGCAAGGGCAGACGAGTTTGCATAACTGACTATTGCTGTGTACATCCTTGAAATTACACAACTCGGCGCACTGTTTGTATTAACAAAATTATTGCTATTCAATATCGGTGGGCGAAGTACCAAAAATACTTCGAGTGCAAAGTCTAAACTATCGAGTACTTTCTTTACTCGAACCTTTACCTTTTGCACTCGAAGTATTTCTGAAGTACTTTCTGTACTCGAAGTATTTCTCAAGTACCTTTTGTACTCGAAGTATTATTAAGTACTTTTTGTACTCGAAGTGTTTCTCAAGGACTTTTTGTACTTGAAGTATTTCTCAAGTACTTTCTGTACTCAAAGTATTTCTCAAGTACCTTTTGTACTCGAAGTATTTCTGAAGTACTTTCTGTACTCGAAGTATTTCTCAAGTACCTTTTGTACTCGAAGTATTATTAAGTACTTTTCGTACTCGAAGTGTTTCTCAAGTACTTTTTGTACTTGAAGTATTTCTCAAGTACTTTCTGTACTCAAAGTATTTCTCAAGTACCTTTTGTACTCGAAGTATTTCTGAAGTACTTTCTGTACTCGAAGTATTTCTCAAGTACCTTTTGTACTCGAAGTATTATTAAGTACTTTTTGTACTCGAAGTGTTTCTCAAGTACTTTTTGTACTTGAAGTATTTCTCAAGTACTTTCTGTACTCAAAGTATTTCTCAAGTAGTTTTTGTACTTGAAGTATTTCTCAAGTAGTTTTTGCACTCGAAGTATTTTTCAAGTATATTTTGTACTCGAAGTATTTTTAAAGTATATTTTGTACTCGAAGTATTTTTCAAGTACATTTTGTACTCCAAGTATTTCTCAAGTACTTTTCGCAATTAGGTTCGTAGCGAAAAGCGTTATCTAGGCTTTAAAATAAAGGTGCAAAGTAATTTGCACACGGCTTCCTCATTTATTACAATTTAGCGCATGACTCCCTCTATGATAAACTTCGTTGATCGATCATCAGCCTCATAGATTACGATCCTCATAGGGGAATCCATTTGCAAATAAACTACTTTGCACTTTCTTTCGTAACATTAAAAAGTATTTACATTTCATAAAATTTCAAAAAAAAACACCGCCAATTGCAATTTTCGTAATTCGTCGTTTTGAGGCTATTTTTAAACTATTCTACACTTCTTTATTTCTTATTTTACACATTTTTCATAAACAAAAAAAATCTTTCATAAAAAACTTTTCGCTCATTTAATGGAATGTTTTAAAAATAATTTTTTGTTGGAAAGTTTAGACAGATAATCATATATTAATAGACACAGGACGTCAGGCTACTCATCGAGTGTCCACAATGCAAGTGTATACTCAAAAAGTACTTCCACTTGGCACCTGAAATCGTAAAAAGATACTTAAAGTATCCGGTACCAAACAAGTACCGGATACTTCAAGTAATGCTCAGCTCTGTTCAATATCATTCGAGCGTTATGTTTTTTTTTTTATTGCGCGGTGCAGAAATATATCTTCCTGTTGTCTTCCATCGTACAGCGACAAAGCTCATGGCTTGCCATTCCCGATTGATCACTCACAGCTCGTCCCTAAATGCATACGTGCGTGTGAAAGTATTTTCCGAAGCGATAAAAGGGCGCTTCCGCCTCGGACTGTCCATTAATCCTAATCATTTGTCTTATTCCACCTGCAAGAACAGATGAGTGTACGTAACTGACCATTGCCGTTTAAATCCATGAAATTGTGCACCGCAGCGTTTTGTTTTTAATAAAATTATTGCTATTTGATATCATTTGAGCCTTCTTTTTCTATTGCACGGTGAAGAAATAAATCTTCCTGTTGCGTTCCATCGTACAGCGACAGTGCTCATGCCTTGCGATTCCCTATTAATCGCTCGAAGCTCGTCCCTAAATGCATACGTATCTTCCGAAGCGATAAAAAGGCGTTTCCACCAGCAAGAAAGGTCTCATTCCACCAGCAAGAACAGATGAGTCTACGTAACTGACGATTGCCGTTTACATCCATGAATTTGCACACCGCAGCGCTCTATTTTTAATAAAATAATTGCTATTTAACATAATTCGAGCGTTATTTTTTTGAATGCACTGTGAAGAAATATATCTTCCTGTTGTCTTCGACCGTACAGCGACAGAGCTCATGCCTTGCGATTCCCTATTAATCGCTCGCAACTCGTCCCTAAATACGTGCGTGTGTGTAACTATCTTCCGAAGCGATAAAAAGGTCTTTCCACCTCGGACTGTCCATTAATCCCAATCGTTTGAGTTACTCCACCTGCAAGAACAGATGAGTGTACTTTACTGACGATTGCTGTTTGTCTCCATGAAATTGCACACCGCAGCTTTCTGTATTTAAGGTAGTCCTTGCGGACAGCCTGAGCCCACATGAGTTCAGAGAGAGTTGAGAGAGAATTGCGAACACTTCTCGATGGGATGAAAATTCGAAAAAAAATCAAGCATATGGAAGGTGCTGAAAAGATTAATTTTACATAATAATAACTCCAAAATATTATTAACAAATGCATAAAAAAAAAATTGTTCAACAAATTCCCCGGCAACTTAACTTTTTGTTCATATAAAAACAATTTGTTAATCTTTTTGAATACGTATGAATTTTTTCAGAATTTTATCTAATTTTTGAAAATCACGTTTTTTTATTAACTAAAAACGCAATTTTCAAAAATTAGACGAAATTCTGAAAAAATTCATACGTATTCAAAAACATTAACTTATTGTTTTTATATGAACAAAAAGTTAAGTTGCCGGAAGATTTGTTGAACAATTTTTTTTTTCATTCATTTGTTAATGACATTTTGGAATTATTATTATGCAAAATCAATCTTTTCAGTACCTTCCATATGGTTGATTTTTTTCAGATTTTTATTTCATCGCGAAGTATTCGCAATTCCACTCTCAATTCGCTCTGAACTCACGTGGGCTCAGGCTGTCCGCAAGGACTACCTTAATGAAATTATTTTTATTTTATATCATTCGTGCCTCCTTTTTTTATTGAGCTCCGAAGAAATATATCTTCCGGTTGTCGGAAGACAACTGGAAGATATGTTTCTCTCCATAGCACAGCGACAGAGCTCATGGCTTGCCATTCCCGATTGATCACTCCCAGCTCGTGCCTAAATGCATACGTGCGTGTCAAAGTATCTTCCGAAGCGATAAAAAGTCGTTTCCGCCTCGGACTGTCCATTAATCCTAATCGTTTGTGTTATTCGACCGGCAAGGACGGACAAGCGTACGGTGGAACCTCGATTATCCGAACCCTCAATTATCCGAACCATGACCCGTTCATCCGAACGCTCGGTTATCCGAACGTTAGCGCGAAACATATTATACACTGTTGCTCGCCGCGGCGAGGGCCGCGCCTGTGTTGTGACGTGTTGAAGCGCACTTTTCCTCTTTCAGCGTTAACCCGCTGCTCGCTGGCTTTCCCGGACAGATTCAGCCACCCCAACAGAGTCCCCAACAGAGGACGGCACGCATCGGGGACTAGTTTTTATACCAAATTTTTTTAATTGCCTTACATACGCAGTTCACGCTGAAGCTGCTTGGAAAGCACAAAAGCGCGTTCGTCAATTAAAAAATTGACAACTTTATTTTAGAAAATCCTCGAAATAAAACTTCGAGGTTGGAAATATGTTAAAAACATGTTTTGAAGTTTATCATACAGTATTGATTTATTTTTGTGTGACTTGCTTATATACGTTTTATAAATCTCGTAAAAAATATTGATTTTCGATTATCCGAATTTTTTATTAAGCAAACTAAAAAACCGGTCTCGGGTTCGAATAATCGAGATTCTACTCTACATAACTGACGGTTTAAATTAAATTATTGCTATTCAATATCATACGAGCGTTATTTTTTTATTGCACGGCGATGAAAGTTATCTTCTGGTTGTCTTCTTACGTCTGTCCAAGCGCTCTATCGTACAGCGATAGAGCGCTTGGCTTGGGATTACCGATTAATCGTCCGAAGCTCGTCCGTAAATGCATAAATGTAACATCCGTACAATTACTGTCGTTGTCACTGTATTGCTCTATGATAGAGTGCACACGCCTACTAAAAGCTATTCTTCTGTTCAGTGCTCGTGGCACGTGTTGAATGAAGTGACGTTCTTTTTTTTTCTTCTTTTTTTTTTAACGCTCGAGGTTCTACTCCACATAACTGACGAATGCTGGTTACATCCTCAAGATTACACACCGCAGCGCACTGTTTTGCTTCCTCACAGAGGAAGCTTTTAATTAAATTATTAAGATTTAATACCACTCTATAACCCCAACATAAACAAATATATCACAAAACAATTTAACTCACATAAGAAGGAATAGACTAACATGTACCAAAAAAAGCGAATCAGGGGCTGCAGGACTTAGGTCGATGGCCTGTTGGCAATAGAAGTAACTTTGTCAAGTGTGTAAGAGTGCAGGTTTAAATTTGAACTCGGATAGCGGCAGAGCGAGAGACCCGAAATCGAAAGATCGATGACCAATATCGATATGGCCAAATAGGGACATCTGCGCATGTCCGAGTAGAATGATATAAGCGAGCACACCTCTGTCTCTTCCTCTTTCGCTCTGGGGACGTCGTGTTCTGTGGAAACAACAAGTAACGAGGAATAGCGAGAAGTATCTTGTGTCGGACGCCTTCGACCGCGCTTGGCCAGCCGGCTGTACACCCATTTCTATCTGCGAGCCCCAGAGGTCCGAAAGAGCCAACGAGGAAGCAAAACCACCCAGAGAAAAGTTATGTAACGTACAATTAACCCATTTATTATTCTATTTTCTTGGCGAAACATAAACGACGGTATGATGTACGAATGTGTGTGATGAGAGATTAGAGAATGATGGACAGAGAAATGACGATTTGATGTTAATGGTATGATAAAGGTATGAAGAAGGAAATGACTAGAGGAGAGATGATTGTATTTGAATGATACCTGTTGTGTAATTTGTATCGAGTCTCCTCAACATTGATAAAGCCGGAGACCTCTCTATATAATTTGTGTGTTTTTATTTGTGTTACGATCGGAATTTTACAAGTGTGAATAATCGTCGAAATGTACCAGCATCCATACGTGTAATACATTGTCAATAAATACATTTACCACTAATACCATTCGAACGTTCTCTTTTTATTGCGCGGTGAAGAAATATATCTTCCGGTTGGCTTATTACCGATTAGTCGCTCGAAGCTCGTCCCTGAATGCATAACTGTTACATCAGTACAATTACTCACACGTATTTACTCCCTCGCTCTATAATAGAGTGCACCGTCCTACTCAAAGCTATTCTTCCGTTCAGCACTCGTGGCATGTGGTGTATATGGAATGGCATTCTTTTTTTTTTTATATTCGAGGTTCTACTCCACATAACTACGATTGCCGTTTACATCCCCAAGATTATACACCGCAGCGCACTGATTTTAACGATGACCCTGAAGATATCTGCATGACATCAAATTTCATTTTTGGCAAGTCTCCATCAATCCACGGCTTTAGTAAGAAAAAAATATTGTTCACTTGAATAATAAAATTGCAAGCGATGCAAAATGCAGCCGTTATAACTTGATGAAATTTGATCTCATGTAGATATCTTCAGGGTCATTTTTAACGAAATTATTGCTATTGAATACCATTCGAGCGTTCTTTTTCTTATTGCGTGGTGAAGAAGTATATCTTGTGGTTCTTTTATCGTACAGCGATAGAGCGCGTGGCTTATGATTACCGGTTAATCTAATCCATTTAGAGACGAGCTCGAAGCTCGTCCCTTAATTGATAAGTATTACAATTACTCGCAGGTTTTAACTCTATCGCTCGATGATAGAATGCACACGCCTACTCAAAGCTATTCTCGCGTTCAGTGCTCGTGGCATGTGTTGAATATGGAGTGACATTCTTTTTTTTTTCTTCCTTTTTTGTAATGCTCGGTGACTCAACCAATACTGTACTGATCGATATAATACCTACTGTACTTCGAGCGCGACGCTTCGAAAACACTCGAAACATCACTGTAGAAGACCGCGAGTGTTGAGCTGTCAAGTGCAACATCGACCCAGGCGATTACCTTCTTTTACCTTTGCTCTCACTTAACATTTACTGCGTTTTACTTTTACTTAATTTTCTTTTTTTTTCTCGTACGTGATATTTGACTTTGCGGAACGATTTTTGCGGAAGAAAAAAATAAGATAAAGGTTGTGACGACTTTCGGTGGTGCGAAGAAATATATATTTTTTATATATAAAATATTTAAATATTATATATAAAATATATAATATTAAATATATAAAATATATAATATTAAATATATAATATTTAAATATTATATATAAAATATTTTTTATATATAAAAAAAAATATTTCTTCCTTTTTATTTTATCATTATCGCGACACGCGAGACACGTGGCCCGGGGTTTTCCAGGGTAGATGTAGAACGAGGTAGATGTTCGGTCCGCTTGCAGCTTCGAGCGTCGCACCGTCCAACCACGAGACGTCCGAGAGAAAAAAATAAAATTGAAATAAAAAAAGAAAATTAAAATAAACAAAACTGTAGAGTTTCTGACCTGAGACCTAATAAATTGCTTAAATTGCTTTTACTTATTCATTTATTTATTTTTTCTGGTACGTGACATTTGACTTTGCGGAACGATTTTTTCGGAATAAAAAAAAACGCTTGTGACGACTTTCGGTAGTCAGGTCAGGGTCACGTCAGTATCGGCCAGATCTTCCAGAGAATGAACCAATCGCCGTGGCGCCTACAGCCGTACACACAATATATAAAAAATAAACTAAAAAGAAATAAGCGGCGAGGAGGAGCAATCGGCTTCTATATCTATCGACCCGCCGCAGGATTTTCGTTCATTGTGTTTATTCCCTCCCTTTTATTTTGTGTGCTTTCCGTAATATCGTTTATTTGTTTTCTTCACACTCTATACTATGGATAAAAGCCAATACGGTATTATTATTATTATTATTATTATTATTATTATTATTATTATTATTATTATTATTATTATTATTATTATTATTATTATTATTATTATTATTATTATTATTATTATTATTATTATTATTATTATTATTATTATTATTATTATTATTATTATTATTATTATTATTATTATTATTATTATTATTATTATTATTATTATTATTTTCACTGTATCAATTACCTATACCGTAAAAGTGGTGAACATGGACCGGCCCACACATAATTGATTTACGTGCAAATCGGGTGGTCCTTATTGACCCTTTTTTTGTTTACCCTGTGGGTCGTTGGCCCGTGAAGGTTAATTTTTTTCTTCTTTTTTTTGCTCGCGTACTGCGTTTCGATTGAGCTGAGAACGTCGTCAATGTCGGTCCTTGTCGCGTTTCGTGTACTTTCCATAAAAAGCTTTCTTTTCTTCATACTCAATATTATCAATATATTATTATAATAGCATCGTATTGCTTTGTATCTATAACGATAAAACGCAATACGATGCTATTATTAAATTTGTTTCACTATAACATTTACCAATATGGTAAAAGTGGAGAACTTTGTGTGGTCCATATTTCCTCATTTTTTTTCCTATCTTATGGTTCGGAGCTCGTGAAGGTATATTTTTTCTTCTTTTTTGCTCCAAGTACTGCGTTTCGATCGAAACGAGAACCGCGTCGATGTCGGCCCTTGTAGCGTTTTGTGTCCTTTCCGTAAAATCGTATCTTTCTTTTCCTTATACTCTACATTATAAATGAAACGCAACACGATGCTATTATTCATTTTTTTCACTATAACATTTACCAATATGGCAAAAGTGGAGAACTTGGCGTGGTCCATATTCCCCCATTTTTTTCCCCTACCCTATGGTTCGGTGCTCGTGAAGGTAAATTTTTTCTTCTTTTTTGCTCCAAGTACTGCGTTTCGATCGAGACGAGAACCGCGTCGATGTTGGCCCTTGTAGCGTTTCGTGTGCCGGTGTGACTCGTGACACAGTATTAGATGCTATCGGGTTGGTGTACACCCCCGTCGTTTGCCGATGTATATGGATATGCTTTGCTCGACGAGCCCGGTGGAACCGACGAAGGGGATGGTACCCTCGCCTGCTGCTCGCCAACGATGGCTCTATTCGGTCAGTACCTGTTAGACCGGGACGTTGGATTGTAACGACGTACGGATATATCGATACATCAACGCCTACCTCGCGCACGTTACCGCAACGAGAATACCCATTTTCACCCATTTTTTTTTTTTTTTAAATCGAAAATCATGAAATTAAAAGATTATGATAATTATCGTGCATAGCTTCCTCAAAAGTTACTCGTCGGAAGAAACGATGATCGGTTATGACGTTGATAAATGAGAGTTAAGTGATTCGTTCGTCGAACATGAATGGCACTTCGATTATCCTCGCGAGCATTCTCGCTACCATGCCAAATGGACCTGTTCCGGATGGAAAACCTCTCGAGACAATCGGTACTTTTATTTGTTAAAAAAAAGAGTTACCTTATTTTGTGAAATCCGTGTTTGTGTGTGTGGCGTTTGCGTCGTTTTGAAGAAATGTGATCGTTTTATTTATCACTTTTTTTATACGATTTGAATAGATTTTATTGTATAATGTTTTTGAATCTACTTTTTGTCTTGTCATTGTTCTGGTTTTTTGTTTTTTTATTATTTATTCTCTCTCTCTCTCTCTCTCTCTCTCTCTCTCTCTCTCTCTCTCTCTCTCTCTCTCTCTCTCTCTCTCTCTCTCTCTCTCTCTCTCTCTCTCTCTCTCTCTCTCTCTCTCTCTCTCTCTCTCTCTCTCTCTCTCTCTCTCTCTCTCTCTCTCTTTTTATTTTCTTGGCACCTACATCTACCGTACGCCATGGTGATACTGTGACCTACCTAGCGGAGTTGTTTGAAACGAAGGACCCGTCACTTCGTTCGTCATCTCGCTATGTATCATCTGACTATTTTTAAATTCCGTCACATAGAACTTCTTCTCTTCGCAACTCATTCCATTTAAGCGCGGTTTATTTCTGGCATTCTCTTCCCATCTTTCTAACAACTCAGCCTACCATTAATACGTTCAAACTCAACCTATTTGACTATCTCTTCTGTAATGAGCAAGAATGAATTGCTAGAAACATGCCGTGTCAAAAACCATCTCTCAGTTCATATAAGGATTCATCTGTCATGCTTCGTTCTAAATTACTCTAAATTATTGTTATTTCTGTTATCCCAAGTGCCACTAAATTGTTAATTTTATTTTTATTTTATCCTATTTCATTAAGTTGAAAGATGCGATATTTCGTTTATTTTAGTTTATTTTAGTTTAGTTAACTTTATATTTTCTGTACTGCATTGTTATTCCATCTTTTGTTTTTCAATATCTCCAGTCACATACTAGCACCCAGGGATACTCCATGTTGTAGGAATTTCTACTCTCGTTTAATTTTAGTTAAATGTTTTCGAAATTTTTTTTTTGTTACATTTCAGCAAAATATCAGACATTGCCATCACCAGTCCATTTTGCATATAGTCAACCGCATAAACACGAGAACAATCGTAGAAATAGTTCGGTGAAACACGAAATAAAAAATGTTTCCAAATTTTTTATCACCATGTTTCAGAAATGTTTCGGATGTGTTAAAAGATTAAATGTGTTTCCGAAATACTTGAGAAACGTTTCAATGGAAAATTTTGACAGAATATTTCAAAATATTATTTTCATATATTTCACAAATATTTCAGATGTGTTGAAAGTTTCAGTGTGTTTCCCAAATACTTGAGAAACGTTTCAATGGAAAATTTTGATAGAATATTTCAAAATATTATTTTCATATATTTCGCAAAATTTGAAAGATTGAAAATATTTCTATAATATTGGGTGCTACATGGGAATTTGGGAGATGTTGTTGCTTTTTTTAAACTTCTTCTCGATTACAGCCGGTATCAATGTCCATACTATCGGCGTGGACGTGGCCAGCACGAACTATAGAGCGCAAAACCATAAAATGCAAAAACACATAACAGTTACAGCTTGGCAGGTGAGAATTTACGAGCGTTAAAGAAGAAATTACATTTTTCGGGTTTATTTATCGATTTCTTCGTTTCTTCCACTCGCAATTATTTTCCTCAAATTCTACATGCATTCACCCGTGTTTCGCACTTATGCCTATAGAGGAAAAACGGGAAAAAAGTACCTTCAAAACAATGCACAAATTTGCCGCACGCAACGCTTTTTTATTGCTTTAAAGGGTTAAAGAAGAAATTAAATTCTTCGGGTTTATTTCTCGATTTCTTCTCTTCTTCCACTCCCAATTATTTTCCTCAAATTTAGCAATTGACCTCGCGACTTTTTGCCAAGGTATCCACCCGCGTTTCGCACTTCTGACTATAGAGGAAAAACGAGGAAAAAGTACCTTCAAAACAATGCACAAATTCGTCGCACCCAACGCTTTTTTATTGCTTTAAAGGGTTAAAGAAGAAATTACATTCTTCTGGTTTTTTTTCTCGAATTCTTCTTTTCTTCCACTTGCAATTATTTTCCTCAAATTTAGCAATCGACCTCGCGACTTTTTGCCAAGGCATCCACTCGTGTTTCGCACTTATGACTATAGACGAAAAACGGGGAAAAAGTACCTTCGAAACAATGCCCAAATTTGCTGCACGCAACGCTTTTTTATTGCTTGAAAAGGTTAAAGAAGAAATTACATTTTTCTGGTTTTTTTGTCTCGAATTCTTCTTTTCTTCCACTTGCAATTATTTTCCTCAAATTTAGCAATCGACCTCGCGACTTTTTGCCAAGGCATTCACCCGTGTTTCGCACTTATGACTATAGAGGAAAAACGGGGAAAAAGTACCTTCGAAACAATGCCCAAATTTGCTGCACGCAACGCTTTTTTATTGCTTTACCCTTTGAGCCATACATTTTCATACTGTAAAAACAAAACTTCAGGGGGGAGCAGTGGCCCAGTGGATGAGGCTTGGGTTCGCAAGCAGCGGACCCGGGCTCGATTCCCGGCCGACACCACTGGACATTTTTCCACGTGTATTTTCTGTGATTCTGGTGGTTGGGTTCCCACCTTTGATAAATATGTGCCTAAAACACTTCTCAGTAATGAGTGGGCGGTCGGTGTTCGGCTTTGGTGTGACTCCTGCGGGTTCTTATCTGGCGGATGGTGTCTACCGGGCAGGATATCGGCGGCGCATCACTGAGAGGAGGTGTCGCTCTAAGCGCCTCTGGTGGCCGTGCTTGAGTTTACTCGCATTGCGATTGGGGGACTTAGGAAGGCACCGGCTGTATCGGCACAGGTTTTCCGTAGTTTCCCTGGGCCCTCAGCGAATGCGATACAGTGGGGTTAAGTCGGCTGCGGACGCACAGGGTTACGGAAAATCCTCGCCAAGGAAGGCGGGGTCGTAAAAACCCAGAAGGGTATACGCAGGCATAATATAAAAACAAAACAAAACAAAACTTCGGTATTTGATGTCAAGAAATTACCTTAAAAAATTGAAAACTGAACGAAAAAAGGTGGGACACCCTATGTCCCACCTATGTGACGCAGAGGGTTAAAGGGTTAAAGAAGAAATTACATTCTCGATTTCGTAATTTTTCCCACTCGCAAATCTTTTCCTCAAATTTAGCATCCGTGTTTCGCACTTATGACTATAGAGAAGAAACGGGGGAAAACGGTACCTTCAACACAATGCGCAAATTTGCTGCACGTAACGCTTCGTTTACATTGCAAGAGTCACGCGATACTATAATTATCCGTCGACGGCTCTCGACTGAACTCTCTCGCTCGCTATGCAACCCTTTATTGTCGTAGTCCTCTCGTAATCCGACGGTAGAACCAACCCTCTCGTTTTCCGTGAGCACCGCGCAAATATTAATCGTGCATATCTTCTAGCATTAATTTAACGATAACGCAAATTGTCCATTCGCGATGTTGCACATCTTGTCGTCCGCAGAACATGCCGTACTCGGGGGTAAAAATGGTCGACGGGAAATACGTCGGCGAGGGATACGCCTTTTATCTTCTGCATCTGATGCAAGAGAGGCTCAATTTCACTTACGACATAGTACTTCCCAAACCCGAGAACCTGGGCGTTCATGAGAGCAAAAATTACACGGGTGTCATTAAACTCCTGCAGGACAAGGTAAAACGCTACTTTTTTTTTTTACAAAAAAGACCAATGATGGAAAAAGATTAATGAATTCAATGCCCATATAGCACGAAATATTTTCAACCTTTCAAATTTTACGGAATATTTCTAAAAGATATGAAAATAATATTTTGAAATATTCGATCAAAATATTCCAACGAAACCTTTCTTGAATATTTCATGAATATCTTTGAACGCTTCTGAAATGTTTCTGAAACAGTGATAAAATATTTGGAAATATTTTTTATTTCATGTTTCACCGAAATCTTTCTACTGATGTTCCGTGTTTATGCGCGTGTGTATATGCAATTTCGATTGGTGATGCAATCTTTCACGTTTCGCTGAAATGAATTCAAAAAATCATTTCAATGCAAGATTTAAGAGCGTACAAAAAAAAAATATTCTCAAAATGTTTTTAAAACATTACACAAATATTTTTTAATATTCATAACATTTTTTCAATATTTCAAAAAAATGTTATGGAAACCTTTCAGAAATACTTCCGTGCTGTGTGGGTGAATAGAATTTTCTTTTTCTTCGACCGGCGCCCACAACGTATTAATTCGGTGAGAGGATGCAAGTCGGTGAAATAAAATTGAATCTATCGTTCGCGACCGAATAAGATATAGTTCGAAAAATTCAAGTTTTTTTCCCTATAACTCTATCCCCGATACACAATAAAAAATAATTTCATTAAATCAAAATACGAAGTTTCGTAAAAATAATTTTCAGAATACGTGACAAGCACGTTTCTTCAGGTTTGAATACACAAACCTATCCTTTAATTTCCCGGCTTAGTGACAATTTTAGTTTGCACTTTTATTTCTAAATCTAGAGGCAGATAGTGCGATCGGAAAATTAACAAATAAAAATTCTTGAACGTTTGTGGACAATAAGTTGTTCTAAAAATTACAAACTTTTTTTTAGTGTGTAATGAAGAAATATTTTGTTGGCGACGATCGAAGAATAGAAATAAAAACTTTTTTTGTTTTCTAAGAGCAGAAAAAAATGTCTTCTGTCAATCGGTGTAATTTTAAGGAATAACTAAAAATCAAACGAACAATAAAAAATTTGCAGAAAGTTGATATGGCCGTGTCGTTTATTCCGTATCTCCCGGAACTGACGGAAGTTATGTCGTACAGCGCTATAATAGACGATGTCGGTGTTACGTTCATGATGAAACGGCCGAGCTATTCGGCCATTGGATCAGGACTCATGGCACCCTTCACCCGGACCGTCTGGATTTGCATTCTCGTTGCGTTGATCATCTTCGGCCCGGTGATATTTATCATCATTTTTTTCCGGTAGAACTTTTTTTGCGTTATTCTCGAAATTTTTTTAAACTAAAAATGTAACGAGTTTTTATCGAATTGACGTGCACTGTAAAAAACATTATAAATTTAATGTACCGTACTGGAAGTTTTTATGCAAAAACCCAGATAGAAAGACGTGCCGTCAAACGCGTATCTTACCATTGGTACCGCGACTGTTCCGTCTCCGTGCCGTAATTTTTCTATCTGGGAACTGGTACCCTAAATTGAATTTACAATTGTGGTGAAAAATTAATATACTTTTTCATTGAAATGAAAGTAAACTATGAAAATTAAAGTATTTTTATAGTAAAATTAAAGTAATCTACAAAAATCAAAGTATTTTCATAGTAAAATTAAAGAAAATGATTAGAAATAAAGTATTTTCAACGTTTGTAATACACTGATTAATTTTTCATCACAATTGTACATGAAATGTAATATACCATTTTTTGAATAAAAATTTCCAGCCTGGTATATTGAATTGCATACGATATTTTTACAGTGTATTTTTTGTCTTCTTATATTATAATTATTTCTTCTTTCCAGGAGCCACGTCGAAGAGAGGAGAGGTCACGAGGGATATTCGTTGATCACTTGCTGGTGGTTCGCTTACGGGGCGTTGCTCAAGCAAGGAGCCGTCGTCGAACCTGTTACAGGTGATCTTAATTTTATTCACAAAAAAAAGCACCCCTTTATCCGTTAATTTTTTTATCGGCGCACAAAATAATCCTCGACTATTTGCGCTATTCAAGATGTTTCGCGGATGCTGTTTGCGACTTGGTGGATCTTCATTATGGTCCTGACTTCTTTCTACACGGCGAATCTCACTGCTTTTCTAACGCTCTCCCTCTTCACCCTGCCGTACGACAGCGTGGAAGACATCATCGTTGCCCGTCAAGAATGGTTCGCTTACAAGGGTCAGATCGTCGAGGAGACACTACAATTTGCCAAACCGGTGAGCGTCGAAACTATTTTTTTTTCTTGATCATAGGAAGCTATTCGTAAAAAAAAGGAAGCCAAAATACAGAAAATGCTTTCTCATAGAAGAAGCTTTGCGAATAAAGGAACATTATGAGAGAGACAATTTCGATTTTAAACTTTTATGAGGAACCGATATGAAAATTTCAATGTTCATCTTTTATGAGGAAACGATATAAAAATGTCAATGTTCAACTTTTATGAGAAAGCGATATGAAAATTTCAATGTTAAACTTTTATAAGGACGTGATATGAAAATTTCAATGTTCAACTTTTATGAGGAAGCAATATGAAAATGTCAATGTTGGAATTTCATGAGGAAGTGATATGAAAATTTCATTGTTCAACTTTTATAAAGAAGCAATATCAAAATATCAATGTTCAACTTTTGTGAGGGAGCGATATCAAAATTTCAATTTCCACCTTTTTTTTTATATCCCTCTCTCCGATCGTTAATAATCTATATAATTTTTACAGGACGATCATAAAGATTTTCACCAATTGAGAAACTCGTACAGAGATCATTTAGGAATGTACATCAATAAGGAATCAACTGATGCCAATGTCTATCGTTATCTTCAGGAGGGTACGTCTCGACATATAGTTTGCCTGGAACGACAGTTTCAAAATCCTTTATGATTTATATTAAGAAAGATTTTTCTAAAGGTCGTTCCGAGGGTCGAAATATCGTCGTCGTTTGATCTTGGTCAAATTTATATCTTCTTATTTTTTTGTCGATTAGAAAAACTTTTCTTCTGCGAGGTGCAGTTGGTCGAGAAAATGCTGTACGAAGACTATGCGATGAGGAGGGCGCGACAGATTAAAGAATCAAAGAGATGCGAATACGTACAGCTACCGGGTATACTTTACTCGAAGTATCGTGCCTTTGGCTTTCCACACAATTCTTCGATCATTGATCTCATTAACGAGCAGTGAGTCTAGATCATTCACGACGATAAAGAATATTATTATTATTATTATTATTATTATTATTATTATTATTATTATTATTATTATTATTATTATTATTATTATTATTATTATTATTATTATTATTATTATTATTATTATTATTATTATTATTGAAAGTTGTTTGTTTGATTGTCCCAATTTTCGAGAATCCAGGTGGCCACAGAGGGTCTGCCAGGCCCTGATTATTCTGTCCCTCTGAAAGCCTCCATCTCAGGTCGTGATAACTGTTCCCCTATTATACCTTTCCGGTTCTATACTACGCGTCTCAATGAGATGGGCAGGATAATGCGAGCACTATCGTCGTGTGAAAAAAAAAAAAACTAATTTTTCGACTACAAATACGTCACTTCCGGTCGAATAATGATATTTCCGGACCGGGAATGACGTATTTCCGGTATAACGTCATTTCCGGTAGAAAAGTGATACTTCCGGACCGGAAATGCCGTATTTCCGGTATAACGTCACTTCCGGTAGAAAAATGATATGTCCGGACCGGAAATGACGTTCTTCCGCTATAACGTCACTTCCCGTCGAAAAATGAGATTTTCGAGCGGGAAATGACATATTTTCGGTAAATATTCCGCAAGAAGCTGCGATTTATTTCTTATCAATATTACTGTTATGTAGAAATTTATATCCAGCCGATTTACTGATTTCTTCTGTTCCATTCCAAGATTATTGCACATCATAGAGGTGGGGATGATGAATCATCTTAGTGCAATGGACCTTCCGAACGTAAAGCATTGTCCCCTCGATCTGAAGTCGACCGAGAGACAGTTGCGAAACAACGATTTCATGCTGACGTACAAAATCATTAGCACCGGATATGGGTTGGGTGGTATCATGTTCGTTGCAGAGGTGCTCTACAGGTTTGGCCAGAAGCGCAGACTGTGGGGAAGAAATTGCCTGTGCTGCTCGAGCCAGATGATCCAAGACGACGAGACCTTCGACTGCAAGAAAGACAAGCGAGAAGACGCGTTCAACGAAAAAGATCTGTCCAGGATCTTCAAAGCTCCCAGCGGCGACGGCGGCAAGACAATGTGGTTGAACCAGCGAAGCTTTTGGGTGGTGAAGGAAGGGGACAACAAATTTGTCCCGACCGGACAATCGCCACCTCCTCTCTACGAATTCGTATCGTAGATTTTTTTTAAATGCGACTAAACGTCGCGGCGTTGTAATGAAATTCAATCGTTTAAAAAAAAATGTGTTACCTTGATTCTTCTTTTTTATTTAAAAAAAAAAAACAACGATTAGCTTAAAGAGAATTTTATCACTGAAATTCTCGAGGGGAAAACAGGGATACTTAGTGCGAGAAGTGAGCAACAAATATTATACGAAGATAATAACAACGCTCACTATCGGCATACAATTTTTACGGCAGTGATATATGCGCGTGTGCGTGTCTAAATTAAAGCGAAAAAAAAAGTATCGCGAATTATCGTCAAGTTCCTATATATCTGCGAAGAAAATTAAAAAATAAAAGAAAAAAAAGAAAAAAAGAAAAATCCTGTGGAGGACGAATGAATATTAAATACAAAGCCGCGGCAGAAAAGACGCTCACATTTGTAACACCATTCGATTGCCAACTTTTGTGTAACACACACACACACACACACATACCGAATATTGTTAATTCGTCTAATTTTACACGAAACAATATTGATTCGATTTTTTCTCCCCGTCGTTACGACCCACCTCGACGATTTAAACTGAACAAAAAATGTACATTGCATAAAAGTTATTGCACAAGTGCGTATAATAATTGTCTTGTCAATGTGTCCCAAGTTCGACAGATTCACCGCCGTAGAATTCCTGTTACGTATCGCATCCCTCATCAATAAGTCGTTTTCACTTCCGGTATCCCAATTCGAGTTTTCCAGATCAACGGCACGATCGATACGATCGTGAGTGTGCGCGCGAGGTAAGCATACATCGAGGAGCATCGAGAAAACTGAGTAAATGCTATTTATCTTATAGGCACGAATCGTATCGCTCGATTAAAAAAAAACAAAAATATATATATATATATATATATTTTTAACGAAAAAGAACGACTTAATTTGCTGTACACACGCCACACACTCCGTTTCAGACTCTACTATTATAATCGGCGTTATCTGGATGCACGGCAATCATACTATTATCGTTAGTTTGTTTACGAACGATCCGCGAATATTCGACCGAATTAGTAATCATCATCGGATTTGTCTATATTTGGTCGATAGATGTGTTTACGCATCGCAGCTCTCGTCGATCAGTCATTTCACACTCGGTATCCCAATTTCGGTGCGCGAGAGCTAAGCATCCATCGAGGAGCTTCGAGAAAACTGCGTGAATGTTATTCATCGTATAGACACGAAACGTATCGCTCGATTTTTTTTTTTTTTTTTCCGAAAAAATAACGATTTAACTTGCTCTAAACACGCCACGTACTCCGTTTGAGAACCTAGTATTATAATCGACGCGATGCGCTGCAATCGTACTATTATCTTTAGTTTGTTTACGAACGATCCGCGAATATTCATCGAGGAGCTTCGAGAGAAGTGTGTAAATGCTATTTATCGTATAGGCACGAATCGTATCGCTCGAATTAAAAATATCAATTCTTTTTTAAAAATCAAAGAACGAAATAACTTGCTGTACACACAGCCACATGCGTCCGTTCGAGAATCTGCGGTTATAATCGACGCTCTCTCGATGCGTTACAATCACACTATTATCGTTCGTTTTTTAACGAAAGATCCGCGCATTTTTCTCCGCGATCGATCTACGAATTAGTGATCGAATTTGTCAATATTTCGTCGACAGATGTGCGCGCGTGTAAGCGTCCATCGAGAAGCGCCCATAAAACTGTGCAAATGCTATTTATCGTATAGGCACAATTTTTTTTTTCTTTCTTTCTTTACCAAAAGAAAATAATTTGCTGTACACACGCCACACACTTCGTTCGAGAATCTACTGCTATAATCGACGTCGTCTCGATGCACCGCAATCGTACTATTATCGTCGATTTTGTTTACGAAAAAATCGCGAATAATCGACAGAGATCGATATTCCGATTCCGACACACATGTGGCTACGCGTACACGCCGATCGAGCACCAACTTGCTGATACACAATATCGATAAACTCTCAATTCCGTTAAAGCGTCAATCCCGTTGTCGCTCGTCGAGTTATCGTCAACGGGACCGGACGATAGCGCGACGAAAAGCTAAACATAATCGGGACTCGACTCGCAGCGTTTATAGTACAAATCAATAGTCTACAAATAAGAAAATATCTTATTATTCCGCGGTTTTTATAAATATACATGTACGACCCCTGACACGCCATGTGTATACTATTTTTTAGACTTTCTCTTCAGCAGAGATTTCCGTTTGTTCTCCAGAGCTTCCAATCTCATGTCTTCCAGATCTTCCATTATGCCTGGAACAAAGGTTTGATAGTGAAAATGTAAAGCTTCGGCGGTAGCGGAGCTACGGATGAAGCTGAAGATATCTGCGCGAGACTAAACTTCATCCACTTATTTCGGCGGTGTTTTGCGTCGGAGCTACATTACTTTGCCGAAACTTCAATCGACCGCACGTCTTCCGTATCGTCAAACTCACGAAACTTTATTTTTCCGTATCGTCAAACTCACGAAACTTTATTTTTCCGTATCGTCAAACTCACGAAACTTTATTTTTCCGTATCGTCAAACTAACGAAACTTTATTTTTCCGAATCGTCAAATTACCAAAACTTTATCATTCCGAATCTTAATTTAAACGAACGTTACTCTTTGAAAACATTAATGATCAGGATGGTTATTCCTCCGAATCGTCTTTTAACCGAACGTCATTTTTCCGCAATAACAATTTCACCGAACTTCATTCCCTCGAAGCGTTGGACCTTCGAAAGTCGAGTCGCCGAATCATCATTCTTCCGAATGGCATTTATCCGACACGTCGTTTATCCGAGTCGATTCGTACCGAGCGTAAGATTTTTTACGAACAGATATTATAATAGCAGATGGTCAGGATATTCGCTGGTGTTATTTATAGTCAGTGTTATTATTATTTATAGTCAATATTATTATTATTTATAGTTTTAGTTCGCCGTTCGGTTGACTGGCGATTCGCAAGAGTGACCATTCGACGACTCGATTTTTGGAGGTTTAACGATTCGGTGAAATTGTTATTCGGATTGAAGTTTCGGCAAATTCTACAAGTGAACAATTGTTTGTGTCTTCCTTCCCAAAGCCGTGCATTGATAGAGACTTTCCAAAGATGAAATCCGATGCAATGCATTTTATGATATCTTCAGAGCCATCAGTTACGGCGGATATCGAACCGAAGGATCGATGGTATTTACCTATTTTAGTGGATACAAATTCTTCCTTAAGCTGCTGGGCAAAGTTACTCTCCATGTTCGCGTCGTCGTCGTCGCACGATCTGTATCTGCTCTTGTCGTAGCCGAATATCTCACTTATGTACTTGCTGTAGTTCTCGGAATCCTCATCGGGACCGTCGTCGATGAAATCGTCGAGTTCGGAGTCGTACTCCTCATCGGTATCGTAAATGCGACCTGAATTTAAAAAATACGCAAAATCAATCATTTTTGCAATATTGACTATAAAAAATTGCCGATAAACTTTTTTCCTTAGTCGTCGCTCCGGAACAGTATTTAATGTTAATGTGTATTTTTCAAGCTGGTCACGAATCTACTACTCATTTTATGCATAGCTGAATATTTAATATGAAAACTTGCGTTGAATGTGAAGAACTAATTTTTCATGAAATTGAAAAAAAATTCAAAATGCCAAAATTTAAACAGTTCAATTGATTCTCCCCAAATTTAACAGGGATCATTTGGCGATCGTATTCCATCTGTGTACACGTTTTTACCCAGATATCTAAAAAAAATCTAAGAGCGAGAGCGAAATCAAACATTTTTGAAGAAATTAAAAGTCGCGTACAGAAAAAAAAAACAACTGTACATTTTTCAATGATTGGCTATTAACCACTCATATTGTGAGGTTAATAGTCACCAATTTCTTCTAAATGTGATTTTTCGATGTTTTCGAGCATTCTAAACACGTTTCCATTAAAATCCGCAATTTTTTTTTCACCAAAAGAAGAATGAATTTTAAAGCTGCTATTACGAGAAAGGAAAGATTGTTCGGTCGAAACGAGCACGTACGCTTATTCATTGGTGGCCGCCTGGGCAGTGGTTTGGCGTTTCGTCCCCTGACGTCCTGCGGCGGGAATGGCCTGGACTTTCCGTTGGGAACGGCGCCTTGTCGGGGCTTCATGTCAGCCGGTGGAAACTGTTTCGGCTTGACGTCCGACGGTGGGAATTGCCGAGGCTTCACGTCCTTCGGATCGGCCGGTCGCTTGTCCGAGCGCGCTTCCGACTTCGTACCGGAGCTTCGGCTGGGATTCGTCGGCGGGGCTTTGGTCTCCTCGGACTTCTTACTCCTCGACATAGCCAATTTGCGTTTCTCCTCTTCGATCTCGCGACGCATGGTTTCCAGCTGTTTCTTCTGCTCGTCGAGTTTCTTGCGCTCTTCCAGCAACGCGTCTTTCGCCGAGAGTTTCGAGGACGACGGACGGTTTTCCGGCGGTCTCTCGGGGACTCTGCGCTCGGGCGCGCGGCCCGACGGAGTCGACGGCTTCGTCAGGCTTCTCTCCAAGATCGAGGCTGGCGCGGATTTGCCGTTGCTCAATTTAGGAATTTTATTGGCCGGCGGTTTCGCCGATTCGGACTTGGCCGGTTTCGCTTGATCCGTCGACGTCGAACCCGACGATTTCGGGGGCTCGCCGTTCCTCTCCCGATCTCTCTTATCCCGCCACTCTTTTTCCTTCAGATACTCCTTCATCTGCTTCTTCGTCATCAGTCTCTCGTTGCGCTCCTCCACCTTCGGCTTTGGCTTTGCTTCTATGACGACCGGCTCGTGCTGCTTCTTCTCGGCCAATTTCAACAACGACACGAAATCTATCGGCGGCGGTCCCGGTGGTTTCTTCTTCGGCTTTGGCTTCTCCTCTCTCTCCGGTTCTCTCTCCCTCTCCGGTCTCTCCTTCTCCGCCCTCGTGTCTTGCTCCGGTTCCTTGCCCGCCGTCGACGACGACTTTCGTTTCCGTCGATGCGGAAGGCTCTCCTCCAACTCCTGTTGCTTAAGAGCCTGGCGTACTCTGTCCTGGAATTGTGATGAAAAATAAGTTGATTTTTTTTTTTGCACGTGTCTCATCGATTTCGAGCTATAGGCAGAGATGAGCAAAGTACGAAAAAATACCTCAAGTTGTTTAATGGAATTTTTTTGTTAATACATTTTTTAAGAGAACTTCATGTTGAAATTAAACTTCTCGAAAAGCTTAAACAGATAATGTGTCCATATATCAATGGAAACAGGATATCGTGCGACTCATCGAGTATCCGTGATGCGAGCGGGTACTCAAAAAATACTTGTAATTGGTATTCAAAATCATAAATAGTACCAGAGTACTTGAGGTAGTAAAAAGTGCTAGAAATCGTTGAAAAAGGTACTTGAAGCACCAAAAAATACTCGAAGTCGTAAAAAAAGTACCTGAAATACTAAAATGTACTTATATAATTTAAGTACGTACTTGAAGTACTAAAAAGTATTTACATACTTCAAGTACGTGCTTGAAGTGCTAATCAAGTTCTAGTTATCGTACCTTCGTCGACGCGATGTCCTTGACTGTTTTTTTGCCGGTCTCGCTGAAAATCGGCTTCTCGGGAGGTAGATTGTTGTACTTGTTCATCAACTGATTATAAAATGCCGAAGCCTCCTGCGACACGTAGCCGTAGTCGTCCTCGTCCGGCTGCGACGGACCTGCGGAATTAAACCGACAAGTTAGTCAAAGCACGCGTTAAAAAAAAAATTCCGTAAAACTTCGAAAAATCGTTGCCGAATAATCGACACCGGTCTACCGGATAACTCTTGCCCGCTCGGTTAGACATCGGTTAAAGCACACGAATTTCTACAGCGCCATTAGAAGAGTATTTTTTTTTTGCTCAAAAAAAATAAATAAAAGAAAAAATTCTACACATCTGCAAAAAATAAAACAAAGCGAACAACGCTAATCGACCTTTCGAATCTCGCTCGCAAATCTACTCTAGATCGGTGTCGGCTGACCTTAAAAATCCCACGGAAACGTCGTTCTTGCAACATTCCACCGTATAAACCTGTGGGCAAAAACATTGCCCATGTTATGGACAAGTATCTAAGTTTCAAGAAAAAAAAAAACAAAAAAAATTCTGCAATCCTCTAACTATACAAAATAAAATCCAGAGGGCCCAGGCAAGAGTTATCCCTGGTACGTGCGACAACGGTCTTGTCCTCGTATTCCGTACCTGCCATTGTGACGGCCGTGTCATCGTTGTTTATGGCGTCCGCCAATACGGATTTGTTTGCCGCCTTGCAAACCTTCAAGTGTTTGTTTATCCTACTCTGAGCTTTGTGATCTCTCAGGGCCAGTAAATTCTGTAGGACAAAAAAATGTACGATAAATAAAATCTCTCCTTTTACATAGAAGACGGTAAGCGCGCAATTCTTCGCGTTCGAGTACCTCCCGTTTCTTCTGTTCCTCCAAAGCCTTCTTGCGCTCCTCCTCCTCCTTCTTGGCCAAGAATTTCTTGATGTTGTCCGACAGACTCTTCGACTGCTTCGTTTCCTTCTTCGGCGGTGTGAATTTGCTAGGATAGCAAGCGGTCGTCTGCGCGAACGATACGTGGGAGGAAAATTAGTGACTTTTTTTTGGACACACGAACGGCTGACAGTAAGTACGAACGGTTCACTGACCTGTTTGGACGCCTTGTTTTTTTGGGCTACGCTCAGCAGCGTACCGAAATCCATGATAGTATTTAACGACTGTCCAGGCGGATTTTATTACGTCGAATTACTGAGATTGTCGTAATCTCCGTTCTCTGGGGGCAAAAGCATCCCCTCGTATTCGACGTACGGATCTCAGCTGTGAATTGTACCTTCCATCGTCGTGTCGGTACGTTCCGATTAAGTTGACAACCCTTGCGTCGCTCGTTCTTCGACGATAAGCTCTTATTGTCCTACAAAAATCTTCCATACGAAACGCTCACGGCTGTGGCAGTATTTAGTCATGTATGTCGTGCAAGGAGAGACGATCTGGAGAAATAAGAATACACGGTGCGCAACAAGACACGCAAGAGGCACTTTAGTTTCGTTCCTTACGGTTCACGAACGACGTCGTCGGGAGAATGCCGAAGGCGTCGAGATTCGATTTCGTTTGCGATATGTCCCGCGGGAGGGCGGGAGTTGCGAAAGACTAAGGAGAAGTAGCGTTACGGCATTCGTTATCGACTGCACTCGGGTTGGTCGGGAGTCAGTGATAGTGTTTCATAGCATGTGCAATACCGCGGTTGATAATAAAAACTGTAATAAACTTTTCTCACGGATTCTGGGAAGTACGTTTAAAAACAGAAGTCTCATCGGAAGCTGAGATAATGCCCGATTCCGATGAGACTTCTCTTTTGACCGTACTTCCCAGAATCCGTGAGAAAAGTTTTTTACAGTTTTTGATACGGATTGAGCACAGGATGGACGAGGAGGGAGGTGTTTCGGATGGTCTTAAGGTGATGTGAAATACCGTCGTAACAAAAACTGTACTGCATGTCGTTTTAAGACCGCAGACCGCCGAGGAAAAAGAAAATTGTCTTTCCCTAGGGAATCGACAGACGCAGGGAATAGTACATTACTCCAAGAGGGCGAAAAACGTTTTTCTAACGAGTGTGAGTTTGCAGCACGAGTCGCAGGCGAGTGCTGTAATCACACGAGTTAGAAAAAGTGTTTCGCCCGAGTGATGAAAAGACAATTTTCGTTTTCCTCGGCAGTCTGCGATTTCAAAACGGCATGCAGTACAGTTTTCGTTACCAACTGGGCGCGGGGTTATACCACATCACCTTAAGAGCATGTGAAACACGTTCTCAGCGTATCTCTCTCACTCCGCCGAGAGCGCCACTGATGCTATCTCTCTCGCACTCCATAGTGTTTCACATACTCTTAAGGGAAAGTGAAATACCACGGTCGGTAATGAAAACTGTAATGAACTTTTCTCAAGGGTGCTAATTTTTTCGATGAAAAAGCAAACTCGAGCCGTATGCGCACGGTAATTTTGCATTCGGCCTGAATTTATTTTTTTTCTCAAAAAAATTAGCACCATTTAATAAAGTTAATTTGAAAATTCTAACTATCCCTCTCGCAGGCACAGTTGTTTCACTTCCCCTTAAGGTGAAGTGTAACCGCCGCGAGTGCGAAAGAGATGGTTGCATTTTCGCAACGCAAAAATCTCTCAAGCCGTTAATTTGTTGTGAAAGTGATGAGAATAGTGAACTGCAGAATCACTGCGCATAGTTTGCCGTTCTCCCACTTTTCCCTAAAAATTAACCGTCTTAGAAAATTTTCGATTGCATTTTTTGTTATCGATCGACGAGTTGCACTTCACCTTAGTGCGAGGTAAGCCATGTATAGTTTTCTTTACACAACTTTATTAGAAATACGTGCAAAATAGTGTGCACCGTTTGCAGATTTAATAAATGGTAGGAGAAAACGTGTGAACTTATCGTTTATTATGAATAATGACGAACGGTACAAATCGGAGCTTCTGCAAAAAAAAAAATCAGCGTACGATTGGCAGATAGAAACTTGGCGATGTCGGCGTTCCGCGCCTGTAGCTCAATGCGATCGGTATTAACGCGTGAAAGACTAAACTCTAGAGAGGACGCTTGAATAAAATTAATATTTTTTTAAGAACAAACAGCGTTAGAAAAGAGGCGAGAGGGGTGGAGGGGGTGTTGCCGACAACGATCGTCGATCTACGACTCGTCATCGCTGTTGGCGTTGCCGGCGCGGGGTTTGGGTCCACCGGCGCGTTTAGCCATTATTATCTGATCGACCTTGAGAATCGTGCATGCCGCGCTGACCGCGTACTTGAGAGCCCACGACTTTGTGACGAACGAGTCGATCAGACCGGCCTCGGTGGTGTCGATCAACGCTGCACCAGTACCCTACGAAAAGACGACACACATTTTATTATCAATTATTAACGAGACAACTTCTCTTATAATTAATGAATTAGTATATTTTTGCGACTTCGCCAAAATAACGACGTTCCCTGCATGCAACACGAGCTGAAAATAGCATATTAGTAAATATTTATTTTTTTGTGACTCATGCATGAAAAGTGCTGCTTTATGTAGGGGCCGGGCGCGACATAAAGTGGTGGTTTTCAAGAAGGCGTTACATAAATACTCGAAGCGTTTCGTAATGAGTATTTATTACACTCGGTGCGAAAATGGCTCTTTTAGGCACGCTTCGCAAAACTCTCATTTTCAGAACCTTGTGAAGTAAAATTTGGTACGATACTCGTGCGAAAAACTTTTTCTGAACTCGTGTGAATGCAGCACTCGTCAGAAAAAGTTGTTTCATCACTCGGTGCGGAAATGGCCACTTTTCCGCCCGCTTCGCGTGCGTAAAACCGCAATTTTCGCACCTTGTGATGAAAAATTTCGTACATCCCTCGTGCGAAACACTTTTTCTAACTCGTGTGACTACAGCACTCGCCTTCGGCTCGTGCTGCAAACTCACACTCGTTAGAAAAGTGTTTTTCGCCCTCGTTGAGTAATGTACTATATCTCACTAGTATCGTTAATTACACGTTGAAATCGGGGACACCGCAAAGTAACTTCCAAAAAAAATTGTTTACGCCGATCGATAAAAAAAATACATAATAACAATAAAATAGAATGAAAAAATTCGTAAATTTTAGTTAATATATCCTCCCAAAAAAAATTAAATCGATAAAGCGTATATTTACCGAGAAAAAAAATCACGAAATATGCATGCGTTTTTACTCGTTCATTGTAGCGTAAACAATTAACATACGACGATTTTGCGACGCAAGAAATGTGATTATTTCAACGAAGTCGGAAAAAAGTATCTTATGCTACACAAGAGGGAGTGGATTTTCACCTCGCGTGATTTCTCCCCTCGCTCTGCTCGAGCAGCGAGCTTCACGCTCGGCGAAAATCGCGCGTTTCCCTCCCTCGTAGCATAAACATAGTTACATCCAATTGGTCAACAACTGAACCGACTGGGAGACTGTACGGTGAAATCCTTACATCGATGTCGAAGCCGTACGTCTTCTTGCCCTCCTTGTGAGCGGCGTAGAGTTTCGACAAGAGTTCCGACGCTCTGTTTCCGCTGTTCTCAGCCAGAGTCTTCGGGAATGTTTCGAGTGCCGAGGCGAACTTTCTGACGGCGTACTGCTCGAGACCCGGCAGGGTTTCGGCGTAGTCGGACACCTGAGCCGCGAGTTCGACCTCGGTGGCTCCGGCGCCGGGCACGAATCGTCCGTCGCGCGTCATTCCCTTGAAAGTATTGACCCCATCGTCGATCGAACGTTCAATGTCGTCCATGAAATTCTCCGTCGCACCGCGAACGATGATCGTGCTTATGCGACTCTCGGTGCCCTCGAGACTGAAGACGACGACCGCCGTGTCTCCGAGCTCGGCGGTGTGGACGGAATCCGCGTAACCGAGCTCCGCCGCAGTCGGCGCTATGAGCTTCGAAAGCGCCGTTCCACCGACGGACTTGCAAAGTCGTCTGATGTCGAATTTGCTCGGTATACGCACGGCCATGAGATTGTATTTGTTCATGTAGTGAAGCGCCATGTCGCCGAACTTTCCGCCGGAAACTATGACGGTCGCGCCGGTATTGGCGATCGCTTGGATCTGAGTCTCGAGAAGGCATTCCTCGCCACGCGAGAACTTCATCAATTCGTCGGCGGTCTTTATCAAAACCGTTCCCTTCGTTTCCGTCTGCGTTATGTCGACCGGGCAAGTGTAGACCGCGATCTTCGCCTTATCCATCTTGGTCACGTCACCCTCGACCTGCCGCTTGAAAACCATGCCCTGAATTATCTTCGACGACGGCAATCCGGCACCGAGGATCTTGCAGACGCGAACGTTGTCCACGTTGAAGGTCGTCTTCTCCGGGAGTATCGAGACGCAGGCCTGACTGACCAGGGAGGCGAGGAGATCCTCGTTACCGTACTGCTTGCTCATCAACGCCGTTCTTATACCCTTCTTAACGTCGTCGATGTTTCGCACGTCCTTCACCTCGTAAACCACGAGCGTTTCCAGGATCTCCAGGGCTTTGTCCAACGCCGATTCGTAACCCTCCACTATCTCGGATGTCGTGATGCCCTATCGAGGGATTTTAAAAAAATCTTTCAATTTTGGAAATCGAGTCTCGGGTTTTAGCGAAACGCGAGGGAAAATAAATAAAATTAGGATAATTTATTCGTATTTTTAAAAATTTGCATAATTATACGCGAAGACTATTTCGAATATACTGTGCAAAACGACAAAATAATTAATTTCAACTTAATTTTTCACACTTACTATGTTAGATGAATTTCTTATGTAAAAGGGCATGTCTCGTAAATATATAAATAATTTTGGAAACAATTTTAAACGCAAAGATCTTGGAAACCGTCTTAAGAAAAAAAAACAGGTAAATGACTTTTTTGTTGGTACTTTGTGACTAAGAAATTAGAGTGACCGTTATTTACGAATGGCACAAAGTTATTATTGCAAAATATTTTGTCATGAAAATTTGTACATTGCGAGAAACAAAAAATTACCATAATTTCGGAAACGATATTAACAGTGAAAAAAGAAAATGGGTAAATAATTTATTTTTTTTACTTTATCATAAAAAACCAGAGTGAACCAAAGTTTAAGAATGGCTAAAAAATGATTATTATAAAATATTTAGTCACGTAAATTGTAAAGATGTATATCAAGCAAAAAATGTGTGTTAACAGTCATCTTTTAATAAGAAAATATGTAAGCTACTTTTTTTTATACATGGAAGTAAAATTCAAACCAACTAAATTTTTAGCAGACTAAAAAAAATTATCTCCAGCAAAATTATCTTTAGCAGACTAAAAGAATTATCTCTGCGGGTCTTACCAGACGCAGAAGCTCTTCGGCAGCCTCCAGCAAGGCTCCCGCGAATATGATGACGAAGTTAGTGCCGTCTCCCACCTCAGCCTCCTGCATTTCCGAGGCCAGAACCATGAGTTTCGCGGCAGGATGCTCGACCTCCAGTTCCTTAATGATTGTCGCCGCGTCGCTTGTGACAAAAAGTTTTTCCAAATGGTTAATAACCATTTTGTTCATGCCGTTCGGTCCATAGGCAGTGCGCACGGTCTGCGCAAACTGTTTGCACGCCGCAATGTTTCTATAAACCGCTTCCTCCAGTCCGGAGAAGTACTGAAAAAAAGAAGAAAAAAAATTGAAAAATTACGAAAAAAAAAATGAAAACTAGCGAATATTGTAAATTTATTTATTAGACTGAAAAGTCCTTTGCACAGAAATTACACGTGGTGAATCGAAAACATGAAGGTAAATAAAAATTGTCCGTATCATGTGATAATTATATCGTCGTCTCGTGAGGTTAATCGAGACCGAGGGTGTGGTTATCATCGATTCGTCGATCGATCGAAAGTTACGAAAGGTAAGGAGAAGAAAAAAAAGACTCCCATTAATTTCGATCGATCTTTCGAGGTATGACGCGAGGAACGGTCTTGCCCATAAAAGGAGATATATAAGCGTGACGTTCCGGAGACCATTGCGGCGTTGGTGGTCGCCGGTCGATTTTTTTCCTCGACAGAGTTCGAGTTCGTTGTTACGACGTTTAAAAGAGGCTCAAACTCACGCGCGATCCTTCCTTCATCATCGATGCCATTCCTGGCGCTTTCGGTACGTGTAAAGCCATTTTAATTACGATAAAACACTCTGTCACATGTGTCGCCCAAGAAATCACTCGAAGACGATTGTCGGATATTGGCCGTTAGTCACCGACCGGTATCCATCGAAACTCCGAAGTCATGACTACCAACATCGGACAGAGGAGTCGCGCGCGGCGCTGTCGTCGACAATAAACTTTTGCGAAGAAACAATCTTCGTTGTTTCGAATGAAAAGGATCGAGTGTTATTTTTTTCAAATAAAAATATGCCATCGCAACAGATTGTTTCGATAGGCATAGTTGGATAGCAACATATCAACAGATAAAATCTGAAGAACGATCAAGTTTTTTTTCATCGATTGCCGTTCCTAACCGGAAGTAACTCGTATAGTTGCGAGAAAACTCTAATCTCGATATCAAGTTTTTTTTTCGAATAATAATAAAATCCATCGGAAAAGATTCTTTTAGATAGTTAGATACTAACTTATCAACAGATAAAATATAAGGAACAATTGAGTTTTTTATTCGATTGGCCTTCCTAACCGGAAGTCACTCAGACACTCGTTTCTTCCGAGGTAATTCGAATCTCGAATATTTTGTTCAATTGCTGAAACCGGAGATCATACGAAACGCTATTTTCAGTGCTTTCTGACCAACACAATCGTCTGCGTAACGTCAATCAAAGCGCGTCGATTCGCAAGTGCAATGCACTAAGAAATATAATTCGTCTATTGGGAGATCTAAAAAGAAACGAAATTCCGATATCATGACTACCAACATCGGAGAGGAGCGTCGCGCACGGCGCTGTCGTAGACAATCGAAATATCGAACAAACAATCTTCGTTATTTCGATTGAAAACGCCCGAGTTTTAGTTCCAAAGAACAATACACCATCGCAACAGATTCTTGCGTCCAATAGGCACACTTAGATAGCGACATATCACAGACATAAATATAACTCACAAAATTGAGTTTTTGTTACTCCAAGATTGGCCTTCCGAACCGGAAGTCACTCGACACTCGCATCGTTGCGAGATAACTCGAATCTCGAATACATACATACACACATACCTGTATACATACACATATACACACGTATATTAAATTACTAAAACCGGAATTCATACGTGACGCCATTGTCATTGTTTTCATTATCGGATCGACACGATCGTCTCTCCGTCTGCCTATAACGTCAATCAAAGCGCATCGTTTCGCAAGTGTAATTCGCCACGATCGACCACGAATCGACCACAATCCCGTCGAGCGACGCGAGTCTCGCCGTCGCGAGCTTAAGGCCAGATTGACCTGTTGAGGGTCTGCAACAAAGAAGAAAGAAACGCGCAAAGAGAGACTTCGTTCGTGTTTCGGTCTGCGAAACTCGACGACCGCGAACGACCAAGCCGCCGCCTCAGCGAGGTTGCTTCCGCCCGTGTGTAACGACCACGCCCGAAAATAGGTCTGTCAGATACAGCGGTTATGGACATGGTGATCACAAATTTACAACAGCAGCGCCAAGTCACGGAGCAGCTGAGACGCGAGGCCGCCCTGAAGCGCATCACCGTCAGCAAGGCCGTCGAGGACATTATGAAGTACATAACCGAGCACGAACAGGAGGACTGCCTACTCGTCGGCTTCTCCTCGCAGAAGTCCAACCCCTTCAGGGAGAAGAGCTCGTGCATCGTTCTCTAACGAAGAATCGGCGGTGGATCGATTCCACTATGGTAGCGAACGCTCGCCCTCGTCTCTTCACGCGAACGGACGACCCGTTCGTCGATGGATGGATTTAAGTGTCGTTGCTCGAACCAATGTGTTTTACATGTATCTTTTTTTCCTCTTACCTTGTATCTAGAATGTATCTAATTTTTATGTATTTACTCACTCGTTTATTTATCAATAATTTTTTTTTCTCCTATTTTTTCTCAATTTATGTACAACTTTTTTTGTGTTCTTGATGTGTTTGCTGAATTCACTGATTTATTTTTATTATGATTATTTTATTTTTTGTGCTGAGCGTGCACGGTAATTTGTGAATGAACTTGTTTTGCGCTAAATTTTTTTTTTTCTCTCTCTTTCCTCTCTATGTGATACAAAAAAAATTGTTCCTTCGCGATGTTTTGATAAAAATCTATTGTAATCGGTGGAACTCTCAGAGATCTTTGGGTATTAAATTTATGAATGTGCAAAGAACAGGACCACAATAACATCGTTTAGCTTCCAGACTCCGTACGGAGTTCGTTTACTTCTTACAGTTGTTGGTCGTAAAAATCGCGGAGATTGTTGAAACAACGACGCGACTCTCCTTGTCTATCCATGTATAGAATCAAATGTCTGTGAGAATGGTGTATTTCATATTGCGGGTGCGGTAAAATACTCACGAATTCTTTGCGATTATCAAAACAATTATATAGATACAGTTATTGCATTGCAAACCAAAACAAAAACGATACTTTGATAAAGTCATATTTTTTCTCTATTTATCGAAGATCCTAATATATCGTCTTCCTGCAAGACTATTGAAGGGCAATGCTGTAAGCGTCGTTCGCGAAACGATAAGAAAAACATATATTGTAATCGGCACTGTTTCAAACGGACGAAGGATGAAGGAAACAATTAATACATTGAAAAGAAAAGAAAAACGATACTTTAATGAAGTCGTTTTTTTCTCTATTTACCGAATACTTAATATATCGTCTTCCTGCAAAATAATTGAACGTCAATGTTGTAAACATGATTTTCGAAACGATAAGAGAAGCAAATGTGAATCGGCACAGTGTTAAACGGACGAAGATAAAGGATTATCGAAACAATTATATAGAAACAGTTATTTCATTGGAAACGAAACAAAAAAACTAAACTTTGTTGAGGTGATATTTTTCTCAATTTACCGAAGATCCTAATATATCGTCTTCCTGCAAAATAATTGAACGGTATGTAAATAACATTGTCGAAACGACGATAAGAAAAACAAATGTGAATCGGCACTGTATAAAACGGACGATAAAGGATTATCGAGTCAATTATATAGAAACAGTTATTGCGTTGAAAACAAGAAATCAGAAGAAGCAAAAAACCAAACTGATGAAGTAATATTTTTTCTCAATTTACCGCAGATCCTAATGTATCGACTTCTTGGAAAACAATTGAACGGCAATGTTCTAAACATCGTCGTAGAAACGACTATAAGAAAAACAAATGTGAGGATTGTCGAAACAATTACATAGAAACAGTTATTGCATTGAAAAAAAAACAAAAACATGAAAAGCAAAACTTTTATGAAGTAATATTTTTCTCAATTTACCGAAGATACATATATATCGTCTTGCTGCGAAATTATTGAACGGTAATGTTGTAAACATCGTTTTTAAAACGATAAGCAAAACAAATGTGAGGATTATCGAAACAATTATATAGAAACAGTTATTACATTGAAAACAAAGCAACCAACAAAGACTACATTTTTATGAGGTAATATTTTTTCTCAATTTGTCAAAGATCCTAATATATCGTCTTCGTGCAAAAGAAATTGAACGGCAATGTTGTAAACATCGTTGTAGAAACGACAATAAGATAAACCAATGTGAGGATTATCGAAACAATTACATAGAAACAGTAATTGCATTGAAAACAAAACAAGCAACCAAAAAAAAAAAAGGAAACTGATGAGATAATTTTTTCTCTCAATTCACCGAAGATCCTAATATATAGTTTTCGTGCAAAGTAATTGGACGGCAATGTTGTAAACATCGTTTTCGAAACGATAAGAAAAGCAAATGTGAATCGGCACTGTGTCAAACGGACGAAGGATAAAGGGACAATATTTTTCTATATCATATGTATACCACAAAAGTATAAGACTGAGCTATTTATGCAAACAGCAAAAAATGAATAAATGGAATTTAAAAAAACGTGGCACAATAGTAACACAGAAAACACGCAAATACACACCGCACCCTTGTTATGTACGTGATTAGAGTGGAAGGCAATTCAATCCTGCTTAGACACAGTTTGTTCACAGCTGAATAAAATTTATTAAACGTATCTCTGTGTAAAAAAAAACAACTCTCTCGGTTTTTTTTCTGCTCCTGGTTTTTACCCTCCCCGATCGATATTCGCAACGTTTACGTAGTTTGTACAGAGGATCGATAGTCGGTAGTGAGATAATGGAATACAAGTAAATCGGAGGTCTACGTATCACAGTAATGAGACAAGGCTCGCAATATTAATTCTTGCACCGTGTTAGCCGGATCGAAGTACGTGGAAGATCTCGCTCGAACGCGTTCTCATCGTCAGTTCCGGTTCGTCGCTACGATCGCGCCTAAGATACCTTAGTTACTTCTATAAAAAATCGTTTTATTCTCAAAATTTTTTTTTTTAACGCGAGCCCAGCTCTGTTCAGTCACTACGGGGTAAACGGAAGAAAATTATCGACGATCGTTGAACATCATTTTCGGATTAAAAAATATAAATAAAAAAACAGGTTTTGATTTTTTTTTTTTGGGGCCGTCTGCGCTCCTCGGCCACAGTTTAAGATTAAATGGAAGAGACGTATTAAGTAACGTCGATCGATCGTCTTTCCGTTTTCGTCGAAACAATTATCTAATATAACAAGACCGATCGAGACTATAACAGAAAAAAAAAAAAATACAGTTTAGAATATTAAATTATTATTACATGTCGCAACGTGGAGTAGAGGTTTTTGTTTGTTTGTTTACAGCAGTCTTTCAATAATGTCAGTTGAATTACAAGGTAATTATATATACATAACACGTGCACGTCAGGGGTGCTTATATCTAAACCTCACTTGTATCACACATGCAGCAAGTACACTTCCTGTACGCACAACATTCGCCGCGGTTTGGTAACAACGATAATTTTATATAATACAACGTTTTGGATGAATACTATGGTTTTTTTCCTCTTTCGCGTGAACTTTCGAAATCCGTAAAATTCAGCGACAGACGGGAATCTTCGAACAAACAATTCCCGTCGACGGAATAAATATTCGGGTTTAAATTAACGCTCGTTAATCTCTTAAATTTCCTGCCGATAAATGCGAACATATATTTTTTTTTTTACATCTTTGATTGGTAGGACAAGCATCCGAGCTCATAAAAAAATAATAGACAACAGTGATACTGACAATTTTTAGTCGCGCACGCGTGCGTCTGTTGACTCCTTGATTCAATCTTTTTTTCTTTTTATTTTTTTTTTATAACAACAAATAACGCCAGTTTCACTGGTTATTTTCTTTTTTTTCTTTTTGGCGATTATAATATTTTCGTCGATGGCTCTCTGTTTTGGAGGGGCGTTTTATAGTTTTCGTTGAATTAACTCTTGAGAGTTAATTCAACGAAAAACTTTTTTTTTACAAACACAACATGGGCTGTGGCTTGCGCGGATCTACGACTCCTGGCGTCGCCGGCGGCACGAGCAGTCGTTTATCCGTTGCGATTGACAAGCTCGCCCCAAAGGCGTCGACGCTTCGATGGATAATGCTACAAACTTCGAAACACCCGTTCTCACAATCGAAACGTTGCTCTGTACGACTGTCGATGACAATAATAGAAATTCGTCGATGCCGATGTAAGTACGCGTCTCCGGTTTTTGTTTGTTTGTTTTTTTTTTTTTTTTAAATGTATATAACGAAATATACGTGAAAATGGTCGATTTTTTTGAAGCAACGCGGTATCGATATTTTTGACGAGGGAATATTACAAAGAATATAACGAACAATGGCACTTGTTTCATCCGTTGGATCGATGCGCACCGTAGATTTTTTTTTTTTGCATATAATTATATAGACTCGGAAATAAATACGCTCTGCGGTATCGTATATATTAACTTAATAAGCCACGGGGACTAACAGCAGCAAGATTTCTTTTCAGACTGGGATTCGTAAATAGAAAAACTTGTCACTCCGTATCGAAGCTTTGAATTTGATAAACGGTAGTCAGTCGGGGTTCGATAATAAACTATTTAAGGTGTGTGACATTGTACTCTGTCTTCGCTTCTCCGGAATCGCGTGAAATGGCATCACGTGCTCTTTTTTTTAATTCTTTTCGTTTAACGATGCTGATTCAAGGATTATGAAAAAATAGATTAACATTCCTCCGTATGGATCGTATGCTCTGTACAACAGGCGTTATGAAATATATATCTCGTATCTTATATCACAAAAAAGATCGATGGTGGAAAAAGGCTTCAATTTATCGAAAAATAACAATTACCACGAACTCTGGTCCGTTGAAGGAAAAAAAGAAAAAATCTTAACTACGTAATTGACTTTCGGAATATCTAAGTTTCGAGTTTACTCGCGACGTGAACAGTGGGCTATTTCCCATCTCTTTTTTCATTCTTCAAACATTCGTAAAAACTTTCTATCTACATCAACAAATTAGCTTACGGAATTCTCGTATTGCCCGACCCTACAAAGTCGCTGAAAGCCCATTGACTAAGACGGTTTTTTTTTTTTTTGTTTTCATTGGCTCTTATGGCTGACGATATAATCGTTCATAGTTCAAGCTTGTTTCCACATTCGATGATAGTTCGAAGATGAGTGGCTTGCGTGAGCTCTCGTTGTGCTTGAGCTCGTCGATAAAGCACCGGACAGTCCAAGGACGCGCAGTCGGCGACGTCTGCTTGCCCGACACAGGATTGACAAATCTGCGATGGAAAAATCAATTTTTGAGAATTAAAATAAAATGAGATTCTCAAACCGGAAGTGACGTTTACCCGGAACGGCCTCAATTTCCGGTTGAAAAATAAGATTTTTAAATCGGAAGTGATATATTTCCGGTCGAAAAATGAGATTTTCAAACCGGAGGTCACGTGTTTTTAGTAAAAGTCCAAAATTCTAAATTTTCGGTTTCCAAATTCCTCGGTCTACAGCGAGGTTGCGAAGCGCCCGAGCCACAACAACCTGCCAGTAATCGATAAACGGAAAAATTGCAGCTACACTTTTTGCACTTTCAACCAATTCTAATCAAGAAAAGTTTTACTTACTGCAGTAACGTGACTGTCGGTTCGGTCCAATCGTCTGAGTTTGTCGTGAAGAACGACCAGAGCATCCGGGGGATTTGCTGCACACTCCGTGCAGATGCCCTTGTTCGACGATTGCCCGCAAACAGCGCAGACGATCGTACCGAAGTATTGGAAGATCGTCAATTTTTGTCTGTCCCCCGGTTGGCCGACTGGATTATCCAAAATATGTCTGTGCGGCATTTCCCTGTACCTGTTATCAAATCACAAAAAAAAACATCTTTAAAGTCCACCCGTACGAAAACTAAAAACAACGTAAAAATAATATCTGCACTTTGCAATGAACAAAACGGTCGTGCACTATCACAGAATAATATGTATAACCCAATGTACCTAGGCAGTCGCTAATAATCTGTGATGTTGATGCGACTTAAAAAAAAAATAATTAAAAAAAAAATGTAATAAAAAAAAAATCTGCACTCACCAAGCGTTCACGTCCACTCCCATGAGATGCAAGCACCGATTGAGCGGAGGTATGATGACCCTCGTTACGTAGTAAATGCCGTTGGGTCTCAAGCCAGGATCGTTGATCAATTCCCACGGTGTCCTCACACAATGTATGAGCGCCTGATTGGGCGCGCCGGCGACGATGACGTAACGCACCCGTTCGCTGTTTCTCGGCACGGCGCGAGGATCTTTTTTCATCAGACGTTTCGTCAGTTCGAGAGCGGGTACGCAGGCTTTCGCTTTGTAACCCTTCAAGCCTCGAAACTCCTTCGCGAAAGTAAGATCCTGAATGGAAACTTTGCCGCGCAAAACTTTGTCCAACTGTCTCGTGACGTATTTTTTTACGAGCGATACGTCCTTCGTTTCGAACAGAATCTTCAGAGTTTTCTCCAGTATCTGCGTGAGGACGAGCGATTAATAATTTGCCCGGCAAACGATTGTTTAGTCGACTGTGCAGAATCCTTCTTTTACCTTGGAAACTGCCGGACATCCGTCTCTGCGAACGGTCTCGATACCCTTAGCTAGGTACGTCGGATTCTCCTGTTCCGGGGTTTCGTACATGTATCCACAGTAGCGTTTCTTCGTCTGGGCAATAAATACATTTTTTTAAATAGTACTTTGTGATGCTGGTGCGAAAGTAGTAAATTACTACACTCGGTGCGAAAATGTCAGTTTTTCAGTGCACAAAACCCCCATTTTCACACCTTGTGAAATAAAATTTTATCGGATACTCGTGCAAAAAACGTTTTCGGAACTCGTGTGATTGCAACACTCGCCTTCGGCTCGCGCTGCAAAGCCACACTCGTCAGAAACATTTTTTTCGCACTCGTATCGAAATGTACTATTCTTAACTCGTGTGATTGCAGCACTGACCTTCGATACGTGGTGCAAAGTCCCACTCGTCAGAAGAGTTATTACGCACTAGTATCGTAATGTAGTAATACGGTACTAGTGCGATAAAAATTCTCTGACCGGTGTGAGTTTGCTGCAATCAAAAGAGTTCAGAATAAATGTTAACAAGAGTATCGTACCAAATTTATCTTCGCAAGGTGTGAAAATTGGGCAAAGTGTGTCTAAAACTGCAATTTTTGCACCGAGTGTAATAAAATTATATTTCGTTTACGAGCTGATTTATTTGTTATTGCAAATATTACCTGCAAAATCCCCGGATATACGACTTTCTCAAATTTGAGCTTTATCGGCGGTGGATTGGCTGCAGTGACGGCGTCGGCGATTTCGTTGCCGATTACGAACGCATCGGCCTTAGATTTTCCTGGGACGAGAATGAAGAGGGAATCCGTGTCACCGTAGACCACGCGAGCTCCCCATTTGGGCGTTTTTTCCACCAGTTTTATCGCTCGTTCGAGAGTCTCCTTTGATTTGCTCACCACGCTGTCTCCAACCTGAGCCGAAGCATCAAAAAGGCTCTCAGATTTTTTTTCTCGATCGGATTGAATCAACGTCGCCGATACGAGTTCGACAATTTACCTCGATGCAGGGCATCCTTCCACTGTAATTCGCCGCCGTGTATCCGTAAGTAACGTTCGCGAGAAACTTGAGACCCATCTGTCTCGAATGAAGAGCGCGCTGGAGAGTTTTGTCGTCCCGTTTGTGGTCCTTCATCGCTTTTTTCACCATGAAACGTGTCTCCAATATTTCCGTCAACATTCTCGGCAGCACACCCAGGCAAACTTCGGGTTTGACGAACGCCACGCCGCACGGTGCGAAATTCACTTTACCCTGGAGCTTCAGAGAGGTCGATTTTGGGACTCGAAGAGTGTAAGCTCCGAATTCGAAAGGTTCTGGCCTGAAAAACAATTTTTTTCACAGATTAGAATAAGTTTCGAAGAAACGCGAAGAAAAACATAATTTTTTTCCTTCCTCACAGAGGAAGCTTTGTTATAGTGAAGAAAAAAATTCGAGATTTTATTGAAAACGTGTTCAGAATGTTCCAAGACATCGAAAAATCACTTTTAGAAAAAATGGAAAAATCACTTTTACAAAAAGCATTTAGAAAAAATAAGCCAAAAATACAGACAATGCTTCCTCATAGAAGAAGCTTCACGAATGAAGGAACATTATGAGAAAGCGATATGAAAATGTCAATTTTCAACTTTTTATCTGTATTTTCTTTGCAAAAGGGCGTGTCCCGTAAATAAATAAATAAATAAATAATGAAAAATTGAAGAAAAAAAATCAGAAGCGGTTTTACTTACTGCCCGATGTGTTCGATGCGTCCGAGGCACGTGGAGAAGCAATAGTTGTGAGCGATTATGATGCTCGGATACAAGCTTTGAAAATCGAGAACGATCAGCGGATCGCTGTAGAACATCGATTCGGGTTCCATTATGAGCGGCAAAGCTTCCATGGCTCTCATCGAAGCTCGCTGCTGTGCGGACGGCGATACGGCAATGTAATTCAACGGCTTTGCCAACCTCAGCATCACCGACTCGACCCGATACTGCGATCCGCGGGAGAAAACTTCGAAGAATTGTATGCCGAACAGCCGCGCCAACTCGCTCGTTCTTCCGATTATGTCGAGTTGATCGAGTATGCGGAAAACTCCCAAAACTCGTACGCTGTAGTGCTCGACGACTCGCCAGCGGGATGGACGTGGCCTTTCCGAGTTCCACCAGTCCGTCAATGTCTTGAACGACGGGCACGGAATCCTCTCGTTCAGAACGTGGTGCATCATACTCTCGAACGTGTAACTCAGCAGAGCTGAAAGGTGTTATTTATTTTTATTTATTTATTCTTATAAAAACGGGACGAGCGCAATTACAAGTCGATCGGAATCGCCGTCGACTAAAGTTTATACAAAAGGCGTGACCAGACGCATATATCGTAACAGGGTAATACATTTTATAGTTAGCCTAAACAATTAATAACTGACGACAAATATCGTATAAGATCGACCCCCTAACCATTCGGTAACAACGCGAAGAGGCCGACTTTAAACCTCAACAGAGAGCCCCCAAAGAGAGGAACTAAGCCCTTATAAAATTAATGAAATACTGGATTCGTAAGTGTTTGTTTCGCAGCTTGAGACTATAAAAAAAACTATCATCGAACTTTATTCGCGGGACATGGGTTAGGTGTGAGAGGGTTAAATTACGATGGCCCTGAAGATATGTGCATCAAATTTCATCTTTGGCAAGTCTCTGATAGAGGCCCTGCTTGTGCTATTGACCAGAAAAAATCTTCACTTGTAGAATTTTATTTTTTAAGCGCTCCGCGAAGTTTGTGCGATGCAAAACGCAGCGGTTATAACTCGATGAAATTTCGTCTCGTGCAGATACCTTCGGGGTCACAAATTATCGATGAAGTTACCTGCTTCGTGTCGCATTATCCGCCAGATGTCAAGAACGATACGTCCAGGCAGCTTGACTTCGGCGAGAGTTTCGATATCCCGTGGCTGGGCTTCCCACTTGCCCTGGGTCGCTGGAATCCGCGAGACACGTTTGTACAGGTTCATGCCCAGAATCGAGGCTCTTTGAAAAACGTAACCCCAGGACAGCGTTTCCAATTCCCAGCCGATGAGGATCTCGGGATCGACTAGCGTTATCAAATTCACGAGTGAATTCAGCAGAGCTTCCTCGTTGTGAACGAAAGAAATTGACCACGGGAACCTCGAGGCGTACGAATAGTACATTTTGTTCTTGGCTTTGTCCGTCTCGGCCACGACTATTACACCTGAAAGAGATCGCATAGAAACAAGTTTATGGCTGAGTTAAATTTAAAAACTTATAAATTTGGTAACAGAAATTTGAAAATTTGAAAATTTATAAATTTGAAAAATTACAACTTTTTAAATTTTAATTCATGTAAATTTTGAATATTTACCATGTTCGAGGGGTTTGACGGTGGATGTCGGAGGTACGTCGCTCTGCACCGAGTAAAATATCGCCGCGATCGAGTCGTATTGGGCATCGGGAAGGAGATCTCCCCGGGTTGTTACGTGGACTTCAAGGCACATGATCGTTAAATATTGGTACTGTAAGAGCGATAAGAAAATAATGTGGAGATTATTTACGAAGGTTCGGATAGGATTATTCAATACCTTCGAGCACGATTGAATATACCGTAAAGCTAAGGTGCGTTCCTGAATGCAGTTCTGTTCTGTGCGGCTAAATCCAGAAATATTCGACATGTATTCGCATGAATACGCAGCTGACATGGGCGTTATTATATTCACGGTTTAAAAAATTGTAAATTTAATGCACCGGACTGGAAGTTTTTTTATGCAAAAACTGGTACATTAAATTTAATGTACAATTGTGATGAAAAATTAATGGACTTTTACAGTGAAATTAAAGTAAATTATTTCTCAAGTTTTTAATATTTTATACGTTAATTTTTCATCCTGATTGTACATGAAATTTAATATACCAGTTTATGCATAAAAATGTCCAGTACTAGTACATTAAATGTCATACGATTTTTTTTACATTCAGAATTTAAACTGTAAAAAGAATTCGTATGAAATTTAATATACTGATAGTGGAAGTTTTCATGCATAAACTGGCTTATTAAATTTCATGTACAATCGTAATGAAAAATTAACGGTTAGTATATTAAAAACATTGGAAATACTTTACATTTAATAATTTATTTTAGATTTTCCTATAAAAGTACTTGAATTCCAATAATTGACTTTTAATAATTCAACTTTCATTTCAATGAAAAAGTATAATAATTTTTCATCACAATTTTACATTAAATCGAATGTACCACTGTTTGCGTAAAAACTTCCAGCCCGTTACATTAAATTCCCAATTTTTTTACAGTGCAATTTTTTTGATCTGCATTCAACAACGCACCCAGCTTCGTCACTTTCGCGCTGTACTTTCCAAGAGACGTCCGTAAAAATATTGAGATTACGGCGTTATACGCCATACAATTAAACTCACCCTCGTCAGGGCTTTGGCGTTCTGCAGATTTTCGTTGTCGACATTGCTCCTCGTCGAGTCCGACAGGAACTCGATCTGTCCGCACGAGACTCCCAGATGCTTCGAGGCCTCCTGCTCCCGAAACAACTGCGACTTCCCAAGAACGCTCAGCAGCGACGGGTCCATCTCTGCGCCGTTCGAATCACCCGATCCCTTTCTCGAGCCGCCCGCTCTCTGCGAGTCAACGTCGATTTCCTCTTCCGAACCGTGTCGCGTTTTTCTCCCAGTCGCCTCTACCACTTTCTTCAACAATCGCACTTTCAACCCGCGACTCAGCGCTGTTACCTGTTCGCTCTTTCCGCCAGTGCTCTCCGGCGACGGCTCAGCCGCGCTCAAATCCGAAGCGTTCGACGAACAATCGTCCTCCGTCTCGGCCGCTCTAGTATCAATTTTTTCTTTCTCCTCCAATTTTTTTCTCCTCGATTCCTCATCGTCTTTTTTCTTCTTCAAATATTCCCGCGCTCTGAGCCAGTCCTTGGCCTCCTTCCGTGTCGGCGGTCGCGCGAGAGGCGTCAGAACGACCTTGTCGTTGCTGCATAGTGCGATTTTCATCTCGACGTCGTTTGATCTCGTGAGAGAGGGAATAAATTCGTTTATCTTCATTTTCCGCCAACGAGCTATGCCGGTGACGCCATCGACGGACGAGACGAAAGCCGGTACGTCCTTGAGGCTCTTTCCAGGCACTCTGAGCGTCCTGTGAGCGAGTTCCTTCTGCTTCGGAACGTCCGCGTCGACGCTGAAGAAAGGCTCCTGATTGCGATGTCTCGGTATTCCATAAGTCTCCATCGTCTCGACGACGCTCCGACGGCTCGGCGGATCGAACTTCGGCCTGAGGACGACCCGTTCGTCGTTCGACTCCGCCTCGACCCTGCTTTGATCGAGCGAGGCTCGATTCTCGCTCATCCGACTGTCGATATATTGCGAGAACGTAATGTTGAAGGTCTCGTCGTCGTTCGCAGTGTCCTCGTCGTTTGCGACATCGTAGGAATCTCGATCGTCCAATTTTGAGGCGAAGCGCGAAGGTCCCGGCTCGGCTATGGAAATCCTTGATTCTGGATCGGCCAAATTGTCCGACAATTCGATCGGCTCTTTGTCGCGATGTTTCGGTGTACAGCGAGTCTTCATCGCTTCCAGGACGCCCCGACTGCTCCGTGGATCGACCTTACTTCGATCTAGAAATACTCGATTCTCGTTCGTCCGACTGTCGACGTACTGCGAGAATGTAACATCGAAGTCGTCGTTGTTTTTGAGATCGCAGGAATCTCGATCGTCCAATTTCGGTGCGGAGCGCGAAGGTCCCGGCTCAGCCACGGAAATCCTTGATTCTGGATCGGCCAAATTGTCCGACAATTCGATCGGCTCTTTATCGCGATGTTTCGGTGTACCGCAAGTCTTCGTCGTTTTTACGACGCTCCGACTGTCGACAGAATGCGAGAGCGAAACGTCGATGGTCTCGTCCTCGTTTGCACTCTCCTCGTCGGTTGTGACGTCGTAAGGATCGCGATCGTCCGATTTCGGAGCGCAACCGGACAGCTCAGTCACTGACATCGTTGATCTTCCATCGGCGAAATTTAACGGTAGTTCGATCGGCTCTTCGGCTTCCTTTATCGTCGCAAAGTCCCTGCTGCTGCATGCGTTCCATTTCCTTGATTCCTCGTTCGGCTCGTCCGATCTCGCGCCCCCGCTCGCGTCCCTCGTCGAGAAAAACACGAGCCTCTTTCGAACGTCTCTGCTGTCCCTCGGAATCGCCGTTGCATCGCGAATCCTCGTCGCTTCGGCAGGCGCGTTCGAAATCGTCGTGTCTACGCTCCCGCGTTCTTCGTGCCCGGCGGACGCTCTGCGAAAGGCGTTCAAAGCAACAAGTGAGCAATCCTCCTCGTTTACCCTTTCGTTCATTTATCCGAATAGCTTTTATTAAAGCCTCTATTTTCTTTAAATAGTGTTTTTCGTTTTTCTAAAACTCACATCCCATCCAACTCACCAGACCGTTCGGAAGCCATCGTCGCCGCAAATTCGTGTTTCCCTCCTGAAAGTTGCGTATTAGTTTAAAAGTACAACATCGGAAATCAACATCGATGTACAATCGGCGAAATCTCACCTAGCTCCATTCCCGATGATTTCGTGGCGGAAATCCTTCCTCTCATCATGCTCTCGCGAAGCCGCTCGCGCTTTCGTCCCGGCGTGACGGAACCGCTCGACGAAGCGTTAGCGTCGAGACTTTCCGGACGGAGCGTCTCTCGGGACTCTGATGTTTCTTTACGTACCTTGGGAGACGTGACAATTATTTTTAACGGCGAATAATATCCGGACAGACGGCCAGGACTCTTCAACATACTTGTCCTGCTGGGCGAACGGTTCGAAGATTTTTTCGGCGTAGCTCTGCGCTTGCTCGACGGCCCGGCTGGGTCGTCGTCCGCCGCGTCGAGTCTCCTCTTTCTCGGCGTCACGATCGAGTCTCGCCTCGGAGCGGCGGGCTTCTTGCCGGACTGATAAATACAAACGCGTTTCTCGTCGCTGGCGATCGTGAGGTCCGTCTCTTCCTCGGAATCGCTCGACGTCAAGTCGGCAGCTCCGTCGTAAGCGGGCAATCGAAAATCGTCGAACGCACCGGATCTCTTAAAATTTTTCACGAATTTTTTGGTCTTAGATCTAAATGCGTAACCGTGGCTCCTCAACGAATCGCGGCTCAACCTTTTCAGCACGACTATCGGCTTTCCGAGCTGAACGCACTCTCGGCACCACCTCGACGAACGACCCGCGTCGACACTCGGATTCTCCATAGACGCGGTCCACTTTGCGGCCGTCGGTGGGAAATTCGCGTCCCGATGCGCCTCTCGGCTCCTCGGAATTTTGCCCGATTCGGAGAGTTTTCTCGGAATTTTCTGCAACGATGATAAATCGAGAGAAACGTTGTCGCTGAAATTAAACTTTAATTTTTTGTTCTCTCTGAGACCGTTTGCTCCATCGACGAGTTTGCGGTCGCTCGACGTGTTCTCGGTTCGATCTTTCGGCGCGGAGCTGCGAAACTCGAGAACCACCGGAAAATTCCAATCCGTGTTCGATGCGTTGTTGGATCTCTTATCGCCATCTCCGGTGAAATTCGCTTCGGTCGGTTTCGAGTTCGGTGAGAGTCGATGGTGCTTCTTCGACGAAGGCTCTTCGACGGCGGTTTCCTTCGATGGTGAATCGCTGGGTCTGAGATTCGCGGTGCTTCGACGAATGGAGTCTTCGTCGAAGCGAACTCTTTTCTTTGGCTTGAGAAGATTCCGATCGATTATCAGCTTCGTGTTTTTCAGTGACAATTCTTCAAAGCCCGGTGACGTGTTTTTCGCTGATGATTTTTTGGAGGTGTTTTGTGGCGGAAGTGGCGGCGATTCTAACGGTGGATTCGCGACTTCCGGTACGGACTCCGATGAGAAAGACTCGTCGTCGAGCTCGAGGCTGCAAGAAACGTGAGCTCTTTTCTTGGACGTTGTCGAGGTCTTCGTTGAAATTTTATCTTTCGCGAGCTTGGGCCGAGATGCGGCGTTTTCCGGGGATTTCGTGACGGTCGTTTCGTGTCTGTTTTCTTCCGGTGACTGCGGAGGGTTCGGCGACGAATCTTGGACTTTTCGGGCTCGATTTTTTTTCTCGAGTTTGAGCGAGTTTTTAGTGCGCATTTTTTCGTCGGCGGTTTTCATCGATGTCGATGATTGCGGAGGCGAAAAATCCGGTTCCCGAGAAGCGTTCTCCGGTAGATCTCGACGACCTTCTTCTTGCAGAGATGGCGTTTTCTTTGCCGCTGAGTTCTTTCGGCCACCTTTTCTCTTCAGTTTCGCGGGACTTTTCGGCTCGGTCTCCTCGTCAATGGTTTTCTGCGGTACTTCCGGTTCTTGAGAAGAATTCTCCGTCGTGTCTCGATCACTTTCCAGAGATGGCGTTTTTATATCTATTGCTGAACTTTTACGGAGGCGACGATTTTTCTTAAGCTCGACAGGACTTTTCGGCTCGGTTTCCTCGTCAGTGATTTTCTGCGGTACTTCCGGTTCTTGAGAAGAGTTGTCCGTCGTGTCCCGATCATTTTCCTTTTGCGCTGACGGATTTTCCAGAGATGGCGTTTTTGTGTCTATTGCTGGACTTTTACGGGAACGTTTTTTCTTAAGCTCGCCAGAACTCTTCACCTCGATGTCCTCGTCGATTCGCGGTTCACGAACGGGTTTCTCCGTCGTGTCTCGATCGCTTTCCTCTTGCGACGATGCAGTTTCCGGAGATGACGTTTTTATATCTACCGCCGAATTTTTACGGGGACGACGTTTTTTCTTAAGCTCGAGAGAACTTTTCGGTTCGATGTCCTCTTCAGTGATTTTTTGAGACGGTACTTCCGGTTCTTCAGAAGAGTTCTCCGTCGTGTCTCGATCACTTTCCTCCTGCGACGACGGATTTTCTGTATGTCGCGTTTTTGTACCTACCGCTGGGCTTTTACGGATACGACGTTTTTTCTTAAATTCGAGAGATTCTCGAAAAGAGTTCTCAGTTCTGTCTCGATCACTTTCTTCTTGCGACGATGGAGTTTCCGGAAGTGACTTTTTCGCACCTACCGCCGAACTTTTGCGGGGACCTTTTTTCTTAAGCCCGACAGGACTCTTCGCCTCGAGGTTCTCGTCGATGACTTTCCATGACGGTACTTCCGGTTCTCGATCACTGCCGTCTTGCGATTCCGGATTTTCCAGAGATCGCGTTTTAACATCCACCGCCGAGCTTTTACATACTCGACCTTTTCTCTTCAATTTCGCAGGACTCTTCAAGTCGATTCTCTCCTCGATGCTTTCCCGTGACGTTACTTCCGGTTCGCTAGAAATATTCTCATTATTCCAATTAATTTCCACCCGTGACGACGGAGCATTTTTACGACCACTTCCTCTAGGCTTGTCGGAGGTTTTCCGGCCGAAGTCCTCGATCACATTTTCCAACGCCGATAACTCCGATTTTTCAACAGCGTTTTCTGCGTCATCCGGCCATCGTTCCTTCCGTGACGACGAAGTCTCCAGAGATCGCTTGCGGACGCTTACCGATGATCTACCTCGACCTCGACCTCGACCTCGACCTCGACCTCGACCTCGACCTCGACCGCGACCTCGACCTCGACCTCTTCCCCGAAGCTTCGCGAACATTTTCGCCTCAAGGCTATACGTGATATCCTCTTCCTGTGAGGACGAATATTTCGGAGTTGGATGATCAACCTCCCCCATTCGTTTTCTTCGCGGGTGACTTATTTTTTTAAGCTTCGCAGCACTCGTCGACTCGATCGGTTCGTCCTCTTCCTGGGACGATGGATATTCTGGAGATAAATTTCGTGCGTTTTCCATTGGACTCTTTCGAGCACGACCTCGTTTTCTAGGCTTGCTGGAAGTGCTTTCCTCGACGCTCTCCACCACACTCTGTGGCGACGATGGCTCGGATTGAGAAGTCTGATCCGCGATAGGTTTGCTAGTTTTTTCTTGCGAAGACGGATTTTCGGGAATTCGGAGTCCCGCACTCGTCAACGGTGTCTTGCGGACACGAACTTTTTTCTCGGATTTTATGGGCATTTTTTCGCTCTCTATCAAAATTTGCTGTGACGATAGCTCGGACCCTTCAGAAGTGTTCTCTGCAATAGTTTTGCTCGTGTTTTCTTGCGATGATGGATTTTCGGGAAATCGAAGTCCCGCACTCGTCAACGATGTTTTGCGGCTACGAACTTTTTTCTCTGGTTTGATGGGAATTTCTTGCTCGCTCGGCTCGTCGACGAGAGTTGGCGATGATGATTTTCGAGCAGTTTTCTCCGCACTGCTACATTCTTCGTCCCACGACTGGGATTCTTCCTTCGGGTCTTGACGATTCGTCTTTGAGCTATTTCCGGATCGTCCTCTTCTTCTTGGCTTCGCGGCAATCGGTTCGATGTCGCTTTCGCTCTGCAGTGACGACAAATCTGACTCTCTCGAATTCATTTCTTCCGACGTGATGTTTATTTCTTCCGACGTATTTTTTTCTATGCGGACTCGCGGACTCTTCGGTTCGATGTTCTCTTTCACGATATTTTTTCTTTCTCGAGAAGTGCTTTCCGTTATAAATTCCATGTTCTCTTCCGTTGATTTTTTGCCGGCGCGGACTCTTCGTGCGGTGTTTCGTTCGACGCTCTCTGCGGCATTCGCCACGATGTCTTCGACGCTTTGTGCGGACTCTGAAATTTTGTTGCCACGACTTCTTGTGTTCTTCAGTTCAATCTTATCCAAACTTTCCTGCGACAGCGAATCCAATTCTTGGGGAATTTTTTCATCGATCTCTTCGGCACATTTTTCTCCAGACATTTTTTCATCGACCCCTTCAGCACATTTTTCTCCAGAAATTTGTTCATCAATCTCTTCGGTACATTTTTCTTCAACATTTTTTTCATCTATCTCTTCGGCACATTTTTCTCCAGAAATTTTTTCATCGATCTCTTCGACACATTTTTTTCGGGACATTTTTTCATCGATCTCTTCGGCAGATTTTTCTCGAGACTTTTCGACTTTCGGATTCAAAATCTCAACGTGCTCCTCGGACAGTTTCCCAAAATGTTCCATTCCCTTCGGTTTCGAGGTAATCAGTGCCATGTTTTCTTCCTCGGTTTCTCGTAGCGATGAGTCGCACTCCGAAAACGGCGTCTTTTCTGGCGATCTCCACATCGACTCGACAACGTCCACATTCTCGTCCCGGGCAGTCTGCGACGAAGACGATCGACCGAGCGTCGCGAAATCATCTTTTTCGCAGGACCGCTCTGCAGAATTCTCCCGATTGATCGCCACAGATTCACGGGAAGTCTCGGAGATTTCCCGTGCAATTTTCTTCGTTCCTGATTTTATGAGGCCTGTCGTTCGGCCTCTTAATTTTTTACTGCCCAAGCCATTGAAGGCACATTTTTCCCGAGACTTTTCGACTTCCGGTTCCAGCACACCGACCTGCGCCTCGGAGCGTTTACCCAAACGTTCCATTCCCTTCGATTTCGAGCTAATCAGTCCGGTATTTTGTTCCTCGGTTTTTTGTAGCGATGAATCGCACTTCGGAAAATGCGCGTTCGTACTTTCCAGCTCACGGTTTTCCGACGACCTCTCCATCGTCCCGGCATTCGCGTTCTCATCTCGGGCACTCCGCGATGAAGACGATTGGCCGAGCGTCGACTGCTCAGCAGAATTATCCTGATTAATCGGGACGAATTCACGGCAAGTCTCAGAAATTCCCCGTCCAATTTTCTTCGTCACTGATTTTATCACGCGCCTCCCGCGCTCTCTCAATTTCTTACTGGCCAAGCGATCGTTGATCTTTCCTTCAGCTTTCACATGTCGCACGTAAGAAAGAGGGAACGACTCTTCGCTCGTTTCATCGCTTATTTCAGGTCCAAAATCGTCCAGCGATAAATTCGACTCCGGACACGATTTTTCAAAATTAATTTCGGAAGTTTTCACCGAAGCCTCGTCCTCGGACGACGCGCCGTTCTCGGTCGTTATTGACGATGTCTCGACGCTTCGAGTCGTCTTTTCCACATCTTCCGGATCGCCGTTTTCTTCTCCGTTCAGCGCTGAATGTCCCTCAATTTTTTCCTCCGTTCCGCTCACCGATAAAGTTTTGCCTTCGGTCTTACCGGTCTTTGTTCGATCGTCTTTTTCCTCGAATTCCAGCAACGATGTTTCGAGACACTGAAAAATATTTTCATCCTTACCGTCCAACACTTTCTTTCCCGAGTGCTCCGAAATTCTTTCTCGGAAATTCTTGCGTTCCCGCTCTGTTTTCTCCTCCGATAATTTATGTTCCAGCTTCGTCTTTCCAACGCACTTGCGCGTCGGTTGGCTTCGTTCGACTCGTTTCCTCGCTTTAGCTGATTTACCAATTTTCCCCACGCCGTCCTCGGAAATTTTCTCGACATCGTCCGAAACTTTGCTCAACTTCGCCAAGGTCGCTGCTCGCTCGTTGCTCCGCTCGAGCGCCGGTGAAAGTTCAGCCTCTCCGAGTCGACTCTTCGACCGACACTTCAGAACGAAACCCGAGATTCTCGATAGATCGAGACTGACGAGCTTTATCGTTACCGGTCGACACTTGAACGGCTCTTTGTGAGTCTCGGACAGGCTCGACAGTCTCGATTCCCGCTGCTCCGTCCCGGCCTCGTTCATGTTTCGGTCGACCTGAGACACTTTCACGATCTCGCTCTCCAGCCCCTTCGATCTGGAAATTCCGGCAGATTCGTCGCTGCGCGAGTCGATCGATTCGGATGAGTTCATGGGCTTTCGTGAGATCGTCGATCGACCTTCGGAAGCGTCTTCTTTTTCCACCGTTTCGATCATGGAATCGGTCGACATTTTTTCGGGTTCTTCTTGCGCGGCGACGGAGCTGACCTCTTCGCTCGAAACGGTCGCAAGAAAATCTTCGTCGTTCCCAAAAATTAGCTCTGCCGCTTCCCTCATTGCAGGCGACATCGAGTCGTCTTCGAACCTAACTGGCCCAAATTTTTCCCTCATTGTCGGAATTAAAGGCTCTAGCGAATTTTCCTCGGAATCGATCGACAACTTATTTTCGCGCTCGATTCCTGCGTCGAGTCTTTCGCCTTTCTCATTGGTAAACGACAATTCGGTCTCGCTTTTTGCAGTTAAGAGCGCAGGATTTTTCTCAGCAACGATCGGCTCTTTTTCTTCGTGGTCGATAGTCGCAAGTTGCTCATCGCCGATATTCGCCAGCTCGACTTCGTTCACGGTTCTTACAGAAATTTCCTCGTCATTCTCAGTACTAATTGAGGGTGAATTCGCATCGTCTTCGAACGCAACCGGCTCAGATGTTTCTATAGTTGCGATTAAAGGCTGCTGTGAATTCTCCGGAAACTTCGTTTCGCTTTCGGTGGCTGCGTTGAGCACTTTTTCTTCACCGACAATGATCCACTGTACGATGTTCCTCGATGTTTTTAATTGCTGCAGAGCCTTCGCCTCGGAATCGACAGGCAGATTCTTTTCGCTCTCGATTTTTTCATCGACCGGTTCGACTTTTTGTCTGATGAACCGCAGTTCAGATTCGCTTTGCGTAATTAATAAGGCTTCAACATTCTTCTCATTCACGACCGGCTGTTCTTTTTCTCGATTTACAGTTTCCGGTTCTTTATCGTCAATCATTCCTTTCCCGGCAATTATCAACTCTACATTCTTCCTCGATGTAATCAATCGCGACTCGATCGACAGCTGCTTTCCGCTCTCGATTCCTGCATCGATCGCTTCATCTTTTTCGTTTATAAGTTCGCTTTCGCCCTTCGAAATTGTAAGCGGCTCAGCATCCGCGATTGGCTCTTTATCTTCACGGTCCGCAATTTCCGCTTCTTTATCTTCGCCGATGCTCACGAGCTCGACTTCATAGACTGTTCTTGGTAAAATTTTCTCATAATTCTCACTCATAATCGAGTCTTCCTTTTTTTTCTCGTGACTCGAAATTCCTTTTTCCCCAGAAATATTCATCGAGAGCGTTTCCTCTTCTATTCGAGTTTCCGCAAAACCTTTCCGATCGTTCTTCGTCCTAATCGACTCTTCACTTTCCTTTTCGTGACTCGAAATTACCTTTTCCTTGGAAATATTCATCGGGAGCGTTTCCTCGTCCATTCGAGTTTTCGCAAAACCTTTCCGATCGTTCTTCGTCATAGTCGACTCTTCACTTTCCTTTTCATGACTCGAAACTCCCTTTTCCTTAGAAAAATCCTTTTCCCCCATCGCTTCGTTTTCCGTCCTCGTCGAATCTTCCCAATCCTTCCCACCGCTCCTCCCCACTTCCTCTTCCCCTATCCGGCTCACCACGATTTCTTTCCCCTCGAAAATGTCCTTACATTCCGCATCGCTCTTCGTGCCCGAGAGAATGCACGAGTCCTCCTCGCCCTTTCGCGGCCGATCCTCCGGCTCGTCCTCGAGCCGCACGACGATGTCCGAGACCAAGTCCTCGATTTCCTCGTCGAGCCTCGCGTCGTCCTCGACGCTTCCCTCCTCCCGAGCAAACTCCGCCGACTCCGTCGAGTCCTCCCCAAAATTCTCAACTCTCGAACTCCGATCGGCCTCGAATTGTTCCTCGAGCGAATTTCCGAGAATCTCGCAGATCTTCGGACTCGGGCTTAGAGCCTCGAATTCCGGGGAATCCTCCTCCGAGAGATCCTCATCGGTGTCCTTGGAAGCCGTCCCTTGACCCTCGCGAGTCTTTCCGGAGCGCGAGTAGCGAATCTCCGACATGGAGAGTTCCGATTTCGTCGAATCGTCCAAGACGCTCGAAGCGCTGAGCTCGGAACTGTCGAGCGACGATTCGGTCGCCTCGGCCAGTTGCGAGAACGAGCTGCTCGGCGTGAGGCTCTCCGCGTCGTAGACGTCAAAGTCTCGCGGATCGAGGCTGCTCGCCCCGTCGATGCTGCTCTGCGAGCCTTCCTGGACGATCCGCAAGCGCTGCTCGACCGAGTTCGAGTCCTCCTCGAAGAGGCAGGTCGGTATCTCGAGAGTCACCGCGTCGATCGTGTAGTTGCTGGCGGTGAAGAGGTTCGTCACGCTTATCGCGTATTTGTCGTGCTTGGGGTCGTTCGGAGATTCCTCGCAGTTGCGGCTCTTCGAGACGCTCCCCTGAACGATTTCCGTCTCGGTGTCGAAGATGTCTCCGGAGGCGTCGAAGACGACGCTCAGCGCCGGCGTCTCGAAGTCGAGAGTGTCGACCGGGTCGACCATTTCGCTGTTCTCGGCTCGAGCTTCGACGGGCTCGCAATTTTTGTCGATCTTGGGTTCTTCCGGAGCGTTCGCCGGATGGCATTTCTTTTCTGGATCGACGATCTTTCGATCGTATTCGCGCTCAGCTCCGACGAGGCAAGAGTCGCCCGTCGAGACTTCCGTTACGCTGATTTCAGGAACGACCGGAGTCGCGACTTTGGTCTCGCTCGCTCTATCCTCGCCGGGGAATTTCCGCACCCCCCTGAAGCTACTGAACTTGCCTCGCCGTCTCGACTTTATGAGCATCTTGAGCTTGGCGCGTGTGCTCGGGCACTTCACCTCGCGTATCATGGAGTTGAGCGCCTCGTTCTCGGGCAGTTGTTTGACGTTCGTCGAGATTTTTCTGTCCGTCGGCAGGGGCGAGATCGCCAAACCGGTCTTCAGAGATCGTCCCTTGCGTCTGTCGGAGAGCTCGGCTCTGCGATTTTCCACGGCCAGGCCGTTCGTGATCGTCTTCGGCGCACCGTTCGGACTCTCACAGATTTCGCGCTCGGCTCCCCAGTTGGGAAACAGGACCGAGCGGAGTGGCTTTGGTTTCGGCTCTTCGACTCTCGTCTCGTCGTCTCTGTGCTTTCTTTGCCGTCCGCGCTTCTTCGGATAGTCGATTATTCCCGGAATTCCGGGAAGATCGCGGCACGCCCTCGCTCCGATCTCCGGGTCTCTCGCTCGCGCGTTCCTCCTCGGCCGCGTCGAATTGGGAAGCTTCTTCGTCGTTCTCATGTTGTAAGGATCTCGAGCCTCGTCGTCGCTCGTTATTCTGCGGACGCTCCAGCGACCCTCGTTCTCGGCCCAGTCGCTGGAGTCGAAGCTCCTCGGCTCGTCGTCGCTGCTGCTCTGCGTCGTTACGCTCAACGCGTCGTTCAGGCTCGACTCCGTCTCGGCGCGCCTTCTGCGCCCTCGGGACTTACGCTTCGGCAGACGATCGGCGAGGTTCGCTTCGACGATTTTCTCATTCGTGTCGAGCGAATCAATTTTTGGCTCTTCGGCTCTGAGGCTTTCGGCTAGATTCAAGCTCGGTCGGTAAGGCAGATCGCTGGAAGATTCCCCCGTCTTCGTCGGAGCTTCGAGACGACCCGCGATCCTCGCTTCCGTCCCGCCGTCGAGTTTGCTCAGAGGAACGAAGGGAAGCTTGCAGAAGGTTTTCGTGCAGACGCTCCTGTCCGGCGGAACTTGCTTCCCCCTCTTCCGCTTCTCTATAACGTATATCTGGTCGGAGGTGAAGACCTGGTCTTGGATTATCCTTCTCTGCCTCGCCGACCAGGTACAGTGCCGATGCTCGAAACGGCCCGACGAGCAATCCGACCTGCGCGCGGAGTAGTGCGAGGTGCCTTGAGGAATCTCCGACTCCTGATCGGGAAGCTCGATCGCGAGGTCCTCGCTAAGTTCCTCGAATACCGGAAGCGCCGGCTCGACGAGGCTCTCCGCAAAGGTCTCGGGAGAGTACAAATTTTCCGGTGATTTTTTGCCCTCCGCCAGAGGATTGTCCGAGCCGATGATCGAGCGGTGAAAAGCCGCGAGACTCGCCTCGGTGTGGAGAGGCTGGCAAGCGCTCTCCTCGCTCGTCTCCTCGCGCTCGAGCTCCGCCAGTCGCGCGACTCCCGGCAACGGACTCGTCGACAGTTTCTCCTCGACCGTCTCGACGATTTTTTTCGCAGCGATCGCGCTCTCGACGGGAATGTACGGAGCTGGCGTCGCGTTTTTGGTCTTCTTGACCGGAGTCTTTCCGGCGTTGCTCAGCGGGACTTTGCGCGGACTCCGATGGCGATTCTCAGCCGCGAGCTGAAACTGCATGCTCTCGGGCACGCGACCGAAGAGCTGCGTCGTTATGTTCGGCAAGCTTCGCCTATCGGCCTTTCGCCTGCTCTGACGAGGACCCGGAATCCACTGGCCGTTCTTGCGATTTCTCAGTCTGTAGAGACGCTTGTCCTCCCTTATGTTCTGGAGCTCCGCCCAGGTGGCCACGAAGTTGCAGTTGTAGTCGGAATTGTCGCTGGGCGCTCTCGGCTCTTTGCAGTCCTCCTGGGCGTTGCTCGGGCTGAGTTTGCTCTTGGCGCCGCTCCGCACCTCGGGCTCTTGTATGTTGGGCGTGACGTTCTCGGACGACGAGGAGCTGTCTCGGCTCGCGGCTGCGGATCGAGGACTCGGAGCGTTGAGTGAGAAACCACAATTCTTCTCGTTCCCCTGGTAATCCGAGTCGGAGAAGTTAGAGACGCTGCCGAGATCGTCGTCTATTCGCGGATTCGTGTGCACGTCGGGCAAGAGCGAATTACCGAGGAGGCTCGCGTACTGATCGCGCAACTCTGTCACGTCGGATTTGTCGAGCTCGGCGCTCTCCGTGAAGCAAGGATCCCCGTTGAGAACGGCGTCGAGCGGAATCGTGTCCTTGTCGGTTTCCTGAATTACCGACTCGGGCGAGTCGGAGTCGCCGCTGGAGAGCAATATTCCGATCTCCATCGATGAGTGCATGCCCTCGAGGTCCGGTACGAAGTCCGGACCGATCTCGAGCAAACGATCGAAGGGCTCGTAGTTTATTGCCGTGTACTGACCGAGATAAGCGTCGCTGGTCAGAGCGGAGGATGGCGAGGTCGAGAGAGGCGACGCGTCTGTTTCCGGCGCGCCGTCGGGGAGGCTGCGGTCCGAAGCGTTTCGCGGACGATCCACGCTCCGGTCTGACTCGCACGCCAGAGAGTCCAATTGGGAGTTTGGGAGAAAAGCGTTGCTCGGACAGCACGAGGAATTTTTCGTTTGCTCGCGAGTCTCAGATTTTCGCGAATGCGAGGCGACCTCACAAGTGCCGTTGTATTTCGGCAGGTGGCTGAACTCTTTGGCGTTTTTGGGATTGTCCGAGTCGTTCTCGTCGTCGGACGACGAGGAATTTACGAGACTCGGAGAAACGTCGCCGGCTCCGTCGTACTGCGGCATTCTTTGCGTTCTCGAAGCTTTCGGGATTCTCTCGGGATCTTCGTCGTCCGTGGATCTCGAAGAACCCGAGACTGCCTCGCGGCTCGTCAGGAACGGACTCAGGTGAAACGTGCTCGACGAACTCTTGTCCCGCGACGCATCTTCGCGCAGGTTTTGGTGCTCGGCGGGGTCTCGGACGTTCGCCATGTCGCTCAACGAATCCAACTGCAAGCTCGTCAGGTTCAGGTCGGGAATGTCTTCGTCCTCGTTGTCGCTCCTCGGCTCGCTCGCCAACAGCGAGACTTGCGAACCGAGGACGCTGTCCGTGTCGACGGATTCTGGATTCTCGGAGCCGCCACCGGCTAATTCCACCAGGAGATCGACCAGCGGCTGATCGTCCGTTCCCACTGTGAGAGGAAAGACATCGTGTAAATAAAATTCAGTAAAATTCAATAAAATTCAATAAAATTCAATAAAATTCAATAAAATTTAATAAAATTCAATAAAATTCAATAAAATTCAATAGAATTCAATAAAATTCAATAGAATTCAATAAAATTCAATAAAATTCAATAAAATTCAATAAAATTTAATAAAATTCAATAAAATTCAATAGAATTCAATAAAATTCAATAAAATGCAATAGAATTCAATAAAATTCAATAAAATTCAATAAAATTCAGTAAAATTCAATCAAATGGCTGAAGGACTCAGGTCGATGGCCAATTGGCAATATATATAAGTTCTCACGACCATCAACGTTATGTCATGCTATCAACCAAAAATTTTTCCATACGGCTTATTATCAATAAATCCACTATTACTATTTAAAACAAAAGGTGAGGCGCCTAGTCACACACAAGTCTCACGCGAAGTGTTATAAACTTTAACAAGTCGTAAACTTAAGTGCTTACAATTTGCATAAACCGTACACTTAAGTGTTTTTTACGTGTTTTTAAGTTTTATAAGTTGTTATTCTATAACTGTAACATTTAGGATTTATTATATATTATATTTTGATTGTAAAGGAGAAATGCGCCGAATAAAGTAAATTAATTTAAATTAAATAAATAAATTGTCGCGTCGAAAATATTTCGAGCCTGAGACGAGAGGAGAATGATCCAGCGATACTCACGAACACTGCAGTCCGCCGAGAGCTTCGGGCTGCCCACGATCGTCGGGGAATCGAGGAGACTCGCGTCTTCCACGGTGTCGTCTCGAGACACGAGCTGACTCCTCTGGATCGATGGAATCGATATGTTCGACGAGTTCATTAAATTCTCACCTTCCCGCACCTCGGCCGCATAAGCCATCGAACGGTTCGACGTCGTCGACAACGTACTCTCGTCACACTGAAAAAAAATGTTCGTATATCAGAGAAATCTAATTGTTTTATGAGTCCATTCGAATAGTCGACCAGGGGGAATCCCGGCGGGGATTCCCCTGGTCGAACATTTTTTCGAACACTGTAAAAATAAATTGTAAGTTTAATGTACAGGAACTTGAAATTTGCTCACATTACTTCCATTAATTGAACATTAAAGTACGTTTTTTTTTGTAGAAGCAAAATGCCAGATATTAAAATTACAAAGCTTTTGCCTGAAATTTATTTAAAAATTCAATTAAAAATAACAATTTTACTGTAAAACGCACGTGTTTCATATTTCGGAAACAGTTTATGTAAAAAAGCTTCCGATATCGTTAACTAAATTCCAAAAAAAATATTTTTTCCAGTGCACTGTAAAAAAAATCTAAATTTAATGTACCGGATTGGAAGTTTTTATGCAAAAACTGGTACATTAAATTTAATGTAAAATTGTGATGAAAAATGAATACACTTTCCCATTGAAAATAAAGTAAATAATTAAAATTAAAGTACTTTTATAACAAAAATAAAGTAAATAATTAAAATTAAAGTACTTTTATAACAAAATTAAAGTAAAATATTAGAAATAAAGTATTCCCAATGTTTTCAACACACCGAACATTGATTTTTCATCACAATTGTACGACAAATTTGATACACCAGTTTTCGCATAAAAACTTCCAATCCGACGCATCAAATTTCATACAAATTTTCTTTACAGTCTGTACAATTTATACCCTCTGTTACGGCTACGACCGGTTTATTTCTTACAAACCCTTGACAATCGACCATTCCCGTCCTTGTGAATCACCGTTGACTCACGGTCTCCGACGTTATCCCAAATCGGCGAACAAACAAATTTCCCGACCGTCGACAACAAAAAGATCAGCTCGATCAATTTACCCGCCTCCGTCTACGGCCTTGTCCCGAAGCAGCGAACAAACAAGTTTCCCGACAGTCGACAAAAAAAAAAAGAACAGGTCGATCAATTTACCTGCGATATCATCAGGAGTCTACGAGCGAGTCTCTGCTCCTGATAGAGATCGTTGTCGGTAGGCTGAAACGTCGGCCTGGGCGGACTTTTCGGATTGACGAGCTGCGAGTCTCCGCCCTGGAGTCCGGCCTGAGCCCTTCTCGCTCGTTCCTCTTCCCATATAGCAGCCAGGCCGGGATTCAAGTCGAGACCCCTCTCGATCTCCCGCCTGTTCAATATATCCGCCGCCAATGCATCCATCTCCAGCTCGCAAGTACTTTGGCGCTCGACGCTGCTCGGCAGATAATCGATTTTGCTGTTTTCCGAAATATCACTGTGACCGGATGAGCCGAGTTCGGCGAGCGACTGCGTTATCCTGCGATGCTTCACGCCCCTCAGATTTATCATGCTCATTCCGTAAACGTTGTAGTCCATCATAAACTGGAGAACGTAAGGTATGTGCGCCTCGTGCGGCTGGAGACTCCGATTCAGCACCGATCCATTCTACAATTCGATAAATCGTTAAAAGTCATGAGAAAAATCATCCGTTTTAACGATAAAAATCGCATTTCCGATGTAAAACCATTTGCGGATTTACTCACCTGCAGCAGATCGGCCGCTCGCTTTATCATAGCGGGGTTATAAAAATATATCTTTAAGTACTGATGTTCCTTCTTGTGATACCCGTAAAACGGTCTGAAAATTAAATGAAATCATTGAGTATCTTAAATTTTTTTTTTTCTTTCTCATAGGCGAGATTTATGTCATCCTGAAGATATCTGCACGAGACTAAATACCATCAAGTTATCTCAGCTGGCTTTTGCATTATACAAACTTTGCTCAGGGAAGTTTGCTTGGAACATCAAATTGTACAAGTGAAGAATTTTTTTGTCCTAGAGCAGCCCAGAGCACCATTGACAGAGACTTGCTAGAGATGAAATTTCATGCCATGCAGATATTTTTCAGGCTCATAATTACATCACCCTGAAGATATCCGCACGAGACTAAATTTCATCAAGTCGTAATCGCTGTGCTTTGCATTGTACAAACTTTGCCTGGGTGAAGTTCACTTAACAAACAAAATTCTGCAAGTGAACAATTTTTTTTTTTTTTTTCCTATAGCTTCGCATCGACGGAGACTTGCTGATGAATTTCAAAGTCGCACAGACATATTCAGTGTCATAATAGTACATTACTCCACGAGGGCGAAAAACGTTTTTCTAGCGAGTGTGACTTTGCAGCACGAGCCAAAGGCGAGTGCTGTAATCACACGAGTTAGAAAAAGTGTTTCGCACGATGGATGTACAAAAATTTTCATCACAAGGTGCAAAAATGGCGGTTTTATTCCGCAACTTGTGATGAAAAATTATTTATGTTCCCATATTATTTCCACGGCCCGATGCTTACATGCCGGAAACACGCTGTATCAAATAAACGTGCTGCGTGTTTGAGGTCGCCGAACCCAGGGACACGTTTATAGCTGCGTCGAGCGAGGCGGCCAGCCGATAGGCCAGGCTCGCTGGGTCCTCCTCGCCCGTGTACGGCACGTATAGATATGGAAACACTCCGTGTATATGCAGACATGTTTTTTCACCTGAAATAAAAAAAAAAAATTGTTAAAATTTGCCTTTATCGTTATTCATTATTATTGCGTTAGATCGACCAACGTAGAAGGATTTACGCTTACCGGTTGGCAGAGAACCAAAGACCCTGACGATCGGCACATGTTTTATTTCCGATCCTCGAAACTCAGAAAATGCTGGATCCAGCTGAGGCAGTGGCTGTGCCTGATAGCTGTCCGCGCTCACCAATCTCACGGAAAACATTGGACTATATCTATAGATAATAAAATTGTTTAAAATTTATTAATATAACAATATTAGTAATATTATTAATAATATACAAATTATTAAAGGCGATTTGCCTGATCGAGAGTAAGGAGGATATTCTAAGCGAATGATGATAAGAAGAATGTTGAGCTTAAAGTGTATTCTCGTATCGGCTCGCTCAACACGTATATACGTCTCTCGCTTTTTTTTTATCCCTTTTTTTTCCGTACTGTTTACAAGGGCGTGAGGAGCAGAACAGAGTTACCGAAATTTCACTGAACTTCCCTGACCTTGCTAATTTTCACCATCAACGTGCTCGTCTCCATGTTTTGTGTATCAGTCGATATTTATTTGTCTATTCGTAAATTCGTATTCGGGCGTTTCGCGTCCGCGCGTGCGGTTAACAACGGGATTACTGCATCGAATAGTAAACACGAACGAGAGCCTTACTCGTACGTCTCTGTAGGCAGCTTAACGATATATTCGTATCGTATTACGGATGTGCGAACTTCGGTCGTGAAACGGCTGTGCTGAGTTTCGAGAAAATAAAGAAAAAATTGATTCCTCAGTTTATCCTCCTCGCGTATTCGTAGGCAATGCGCTGTTTTTTTTTGCCTCCCGAAAAGCGTGGGTCCATCCAAGTCGCGAAAAAAAAAAAAAAATACTTTAATAAAAATAAAATTCACGGTCAGCCTTTCACCGCCCGACGGAATTCGGAAGGGCTCTCGCGTGTGAAACGTTTTCTTTCTCTCCTTCGACTCTCTCCCCAGTCCCGATCGAACGGAACGGTCTTGGGGCCGAAGACGCATAAACATTCGCTCGCGAGACGAGTCACGACTCCTCCTCCGATAGCGCGAAAAACAACGGTGGATATTTCGGCGAATAGAGATCGTTCGCGTACGCGTTTCCTCCCCCGATTCGCGTACTCGTCGCGACTCGTCGGAATAATCTTTTAATACACAATCATAAATGATTAATCGGACCTCCGGGTCAGCGAGTTTTTACGTACGTTTTAAAGCATACTCACGCCCTCGTGTACTCGGCGCTAAATCGTCCACTTCGTGCGCATGAACGAATTCCATGCAACAACAAATAATCACTTTTTTTTTGCGGATAAATAATTTCACTGATTCGTTGACCGATCGGTTCCGACCGATTAATCGCTATGTGTATGTGTGTATTTGATGCGATTTCACGATTCCGTTACTCGGGATGAAAATACTATCGACGACGTATTTCGGGTCGTGTCTACTCGCACATGCGAGCCGTCCACGTATCCTCGTTAATCCCCCTCGTCGAACTCGATTCCATCCAAGCTTCTCACGGCACACGCCAACTTCGACGTAATCGTATATAAAATATCCCAACGTTTTCTTCGTGTCTCCTCTCTCTCTATCACCGCGTACACAACACACGACCAGTGCGCTCGACTGTGGTCCTACTACTGTTTACCAGCGTCCTCTCTCTGACGGTTGAGCGGGGCGCTTGCGCAGCTTCCCTTGCATAACCTATCTCGCTCTTTCGCGCTTTGACGAGCACGTTCCTGTGCATCCGAGGACCGGCCCTGCCTTTTTGTCACACACCGCCATTTTTGTATCATTTCGACTTACCCATACATGTATGATGTATCGAATTTCTCAAGCCCCCTACCCATCGGTCCTCGAAGCCGTTTTTCTTGTCTTAGGAGATTAAAACAAATAATGAGTAATTGGATTTCAGAGGACGAGGGCGCATTCGCGTTAGTTTGTCGCATGTCGTTGAAATGTAATTTTTGCGGAAATCGTCGATTGATCTCGTGAGGGAAATCGATTGAGATTTTTGCGTGCTAATGAAATATTGATAAATTCGTAGCGGTTACGGGGCGTTGTTATCGAGACGGCGTGCTCGCGATCTATATCGCCGAGGCAATAATTGTAGTCGCGCGCGCTACCGCGCATGCGCAGCGGTGAAACGCTGCTACCACGTGACTTGTTTTTCTCTTATCGCTCGGCTGCGTTCACCACCACACGTGGGTCTCCCCTGCAGTAATCTCGCTTTCGAGGAAGCGGTGGAAGGTTGCGACTCCCACGCTCGGACGCATCGGTTGGTTAGGTTACCTTTGTTGTTACGCGCGCCACGAGTCTCGTATTGTCATGCTTTCAATTCGCAAAATTGAGAACGAACGTTCGATACAGTCGCGTCTCAACGACCGCGCCAATGAATCTTGATCTCTCGACGACGTCGGTTAACGCGATTCTTGCGTCACGGAATTTTCATCCCTGCACCGGCGTATAAATATTAGTGCGACTATAAATTTAAAAAATTGGAGATAAAAAAAAAAAAAAAAAAAAAATTTTAAATTAATTGAAAAAAGAAATGATTTTCTCCAGTACGCAGCGATTAGTCTGCGTCGCTTCGGGTGTAGTCGGTAGAATCGTGAGCGTCAGAGATTTCGGTATAATCACACTGGCGCCGAAAACCGCGAATGCGCCGGCTTCCACGAGATTCTTGGATTTTCGTTCGCCTTTCGGTCGGACGGTCCTCTTTGACCATGTCGCGAGACGCAGCGTGAGCAAAAATGTTCAAGAGAATATTCCAGCCGTGCAGATGAAAAAGAGGGCTATGAGAAGGAAGAGGCTCATCTCGGACGACGAGGAGGCTCCTCAGCCTGGAGTGAGTTCGCTCGCATCACTTTTTTTTATGAATCTGTTTTTCTAGGTCTCTTTCCACGATTAAATTGTTTCTGCAGTTTTGGAACGTCAAAGCCCTGGCGACCGCCGAGGAGTACAATCTCGAGGCTCTCATGAAAGGAATCGTCAAGCAGGACTTGTACGCTCCGAGTAAAATTAACGCTTCCTCCAAATGTGAGTAAAAGTCGCCCATAGTACATATTATGTCTTACGGAAATTTGCCGGTCAAAGGAAATAAAGCTACTGATAAAAATAAAGGAAAAAAAAAAAAATTTATTTCACAAACTGTAGAAATAAACTGTAAAGTTCCGTAACTTGAAATTTGCTTACATCTTTTGTGAAATAAAAATACCAGATATTAAAATTACAAAACTTGCTTGAATTAAAAAAGAAAGTTCATTAAGAATAAAAATTGTACTCTTAAATTGCCAAGTGCTCGTGTTTTAAATTTCAGAAACAGTTTACGTACGAAAGCTTCCAATACTGTTTATTAATTTTCGAACAAATCATTTGACATTGCATTTATAATGCTTGAAAGAAAAAAGGATTTTTAATTAAACATTTTGCTGTGTTAAAGCTACGTGTCAATAGAATTATATTGAAAGAAAAACATCAATAAATAGAGATAATGAGCAGGTAGTCGCGTGACCGGAATCGCGGATCGTCTTCTGCACAGAAATTACGCTCATTTAATTCTTTTACCGCACAAAATAATGCCACATTGCTATTTCTTTACTTACTGAAAAAGTATAGCTGAGTAATCTATTCGGACACATCATAGAAAAATTAGATTATGAATCACGTAATAGCTAGGACTTTGGATCTAACGAAGATTGATTTTGTTATAAACGCGCGTGTTTCCGGCTGACGCAATTTGGTAAACTGTAAGGCTAGTTTCACATGCAGCGTGTGCTGTTGGCTATCGATCTTTACCAATAGCGTCGCGTTATAGAAAAGAACGCGAAACAACGTTACGATTATAAGTAAATAGCAATTCCGAGCTTCGCTAATTTTAAGCGGATTTCTCTAATCACGGTTTATTTCCGTGATTTCATATCTCCGCTCACAAATGTATAGTCACAATCATCAATCAGGCTGTGAAATTTTAATACACCAAAATCTGTTAAGTCATTTTTTGTCATTTCAACATTTGCCGGCGTCTGCGGAAAGTCGCCGAGCCGGCGAATCGCCGTGAAACTTTAGAATTAGAAGAATACGCTTTTCTAATTATTTTACCGCGCAAAATAGCGCCGCGGTGCTATTTCGATTTTACTGAAAAAGCATAGCCGAGTAATCTATTCGGATACATCATAGAAAAATTTGATTAAGTATCACGTAACAGCACTTCGTATCTAACGAAGATTGACTTTTTGATAAACGCGCGAGCTTCGGGCTGACGCAATTTTGCTCAACTGTAAGGCTGGTTTTACATGCAGCGCGTGACTAGCGCGTGTCGTGGCTGCATGGAAGAGGCCGCAATCGACGATGCGCCGCACGTTGAAAACACCCGAAAAACGAAGCCTTCGAACGAATAATGCCTCATAAGATGAAGGACTCGACCCGACAAAGCAACACCTCTATCGGGGGCACGGGTTCGAAAATAATTTCCTGCTACACGACAAAAACCTTACGTAGCAAATGTATCTGTCCTACTAACGACCCGAAAATAAATAATCTCGCATTAACTGCACTTCGAAAAGACGTTTAGTACAAACCGTTGTTAACGCCATGTCAAACAGTTTCTCGTGGTGTCTCTCTCTCGCTCCATTGCGAGCGCCAGTAACGGTATCTCTCCCGCTCCCGTGGCGCGCTCATGTGACTTTCACCTCCTCTTAATAGCAGGATTAACAACGGTTCGTACTAAACGTCTTTTCGAGGTGTAATTATAATGCGAGATTATTTATTTCGGGTCATTGGTAATATTGATGCGTTTATCATGTAGCGTTTTTGTCGTTCAGCAGGAAATTATTTTCGAACCCGTGCCCGATAGAGATGTTTTCATTTTCGAGAGAATATCGGTTCGTGGCATTTGTCCAGTGATGCTTTGTCGGTTCGAATCTTTCATCTTATGCGGCAGTATTCGTTCGAAGGCTTTGTTTTACGGGGTTTTCAATGTGCGGAGGATCGTCGATTGTGGCAGCTTCTATGCAGCCCGTGTCGTCTGTGGCGGCTATCGATCTCGACCAATCGCAGTGCGTTGACTCGGAGTGCGATTGTTCGCCGGCGCTCTCCGATGAGATCGCGCCGCTCAGGACGCATCATTGGCTAAGACGGATTCGATCTAAGATTAGTCGCCCTAATTTCCGCGTGCGAACGTGCCCCCAGCCTCCCCCATATTCGCGTGGACCTTCGCATGGATTGTAATCAGCTTGGTTGCTCGTAAATGTTTTTATCACCAAGTTTATCCATTGTCGTCGAAAGCGTTCGTTCTGAAGAATGCCCTGAGGATGCAACAATATCGTGCAAGAACTGCGTCACCTCGGGCGTATAAAACACCGGCTATTTTCCTCCCATGGACCATTCCGAAGCCGATGCTCGCTGCGCCAGTGTGAACCCGACGGTAAGTTCAATTACTCACTACGTACCTATCGTGATGTGGTTTATGCTTAGAACGCTTTTTATCGACTCTTTCGTCTCATCTCATTGCATCTTTTTTGCATAATTCTTACGAGTATCAGCCACGATCAATGTTTTTTCGTTTAATTAATATTGTACAGTTACGACCGAGTGAAATCGTAACCCTTACAATTCGCTCTTGGTACGAATATTACTGATCGCAAAAATGTTCAATCATCTCAATCGCGATCTTGGGTGGGATCCCGATTACATCTTTCGTTAAGGCTATGATAACGTTACGCTGTCGCTACGCTAATGCGGGCGTGAATTCAATGTCGTATACATTTAATACATTTTAATCAATTTTGTCTGGAATTTCGCATGCTATTATTATTGGTAAAATAAAAAAACACTGTAAATACTGAGTGGGTGATCATGACAATTTATTATTTGAATGAAAGTATTGATTATACATCTATAATGATAATGCAAAAAGTGTTTACCTCGTTAATAAAACAATTTAAAAATCTGAAGACAAAACACGTTAACTGAAGAAGCAGATCTTTAGCTTCTGTTGCCTTCAGATTTTTTTTTTATTACATTTTTTTTTCCTTTCCCTCCCTTCTTGTAATGTCGTCTATATCTTTAACTCCTATTCTTCATGTCAGTCAGAACACATGCTTTTAATTCCCCATAGACGAAAAAATGTAAAAAAAAAACAACAACAACAATTTCGAGATTTTAGTGTAGGAGCACTTGAAATAGTCTGAAACATCGAGAAATGTGATTTTGACCCGGCCTCCGACATTCGCGCGCACGCGCGCCTGCTCGTGGATGTGCGAGCGCGCGCATGCGCGGCCCCTTTAATTTTTGTCTTGCAAATTTAAAAAACAATTATAACACAACAACGATGTGCAAAACAAATTGCACCAATGCGCAAATCACATAATCTATTCATCACAATGTTCGTTGGCTTTCTCTTTCTTTTATAAATAATATAAATATTATTGTAATTTTATCGCGAAAAATGTTTGTTATGTATTATGCGTATCTTCAAATATTACATGCCTCGTGTTTCGACGCATGCAATGAAATTAAATTTATTGTAATTTATTGATAACAAAGTTACAATAAAATCCCAAAATGGTCATTTTGTTAATCAAGATTTACCAAAGCATTGTATATTTTTTCAGATATTACATATTGATTCGCAAAGATGCCGCGGAAGCTTATGATGACGCCGTGCGTCGACTTGCCACTTCCTATCGAGACGCTCAAGGAGCTCGTTGAGAAGGCGAAGGACTGGGCTCTGATGCACGGAATGCTGATGCGTTCTAAGACGAATTTCAGCAAGGACGACGCTCTGTTTGCCCCGTTCGCTCTCCTACCGTCGTCATTTCCTCGCAAGGAATTCGAGAACACTTGCGAAATTCAGTTGATCCTGAACAAGGTGATGCACGCAGTGGCGCACGACTATAATTTCCTAAAGGAGACGCTCAAGGAGACCATAGAGGTGGATTCTTTCACCGCAAAATTGTTCGAGATATACGAGACTGTGCACGACGAAGGATTCACCCAAAAAATATCGCTGGGCCTGCTGAGATCCGACCTGATGCTGGAGAGCTGCTGCGTCCGGGACGGAAGCGGCGATGTCAACAAGCCATTTTGCTGCTGGAAACAAGTGGAGATCAACACTATCGCCTCCGGATTCGGCTGGCTCGGACCGTCCCTCACGAATCTTCACAAATATATTTTTCAAGAACTCGGACTATCGGACAAACTACACAATATACCGGAGAACGATGCTCTTCAAGGACTGTGCGGCGGAATGATCGAGGCTTGGAAGATCTACGACGATCCAAAGTGCGTCACGCAATTCATTGATTCGTTACCAATTTACGCGTCTCGAGACGAATTTTTCGAATCCTCACCGGCTATGACTCGTGAAGGGGATGCTGGACACGTCTTTAACTCCTCACTTACCTTTTTTACCGACCGAACTGGGCGATTTCTTAGTTTCAATTTGGAATTGTGAATAGGCTGGAAATATGTGTCAAATCGTACAGGACTGTAATATTGACATAAACACTTCGAATTTCGTTCAACGATGTACAAGGAATTCAGAAAATCGAATATCACAGTTTGCGAAAGAGCATGAACTACTGAGCCACCTGTCGCTCTATATCGTGCCCTACACCTCATTCATCCGTTTTTCATCGGCTCTGATCACTTGTCACAAGCGGCCGGTAAACGTAAACGTAGGATACACTTTACATGGATTTCTGTTGCAAATAGACTCTGTGACGATTTTGGACTATTCGGGAAATTTCAGAGAATCAGCGTGCACTATTATTTTTCTTATGTGAGTTCCAGACTATTTTATATCCTACAAAGTTAAAATTTTGAGCGGTCATATTGTCTTTCGCGAAAAACCGTAATATTCGATGTTTTTCATTTCTTAGACGGTTTCAATCGCAATTCAGGTGCACGCCGAAGTGTTTATGGCTAGTATTACAGTCCTGTAGAATTTAATGCGTTTGCGTGGCATGTTTATAATGTAAAGTCGATTCTACGAAATCAGGAAAGTCCAGCATCCCCGTAACGTTCGAGTTAACAGTAACGAACGCGGATGATTTTCAGAGCGGTGATCCTCTTCGTCATAGAGGACGTGACGTACAACATCTGTGACCAGAGATTTCACGAGTTCGAAATTCGTCGAATGAACAACGACGTCAAGGTCATTAGGAAGAGTCTGACCGAAATTGCCGCGCAGGCCGAGCTGGGACCGAACAAGGAACTGCTGGTGAACGGCACGGCGGTCGCTGTCGTTTACTTCAGATGCGGCTACGAGCCCGGACAGTATCACACCGATAAAGAGTGGAACGCCAGGCTGCTGATCGAGAGATCGCTCGCGATAAAGAGCCCTTCGATTCAGTACCATCTCGCTGGTTCCAAGAAAGTTCAGCAAGCACTGGCAAAGCCAGGAGTCGTCGCCCGGTACTTGAAGAACGAAGAATCGGCAGCGCGGGTCAAAGAAATCTTTACCAGTAAACAAAACAAGAAAAACCTCGCTAGGCAATTTTTTTTTTTTTTTTTTCTTCTTAAACTCACTCCTAATAATTTTTTTTCCATTTTTTCCAGATCTATATTCGTTGGAGCTCAACGAACAGGGAGACGCGGCAATGGAAATGGCTGTGACCGAGCCCGAGCGTTTCGTCCTAAAACCCCAGCGAGAAGGCGGCGGTAACAACGTTTACGGAAAGGACATAAAGCTGTTGCTCGAATCAATGAAGGATCCGCGCGATCGCACGGCTTACATACTGATGAGCAGGCTTCATCCTCCCGTGCAGATGAATTATCACATACGTCCGGGCAGCGCTACCGATCTCGAGTTGAAAGAAACATGCACCGAACTCGGCATCTTCGGCGTCGTTATCGGCGACGCGGATAACATTATCGTTAACAAACAAGTTGGCCACATGCTGCGGTCGAAATTGTCGTCCTCGAACGAGGGAGGCGTGATGGACGGGGCAGGCGTATGCGACAGTCCATACTTGATCGATTCATGATCTACGATGAGGAGCAATTTCTTTCGATAAAAAAAAAATTGTACTTTGCGATACTAGTGCGGAAAAGCGGTCTTTCGACGAAGGTTGTGAAGTTGGCTGCACAAGCCGGATCGAGAGCTACAACGGCACGAGGCGAAGCCGAGTGACGTTTGTAGCTCGAGAGGTGGCGAGTGCTGCCTACTTCCCAACCGCCGTCGGGACACCGCTTTTTCGTACAAGTATCGCATACTACTTTTTGTGACAAGTGCACAAAAATTCCCGCTTTTCGTGCCTGTAAAGTGCGTTCGGAAAAATACCTACAGTGACAGATAAGTCAGCGCGAAAAGTAACTAGAGTGTTAAAAAAGTGTGCGCAAAAGTAGCTAGAGTGTGAAAAAAGTGTGCGCAAAAGTAGCTAGAGTGTGAAGAAAGTGTGCGAAAAGGAACTAGCGTGTGACAAAAGTGTGCGGAAAATAAACTAGCGTGTAAAAATAGTATCTACAGCATTTTTCGCGCATCCTCCGCTAGAAAGCGCCACTTTCGCCACACTTTTCAGGCACGAAAAGCGGGACTTTTCGTGCACGTGTTACAAAAAATAATGTTTCTGATTCTCGAGGTTCGAGAATCGCAAGAAGACTTGACGATCGGAACAATCGCCTTTACTCTTTATATATACCCATTGTACATATATCGAGATTTTTCGATTGAGCCTTTCTTTACGGTAGCTAATGAATTTTTGCAATGAAGCGATAATTGATTTAAAAAAAAACATTGTTATACGAATATGCATTTAAGATTTTAATAAATTTATACGAACTCAATAGTAACAAGTCCATTTGTCAATCGCCTTTCCTTTGATATATATAGTTGCATCCGAGCAAAGAATAAAGGCGAACAACTTAGTCGTAAGAACAACTGGGATCCAACTTTTATTTAAAATAGAAGAGTTAATTTCTTTAACTTAAAATAAATAAAAACTCTTCGGAAAAACTGTTGTCACATTTTAGAGCAAGTTTGTACTATAAAATTTGATTATTATGTTTTTTTTTTTTAATAGCTCTACCAGATGTGATACATGCGGTGCCCAAATACGAGGTCGGGCACGAGGCAAGGGAGATATATTTCTTTCGGGAAGGTACGGTCGTTATGTGGAACATTCCCGAATTGGAGAGTGGCAACGTGCTCCAATTTTTGAAGACATACGAGGATTCCGGTTATGCCGCAGTAATGGTACAGGGCGAGAGCGAAATGATGTCGTATACGTACACCGAAATTGGGTACGAAAAGTTTCACGATTAAAACAAAAAATTCTCTTAATTATTCAAAATTTCAGTATAATTGTTTTCGTTTTGTTTTTTTTGGTAGAAAGAAAAGTCATCTCAAAGACGGCGACATCTATCTGGCTATGGACGCGACGAGCCTGGACAAATACACGTTCTCGAACGCGATCGCGCAATCGGTAAAGCTCGGTATTTGGGAAGCTTCGTTGGACGACTACATAGACTCGATTGAATTCGTGACGGAGGATCTCAAAGCCGGCAGGAAGATAAATATGTCGCGAGAGGAGGTCCTAAGGAAGCAGGGTGAACTGTTCGCTCTGAGGCATCGGATAAACCTCAGTTCGGATCTCCTCGACACACCGGATTTTTACTGGGAGAGGGACGAGCTGGAGAGCCTTTATCAGCAGACATGCAGCTATTTCAGCATAGCTAAACGCACAAGGGTAAAAAAGCAAACATTTCTTAAGGTAGTCGGAGCAGTACAGACCCGCCGAATGTGAGTTTCAGAGACAATTTCGAACACTTCTCGATGGGATAAAAATCTGAAACAAAAATCAAGTATATGGGAGGTGCTGCAAAGTTTGTTTTTGTGAAATAATGATTCCAATTTGTTATCAGCAAGTTGAAGATAAAAATCATTATTCAACAAATTATCTGGCCACTCAACTGTTTTCCTTCATAAAAATGATTCGTTTATTTTTCTGAATACGTATGAATTTTTTCAGAATTTTTTGTAATCTTTGAAAATTTCATTTTTTCACAGCTTGAATATACAAAAAACGCGGTTTTCAAAGATTACAAAAAATTATGAAAAAATTCGTACGTCGTCAGAAAAATAAACAAATGATTTTTATGAACTTTTCTCAAGGGTGCTAATTTTTTTTAAAAAGCAAATTCGGGCCGGATGCGCACGTTAATTTCGCATCCGGCGCGAATTCGTTTTTTTCTCAAAAAAATTAGCACCTTAATAAAGTTACTTTGAAAATTGCAACTATCTCTCTCTCATGCACAGCTGTTTCACTTTCTCTTAACGACCACCCTTACGTCTCTGACTGCATGGATACAATTTTTCGATCTTGCAGGTAATGAACGAGAAGATAAATCACTGCGTCGAGCTGGTCGAACTTTTGTCCTCGCACCTCAGCGATCGGCATCACGTGCGTCTCGAGTGGATGATTATCGTACTGATTATGGTCGAAGTGGGATTCGAGACTCTGCACTACATCGACCGGTACCTCGACAAGCGCGAGGCCGAGGAAAATCTTCCGGTATCCAATATCGCGGCTTAGATACAATGTATTAATAAATTAAATATAGGTATATTTTTTTTTTTGCACCTCGATTATTCTGTACATTCTTGACGCTTGTATAATAAATCTTCGAAAAAAAAAACCAAGAAAATTCGAACTTATAATTCAAAGAGGGCAGAAGAATGTAAACCCCCCCCCCCCCCCGTGTGACGTCACGTGATATCACCTCGAGGAATTCCAGCTGATATCGAAACGCGCATATATTTTGCTGAAAGTCTGAACAACAATGTCGACTACCGCGCGTAAGTAACGCATCAACATTGACACGACGAATGTAGCAATTGTAAAAGAACACGAGAACTCCGGGGTCGACAGTTTTATCCTATTTATTATTGGATACAACTGTCAAATTCAGAGTTTTATGTATTCTTCATACTTCCAGAGAACGTGCATGTTTCTCTTCCCAACAATGTAACTATTTTGTTTACGTGGAGTTGGACACAACTCTCAACTTCAGAGTATTTTCGTGTTTTTCTTACTTCGAGAGAACGTCTATTTGCCTCTGCCCAACACTACAATCATTTGTTTACGTGTAATAATTGGAGAACAATTGGACACAACCGTCAATTTAAGAGTATATTTTCGTGTTTTTCTTACTACTAGAAAACGTCTATTTGTCTCTACACAACACCACAACTAAATCGTTTACGTGTAATAGTTGGATCCAACTGTCGAATGTGGAGCTCTCCAATTTTTTTGACACTTCTACAGAAGAATTGGATACAACTGTTAAATTCAAAGGGTTTTTATTGTGTTTTTCATACTTCCTGAGAACGTCAATTTGCCTCTGCATAAAGTGTTATAGTGATAACAATTCGTTTACGGGTAATAATTGGATACAACTGTCAGATGCAGAAATTTGTTTGTGTGTGTAAATTATACACGGAAGGGGATCGGCGTTGATCCCTATGGATACAGGATGGGGAGCGAAGCAAATAACTCGAGTGTATATTATGCTGGCACTCTGGTTTATTAATGAAGATTCCCAATAATTGGGCACGCGAAAAATATATAAATGGGGAAACTCCCCGGAGAAAATGAAACAGAATGAATACACTAAATTAAACGTTTCGTTCGCGGTCGATCCTCTCCGCTATTCGTAATCACGAATTCCGGTCGCGTGCTCGTACGTATCGGTAGCGCGTAGATCGTTCATGTTGACGTGAGTCCGTTGCATTCGACGTATCGAGATCGACTGCCTATCCCGTTTTCGATTCCGGTTCCCACGCCTATCGGTGTTCGGCGATCGTCGGGTAATTTTGCGAAGGCCCGGAGGATCCTCGTAATTCGCTCGTAATTTCGGACTCTCGTTACTCGCGTGTAACATGTGTTTTGTTCATACTTCCAGAGAAGGTGTCAAAACATTGATCTCCCGCCAAGCTTGTGACGTCACGTGACACCACGTGGAGCGCATTTAACCTCTCCGCGCCATGCGTCCTTCATTCCCGATTGATATTTACCTTTTCAACTAACATCGAAACGCGCATAATATTTTTTGCCGAAAGTCTCAACAACAATGTCGACATCCGCACGTAAGTAACTTATCAACATTGAAACCTCGAATATAGCACTTGCAACAATTGGACGCAACTGTCGAATGCAGAGTTTTCGTGTTTTGTTGACACTTCCACAGAACAATTCGAATGTCAAATTCAGACTTTTTTCATACTTCCAGAGAACGTCTATTTGCCTCTGCCCAACAATATAACTAATTCGTTTACGACCTACGAGGGGAGAGAGCAATTCGTAGTTAAATACCTCGAAAAAACGTTGCCCTCGACTGACAGCAAGGAAGTGCTCGAGGAATTGAGAAGGGTAAGTGAAAAAAATAAGAAAAAAAATAGACGAAACTTCAGCAACGCAAATTTCTCGATTTCTCAATTGCAGAACTTCATTCTCGACAAGCACAAGCTCCGTCGCAAGCCAAAGGATTCCGAGAAAACAAAGGGCAAGAGTTATTTGAAACGTAAACACGCGGGCCTAAAGCGAATAGGAAGGAACCACGGCCTTGTGTACAAAGATCTCCAGCCGTTGAATCGAATGTGGCTGGAGTACATCCAGCACAGTTTGGGTGTAAAGGATTTCGAGAGATTGCCAAAGAGTCCCATCGATCCGCGCTGGGAGACCGTCGGGCAACGTTTGCTCAAAGCTGATTTTCATGGAGCTGTCGTCTCAGTTGTGAGATCGAAGAATCCTGGCGCGGTGGGCACGAAGGGAATCATCCTGCAGGAGACCAAGAATTGCTTCAATGTCGTTACACCGGAGAATCGTCTGAAGCGTAAGTACGCAGCGACAAACACTTTTCGATGATACGCGTACATAGCAAATTCTTCACAGTTTGCAGTTCAATTGGCATGAAAAAAGATAAATAAAAAATTTACAGAGACAAACTGCATAACACCATTGACCTTGGAAATATTTATTGAGGTCCAAGGGTCGAGGGAAACTTTCGTTTGATGTATCGATATAAATATTGAAACTGAAAAAGATGCTTCAAAATTTCGATAAATCACAGCTGTGGATGTTGACTGGACTGTTGGGAAATTGCAATATTTTTTTTAAAGTTCTACCCAAATGTTATGAAAAAATAAATAAATATATAAATAAAAATAAAGAAAGAATATATAACATTATTGATCTTGGAAATATTTGTCAAGGTCACTAGGGTCGAAGGGAACTTTTGTGTGACCTAGTGATAAAAAATACTGGAACTGAAAAAGATGCATAAAATTTTTGATAAACCGCAGCTACACATGTTGACTGGTCTTTTGGGAAATCCCAATGTTTTTCTACAGTTCTACCCAAAGATTCTTCACAAATATTATGAAAAAGTAAATTAAATAAAGTTTACATAACGAAAAAATATATAACATTATTGACCTTGGAAATATTTATCAATGTCACTAAGGTCGAAGGAAACTTTAGTTTGATCTAGCGATATAAATGCTGGAATTGAAAAAGATGCATACAAATTTCAATAAATCACAGCTGTATATGTTGATTGAACTGTTGAGAAATCTCGATGTTTTTCCGTAGTTCTGCCCAAGGATTCATCGGTATTCAAGTTTCACCTTCCCAAAGCCAGCCTGGAAGTGTACGGCTCGGAAATTCGCTTCAAGCCGGCCGAGCGTTCGGTGAAAAAGTTCAAGGCTTGCCACCTCGGCGAGCTTTAGATAAAAAAAAACATTCTCACAATATTATATACCCTGCATATAGTATAAGTATAATATACTGTATATAATATAATAAATATACCCCGCAAACGACTGAAATAAAAAATACTCTCGATGATGAAAATTCCGTTGAACGGGCTTTCATTTATTTCGAACTACGAACAGCGTATTTCAGCACATCCGTTACATTATACAGCGCAAAAAAAAAAAAACGAAAAAATCCCGAGACGATTGAACAATCCGTCTCCAAAAAAACATTCGACCGCTACTTGTGTTTTACTCCTCTTTTATTTGCATGTTTTTATTTTTTATTTTATTTAGTTATTTATTTCTTTCATTCGTTAATACGACTCGCTCGTATTATATGTATATCTACTACTTACATATTACATTAATTACCAATATAATATATAATCATATATTTATAATTTTTATGTATAATTATCAATCAATCATTCTTGCTTAACTTGCATTTTTTTCCTTCCAATATTTCAATAATAATAATAATAATATTAATAATAATAATAATAATTGTAGTAATAAATCATATCGAAAAAAAGAATCATGATATCAATACAGTAACAACGTACGGTGATAACCGATTCTCCGTGTGTCTCATAAATGAAATTCTTCGGAGTAATCTCGTTAATTTTTATCGTTACAAGGTCGACGTTACGGGGTGGGTCGATATTCAATCAATGCTGGAGAGTTGAAATGGTAATATATATCTATATATATATTTTTTTTTTTTTGGGAATGTCTTTAATTTTCGCTCGCACCACCACTCGATTGAACACTTTCGTCTCTAAACACCGACAGCTACGCAGCTAACGCTATTGGGAAGTTACATGCCGAACGTACCTGACGGCGTTCCCCTTTTTATTCACCAAAATAATTTGCCGTTCGTTTAATTTTTTTTTTTTTTTTTCAAATATTTTATTCGTTTCTCGATGGTTCTGCCCCGAGTCCAACGAGATCCAAAATCCTATACCGCGAACATCATGATTTAATAACGTATCGATAAAACGATCCTTCAAGAGCAGAAATTTTTGTGTTTGCACACGAGATAAGTGCGTTACAATCGTTAATTCGCGATCGCGCGTCGCGATGCATTCTCGACAGAGTCGATATAACAAATCTCAGTGAAAAATAAGTGAACAAAAAAAACAATCAATACTGGACGAATTTTAAGAACAGGTAAAACGATGAGTTGGCAAAAGAAGAAAAAACAGTGACAAATATAATTGAGAATTAGACATTCGACGAAACAAATACTCTTCCCCGACTAATCGGAGGATTAAAATAATTAATTTATCACAATTATCTAATAACTCGCGTGCACGGCTAATCCGAGGATTAACAAGTTTCAAACAAGGATTTAGTAGTAAGCTCGTCGGTGTTTCTTTCTTTTTCCGTCGTTCGTAGAAGAGATGAATTCGGAAGAGGTCGAATGGACACATCAGTCGATGAATGCGTGACGTCGGAGTTACGCGTCTGGGGTTTCGTCAGACCTGTGGTTATCGCTGGTCAGTCAGTTCGAGTTCCGACGGTCGTAATTATCCACGAAGGAAGTTCGACCGGTTTGGATGATTCGCAAACATTTTTTGAAATTATAATTTTATAGGCCCTAGACGCAGGTCTTCCAACGATTCACTTTTTTTATTTTTTATTTTTTTACCACGCCGCTCCGATCTTCGCTACGCTGAGAGTCCGTTCGACGATAATATCGAATAACGAATTTCGACAGTTTACGACGCAAACATGCCTTGCAGAGAGAGCTGCAAGTCTCTCGGTGGTACGATGTCTCGAGCGATTCACGGGTAGAGTGAAATTTTCATTAAAAAAAAAAAAAAAAAACGGAAATATTTATAATAACTGCTGAGAGGGAACAAAAACGGATATAACACAATGGACATAAAATGACGCTAAAATTATCTACTTCACAATGCCTCAAAAAATTTGATTGGATTAAATCGTTAAATATACATGTAACTAACAAACGAGAAATACGAACGCTAGATCGCTCAAGCTACGCGAGTCGTGGGGGGGGGGGGGGGGGGGGGGGGGTTTATGCGATCGGTCGTCACAGAACAGCCGTTTTCTCTCATTTATTACGCCGTCGCGACATCGAAGTCCCAACGATTCATCATAACCACGATTGTTTCGAATCTTTGTACTGCAAATATCGTTATTATACTCAGACATTTTCGTTTGCGTTATCCTGTTCTTTTTTTTTTAGTTTTTCGATTAATCCGCGCCGAGCGTTGGCCTCATTTGTAATAGGTGTTTATATATATATATATATCCCGCGAGGCGACGAGCCACCGAACCATTCGAAATTATTAATTAGTTTGCGAGCCACGTTGACGAAAAACTTTTTTTTTTTTTTAATAATAATAGTATTATCAATAAATCGACTCGAACGGCGATAGCTCGCGGCTGTCCAAGGCTTCAGTGGTGGCCGAATGCCATCGGACGGGTGACACTAAGAAAGGTTTAACGTCGCGTTGAAGCGGTCCAAGCGCGCGAGGACCTTTTCCCTTCTCTCTTACTTTTTCTTTCTCTCTCTCATTTCTCTAACGAAAACCTTGATATTTTTTATTTAACTTTTTCGTCATTTTACTGTTTTGCTTTTACTTCTTTATCTTTTTTTTTTTGTTTCTTGCTTTCTTTTCATTAATAATCCAGCGTTCGATTATGACTACGAACTAAACGGCGTTATCCTTGTTCTAGCTAAACCTTAAGAAATGTGGATATTGTTGATCGGTGCTGCACAGCTTTTCGCTCAGCGCGTCTCACATACCGTAGCCCTGATAGGCAGCGGTGGGTGGCGCGTATACGCCCTGCGCTGGCGCACCGTAAACTCCCTGGGGTGCGTAAGCCGGCGCCATCATTCCCGGTCCAGCCGTCAGCATCAGTTGAGGCTCCGCTGTTGATTCAAACAAAACGATTTTTATATTTTATATTTTATATTTTATATTTTATATTTTATATTTTATATTTTATATTTTATATTTTATATTTTATATTTTATATTTTATATTTTATATTTTATATTTTATATTTTATATTTTATATTTTATATTTTATATTTTATATTTTATATTTTATAAAAAGTGTATTTAAGGCTACTCACGCATGATCATGGGCTTGTGCTCCTCGTGATCAGTTTCCTCCACGCGTCGGCTCTCGGCTTCCTCAAGTTTGTCGACCTGGACGAACGAAAAATGTCCATTAGCATGCCGCAGGGTTAACATCGTCGAGAATCGACGGAAGGGTCTTACCTTCGTGATGTATTCGCGGGCAACTTGGATAAGATAGGGCATAGCGAAGTGTAGAATACGATGTCTCCACGCGAGTTCGAGAATAACGTCCGGATGAAGAAGATCGTAGCAATGGAAGAGACACGCAGCGAAACAATCCTTCGAATCTCTCTCGAGGAACCACTCCAGCAATTCTTCCGCAACGTCGGCGTTGCGAGACTCGGCCGCGTACTCCATTGCGTCCCTGTTGTAAAGATACACGACATTTATAAATAATATATTAAATTATTAACGGAGGATTCGAGCCGCATAAATGATTAATTTTTTTATGTCGAGTAATCAGATAAGATATAAAGGGGATTTTATTCTACTATTTCATCCTGGTAAGGCTGAGTATTCACAAAAAAAAAAGTCATACACTGTGCCCAATCGGCTTCTTAAAGAACCCCAACCTTTTTTCTGTAATGATTACAGCAAAAACGTATAGACGGAGGTCTATAGAAGTAGTAGGAGCCTCACTCTTGCCTATGTAAGAAAACGAATTAACTTACCGGAAGAGCCTGTCCTTCTTGCACAGCTCGACGGACTGTTTCCACCTGTTGTTTCCTTTGTACAGATAGGCAGCGATTCTTCTGAACTCTATCAACTCGTGTTTCTCGAGCTGTTGAGCAAGCGCTATATTGTCGAAGTTATCGAAGGCGTCTATCGACGTCCTGAGGCCTTGGTAGTCCTCCTCGTCGATGAGAAGACCATTGAGAGCCTCGTTTATAGCCTTGTTGTTCAGAGCCTGCACCGATCTCAGATAGGGCTTCACGAGCTGAAGATGCCCGGTTCGGGTGAAGTAAGACACCGATCTCGTGTGGTCCATTCGTGGCGCTAGCACCAGCAGGATGTCGTTCAGTAGCAACGGCTTGAATTCGACGTAGAACTGTATCGCTTTATAGTACAACTCGACATTGGCGACTTTGGTTATAACGTCCTTGAAGTGTCCCTCCCGCCACGCCTCGGTAGGATGCTGCATCATCGCGAGCACCGCGTTGTCGTACTCCTCGTACTTGTCGTACAAAAATACGAGCTCTGCCCACAGGTGAGCCGACTCGGCAGCGCGCAACACCTTTGGAATTAAATAATCATCGTTACAATTGAACTCCAGACGCGCGGCATCAATGTAAAGTACAAAAAGTCGTTGTAGACGATGACCCTGAAGATATCTGCATGACATCAAATTTTATTTCTGGCGACTCTCTGTCAATGCACTGCTTTAGGAAGAAATAAAATTGTTCATTTGTAGATTTTTATTCTCGGAGCGAACTGCCCCGATGCGAAGGTTGTGCGATGTAAAACAGCCGGTAAGTTTGTAAGTTTGTAAATTTGTAAGTTTGCAAATTTGTAAGTTTGTAAATTTGTAAGTTTGTAAATTTGTAAGTTTGTAAATTTGTAAGTTTGTAAATTTGTAAGTTTGTAAATTTGTAAGTTTGTAAATTTGTAAGTTTGTAAATTTGTAAGTTTGTAAATTTGTAAGTTTGTAAATTTGTAAGTTTGTAAATTTGTAAGTTTGTAAATGTGTAAGTTTGTAAGTTTGTAAGTTTGTAAGTTTGTAAGTTTGTAAGTTTGTAAGTTTGTAAGTTTGTAAGTTTGTAAGTTTGTAAGTTTGTAAATTTGTAAGTTTGTAAGTTTGTAAGTTTGTAAATTTGTAAATTTGCAGGGTCATTATAGACGAAAATAACTTGTCGATCTTGCCTTGGGTATATTGACGCGAGACCAGAAGAGTTCGAGATGTTCCCTCATCCTCTGAGGCTTATATTTGCTGTACAGGATTGCAAGTTCTGTGAACATTCCCATATGAGCGCGTTCCAGGCCGAGGGCAGCTTCCAGGAGATTAATGAGTTCCTCGAAGTGTCCGCGATCCTGATAGTAGTTTATTAGATCCTCGAGCTCGTCGGCGTGGACGACGATGTGCAGACCGCACATCTGGGCCAGTCGGAACTCTCCGCTGTCGACGCAAGCGAAGCAAACTTCCTTCCAGGTCCTCGTCGAATTTGCCTTGCGAGCGCTGTCGACCGCACCTTGGAACTCCTTCAGATGCACCAGGGTTATTGCCAACCTCGCGAAATTCGAGACATTGTTGTACAATAGCTTGGCGGCATCGTACATCTTGTCGTCGAAGCATCTGTCGCCGATCTAAAAAAAATAACGATAAAGATTATATTTTACATTTTTTACTCGAATACATTTTTGTCTTATAACATTATTATTTCATGTTATTTCATTATTATATCAAACACATTTTTTTTTGTGTTAACTACAGAATCGCGATAAACTGGAGATTTGAACGCCTACCTTCTGTATATCGGCGTGATTCGGGCCGGAAATGAACTCTTCGAGATCCGCGAGTCTGTTGGTGCGAGCGTAAGCGTATATCAATTCGCTCTCGATGAAAGATTCGCGTGCCTTCTTTCTCGCCATCTGCAAGTACCGGACGAGATCCTCCCAGTGGGATGTGCGATGAGCCGTCTCGACGACGTCGATGTATCCCGAAGGATCGTCGGCCTTTATGAAACTGTCGATAGCTTCCTTCACGAGGCCCTGTTGCAGTTGGGCTCTCGCGAGCTGAGACCACACCGCCGGCTCGTTACATCTGGAATCGTAGAACAAAAATATTAAAATGCACCCGAAATTTGAGGTAGAAATTGGTAATGGCAAACTAGCAAAGAATGGAACTTTTTTTTGCGCGTGGAACGCTTTACTAGTGGATGTCATTGAAGCAGAGTCGCTTAATATTTTCAAGAACAAAATCGATTTAAACATTTTTACGTGAAGAGTATTTATATAAAGCGGATTAAAATAGTGTACAACTCACTTTCTGTAAATAAATAATAATAATAATAATACACCTTTCGGTTTAATTTATTCGTCCTTACCTCTCAGCGAATTCGTAGGCACGATCGAGATTGTTAACCTGCTCGATCAGTACTTGAATAGCGGATGTGTTGACGTCGAACTTCTTGAATATGGCGAAAGCCTCCTCGTAGAGTTCGTTGTTAATCGCGATGTTGGCGATGTCGGGAGCGTCGTAGTTGTCCAAGCGATTGATGTACTCCATAACGCGCGTACGATCAGCCTTGATGGCTGTGAGAATCAGCAGATTCTGGAGATTACGATGGTCGCTGAAGACACTGCTGTCCAGAACGATCTTCTCCAAGAGCTCGATCAGCTCGTTCGGCAAATCGGCGGTCATGAATGCCTTCACCGTCACGGAAATATCCTCGGGATCTTGAGTTTCGGACAAGGCCGTTTGTACCACCTGCGAATCGTTCGATTACAAATTATTCACATTAATTGGCTCATTTAATTAATCAAATTAATTGTCCTCATAGAGAAAGCTTTGTTTTAGTGAAAAAACTAAATTTCGAAATTTTAATGAAAACAACTAAAATTAGATCCACTTTTCTGTATTAAATATTCATCTATGAATAAAATAAGTGGTGTAATAATACGTTAAATATAGTCCCGTAGCGACGACTAACGAAAATAGTTTATCGGACATTTTTATCGCAAATATTGCAAAAATTCGTAATTTTGTGTATTTTTCAAACAACGATTTCTTTGCGTTTTTTTTTTGTCTCCTCACATCGGGACTCGGGAATATGTCGCAGTTTCAACGTACCTGGTCTATCAGCGGCCTCTTGTACGGATTACTCTCTAGCAGAACTTCGGCCCAGAGATCCGGATCGCGACGTCTCACCAGGTATCTCGCCTCGCTCTTGAACAAACTGTTCTCGTTGCAAACGCTGATCAATTCGCGATCGCACTGACCTCGCTCGTAAGCGATGCAGGCGAGATGAGGATCGCGCTTCTCGCAGTATTTTCCCACCACCCTGCTGTCGTAGAACTGATTCTCCCTGCAAGACATAAATTATAATAATTTGTTAAATAATAATAAGAATTTGTTAAATGAAAATAAGAATTTGTTAAATGAAAATAAGAATTTGTTAAATGATAATAAGAATTTGTTAAATAATAATATGAATGAATTTGTTAAATAATAATATGAATGAATTTGTTAAATGATAATAAGAATTTGTTAAATAATAATATGAATGAATTTGTTAAATAATAACATGAGTGAATTTGTTAAATAATAATAATAATTCGTTATCGGAATTAATTGCGCGTTCATCCTTAAACGGGTCGCCATAAAATTCTGCGACTGGTGCACTCACTTGAGGAATCTCTCGGGATTGTTGTTGCTGTCGATGTAGATCTTGGCAAGAGCGTTGTGAGTAGCAGCCTCGACGCAGCCCTCGTGAACGCGAGACTCGAGCCACGGTAGTAGGAGCTTGAGACGATTGCGTTTCTCCACCTCCTCGACGAGCTCGTCAGTCGAGAATTGTCCGCGAACGACGAGAATAAGATTTTTAATAATGTCCTCGGAACAATCGACGTCCAAGAGACCGCCTACGACGACCGGAAGTCGGGAAGGATTGACCTGGCGAACGAACACAATAATCGATGAGACAAAATAAATCAAGCGTTAAACTAAATTTTTCCCGACTTCGCTAAAATAATCACATTCCTTGTGTGCACTGCAAAACAAATTCGAACGATATTTAATGTACCGGACTGGAAGTTTCTATGCAAAAACTGCTACAATACATTTAATGTACAATTGTGATGAAAAATTAATACACTTTTTCATTGAAATCAAAGTAAATTGGCTGAAGGACTTCGGTCAATGGCCAATGGGCAGCACATATGCGATTCAAATCTATGTATCAAAAACTGTTCAATTTCATGCACTGTCAATAAATTCACAACTACTACTCAAAATAAACGATAAAAACTGACGTACAATTGTGATGAAAAATTAATACACTTTTTCATTGAAATCAAAGTAAATTGGCTGAAGGACTTCGGTCGATGGCCAATGGGCAGCACATATGCGATTCAAATCTATGTATCAAAAACTGTTCAATGTCATGCACTGTCAATAAATTCACAACTACTACTCAAAGTAAATGATAAAAACTGACGTACTATTGTAGTGAAATTAAATGATTAAAAATAAACTATTTCCAATGTTTTATAATACACTGAACATTAATCTTTCATCACAATTATGCATGACATTTGATATACTAGTTTCACATTTAATATTGCGTAAAAACTTTTAGTCCAATATGTTACATTTCATACGATTTTTTTACAGTGTATTACTCCTAAGGGAGTAATGATTAATTGGCAAGGACGACGATTTTGCGACGCGAGAAATTTGGTTATCGACGAAAATCTCGCACTTCCCTCCCTTGCAGCATAACATACATTCCCGCAAAAGTAAAAATCGCTCAATTACCTTTTGCACGTATATCTCGATGTACTTCTGCAAATTGTTTCTGTACAGATAGAGAACGAGATCGTGAACGAAATCGAATCGATCGCAGACGATAATGAGTGGCAACTGATCGGACAGTTTGGCTTCCTTCAAAAAGTTCTTGACACGCTCGGCGTTGTAGCAGTTGCTCTCCCGACAGATTCTCTCGACTTCCTTTATCTGTCCGATCTTGCAGGCGGCTTGGATGTACTTGAAGTGGACTTCCTGATCCTGGCTGAAGTTTACGATCGAGCCGAGGAAGTAGAAGAGGCCCTCGTACGACTTGAAGCTCTCGAAGAGATCGATGAGAGACTTGGTCGTAAGTTGTTCGTGATACTTCGTGGCTATCTGAACGCATATCTGAAGATTTTGTCTGATATTCGCTGTGAGCATTGCCTTGAGACACTCGAGCGAATCCTCGACCGACAGTGTGCCGAAGAAACCTACGAGCCAGTCCGGCGACAGCAAGTGCGTGTGAACGACGGCACGTTTGATGTCGTAAAGATCCGTGTAATGCTCGAGGGCGCGTTGAAGCAGACCGGCCTTTTCGCACAACTGTGCGACGTGAGCTCTGTCGTAGTGGGTGAACATCTGATTGCCGAGAATCGCGTCCGCTACCTGAGGAGCCACCTGCGACATGAGATTCATTTCGAGGAGGCGAGTCTGCAGAGCTCCCTCGCTCGGACGATTGTTCTTCAGGGCGTCGAGCAAGAACGAGGTACACTGCTGCACCATATTCTGCTCCATGAATATATCGACGATCTGAAAAAAAAACGGGATCGAAGATTCATTAGTAAATAAGTTAAATAATAATGTTCTTCTTAATTTCGCAGCGAGTTCAAAAAAGAATGCACAGCATGGACGCTATTGATTATAGAAAATCTCATGATCGTGGGCGTTTTAATGCGATTTTCTCTCGCTGATATTAACCATAGTGGGCCTGGGTGATTATATGTAACGAGAGAAGAAATAATAATGGGAGCTGCCAAATGTTCTGCTCAATGAATGCATCGACGATATGACAAAACCGTGATCGAAGATAAATTCATAGATAAGGAAAATAATATATTTTTTTTATTCGGAGTTAATTTAAAAAAAATATGTATAGACCATCGATTATAGGAAATCTGATCATCGTGTGCGTTTTAATGTGATTTTCTTTCGCTGTTATTAAGCATACAAGGCCGGTGCGATTATATCGAATGAGAGAAAAAAAATAGTAATAAAGATAGCTGCACCATTTTTTGCTCAATGAATATATCGACGATATGACAAAACCGTGATCGAAGATAATTTAATAGATAAGGAAAATTATATATTTTTTTTATTCGGAGTTGATTCAAAAAAATATGTATAGCATCGACCGTATCGATTATAGGAAATCTGATCATCGTGTGTGTTTTAATGTGATTTTCTCTCGCTGTTATTAACCATAGTAGACCGGGGCGATTATATCTAACGAGAAAAGAATTAATAACGAGAGCTGCATCATGTTTTGCTCAATGAATACGTCGACGATCTGAAAAGAAACCGCGATCGAAGATAAATTAATAGTAATTAATAATACATTTTTTTTTGCTCCTTCGCAGTTAATTCGAAAGAAAATATGTATAGCGTAAACGCTATAGATTATAGAAAATCTAATCATCGCGTGCGTTTTAAGGTGATTTTCTCTCGCTGTTATTAATCATATAGACCGCAGCGATTATATCGAACGAGAAAAAAAAAAGTAATGAGAGCTCGCTCACTTGATTGATGTCGGCCAGCGGTTCGTCGTCCTGAACGAGCATCTGGGCGAAAGTCACGCCCTGCTCGGGATTGATCCTCATGACATTTCTCAGCAAGAAAATATAATCGGGAGTGTACGAGACTTTCTTCGCGTAGAGAACGATTTTCTGAAACTGTCCAGTCTCGGCGAAGCACTGGATAACTTTGTTGGGCACATTGGCTCGCAGATAGACGCTGAGAGCCAGAGTCGGATCGGCCTGTTTGACGAGATCGCCCAGCTCCTCGCTGCACTCGAGCTTGTCCTCCTTCAGCCATTTCTCGAGAAGCTGCTTGCGCCCTTGCACCAACACCGGACGACAGAGCTCGAGAGACTCGTACTTGTTGAGCTGTCCCTGATCCAGGAGAATACCGAAATACTGCAGGAGCGGAGATGTTTGTCCTTGGGTCGCAGGAACCTGAAAAAAAATAATTAAAAAATTGCACCGTTGTTTATCGAGCGTTGGGTAGGGATCAAAATTTTGAACGATCGAAATGCAGGACGGGCAATATTTCGAAACTTCATCATTGCGAATATTGAAATATTGAAAAATGAGTGATTTGGAAATTATATTTTCGATAGCTAAGTCGAATAAGCGTTTCATCGAAAGGTTATTTTTTCGATGGTTTTTATATCCGAAAATACAATTCTCAGAAGTTGCAGGTCAACATTTTGAACGACCAGATATGGAAAAGCTGAAGTTTCAAGGTTGAAAACGGGGTGCAGCTAATATTTTTCATAGTCTACTTATCTATCACGAGAATGTCGAGAATATCGATTTCGATTTCTTAAAACGTAGATACGCGCGCAATATTGAAGGACCAAAATAGCGAGAGTCGAAATAGCGAAAGCGAACATACGAATAGCAGCAGGCAAAAATCGCTGACGATTACATCAAATGAGCGGTTCGTCTTTCTGGTCTTTTGCTATCTTGACAGTTTGACTTTTTGGTTTCGCGATAGTTTGAACGTTGGACTTATTGATCTGTCGCCTAATAAATCAGAAATTATGAAAACTCTCAATATCCTAATTTTAGATTTTCATGACTCGACCTTTGCACTGTTCGAATTTTTGTCTATTCAAGGGTTCACCCCTTGCAATATCGCCTACTCACATATTTGTCCTCGATATAAGTTCATTTCGATGTATCTATGTTCTCAATTTTTATTTACTACTTAAGGACTCTTAGAAGACTGGCCGTTCTTCATTTGAACGTTGCGTATTTTTCTATATCGAAATATCGGCTCTTCTATATTTCGTTCCTTCAAAATTTCGAGCACCGCCCGAAGCGCCCTCCGGTCAAGCTCACCTGCTGGAATCGTTGAATAGTAGCCGGAGTTCGAAGAATTCCCTTGGGCGCGTTGGCCGCTACCTTGGCGGCTTCGGCGTACTGGCCGTTTTGAAAGAGCATATTGAACTTTCGAACGAAAAGATCCTCGGCACCGGACAAATTGTTTCTAACGGCCATTCGCAGCGCCAATTCGGGATTCTGGAGTACGCCGTTGATGTACGGTATGATGTTTTCCTCCTCGACGGACACCGACAGAACTTGACCCTTGCGATTGACGCCGATTATTCCGCCGGACGCCTCGTGCGGTGCTGTGACGAAGATCGTCTCGCCGGAGATGCGATTCATGAATATGCACGTCGCCGATTCTATGTCGTACATGTGAATATAGCCGTACTTCGTTATCAGATAAATGACGTCGTACTTGGGGCTGACTTGCATGGCGACGGGAAAGTCGTTGGCAGCCTCGGGTGGAAAAAATACGTCGACGGCTTTCTTCGGAAACGGATGATTGCCGGCCGGCGGTTGACCGACCTCGATTATGTGCAACTTTGCGCCGGTTTGCGTTCTAACGGCGAAGCAGAAGAGATTGCTCGGTTCGGCGTTGCCTTCCATCTTGAATTGAGCAAAAGACGCGGCGTGTCCCTCGATCGGCTGGGAACATTTGCGCTCGACCGAATATAGCTGCATCGCTCCTACCACTCTGCTGTGCTGGGCCGATATGCTGATCAACAGCAGCCACGTTTGCTTAGGATCGGTACGATAATTTATAATCTGACATCCGTTCAGCGACGAGTGACGCTCGAACATCTTCGTGGGTGTCGAGTCGCCCTCCATCGACCAATGGTAAACAGCCATTTCCGTCACAAGGGCCAGGGTATTGAGCGATATCCACTTCCAGAATACCACGTCCTCCGTCATCACGTGCGCCTTCATCTTCGACTTCATCTCGATGTTGAAGATTTGCAATGTCTTTTGGGCTTTTCGGGGAATAAAAATTCAATTAAAAAATCATTTAAAAACGACGACAAAAATCCAGATTAATCAGAGGAAAATTTTAACTATTCGCATCTTATACTATTTGTTTTTCGAAAGAAAAATTTGTTGTTTTAATGAAACATTTGTTTCTTAAATGCAATTTTTTTTTTTTTTAATCAAAATTTGTTTTGTTGATTCCAATTTTGTTTTTTTAATCAAAATTTGTTATGTTAATTCAAAATTTGTTTTGTTAATTCAAAATTCGTTTTTTTTAATTCAATTTTTTTTTTGTTTAATCCAAAAATTGTGTTTTTTTTTTTCCTAGGATATCTCAGAGAAATTGGACTGACCTTTCAGCGCGATGACTTTACTCGCCGGATTCATAATCGCCGAGTCCGCTGAGATGGGCCTTCTGATTGGATTAGCGGAGTCGTTCATGTCGACGATAACCACCTGGGCGGTGTCGCCCACCTTTTCCCGTACGCATATGAATTTGTCGGATTCCATGGTGAGCGTGTTGAAGCTGACATTGCTGGCGTTGATTCCCACAGCTGTGAGCTGAACGGATAATGCGCTGTTTAGGATCGTGGACCGATACGGGAGACTCGACTACGTTGGAACGGCGCCCAAGTTGGAACGGAGCGATTTTTTTTCGACGAGTAATAATTAAGAATGGCTGCTAGCTGAACAGCCATTCTACGTCAAAGTCTCGCGTATAGGAAACGAGCGGCAGTTCTTCAATTTTTATCGCTGAAGCATCGCCCCGTTTCAACTCAGGCTTCGGGCCAACGTAGGCGTTACCCCACTACACTACACGGAAAAAAGAATTCGTATGAAATTTAATGTACTGGCTGTGGACATTTTTATACATAAAATGGTATATTAAATTTCGTGTACGATTGTGATGAAAAATTAATGTACAGTGTATTTTTTAATACACACCACAATATTTCCAATATTTTTATATTGGAAATAATTGACTTTAATTTTACTGTAAAAGTAATTTAATTTCAATGAAAAAGTATATAAATTTTTCATCACAATTGTACATTAAATTGAATATACCATTTTTTTGCACAAAACTTTGAGTCCGGTACATTAAACTTACAATTTTTTTAAAACATGAATGAAGCCATTCAATGTAAAAAAAATTCGTATGAAATTTCATATACTGGTAGTGGAAGTTTTTATACATAGACTGGTGTATTAAATCTCATGTGCAATCGTGACGAAAAGTTAATGTGCAGTATATCAAAAACTTAAAAAATACTTTACTTTTAATAATTGACTCCAATTTTACTATAAAAGTTCACTGATTTTTCATTGCAATTGTACATTAAATTTCATGTATGCATTTTTGCACAAAAACTTTCAGTGCGGTACATTTAATTAACAACTTTTTTTTTTAAGTGTCGCAATCGGAGCCAACTTTACAGTCTCATTGATTTATTTTTGTATTTAAAGATCAAAGAGCTCAGATCTTAGAAAATCCGTTTCGGTCTTTGGACGTAGGAACAATCGTAGGCTCGGTAATTAGTTTAGGGCCTCTCGAGGTCAGGCGAGCGAGTTACCGCGGTCGGTAATAAATCGCAAGACTTTCCGAATTTTCATCGAGACCGTTAATATTTCGGACGAAAGCGTTTTAGGGCTTTGTGACTTTCCACACGTTTTTCCCATTTAAAAAAAAAAAAAAAATCAAAGTGAATTAAAAAATCTGAAAAAATTCATACGTATTCAGAAAAGTGAACGAAGCACTTCCATAAAAAAAAAGTTACGTTTCCGGGGGATTTGTTGAACAATTTCATTGTTCATCAATTTGTTAATAACTTTTGGTATTATTATTGTGCAAAATTAATCTCTTTAGTACCTTTAATGTGCTTAATTTTTTCAGATTTTTATAATATTGAGAAGTGCTTGCAATCACCTCTGATTTCTCTGAAATTTATGCAAAGTCAATACTATTCGCAAGGAGTACCTCAAGGGGGTTGCAGCGCCCTAAATAGCGTGAGGACAAACGTGGACACCGATTGCCCACTGCGATAGGTTGAATTACTTTACACAAACTCTACATAAAGAAAACCGTGAAAATTGAAAGAATTTCTTTGAAAAAATCAATAAATCTGCAACGCAGTTGGGGAAAAAAAAATGTTTTCCAGTGTTCACTCGTCGCAACTTTAGGTCTGCGCCTCCGAACAAAAATTGACTGGGCAACATTTTGTTCTATTCGTAACAAGATCCCCACAATGCGTGGTCACATCGATTCAGAGGCGTGATCATAAATATTACATAAATATTTTCTTAGCTCAATCGTATTGCAGAATTATTAACTAGTGTTTCGCTGCGCAAGGTTTGGTTCTATTCTTAATAAGATCACAAATACCATATAAATATTATCGATAAAAATATTAACAATCTCTTTAGAATGTTAATTATAGAGGGCTAATTATACTATTAACATCGAATCTAATAGACTATAACTTGTTTCGTTCTTTTGTAAAAGGGTTTTTCTTCCCCGTCGAAAGAAAATAAATAAATAAATATTTTCTTCGCTCAACGGCGTCGCAGAATTATTGTTTGGGTGAATTAAATTTTTTTTCAATTTTTCGATAGTCTCCAAGTACGTTTGTGTCAAGCATTTGAATTCTCCGTAATGTTCTATCGCATTCCACTTCCATCGAACCAATTTTTAGGTGCCTCAATCCCCCCTCGATAGATAACACCTCAAGATTGGTAACATATGTTTCAAGCAAGCCTCCATACATTCTGATATGAAATTTATCAGTTTTTCTTTTTTTTTTTTTTTCATGATCCAAACTCCTCAGAATCGTTGTATTTTCCTTTCAAACTTTCAAGCCTCTCCAAATCGCTCGAGTTCCTAAGTTTGCGCGAACTTAAGCGAAAATTTGAAGTCCCCGTGCCGATGGACATAAAAAAAAATTGTAATCGTCGATCAATCGCTCAAACTAAAACTTGGCGAAGCACCTCAAGTGAAACAAAACGAATTACGTTCGACGATCGGCCGGCGAACGAGTTTTTCGTGAACCATCGACGAAAAAACCGAATATAATCGATAAGAGCTATAATAGTATAATTCGTTATCGATTTCGAAGCAGGCGGCGTGAGAGAGCGAGAGCGAGAGAGGCCGAGAGAGACGAGAGAGACAAAGAGAGAGGAGCGGTCACGTGACGCTTGTAAGACTCATAACTAGTGGTTGCATCGTGTGTAAAGAAAAAAAAAAAAATCTAATTTTCCAAATGTAGGCGGAAGCGAGGGGCGTGCATGCGAGCGAGCAGCAGCAGACGTGGCCCCGGTGCGATCGTCTCTCTAATCCGGCCTTAAAGTGAATCGACGTCGATTCTCTGCCCGAGGATGTTGAACCGTCGGATCGATACGCGAGTCCATCGAAAATCCTCCCATTGATAAGTTTCGTTGGTTAAAACAAATAAAAACCAAAATTCGTGAAAGCACGAAAAACTGCGACTTTCTCGTTAGCTGTCAAGCCGACGTCAGAGGAGAGCGTTCGGGGAATTTGCAGGTTGCCTTTTCGCGACGCCCCGTACTGGTTCGTGGAGACACACGCTCTCTCGGGAATGAGAAGTTCCGAGGCCGATCGCGTTCGCGGCGCTAGAAAGGACGAGGGTTTGGTCGAGCGCCTCGACGAGCGAGATTTGTCTAAGGAATCGCTGTTGACCCCTTCGACGAACAAATGCAACGGCCGCGGCAGTGCGCGAAGCGGCTCACTTACCTGGAGATGTTCCTGAAACCTTATGGGCAGTAGCTGCGTCATTTTACCCGATCTTTCGGAGAAAAGAAACTCGAAACCGTTGCTAATCCGCCAGTCCGTGACGCGCCAGTTACCGCTTTGCGAAAGATTCGTTACGATTTTTGCGTGTCTCGACAACCCCCGTGATTCTTAATTCAGTCATCCGCGCACAAAACCGACTGACGCAAAGCGAATGCCGTCACTGGTAGCCGCTGACACCTATCATGGCCGCCATCGTCCGCCCCCCTCGGAAGAAAGTAGTCCCTCGACGATCGGCCGAGTCTCTCCCAACGGCTCTTTTTTTCGTTCAACCGAATTTCCTTACGTCCCAACGGTCGTCGCGGATTATTCGAACTGAGGACTCTGCCGACCCGATAACGTCCCGAGAGCCTTGTTGGAATCAATGATCGCGACTTAATGTTCGGGAGCGAATATTCCTCTCGTGCGCAAGGATACAAGTGTTGATGGAGAATCTCTCGAACACGAGCCCCACCACTCTCCCTCTTCCTACGTGTACACCGTCGACCGACCTATCTGCCCCCTCCCCCCTCCCCCCACCACCGAATCCTTGTGAATGAAGCCGCGACGGCGCGTGTGGTACGGTGCCTCCACCCCTCGGATACCGGTCATTTCGGCAGTTACTATTGACATCCCACGGAATATTTGGCAGCGATTCGTTTCTTTTTTTTTTTTTTTTTGGCTCCAACTCGGGCTCCGTCTCGGCGTTTATCCTTCGTGCCTTTGTTGCACGGGCGAAGGAGCGAGTCACGTAAACAAGAGCTACATGACCGTTGATCGCATCCCGTTACTGTAGATTCAATCTCCGTCTTATATGATATGTTTAATTGTTGGCTGCGCGCGCAACACTTACAGGTGCTTCGTGGAAATTTCTCGCTGCCCGACCGCAGCGGTTCGCTACACCGTACTAAAAAAAATTGTAGTTTTAATGCACCGGACGGGAAGTTTTTAGGCGGAAACTGGCACGTTAAATGTAATGTACAATTGTAATGAAAAATTAATATTACTATATACAATAAGGGATTTCCAATGGAAATCCCTTATTGCATGTAGCAATGCAGCAATGTAGGAACAATATACTCGTTTCTGTAAACAAACAATGTTTCTAATATACTGAATGTAATTTTTCATCACAAATGTACATGAAACTTAATATACCACTTTATGCATAAAAACTTCCAGTCTGGTAAATCATATCTCATACGAATTTTTTTTTTACAATGTATTTTGGAGACGCGTCGATAGGACGGCTGACTCCGGCTTGTCGGACCGACGCAATTAATCTGCATCAACTTTTTTCAGACCAATTCCCGTACGGCAAAGCGTACGAGGTAATTATTGCTTCAATCGCACGAGTTTCGCGCTTACGCGCACTCGTCACGTGACCGGCTCTGCGCGACAACGCGGAGGTCGAAACGTGGTCGTCGCGATCGACGTGCCACGAGCGGTCACGTGTCTCCCCGTCCATAAAATATCTCATGCATTATTCATAGACGTGAAAAATAAACGGGTGTTGTTTATGCATCGAACGATGAAAATTAAAAATCATTTATTCGTCAGCAGCGGACGCAACGGTCCGCGACAGTACATGTCATCTCGACGGTATCCACGCGCAACGCCCGTCTCTTGTTGGTGAATAAAAGAATTTTTCCTCCTTTCCCCCCACGTCGGCAAAGCGCGTCGTCCTTAGTCGAAAAGGCCGAAACCCATGTCGTCGTCCTCGGATTCGGATTCCTCCTTGGCGGGTTTCTTCTCCTCTGTGAAAAGTAATAAAATTGTTGAAAATAAAAAGCTGGCAATTTCTTTTTTTTCATTCTGGAGATCGCTAATTTGAGCTTCAGCGATAAGTTTGACATCACAGCGACTCAGGCGAAAGATGGTAATTGTAATTACATCATTTGGCTCAATGAACTTTCCAGAAGAAAATATATATATATATTTTTTTAAAGAAAACTTACCCTTTTTCTCCTCCGCAGGCGCGGCCGCACCGGCGCCAGCGGCGGCCGCAGCTGGGGCAGCTCCACCACCGACGGGCATGGACGACAGTTTTTCGCGTCCTGTAATTGATAAAAAAAAAAATTGTAATTGTTAACAAATTGTAGGAAAGATATACTCGTTTCTGTAAACGAACAAGTACATTGTAGGAACGATATACCCGTTTCTGCAAACCAACGAGTTATTGTAGGAACAATATACTCGTTTCGGTAAACGAATAAGTATAATGTAGGAACAATATACTCGTTTCTGTACAGGAACAAGTATATTGTAGGAACGATATGCTCGTTTCTGTAAAGGAACAAGTATATTGTATGAACAATATACTCAATTCTGTGAAGGAACAAGTATATTGTAGGAATGATATACTCGTTTCTGTAAAGGAACAAGTATATTGTAGGAACGATATACTCGATTCTGTGAAGGAACAAGTATATTGTAGGAACGATATACTCGTTTGTATAAAAGAACAAGTATATCGTAGGAATGATATGCTCGTTTCTGTAAAGGAACAAGTATATTGTAGGAACAATATACTCGTTTCTCTAAACAAACAAGCATAATCTTGAAACAATATTCTTGTTCCTGTAAAAGAACACGTATATTGTAGTACAAGTAAATTGTAACGAGTAAATTGTAAGAGCAGGATACTCGATCCTATAAATTTGTAAATTTGAGCTTCAGCAATAAGTTTGACATCACAGCACTTCAGCCGAAAGATGGTTTATGTGATTACATCATCTAGCTCAACAAATTTTTGAACGGATCAATTTTTTTTTTTTAGGGATGATATACTCGTTCCTATAAAGGTACAAGTATATTGTGAGAACAATATTCTTGTTCCTGTAAAGGAATGACCACATCGTAGGAACAGATTCTTTCGGCGTGTATTATCGTTACCTTGGGCGATGAGCTCGTCTATCGACTTGCCGGCCAATTCGGCGATGACCTTCTTGAGCTTCTCGGCATCGGTTTCGATACCTACCGAAGACAAGATCTTCTCGATGTCATTTTGGGACGGCGCGGCTTTGCCGCCGAGGACTGCCAGAAGATAAGCGGCCACGTAACGCATTCTGAAAATAAAATAGAGTACGCATTAAGAATCAACATAAAAAATCCTAAATTTTCATATACAAAATTATTTTATTTCGATAATTAATATCAATTCAGAATAAATTTCTCATCACTGTCAGTCAGTCGAAAGATGATAAAACTGATCATCATTTTGTATGCGCCGTGTACACACACGGCTCTTAACCGCGCGATTCGTCGAGCGTGAGATAAAAAAAAAAAAATCAACAATATTTGCGACAGAAATTTATCGGAAAAAATTAAACATGAACGATCGTCGACAAAGGACTGGGAAAAAGAAACGACAATCGATGTCGAACAATGTGCGATTGTGATTATCGGTGGGCTTGTTTGGGCGCCTGTTTCCCTCGCGCGTAGCCTCAGAGCGGTCACGTCCCAACATCCGTAAATATCTTTGCGCGTAAAAGCTGATCCGTCGCGAATATGAGACGCTTGTATTGTTCGATAACTCGACGGATCAGATGCGCATATATTTCGAACGATGAAACACAATTTGTAAACTTACTTTTAAGTCGTCACGACACGAAACGTGGAACACGCTGGATGCAAAGTGATCGTTCCTCGGAAAGAAACGGGAAGGAAGAAGCCAGCGGCTCGGGCAGATGGGCTCTGAAATGTTTCCGGATGTAGTGGCGCCCCCTCTCGGACCGGCCAGCCGAACGGCGGCGATTACGAATTTTCGAAGAACTTCGATAAGCGCCAAAGTACACTGTAAAAAAAATTCGTATCAAATTTAATGCACTGGTACTGGAAGTTTCTACGCATAAACTGGTATATTAAATTTCATGTACAATTGCGATGAAAAATTAATGTACGATATATTTAAAACTTTAGAAATACTTTACTTTCACCAATTTACCTTCATTTGACTATAAAAGTAATTTAAATCCAATAATTTACTTACTTTCATTGTAAAATGCATTAACTTTTCATTACAGTGATACATTAAGTTTAATGTACCAGCTTTTGCATAAAAACTTCCAGTCCGGAGCATTAAATAATTTTTTTTTAACAGTCAAAGCTTGAGAATATTTATAAAATGATTTCAGAATATTTCGGCTTCATACCAGATGTCTTTTTGCTACCTTGGAGGGAGCGCAAAAAAATCAGTCATCGAAAAGGCACCTGAATGGGGTCCATAAGTCCGTCTGGACGGTATCCAAAAGTCACCACCCATGCAAAAACTTAACTTTTGGACGTAGGATAGCTTAACAGTTACCGTCCAGGTAGACATATGTAACTCATTTAGATCACTTTATCGTACCAGGATTTCTCTTTGCTACCTGGAAGGGTCGAATAACTCTTATCCCGTTATACAATATCGATTTTTATTCTTATTTACAAGTGATTGTTTTGTTTTTTATGCATCAGCATTCGTTATTTTACGATAAAAATGAGATTTATCCTAACAAGGTAACAAGACTGCCGTTTTTATGTACAGGCTGTGCGCGATTTCGATACCCGCGGTACAAACGTTCACCCAGTGACTCCATTCATTTTATTAATCTCTTCATATACTTTACGTCTAACAACGTACGAGCAGTATAAAAATACGTGTCTATTTACATTTGTATAATTTCGATTATGCGACACCTCGCACAGTCAGCGTTATTCTCAAAGCAACAATATTCGTAACGAAGAGACCGTGAACGTAGAACCTGGTGCAACGAATTTCAGGCGAGAAATTCGATCCTATTATTTTTTTTTAACAGAACATACGTTTTAAAAAAGTTTCGTTCTTTCATTTTTTTGGCTAAAATTTACAGATTCGAGGGTCTAGTATACTCGCGATTGAAGTATAGCTTTTTGAAGCAACGAGGAGAATGTTTTGTTGACTTCGTGACAGAGTATCTCGGCGGATTTGTCGCCGAGAGCCGCCTGAGCGGAGCTCACTCTGCCGAGTTGCAGCAGGAGGCCCGTCGTGTCCTCGGCGAGCGGTGGAAACGCCAGGCATATTCTCGTCAGCGCCGAGAGGACGGGCATGAATAGAACCACGCGGTCTCTCGCCGGTAAAACGCCCAGCAGGGTTATCAGCGTGTTGATCGCGAGACGCGATACGCTCAGGGCTTTCGGCAATGCGTATTGCACCGCCAGGTGCGAAGCGAGGTCGACCGCGAGAACTTGCTTCTCCGGTTCCGGCTGCGACAGTAGTTCGGGTATCCAGTCCAGGCAGATGTGCATCGAGGGGATTCCCGATACGGTGATCGGCAACAATTCTCTGGGATATCCCTGCGAACATAAAAATTAGGAATCAGTTTCGTAAATACGGTATTTTTCCGACCAGCGAAGTCCCGCATTTCGCATGCGGAAGGATTTATTATAGATAAGATCCGACATGCAGCGATTCGGTTGGGTAATTCAAAAATGTATGAAAATTCTGAAAAAATGTATGTGGTTTCTAGAAAATCAATGAATTAATTTGAAAAGAGAAAAGAAAGTTTACTGATTATTTGGTGAACAATTTTTCTTAGCAATTTGTTAATAACTTTTTGACATGATTATTATGCAAAATCAATGTTCTTGGTATTTTTAATACAGTTGATTTTTTTCTTCAGATTTTTATACCACTGGGAAGTGTTCAAATGTTCACAGAATCTCACTTTTGGCTGTATGAGTACGTGTGAAGCATCCTAAAAAAAAATTCGATTCTTGGTCTGCTATTCCTAACTCTGACTTACTTGAAAGTGTACTAATTTCGCTAGAGATGGATCGGCTATGAAAACTTGATGCAGATAGGAGCAAACGACGCTTCGAATTTCTCTCAGAGACCACATTTGTCCCGGTACTTCGCGATCCTCTTTCGTCTCCAGACAAGCTTCCAGCAATATCTGAACCGCCGCGCTCTCTTGACCGGCGACCAACGCCGTCCTCAGATCTTCCCTCTCAGCCTCGCTCGTCAACTGACCGATCTTTTCCGTGAGCGGTCTGTCCTGCATGTGCCTCGACAATTGGGACCGCGACGCGGCTAGCGTAGCTTGCAGTATCCTGTGGAAGAATCGTTCCGTCAAATAATTCTCAAATCATTCATACAACGTTTTCCAAATTTTTTTGTGCTATATTAACGATGACTCTCACCTGAGAATTACAGATAAAACGGGCGCGCATCTGAACACCCTCGTGTCGCACCGCAATACCTGCAGAGGGTCGAGCACGATGTTCTCTTGGGTGAGGAATACGTTTAGAGCGTTCGAGTTTTCTATCAGTAAAGCGTTTATCGACAGGACCCACAAACATCTAGGCAATACCGTGTTGAGCCTCAGCCAAACTTGCTTGTAGAGTTCTGAAACAGGAGAAAAGAAATATCGTCAAACAGCCGATCGATCGATCAGCCTAGTATAGAGTTAGGATTTAAGGATGCATCGCACGGACATTCTCAGCCAAAAGTGAGGTTCAGTGAGAATTTAAACATAATGGTATAAAAATCTGCAAAAAATTGACTGCATTAAAGGTGCCAAGAACATTAATTTGTCATGTTAATAATGCCAAAAAGTTATTAACAAATTGCTAAAAAAAAATCTTCAATGAGTAATCGGTAAACTTTTTGTTCCTTTTTTTAAATGAATTCGTTGGTTTTCCGGAAGCCACAGGAATTTTTTCAGAATTCCGTTTTGGATCTTTTTAACGCCATAAAACCGTTGACGCAGTCGCCTCGAAACTTTTTGTGTGCACTGTGGAATCGTGATACTGAAGCATGTCCAAAATTCCTGCCGCTACATCGATTTTTCATATTTTCGAGAAAAAAAAACATTTTGAAACATAAGAAAAATCTAGAAGTATTTGTATGAATTCTAATAAATCAAGGAGTTCATTTAAAAGGAGAGAATTAAAGGTTTTCTTATTTTTAAAAATAATTTGTTAATAACTTTTTGGAATTATTATTATTATGCAAAATTTATCTTTTCGGCAGCTTTGATATGCTCGATTTTTTTCAGATTTTTATAGCATCGAGAAGTGTTTGCAATTCCCTCTCATTTCACTGAAACTTATGCGAAGTGAACACCATTCGCAAGGACTAACTTCAAAAGTACTGCTCATGCGCACACGCTAATAACGATCATCGGTCAATAACACGCGATTTTCCGCCCATCTCGTACGCAACTATCGTCCTCATTATAGCGAAGTCGGTTAAAAAAAAATCTTTCTCACCTTGAATATACCTCGGTACTTTTTCGTCGAGAACGACTTTGAAGTAGTGTATAATAGTTTCGGCGTGCGGCCAAACGTCCGTGGGCTTCATGGACATCAATTGCCTGAGAAGCCTTCCGGTTCGCGACGGGCAAGTTTTTATGTGCCCGAAAGCCTCGACGATCGTCACGTCGTTAACGGTCAGATTCTCGTAATTGGCAGCGGGCGATTCGATGTTAATCATCTCGTCGTCGAGCCAGTCGTCGACGAGCGAAAGATGAGGAAAATGCGTGGCGAGGAGCCGCAGAAGGGGCGAGAAGAGACCGGCGTAATTCATCTGGTCTCTCTGCACTTGCTGCAGCAGATACTTTATGGGTAGCTCTGAGAGGAATTCGGTAGAGTAAGATTTCACCTTTCTACCTTGTGATATGAAGTTGTGCGTGTTGGTGAGTCTGACGTCCTCGTAGAGGAGCAGATAGTAAAGAAGCAATAGCTGCGAGGTGAGCGAAGGCTTCGACGTATCGACGTCCATGCACTCCATCTCGGCCTCCATAATTCCGAGAACGCTCTTCTTCGAGTCGAAATTAGCGCCGAAGACGCTGTTCTGAAAGACCTTTCTGATCTCTGCCTCGTTTATCGGTTTGTTCGTGTGCTCGGACGTTTTGTTGTTGGTGACGAGAATCGAATTAACGTAGACCTCTACGAGAGCCGGAAGTACCGGATGGAGCGGTTGAACGCTGTTGCATATCTGCCGATATATCCAATTTTTAATCGGCACTCTGTGCTTCGCGAACGCCCGGGACTTGAGTAGCTGGTGTATGCAGTGCACGGGCAAGAAACCCGGTATGTTGGCGTTGAGATTAGCGGTGACGGGGACTTTCACCGCGTGTGAGGTGACGACCTGCTCGGTGAAGATCTCCTGCATGAATATCTGCTTCATCCTCGTGAGATTGTTAGGTCTTATCGGTATCTTCATGCCGAGTGTCGCGCAGACGAGATCGCATATGGCCGACAGTTGATTGCTGTGAAAGTGAATTGCCATGAGGAGGAGCATTTCCCCGAAACTGGCGGACACGCCGCTCGCGCTTTCGAAATAGGCTTCCTCGCGCACGAGCCACTGCACCCACTCGATGCTCCTCTTTTCGAGATACTGGTGATAAATGAGCGACGGACATGCGATCAGCATGCAAAGTCCGAGGGAGACGAATCTCACGCCCGCCGGTGACGGCGGTGGATGCGAGGTGAGCAACTGCACGATCATCGATATCTCGTCGTCCTGGAACTTTATGCCTCCGATTCCGCGAAGAGCGCAGTAGAGCCTAAGGAGAGCGCTCGCCTGCACGACGTGAGACTCGGCGAGCTGACCTCCGGAGCTCTCCGAGACTATCACCTGCAATCTTCTCAGCAGCTCCTCGCGCAGCGACTGCAGCGCCGTGTGGGACTCCCACTTGCGCTTCTGGCCGTTTCTTATGAACATTGCGATCCATGTTCGGACCTGCTGGTCGCTTCCCAGAAGGAGGCCCGAGACGAAAGCCACCATGTCGCTCTCGGGCTGCGAACTGTCGGCGTTCTCGTGCTCGAGACTGAGGGTGATCGCCAGCGCCGGCATTCGACAGAGCTCGACGCACTTGGCACGAACGGCGAGCGCCTGACTGGGATTCATGTGGCAGAGCATCGTCAGCGCCTGGGTTCTTATTCGACCCAGCGCCGACTCCTCCTGGCGCTCGCCGTTCGCTATGAGGTGGGCGCACACCTCCGAGAAACTGTCCGGACTGTTCGCTACTATCCAGCATATTATCTCCGGTCCGTGCTTCACGTGCAGCAGAGTCTCGGCTATGTCGCGTATAGAGAGAAGCGCCGGCAATTCAGCGAGTGCTATGCATATCACGTAGCTTATCTCCTCCATGTAGACCGCGTTGTCGAAGAGGTCCGACTGCTTTATCTGGAAATCATTGTTCTTCTGGAACTCCTGGATCTGCGACGATATGAAGAGGATCTCGCCGAGGACGAGACGGATCCGGCCGGTCGCCTCGCTGCGCTCGAAGTCCAGCGCCAAGCCCCCCTGCAGGGACGGCGCGAGGACGCTGTCGCTCTGGCTGTTGCCGTGCTTCTGCCTTCAAATTAATTAAATTGTGACAATATTATTATTATTATTATTATTAAACTTTGCAGAGAGGAAGTGCAACACTTATAAAATCTGCATCTCGTTGACTGAATACATTTTTCTTTTGTCATAAATTCTTTAAAATTTTTATAAATTTTTTAAAATTTTGTTTGTACGTATATAATTATGATTCAGCGTTTCATGTAAACATATACAGGTCCAGCCTGTTCTTGAATTCGTTTACTGATTCCGAATCTATAACTGTCTAACTAAATCAGATTTTTTTTTTTGGCACTGACGGACTTTGGTCGATGGCCCGTTGACATTGTGTGGATGCAATTATAAAGGTATAAATGTATAAATGTACAAATGTACAAAGGTTTTAAAACTGTAAAGATCAAATGTTTAAAAACTGTAATGCATCCTATGTATTGTTAATAAATACACACTTACTACTATTACTAGAGTATTTTCATTACAAAATGTTCGGAAGTAAATGGAGCATTGTATGGAGGGTGTAAAGTGTATTTAAAACGTTACTGTGGACAGTCAAATTGCAAAGCTCAAAAAGGCATAGAATTATTATTTTTGGTATTGCAATAGCTTGCATTTAGAAATTTTCAAGGTAAAAAGAAAATAGAGAATAGCGTCCTGACTTCTAATTTTTTGAGTCAAAAGAGGAGAACACAAAGACCCGATTGATTGCGTTCTCAAAAAAAATAATAATAATATCGTATGGTAAAACCATTCTGTGATAACAATGATAACAATGAACCCTCTGGCAAAAATATGTAAATTGCTCCAGCAGTTTTAATCCTGTATTTTTGCATTGAATTCTTGCGACAACCAAACGGCTACAAAAATATGCCCATTCATATATAGGCGTAACTGGATGGATTACACTGCAATAAAAACATGGCAAACAAATTTAATACGGAGATTGCCAGATATAAACCGTGACCGATTGCCGTGTCGTCTCAAAGCTGAAACCTGTGTGTAATAAATACAAGTTTTACTAATACTTCAGTTCTAGCGGGACAGGGGTAACGAGGGTCGGTCCGCCGCAATGTTATGTTGTTTTTGCTTTTTTTTTCTAATTCATTTTTGTGACTAAAAATAGACTGTAAAAAAAGTTTCGAATTTACATGAAATCATGTGTCAGTAAATCGTCGGATCCTCGAAGAGAGGAGCGCGAGTAAGAGGTAGGAGAAACGTACACAAAGTACGAATGGCTAACCTCAGTTGTTGTTCGGTTCTGACGTCGGTCTCGAGCGCGTGAAAGTCGATGGAGAGCAGAGCGACGATGGAATTAACGGACTCGATGCCGGACAGTATAGTGAGAATTTCTTTTCTCGCTTCCACGCAGTCCCTCGTTATATCCAACGGCGAAATGAGGCTCATACGTACGAGACACGGCAACAACGGACGTATCTCTCGTTGCGAGCATCTCGAGAGTTCCCCGATATTGACGTTCTGTATTGCCGTAAAAACACGCGGTGATATTGCTGTGCTGGTCTGCATTTTTTTTTAAATTTCGTTTCCTTCGATTTCCAATTAACCAGCACCCACAAATACGCGGTGCACGCGATTGTTTTCGACCTCGGAGTTTACGGCGGTTCCTAACCGCTTCTTCTTCTTCTTCTTATTCCTCCTGGCTTTAGGCTTACGCCAAGTGCCATTCTTCCCATTGGGTTCTCCGAACGGAGAAGCTTGGATATGCCGTAATGTGATTGGCGTTCGTCGCCCGTTGAAACGTTGGAGGCGCCTCACATGAGGACGAGCCGTTGTATTATAGTTTCGAAAGGTTGGGTGCGGTAGGCGGTTCCGGGTTGGTTGGTGGGAGTTTTTAGAGTTGGGAAGGGGTCGGTAGTCGCAAAGGAGCGTTTTTTCTTTATTTATTTATTTGCTTTATTATTATTATTTATTATTATTATTATTTTTTTTTTTTTTTTTTTCTTTTCTTTTTTGTCCTTTCTTTTTTATAATTATATATTCTTTTTATTATTATTGTTATAGTTATTGTATATATATACATATTATTATTATTTTTTTTTTTCTTTCTTTTCTTCTTTTTTTTTTTTTTTTTTGAAAAGAGTATCTATATTCCTGTAAACACTCCTATAGGTCGAGTTCGCATTCAAATAAAAATTTCATAACCACTCCAATGACGGATAGAGAGGGTTTTTTAAGAAGAGAATGCAGATCCGTAGGGGGATACGACTTGAGCACTCTGAGAGCCCTTACTAGCCTCTCCCTGCACGCGAAAAAATGGGGGCAAAAGTTAAAAATATGGTTGAGGTCCTGAACTACCTCCCCGCAGTCACAGGCCTCTGAGTTTATTTTTTTGATTTTATATAGGTACGATCGTGTGAGGCAATGACCTGATCGGATACGAGATATAGTAGTAATTGATTTTCTGCTGCAACTATATTTATGGAACCATGTACTTTTGTCGTCTGTCCAATAGTTTTTAAAGTAATTAACACCCTTGATGACGCTATTTTTAAGAAAGAAAGCCGATGCAAGTCTTTTGTACCTCTCCTTCAGTTCGGACATCTGGTCGGCATAGTTCGGTCGAAAGTCGTCACACGTTGGAAGCTCCAACGCCTCTTTGGCTAAGGTGTCGGCCACCTCATTGCCGTCGATGCCCCTGTGCGAGGGGATCCAAATGAATTGAATGTCGTATTTTTTTTTGGAAAGTGTGAAAATTTTTTCTAGAACCTCCAACGTGATGGGGTGTTCGTTAGCGTTAATGGTCACGTTCTTAATTTTGAGAAGAGCACTGAGAGAGTCCGTGCAAATTACCGATTTTCTCAGGCACAATCTGTCAATGTAAGTCAGAGTGTGGAGTAGGGCGATGGTTTCAGCACTACAAATGGAAAAGTTCTTGTGAAGGCCGAGCCTGAGGTTGATATTATAGGAATTGCAATGGATAGCGGCTGAGCACCTGCCCCGGTCCCTGTCCTTCGAGCCATCAGTATAGAAAGGAACATGGTTTGGCCAATTTTCGAGAAGAAATTTTTTTAGTAAACGGTCCGGATTTTTACTATCAGCTAAGCATATTCCTAAGTCCGTGTTGATTCCTATGGGGCTGTGATAGGCATCGAAGGGGATATCGAAGCATTTGGGGATATCTTGTATCTCCAGGGAGTGTAGGATCTTGCTGTTTTTTCCAAAACTTTGTATGAGTGGTGGCAAGTTTTCCAGTGGCCGGAATTCGTTTCTGTTTTTTTGTTTATATTTTTCCCATAAGAGTTTGAGTTTCGGAGGCAGAGGGTGGGATCTATTGGCTATGGATTTAAGAATTAATTTATCGGTGCTTTCCTCTCTTCTAATGGAGAGCGGAGGCTCTTTCGCTTCGGCGAGAAGGATATTGGTTGGGGTGGAGGGCAGCAGCCCTAGGCACTGGCGAAGAGCGGAGAACTGAACTTTGTCCAGTTCAACCAAATGCCCGAAAGCTGCTGCCTTGAACACTGGAGCCCCGTATTCAAGGATAGGCCTGATCAGGCCTCTGTATATCAGCAAAAGGGTGGAGGGGTGAGCCCCCCATTTGCAACCAGCTATATATTTTAAAATCTTTAGGCGGGATTTAGCTTTTTCTTTTTGCTTCAGAATATGATACTTCCAGGAGAGTTTCGGGTCCAGCGATACGCCGAGGAAGGAAATGATATGGGAGCGGGGAATGGAGTTTGTTCTAAAATCAATGTGGGGATCTAGGGGTAATTTTTTCCGGGTGAAACATGCAAGTTTCGTTTTTTGGGGGGCAAGATTAAGACCCAAGGATTCAAGATTTTTTGCTGTGATTTCGAGAGCGTCCTCTAGGTTTTCTTTCACTTTTTCCCACGAGGGATCGGAAGAGTAGAGGACGCAATCGTCTGCATATAATAGAATTTTGCAATTTGCAGGGACTTCTTTTATTATTTTGAGGAGGAGGATGTTGAATAAGATAGGGCTAAGTATGGATCCCTGGGGCAAGCCCCTAGAGGCCTTGCGAGAAGTGATATTATTATGGAGTAAAAAATCAAGTCTTCTGCCAGCTATATGTTGTGTTAGCAGAGAAATTAAGTTAGGGGGGAGGCCCAGATCGGCCAGCTCCACTGCAAGGATATCCGCCTGGACGCTGTCGAAAGCGCCTTCGATGTCCAGAAACAATGCTCCGAGTATCTCGCGCCTGACGAGCGCCAAGCCAATATCCGTAGTGAGTATGGAAATACTGTCAAGGGTAGATCTGCCCTTACGAAAACCCATCTGGTATCTCGAGAGCAACTTGTTGCTTTCGAGATGCCAATCGATTCTTCTGGCAATCACCCTCTCCAGCAGTTTCGAAACGCACGATGCCAAGGAGATGGGTCTTAGCCCCCCTGACCCCGGCTTAGGAATAAGATACACTAAGAAGTTACTCCATGCCCTAGGGGTTCTGCCATTCCTATAAATTTCATTAAACATTTTTGTCAAAAAGGAGATCGCTTCCTTGGGAAAGTTTGCGAGGACAACATTACTAATGCCGTCTCGACCGGCGGCAGATTTTTTTTTAGATAACTTGATGGATGTCTCTACTTCCCTCTCGGTAATACTCTTCGTGAAAATCTCCGGGAAGGTAGGTTTAATGGGAAGGCTACTAATAACACTCTCAATCGGGATACTAGCTGTAGGGGGGCAGAGTTTGTCTATGGAATTTTGAACGGAGTCGGAGTTTGGATCTTTGTCCGCGTTAATTTTGCTACCTAAAACTCTTTTTTTAAAGGCTTTAATAATGCCCCAGATTTTTGTTGGGTCTGAGTCTGGTGTGAGGGTAGCACAGAAATCTCTAAATTTTTCCCGCTTTGTTTTTCGAAGGATCTTCTTTGACGCTGCTACTTGAATCATATAATTTTTAAAATTTTCCCGACTGCTATGCTTTTTGTATATGCTAAGGGCGTCTCTTCTGGATTGTACAGCCACCGAACACTCATCAGTCCACCATAAGGCTGAGGGCAATTCGGTTTTCTCCCTACTGTTGCTGGGCGTTTTGGCTCCAGCCGCAATAAGGCTACTCCTAATTGTCTCCTCGAAGGCCATATATTTTTCCTCGTAGTTCGATTGCTCTGGGTCTCCACACTCCTCTAACCCTTTTTTAACCTCCTCCGCAAAAGCTGTCCAAGAGACCTTGGACAGTTTTAGTTTGAATGGGTGGGAAGCGATTTTAATAGGTCCGTTGTCAATTGAGATAATGATGGGAAAGTGGTCACTTGTATATGTATCCTCCAAGACCTGCCAGCTGCTGGTGATGGCAAGATCTGGTGCTGCTATCGTGAGGTCAGGGGATCTGAAGGGGGTGCCGGGTCTGTTAATTATGGTGGGTTCCCCGTTGTTGAGGATCCGCCAATTCACATTGTTTATTGTTTTGTACAACGCCATGCCCGAGTGGTTTCGAACCCCACCCCCCCATTCCTCATGTAGCGCATTAAAGTCACCCGCTAAAATGGAGTCTTTGGGAAGTAGTGAGAAGAAGTCTGACCAATCTTTCATGGTGGTGTAGGAACTGGGTTCTCTATAAATGGAGAAAAGGTGGAATGGTGATTTGCAATTAGAAATTCTGACCCCTACGATCTCAAAACCTTTCACTCTGATGTGGTCCGTGGGAGTGATGGTGTATGTTAATTTTTCACTAATTAAAATTGCAACACCGCCCCCCTTGTTAAGAGACGGTCTGTCCTTACGCACCGTGTGGAAATTTTTGACGATGAAATTCTGGTCGGGAGAAAGCCAAGTTTCGGATAGGCAAATAAGGTGTTTTTCATGAATAAGGGAGTGTAATTCCTGCCATTTATTATTAATACTCCGACAATTCCATTGTAAGATTTCGATTTTCTCTGAGGGACTATTGAACGTTAGATATTATTTGGGGGGGAGGGGACACGCAATTCTTGGAGGGATGGGCTGTTGGCAGGTCATCTTGGGGCAATTTCGCGGAGTGTTTCTGGAGCTCTTTTGATGTCCATTCTAGGATTCTCTTTTTAGTTTCAAGGTTTTTTTCCCCGGCAAGCAGGTTGTTTAAAAATGCTGGGATAGATCGAGACCAGCCTTCGTGCCGATCACCCTCTTTGTTACCCAGTTGGTATTGATCGATTACCGTAGCGTTAAGATCCTCTGGATCGTCGTCGGGTACGTCGTTGCGTGTCGCGCGAACCGAGATTATTTTTCTCGGCGTCGAGTGACGGCCGTTGGGATACGCGAGATAGGCTTGATGTTGAGGGCTATATGAGTTAACATTTTTTTTTTTCCTCTCTTGTGAGTAGGATCTGTGCCGGGATCTCGAGTGAGGAGGTCTATAGATATAGTCTCGCGGGCGGGAGATTTTCCTTTCCATAAGGGGGGGAGGGGGGGAGGGCCGAATGAACGGTGCCGGGCGTGGTAGGAGGGAGAGGACTGAGGGTTCCCCTACCTGCTCGCTTGATCCCTGTTTCTTTCTTATGGCTGGAAAGTGCGCTTCAGACAGCTCAGGGGGCAAATTTTCTTTTGCTGCGGATTTGCCCTCAAATATATCTTTGGCCTCCCTGAACGCGATTCCATCTTTGTTCATGATTTTTCTAATTTCCGTTTGTCTTAAAAATTCGGGACAGATCCTCGACGACGCCGCGTGGTTACCCTTGCAGTTGCAGCAAAAGGGAGTTGGAGCCGAGCATTCCTCCTGCGGGTGCGGTCCGCCACAGAATTCGCATCGGGTTGAACCTCTGCACCGTGATAAAATGTGACCGAAGCGCTGGCATTTCATACATCTACAGAGCTTACTTTTGAAGGGTTCGACCCTCAACCGAACGTACCAAATTTTTAAATACTTTGGGAGGGTTTTTCCGGCGAAGAGAATGATAAGTGAGTCCGTATCAATCCATTCGACGGAATCCTCCCGGACAACACGAGCTTTCCTTCTCTCTATCTTAACAATGTCATCAGACTGTCTCATTCCTTTTTTAATTTCAGCGAGAGACATATTCGGATCTACTCCTTTAACCACTCCAGTGCGAGTTACTTTAAAGGAGGGAATATAAGCCGTCCAGTGTAGAGCTGCGAACCCCGGATTGGTCACAAGCTCGTTCGCGGCGCTCGCCGAGAGGCAAAAAATCTCGATCTTATTCTCCTCGATCGTCACGAGGCGATCGATATTCACGGGGAGGGAGTCCAGTCTTTGACCTATCGACATCGGATGGAGATTTCCGATATTCTGATTTTTTATGATACTTGAGACATGAACCAGGAATGGGCCCTCCGAGTGCTCCTCGTATCTATTCTGTTTTTGTTTGTCTGCGAATTCGATGACTTGTAAGTCGAACTCAAGCTCGAACGGGTGGGGAGGCCCTTCCTCGTCGCTAGGGTTGTTACGCCTATTGTCATTTTCCGGGCTCGCGGGAGAGTCCTTAGAAACAAAGCTATCTATGTTTCTAGCGAGCTTAGCCTGTTTGCCTGCTACGGGAGAAAGATTCCGAGCACCGCGTTTCAAGGCTTTTCGGGATTCCGTTATCGGAGCTATTGTCCCACCACGAGACTCGTTAGGAGTGTTTACATTTCTTATAGATAATATATTAGATTCGGAGCCCATAGACTCGACCGTTATTTCACTACCAAGGTCCAAAGTGGACCCGGCAGGAAGATATACCCCAGCCATATTTTGGGGAGTCTATTAATTCTGATGGTAAATCTAAAAATTCGAGTAAAAAAAAGAGGAAATAAAAATGTTCAGATCTTACCTTACGTCCACTATTAGGGTCGGGATTTTAATTTAAAATTTTTTTTTTTTTTTTTTTTTTTTTTTTCTTTCCTTTATATCTATGTTTTTTTTTTTTTTTTAGTATATTCTTATAGCAGGAAAGGTGAGGTGATCGGAGTGCTTAGGCAGGAGGTCAGGAACGCGCGTAGTTGAAGATTTAGGCGGGCCTCCCGTGCCTTTCTTATCCTTCGAGATTGCTGAGAAGGTCCTCTTCGCCGGAACTTTATGAACGATCACTATTACTGCAGTCACTACGTCAGTTTATAGTTTTCAGAGAAAACATGTCACGATATAATATTTGAGTAAAAATAGAGAACGGTAGCTCTAACTTGAAGTGCAAAATCAGTGTAGAGGGAGAACGAAATTTGAATTTGTACGCGACGACTATTGGGCGCGCGCTAAGGTACGTCCTCCCTGGGCCATGGAACGAACCGAACTCTTCCTAACCGCTTGTCACACAACTTGCGCTCCATAGCGGGCGCCATTTTTCCGAGCATGTGGGCAGTTCGAGATTTTACCGGGACAGCGCGCCAGTTGGAACGGCAGATAGTTTGTTTGAAAATGATGCGCGCCCACCCAGGTAGCACAAAAAAATTTGTTATCAAAAAGTGATCTAAATGGGTTACATATGTCCGTCTGGACGGTATCCGAAAGTTACCTCCCATCCAAAAAGTTAACTTTTGGACGTAGGATAGCTTATAGTTACCATCCGGACGGACGTATGTAACCCATTTAGATCACTTTCTGATAATTAATTTTTTTGTGCTACCCGGGTTATTCCCACCCAGGTACCACAAAAAAATTAGTTATCAGAATGTTATCTAAATGAGTTACATATGTCCTTCTGGACGGTATCCGAAAGTTACCTCCCATCCAAAAAGTTAACTTTTGGACGTAGGATAGCTTATAGTTACCATCCGGACGGACGTATGTAACCCATTTAGATCACTTTCTGATAACTAATTTGTTGTGCTACCTGGGTACTCGACGTCCGTCGAGCTGTCGACTGTTAATAATATAATTTGTAATATTAACCATTTTACCCTTTCGCTTACGTATCGTCTCCAAATTCCGTCAACGATATAATCATTGATCATCCAGCAACCAAAGCGTTCGGGAGACTGTGCTTCTCGGGTTGAAACTGTTTCGTGACAATCGAAACTAAAGTAAACCAGACATGAGGTGCTTTCGATTTGGAGTTTTTCGTTATTATAACGTGACTGCGCCTGCGCATGGTAGTTTTCTGGTACGAATTTTTACCAAAAAACGAACATGCTCATGCACAGTCATGTTATAATAACGAATAACGTCAAATCGAAAGCGCCTATGAACTACGACTACGTCGAGTACGTTACGCGTGTTTGCGGAATTTCTGTTGATCGGCGTTTTCTTCGTCCGATCGTACGAAAGTCGATGGAAAAACAATCGTAAATTGCCCAGGTAGCACAAAAAAATTAGTTATCAGAAAGTGATCTAAATGGGTTACATATGTCCGTCCAGATGGTAACTATAAGCTATCCTACGTCCAAAAGTTAACTTTTTGGATGGGACGTAACTTTCGGATACCGTCCAGACGGACATATGTAATTCATTTAGATAACTTTCTGATAACTAATTTTTTTGTGCTACCTGGGTGTTGAGGGGATCAAAAGTTCAAAGCGCGCGACTGACGAGTGCGATGTGGGTTTGCCTGTTGCTGACCTCTTTTCGGACACCCGAAGAGGACGGACGAAGAGGGAGTAAGCAATCTTACACAAAAAATTAATAAATGTAATACATTTTATTTGCGCAAGCTTTAACAAAGCAACGTTCGATTCGTTTTTCCCCCAAAAATATAACACGCGAATGTTTTTTTTTATTCTTTATTCAATTACAAAATTAAATTCTCATAAACTTCTTAGGAGATAGATATGGTGTGTGAAAAACAACGATATAGTATATGTGAATGTTCAGAAGCTTGCGTGAAGGTATGCATGTATACATGTGTGTAGGCACAGGACATTGAAGTACCGATGGGGACATTATTTTTTTTTTTCCTCCTTCGACAATATATCTTCGTACGTACGAGCCCGATGCATGCAACATTTGTACACAAACTCGAATACATTATACAAAAAATAACACGTAGCTGCGAGGGCCTCGCTTTTCCGGCGCTGCACCCTGATAGACAAAGCAGCACGAAACGCAGCACATGACACAATAATTACGGCACGTGCTGCACGTGCCGTAATTATTGTGTCATGTGCTGCGTTTCGTGCCGTTTGTCTACCAGGGCATATGCAAAACGGTTTTAGCAGATAAATTTTTTTCTTTTTTTTCGGCCGGTTTATCTCAGCTTTGGCGCTAAACGTGAATGAACGATGTGTAATATTATTGATCTATGGAACCTTTTGACAACTATTTTTCTTTAAATTACTTTATGTATATGTTTGGTCACCTTTCGAATATGATTATCGGTCTTTTTATTATCTTGAGATGCCGTTGTTTCGACGTTCATAAATCATTGAATAAAATGGTGTATTTTTATTTTGTTTCTCTCTCCATGTCTACTCTATCATTGGTGATTAATTAGACTAAGAGCTTACCATTGAAGTCACTTGTTCTAGTACAAGGTCCTCCATCTTCACCTGATCAGTGACAAAAGTTTATAAAATCTTACGAATATTTGGATTTGGCAATTGGATCAAAGTCGGGCCTTTCATCCTCAGCAAAGGACCTTATCATTTGTAATTATTTTTTGTAATTCCGTAAATGAAATCAGAATCGAGTTATACTTCAAGCTCATTCTCACCGGATTTTCCAGATCAATTGTCTGCGGCGCCAGGCTTGTTTTGAGAGATCTCTGCAGCAGAAAGATACTCAGACTTCATGAGCAAGAGTAATTTCTCAGCCTGAGGCGTGTACGCAACGATTTCCATAATGCGATCCCGACTCCGCTTTTTTGTGATAATCCTGGCCGTTCTCAACGCGAACTTAAACTTTTTGTCGTCCTTTACGACCTCCTCGAACTGAGCCGTCTTCCAAATGAAGTGAGAGAGATCATCGCCATGAATGATGGCAGCACATACCACTGAAATAATGGGAAGCCTTCTACGGGAGATCCGCAGCAAGGCTCTGGATCGAAACAATCTTGCCCAGACCCAGCTTTTTTCGTTGACATCACAAGTGAGGAAAAAGTCCTGAATATTCTTGATCTCGTCTTCAACAGCAGATCCCATCTCATCTTCAAAACATTTTAGGATGGTGGGAATTTCCCAATCCAGACTCTTGGCCGCTCGAGACAGCCAATTTATACCCCTCGTAGTAACTTGATATAGAGGAAGCATAATGCAGGCTTTAAGAACTCTTCGCCTAACAGAGACAGTGTCGGACCGAAAACTTCCTATTAGATACGTCAACAGTCGAATACTGGATCCTGAGAACATTTTAATGAACGGATTTGCCCGATCCAGGAAGTGCAGATGAGGAGGAGGAGGAGTCACGTAAATTAGCACCTCGTGCCACACGCTTGAGAAATGAACGTTTTGTCTTTGGATTATATGCGCCACTGTCTGGGCTTGATTCTTCACAATCATCCGCATCGTCTTAAGTGCGAGCAACCCGACATAATTGGCTGCTAATTCTTTCCTCTCTTTTCTTTGTCGGGTCTCTCTATCTTCTTCTGATTCAGAGGAGTCCGGGATCTGCTCAGAGAGTAAGTCCATCAGAGTCTTATACCATTTTTTTGCTTCATCCACAGTTGTTATTGGCACTGATGAGGCAGCTCGCGTCTGACCGCCTTGAGCTGTGGCTCCTTGTCCAACAGAGGGTGAAAATTGTGGCTCGAGATCTTTGATAATTGAAGCTTCATCGACGTACAATGATTTTGGGGACTCATCATCAACTGAGCTATGGAATTTCTCTGCACCCAGATAATCTGTGCCAATTTTCATTCCTCCGAACAGAGTCAACAGGACTTTCTCGTAATCGACCGATTGGATTTCACCAGTCGTGTATATATTGAGAAATGCTTTTGCGGCATTTGCAAACTCTGCAACCGTTGGGCGTTTGAATACAGGGAACTTATCTATATACTCCTCATTGAAGATTTTGTCATTCCATTCTTCCTCTCCTAGTTCTTTGCACGGTGTTAGAAAACGTCTCTCCCCCGCTTCCATCATCTTCAGCAGCTCTAAGCTTCTCTTCATCTCTTCTAAGTTGCTCTTCTCCATGATAAGCTCGTTCCCCTGCAGGTCAGGTTTTAAATAATATGTTGGATATCAGTTATTAAATTGTCAATTATGATCGTCAATTTATAACGGACCAATGCAGACAATTCACGTTCGAGTTGATTCTCTTCGAATTTGTTTTTCGCGTCGCCTCGGTGCCCTCGATCGTCAGTGTCTCCTCGTCGACGATCAGGAACTCGCGCATCGACGATTTTTCGACGTCAGAGTTCGGCGCCAGTGGCTTTTGTGGTCGCGCGGGCTTTTACGCGATCCAACCCTGATGCGGGGCAGCGCACTCAGACTTTCCGCAAACGGTCTGAAATTTCGTTACTTTTTATTTTACCTCCTAACGCGAGAGTCGACCGAGTCGACCATCAAGGAGAATTTTTAGTTTTTTTTTATTTCTCACCTTGAACCTGTTGAGTTTCTTCTGCGTCGCACTCAATGCTGTTCAGCTCGTCGAGTCCGCTACCTACGTGCCTGTGGCGTCATAATAACGAAGGAATTCAAAATGAACGTCGCTCCTGATCGCTCTAGTTACAATAGGTCTGATCTTTATCAGAGTTCTTTCTTCTTCTTCTTTCCTGGTGGCTTTAGACCTGTGGCCGAGTGCCAGTCTTTATCAGAGTTGATGAGAGTGAAGCGCAAGCCAAGTGCTCATTTTGTGTTCGTTTAGGTGGAAGTAATACTGCGCCCCCTAGTGCTTTCGAGGTTCCGACAGAGGCGTCAAATTCACCGACTTTGCTGTTTTTTTTTCTATGCTACTAATTTCTGATGAAAGTGTCTAAAGCTGGAGTCGAGATGAGCCCGAACGCATGTTGGTTTATCGAAGCTGGAGTTGAAATGTGCCCGAACGCATGTTCATTTCTCTAAATTGGAGTCAAGATGAGCCCGAACACACACCCGTTTATAAATTCGCGCTCTGCGATTTATTATGTCAGCTAGAGTAGAGCAAAGACCGGACGCGTGTTCTTTCTTGTCCGGCTAGGCGTTTCCGGTTCCGAGCGCTCTGGAAGTACTCCAGCACGGAGTATAAGTTTACTCTGATAACGAACAGACATATTGTAACTGGAGCGATGTTCGTTTTGAGCTTCGTTATTATGACGCCACCGTTATTATTCGCTATGCGCATGACCTACACAAAGAACTAGGTATGCAAGTTGGGACTGAGCCGGCCGGTAGGCGACGCTATTAGAATGCATGTACACGGCAATACACGCTCAGCCGGCAGATTTGTATAAGCCCACGCATAGCGAATAACTGGAGCTTTCATCAGGCCATCCATCCGTAGAAATGATTACGTTATAATGACGGATTAATTTGATTGGTCCATTCTGTCAGATGTTGCTAGTATCTGACAGGAGGAACGAATCAAATCAATCCGTCATTTTAACGTAATAACCCAGGTAGCACAAAAACATGAGTTATCAGAAAGTGATCTTAATGGGTTACGTATGTCTGTCTGGACGGTATCCGAAAGTTACCTCCCATCCAAAAAGTCAACTTTTGGACGTAGGATAGCTTATAGTTACCATTCGGGCGGACAAATGTATCCCATTCGGATGACTTTTTCGTACCAGACGTGTTTTTGCTACTTGGGTATGTCCGTCTGGACGGTATCCGAAAGTTACCTCCCATCCAAAAAGTTAACTTTTGGACGTAGGATAGCTTATAGATACCATCCGGACGGACGTATGTAACCCATTTAGATCACTTTCTGATAACTAAATGATGAGTTACATATGTCCGTCTGAACGGTATCCGAAAGTTACCTCCCATCCAAAAAGTTAACTTTTGGACGTAGGATAGCTTATAGTTACCATTCGGACGGACATATGCAACCCATTTAGATCACTTTCTGATAACAAATTTTTTTGTGCTACCTGGGATCCGAAAGTTACCTTCCATCCAGAAAGTTAACTTTTGGACGTAGGATAGCTTATAGTTACCATCCGGACGGACATATGTAACCCATTTCGATCACTTTCTGATAACTAATTTTTTTGTGCTACCTGGGTACTCGACGGCCGTCGAGCTGACGGCTGTTAATAATATAATTTGTAATATTAACCCTTATTACCCTTTCGCTTACGTATCGTCTCCAAATTTCGTCAACGATATAATTGTTGATCATCCAGCAACCAAAGCGTTCGAGAGACTGTGCTTCTCGGGTTGAAACTGTTTCGTGACAATCGAAACTAAAGTAAACCAGACATGAGGTGCTTTCGATTTGGAGTTTTTCGTTATTATAACGTGACTGCGCCTGCGCATGGTATTTTTCTGGTACGAATTTTTACCAAAAAACGAACATGCTCTCGCACAGTCATGTTATAATAACGAACAACGTTCAATCGAAAGCGCCTATGAACTGCGACTACGACGAGTACGTTACGCGTGTTTGCGGAATTTCTGTTGATCGGCGTTTTCTTCGTCCGATCGTACGAAAGTCGATGGAAAAACAATCGAAACTTGTTGAGGGGATCAAAGGTTCAAAGCGCGCGACTGACGAATGCGATGTGGGTTTACCTGTTGCTGACCTCTTTTCGGACACCCGAAGAGGACGGACGAAGAGGGAGTAAGCAATCTTACACAAAAAATAAATAAACGCAATACATTTTATTTGCGCAAGCTCTAACAAAGCAACGTTCGATTCGTTTTTCCCCCAAAAATATAACACGCGAATGTTTTTTTTATTCTTTATTCAATTACAAAATTAAATTCTCATAAACTTCTTAGGAGATAGATACGATGTGTGAAAAACAACGATATAGTATATGTGAATGTTCAGAAGCTTGCGTGAAGGTATGCATGTATACATGTGTGTAGGCACAGGACATTGAAGTACCGATGGGCACATTATTTTTTTTTCCTCCTTCGACAGTATGTCTTCGTACGTACGAGCCCGATGCATGCAACATTTGTACACAAACTCGAATACATTATTCATAAAATAACACGTAGCTACGAGGGCCTCGCTTTTCCGGTGCTGCATATGCAAAACGGTTTTAGCATACAAATTTTTTTCTTTTTTTTCGGCCAGTTTATCTCAGCTTTGGCGCTAAACGTGAATGAACGATGTGTAATATTATTAATCTATGGAACGTCTTGATAACTCTTTTTCTAAAATTACTTTATATATTTTTTGAGCCCTCATTTTTTTTTTTTTCATGTATACTCTGTAATTGGTGCTTAATTGGAACAAGAGCTCAGCATCAAAGTGACTTATTCTAGTGCAAGGTCGTCCATCATCACCTTATTATTAAAAACAGTCTGTAAAAGCTGACGAATATTTCGATTCTGCAATCGGACTGAAGTGGAGGCTTTCAGCGTCAGCAAAGGACCTTATTATTTATAATAGTTTTTCTAATTCTGCAAATGAAATTAGAATTGAGTTATATTTCTATCTAACTCTGACCGATTTGTCCAGTGGGAGCTTGAGTCACGTGATTGGCGAATTTATTTTTGATAATCATGCCCATGTTCAACCCACGTTCAAACGGTATACTCTTCTTCGCGACTTCCTTGAACTGATTCGTCTTCCAAATGTAGTGAGAGGGATCATTGCCATGAACTATGGCAGCACATGCAACTGAAATAACGGAAAGTCTTCTACAGGAGATCTGCACGAAGGCTCCGTCTCGAAACAATCTTGCCCAGATCCAGCTTTTTTCTTCTTCGTTAGACACATACTTTTCATAAAAGTCCACAATAGTTTCAATATCCTCGATATGATGTTGAAAAGCAGAGAATTGTTGGAGCATGACGAGTGGTTCGCAACCTAGATGGCGGGCCGCTTCAACCACCCATTTTACACATCCCAAAGTAACTTGATTCAGAGGAAGCATAATGGAGGCTTCAAGAACTTCTTTTAGCCTGCCGGAGACACTATCGGACAGATAACTTCCTAGTAGATACGTCAATAGGCGAATACTGGATGGTAAGAATCTCTCAATGAATGGATTTACTCGATCCGAGAAGTCCGGATGAGGAGGAGCAGGAGTTCCCCACATTGGGTTTTTCCTCCAGAACCTTGAGAAATGATTGTTCTGTCTGTGGATTATATGTTCAGTTGTCTGGTCTTGATCCTTCACAACCATGCGTATCGTCTTAAGTGCAAGCAACCCAACATAATTGGCTGCTGATTCTATTCTCTCTGTTATTTGTTGGGTCTTTCTATCTTCTGTTGACTTAGAGGGGTCCAGGATCTGCTCCGAGAGTGAATACATCAGAGTCTCATACCATGTTTTTGCAGCATGCGAACAACCTTGAGTTGTGCCTCGTGAAAGTCGTGGGTTGAGATCGCTGATAATTGAAGCTTTACTAATGGACAACGATTTTGGGGACTCATCGCCGACTGATCTGTGGAATTTCTCTGCACCCAGATAATTCGTGCCAATTTTCATTCCCGCAAACAGAATCAACAGGACCTTCTCATAATCGACCAATTGGATTTCACCAGTCATGTATATGTTCAGAAATTGTTTTGCGGCATTTGCAAACTCCACAACCGTTGGGCGTTTGAATACAGGAAACTTGTCTATATACTCCTCCTTGAAGATTTTGTCATTCCAACTTGCCTCGCTTAACGCTCCGGGTTTTGGAATGAAACTGGATAGCCCTTCCGTATCCTTCAACATATCATATAACTGGCTTGTGTCCATGATGAGCTCGTTCCCCCACAGGAAATGTTAAATAATATAATTCGGTAGTAGTTATTAGATGGTGTCTATGACCGTCGATTCATAACAAATTATTTCAGACAATTTGCAAGAAATGCGAGCCCAATTTCTCGTTCACCTAGATTCTTTTCGGATTTGTCTTTTGCACCTCCTCGGTACCCTTGATCTTCAATGTCTTCTTCTCGGCTACTTCGATTTTTTGACGTCGGAAGCTTGCGGTCGGGCGTGGTCATACGCGATCTAACCCTGATGCGGAGAAGCGTACTCAGACTTCCGCAAACGGTCTGAAATTTCTTTACTTTTTATTTTACCTCTTAACGCGAGAGTCGATCGAGTCGACAATCAAGATTTTTTTTATTTTTATTTCTCACCTTGAACCTGTTGAGTTTCTTCTGCGTCGCACTCAATGCTGTTCAGCTCGTCGAGTCCGCTACGTACGTGCCGGTGGCGTCATAAGAACGACGGAATTCAAAATGAACGTCGCATGGCTCTAGTTACAATAGGTCTGTTCTTTATCAGAGTTGATGAGAGAGAAGCGCAAGCCAAGTGCTCATTTTGTGTTCGTTTAGGTGGAAGTAATACAGCGCCCCCTAGTGCTTTCGAGGTTCCGACAGAAGCGTCAAATTCACCGAGTTTTCTGCTATTTTTTTTCTATGATACTAATTTCTGATAAAAGTGTCTAAAGCTGGAGTCGAGATGAGCCCGAACGCATGTTGGTTTATCTAAGCTGAAGTTGAAATGTCCCCGAACGCGTGTTCGTTTATCTAAATTGGAGTCAAGACCCAAGTAGCAAAAAGACATCTGGTACGAAAAAGTCATCCGAATGGGATGCATAAGTCCACCCGAATGGTAACTATAAGTTATCCAATGTCTAAAAGTTAACTTTTGGACGTAGGATAGCTTATAGTTACCATTCGGGCGGACTTATGTATCCCATTCGGATGACTTTTTCGTACCAGATGTCTTTTTGCTACTTGGGGATGAGCCCGAACAGACACCCGTTTATAAATTCGCGCTCTGCGATTTATTATGTCAGCAGGTCAGCTAGAGTTTGAGCAAAGACCGGACGCGTGTTCGTTCTTGTCCCGCTAGGCGTTTCCGGTTCCGAGCGCTCTGGAAGTACTCCAGCTCGGAGTATAAGTTTACTCTGATAACGAACAGACATATTGTAACTGGAGCGATGTTCGTTTTGAGCTTCGTTATTATGACGCCACCGTTATTATTCGCTATGCGCATGACCTACACAAGCTCACCGGATGAGTGGATCGCGTACACATCCAAAGAACTGGGTGTGCAAGTTGGGACTGAGCCGGCCGGTAGGTGACGCTATTAGAATGGATGTACAAGGCAATACACGCTCAGCCGGCAGATTTGTATAAGTCACACGCATAGCGAGTAACCGAGCTTTCATCAGGCCATCCATCCGTGGAAATGATTACGTTATAATGACGGATTAATTTGATTGGTCCATTCTGTCAGATGTTGCTAGTATCTGACAGGAGGAACGAATCAAATCAATCCGTCATTTTAACGTAATAATTTTCATCGCTGGACGGAAATCGCCAAATGGCAAATAGAAAGCACCTCATAACGGGCGGCCATCTTTCTGAGCATGGGAATAGTTCGTAATTTGACTGGGAGAGCGCCACTATCGGCGGCCGTTACCGGCAGATGAAAAATGGTTCGTTTGAAATTTCTCGCCTCTCGTCATTCTTCGCGGTTGTTTTCGCCCGTTCATTATTAACCCTTTTGCTTACGTATCGTCTCCAAATTTTACCAACGACATAATCATTAATCATTCAGCAACCACAGCGTTCGAGAGACTATGCTTCTCGGATCGAAAGTGCTTCGTGACAATCGTAACCAAAGTAAACAATACATAACCTGCGACTGTGACGAGTACGTTACGCGTGTGTGCGGCTTTCCCGTTTTCCAGCGTTTTCTTCGGCTCGTCGTACGAAACTCGATGGATTCACGGATGGAAAAGCAATCGGAAATTATACCGTGGACTAAAGGATCAAAGTGCCCGAGTGATGAATGTGATGTGGGTTTCCCTGTTGCTGATCTCAAGAGGACGGTTAAAGTGAGTAAGCAATCGTACACAAGAAATTAACAAAAGTAACACGTTTTATTTGCACAAGCTCTAACAAAGCAACGTTGTATTCGTTTTTTTTCCCCCAATATAACACGCGAACTTTTTTTTTCTCTTCAATCACAAAATAACATTCTCATAAGGTTCTTACGAGATAGACATTATGTATAAAAAACAACAGTATAGTATATATATATCTGCAGAAGCTTGCGTGAATGTATGCATGTATATACGTGTGTAGGCATTGAAGTACCGATGGGCACATTATTTTTTTTTCCTCGTTTCACAATATATCTCCGTGCGTACGAGCCCGATGCATGCGAAATTTATACACAAACTCGAATACATTATTCATAAAATAACACGTAGCTGCGAGGGTCCCGCTTTTCCGGAGCTACATACGAAAAACGTTTTTAGCAGACAAAGTTTTTTTCTTCTTTTTTTTTCGGCCGGTTTATCGCAGCTCTGGCGCTAGACGCGAAATAACGGATTGTAACATCGTTAACCTATGGAACGTCTTGATAACTCTTCTTCTTTAAATTACTTTATATACTTTTTTGGCCACCTTTTGAATATGATTATCGGTCTTTATATTATCTTGAGAGGTCGTTATTTCGGTGTCCTTAAATCGTTGAATAAAATCGTGGGGAGCCTTCAGAGTAAAAAAAAGTTTTTTTTTTTACTCGAGTTCTCGTTACGATTTTCCTATAGAATTGATATATGTTTTTCGATATGCATAAACCATGCAACGACGATAATAACCCTTGCGCTTGCCGCAGTGCGCTCGCGTCGGGCATTACGATTATTACATATTTCATTACAATATCGTATTACAATTCAACACGAAAAATATGTGGGTAGATTCAACAATTGATTCGTAGACTTTTACAGTTATCGGCAAATAAAAAATGTCTATATTAATAATAATAATGATAATAATAATAATAACAAAGTAGTCAGTCGCTGGAGTGAACGCTAACGTCGGGTTTTCGCGCGAGCCACCGGGGCTCGGTTATTCCTTCAACTCCAAATATATTGAAAATTCACTTTTACCTCAATTCTCTTCTAGTTCTAGGCTGTTTTCTTTTTCTAAATCTCATTCTCTGTTCTACGTAACTCCACAACCTGATTGCAAGACAATTCGACGCGGTTACAGTCGTGTTGGACATGAAACGAAAATAGCCAGTCCGACATATATTTAATCGCCGTTAATTTTTATAACTATATTTATATATATATGTCATATGTATAATTGAAGCTTCGTGGCGTATCATTAATTGAGTTTAGATAAAACCTCGTTCGTAAGTTCGTTTAGCAATGCAAGATAAAATCATCGGCTCGAATATTATTTCTATACTTTCTGCTGCGTTGTTGTATTCAATTAAGGCGATGTGAGACGACCTTCGGTCGGTAACAAATTCACTTTCCTGTTTTCCTCGACTGTTTAAAACTTGGAACAAAACAAAAACAGGCTCTCTAAGGTGAAAGACGGACGCACGAAAGCCTGATTCACTTTTGTCCGAAAATATATTAAGACCATATGAAACACCGCCCTCTTCTGACAACCCGAGCTCAGTCGGTATCAAAAACTGTAATCAACTTTTCTCTCGAGTTCTCGCATGTTCGATCAAAAGAAAAATCTCATCGGAAGCGGATATCGTCTCGGCTTCCGATGAGACTTTTCTTTTGACTATATATGCGAGAACGCGTGAGGAAAGTTGATTACAGTTTGTGATACCGACTGAGCCCGGGATGGACGGGAAGGGAGGTGTTTCACATGGTCTTAAAAACATGTGAAGCACTATGGAGTGCGAGAGAGACAGCATCAGGCGGCTGAGAACGTGTTTCACATGGTCTTAAGAGCATGTGAAACATATTTCCGAGTGTGTCTCTCTCGCTGCACCGAGAGCGCCACTGATCCTATCTCTCTCGCACTCCATAGTGTTTCACATGTTCCTAAGGTGAAGCGTAACTGCTGTGAGTGCAAGAGAGATAGCTGCAATTTCGCAATGCAAAAATCTCCCAAGGCGTTTATTTCTTGGGACAATGACTAGAACTTGGGACAATGACTGAACTGCAGAATTACTGCGCATAGTTTACCGTTCTCGTATTTTTCCCTTAAAATTAACCGTCTTGGAGAATTTTGGATTGTAGTTTTTGTTACCGACCGAGGAGTTGCACTTCACTTCAAGAGCATGTGAAACACTATGAAGTGCGAGAGAGATAGCATCAGTGGCGCTCTCGACGGCGCGAGAAAGAAACGCTGAGAATGTCTTTCACATGCTTTAAGAGCACGTGAAACACTATGGAGTGCGAGAGAGATAGCATCAGTGGCGCTCTTGGCGGAGCGAGAGACACACGCTGACAACGTGTTTCACATGCTCGTAAGAGCATGTGAAACACTATGGAGTTGCGAGAGAGATAGCATCAGTAGCGCTCTTGGCGGAACGAGAGAGATACGCTGAGAACGTGTTTCACATGCTCTTAAGAGGGGGTGAAAGTCACGTGACTGGGTCACGTGAGCGATAGAGATGCAGTTATTGGCGTTCGCAGTGGAGTGAAAGAGACACCACGAGAGAGTGTTTCACACGGCGTTAAGAGCATGTGGTACAAACTCAGTCGGTAACAAATCGCCTTCCCTATTTTCTCCAAAACGATTGATACGACGAGTAAAAGCAAATTAGGTTTTAATACTTATATCTATTGCCTACAAAAACCTAATTTGATTTTGGTCGAAGCATCAACCATCATGGAGAAAATAGGGAAAGCGATTTGTTACCATCGGAGCATCTATACGTATGTATCACATGCCCTTAAAGACCATATCAAACACCTCCCTCCCCGTCCATCCCGAGCTCAGTCGGTATCAAAAACTGTAATCAACTTTTCTCACAAGGTCTCGTATGTACGCTCAAAAGAAAAGTCTCATTGGAAACGGATATCATCTCGGCTTCCGATGAGACTTTTCTTTTGACCGTATTTCCGAGAATGCATGGGAAAAGTTGATTACAGTTTTTTTTACCGACCGAGATATTGCACATGCTCTTAAGGTAATGTGAAACACTATGAAGTGCGTAAGAGATAGCATCGGTGGTGCACTCGGCGGCGCGAGAGAGACAGGCTGAGAACGTGTTTCACATCACCTTAACAGTAACTTGGAGAACAGAGAAGTCGGTAAGTTACCGACCGAGCAGTCTCACACGCCCCTCGAGTGCTCTCGAAATGGGTTTTAGCAAAGAATTTTTCTCTCTTTCTCAACTTATCGATCGTGATACTTCTCGGCGTAAATGCGGAAACCTGACGAGATAATTTCTTCGTTAAAAACCTTTCAGAGTGTCCGCCGGAGTGCGGATGAACGCGGAAGCGTCGTGCCACATTGCAAACAGTTGGTAACGCCCTGCGCCTCGCTGGAAGAGTTTTTTTTAAATCTTGTGCTTCGTTCCTCACCTTTCTCGTTGCCTCGGCTCGTCGCAGGGTTTGCCTCTTAATTGTTTATTATTTTTCTCATCTGCTTCGTCTGGTGCTGCATGCTGTACTGGGCGTTCTCGGCCTTGCTGATCAGTGAGTCGAGCTTGTCCAGGTGCGAGCCCATTTTCTCGTTCAAGTCGATTCTCTTCGGATTCGTTTCTTGCACCTCCTCGGCGTCCCGAGCGGCCGGCTTGTCCTCGGTGCCCTCGATCGTCAGTGTCTCCTCGTCGGCGGTCAGGAACTCGTGCGTCGACGATTTTTCGGCGTCCGAGTTCGGCGCCAGTGGCTTGTGGTCGGGCGTGCTGTTACGCGATCCAACCCTGACGCGCAGCAGCGTACTGAGACTTCCGCAAACGGTCTGAAAATTATTTACTTTTTATATTGCCTTCTATAGCTAGGCGCGATCGTCAAGGCGATTTTTTTTTCTCTCTCTAACCTTGAACCTGTTGAGTTTCTTCTGTGTCGCACTCAGAATGCTGTTCAGCTCGTCGAGTCCGCCACCCACGCGCTTCATTGTTTCATCCGACTGATCCAAGTCCTGTTATTCGAACATTCGATTCAGATTATTATCATAATCATTAATAGTAATGTTATCAGTAGTAATATTAGTATTGCTAATATTATTAATAATACTAGTGGCAGTAGTGGATTTATTGCCAATAGATAACATGTAACTATTTTTGATACCTAACAAACTTATCTCTTTCCACCTATATTGCATATTGCCAATTAACCATCGACCACAGTCCTTCAATATTAATGTTATTATTATTTTACGGTTCGATTATAATAACAATGTTATTATTGTACTACTATCGGACCGTAAAATAATAATAATCAGTCAATTGGCAATATAGGCAGAAAGCGACAAGTTTGTTAGGTATAAAAAACAGTTACATGTTATCTATTGGCAATAAATTCGCGGCTGCTACTAATGTTATTAATAATATTAGTAATATTAATATTACGATAGTGTTTATCTGTACTTCAAATAGCTTTTACAATGAGTAGGATAGAAACGCACCGTTGGCTAGATGACAAAATAAAAATGATTTTTTAATTAACTTTTCGTGTTTGATACTAGCGAATCCGCGGAAGAAGTCTTGCCTTCGGGATAGGTTCGTCGGTTATCGGCTAACAACCGTTGATACGTAAAAGAGAAAAAAAATTGAATTACCTGAGCAACAGCGTCATCGACGGCTTCATCGTCGTCCTGCACGTTGCTGGCTGTTTTTCGAGTCTCTGCCCACTCCTCCTCGGTGGGTGCCGCCTGTCCGAGAAGCTCCGCTCGCTGACAGGCGTACAAGTAATCCGGATCGGACATAACGAGATTTCACGACGAACGCCTTCGGACTGCGTTTTGCCTCGGTCGGTCGAGCTGCGATTGGAACGCGCGGCGAAAAAGTTGGGCGCGTCGAACGCGAGCCTCGACAGCACGAGAGAGTCTTAGGCGAAAAATGTTCGTGGCTCGTACCTGCGTCCACCGTACGATCACGATGTACACTATATTCTAGTGCAGCATTTTCACGACCGAGAGAGGGTAAGCGATGCTCCGGGAGAATCCATATTGGTGGAACTGGTGCGCAAGCTCGGGGAGCCAAACTGAGGCTCGAGGGTGCAGCACACTCGACTCGTGCCCGAGGAAGATTCGCGTCACTGGCAAAGCCCCCAGCAGCGCCTGGGGCCCGATCGAAAAACGCCCTTGTCTCCTCGACCCCTCGCCGCCGTTCCTGCTCCATCGACCATTCGAGGGGCGGCGGGCGGCGAGAGGGAGGGGGGGAACAAATTAAATTCTACGGATTATCCGAGAACACGAAGCTATGCCTCGATAGTCCTTGACACGTGCTCCTACTGCTATTTTACTCTTTTTTTTATTAGTAGTTGATTTTTTTTCGTTTTTTTCTTTTGTTCCTTTATTTTTAACTTTGCAACCCCTCGACCCGTTCGAGGCAGATACTGGCAGGGAAAATAGAAAGATTGGCAGTGTTGGAACTGACGAATTACGGTATCTCGTTTTTTGTTTTATGACTTGTAGAGTTTTTTTTTTCTTTAATACATTTTTGTCGTTTCTAATGTGACGAAGAGAGGAGGTGGTGTTTTTGTTGGTGGTACTTGAGTACCGTTGAAAATCAATGTAAAGCGATTACAACAGAAAAAAATCGAACCCGCTCTAACAGTGAAAAATTGAGTGAGACGAGCCTCGATTTTATTTACTCACTTGTCGCGTTAGATGAAAATATATCATAGATATAATGTTTCAAATATTCTTATGGAAATTATTACCATGTAGATAGTACCGCGTAGGGGAGACCGAGGCAAAATGGCACAGTGGGGCAAAACGGGACAGTGAGGGCAAAACTCAATTTTCCAATAATTTTTGGATGCCGCATTTTGTCCCAACGATACATTCGGATTTTCGAACCCACGCTTTACCCCACGTACCACCATCGCCACCATCCAAAAGTCATTGGAGAATTGCGTTTTGTCTTATTATCCCGTTTTGATCCGGTGTGCCATTTTGCCCCGCTCTTCCCTACCAACAGTGGGATAAAAGTGATGAATACGACGCACCCGTATTATCACATAAATCAATGATATACGGACCGGGCCATATTCACCTCCTCTACCCTGTCGTTAAAATTCACGGTTCGGATTATCTCCGTTGTAAACAGATATTTCCCACTACCACAATTGTACACGGTGAGAAGAATATAGTAATAATCTCCAGATTCATATAGTAACAGTCATATAGTAAGTGGTGTCCAGCGGTTATTGAAGTCCTTGGAGTCCTGGAATTGTTCTTGAATTTTATCTGACCTTGAAAAAGTCCTAGAGGGTCCTTGAATTTTGCCTGACCTTGAAAAAGTCCTGGAATGTCCTTGAATTCCACCTAATGTTCTTGAATTGTTTATTTCCCCGAAAATTTGAGTTTGTTTAAAAATGTATATTTAGTTTAGCAAATGTTTTTGTCTTTTTTTTTTAAATTAACTGCCACGTATTTTGTCGTATTTTTTCCCGCTGAATACGAATCTGCTGGCCTTTTTGGGGCTAAAGTACAGTGAAACGTTGAAAGTCTCGATTTTATGCACAGACAATCGTATTTTTGGGATTTAAATGGAAAATATTGGGTTAGGAGAAAAATAATTGTTATATTGGCGATCAGCGGGAAAAAATACATCGAATATAGTCTTAACAAAAAAAAAAAAAAAAATCGATTGAAGAACGATTTTTCACTTTTTGGGCCACTTTTGGAAAAACGTCGATTTTCGTGATTTTCAAGATCCGAGATCGATATCTCGGCCCCCAATGGAGGTAGGGAAATTCCGGGGTATCCATCGTGTTCTACCGGAAAAAATACGAAAGGTAGGGTTCTGCTCGAAGTTTTTAAATCATTTTATCGTACCGCTCGAGGACGTTGAAATACGTGAAAAATGAATTGGAAAGGGATGGAATCTTGGAAGTTTTTATGAAATATTTTTTTTGTTGGTATGAAATGTTTTTTCCGCTTAGAAAATTAAACACTCATGCGTTACCTATTGAATGCCAAACCGTGTTCCCGTTCAACACAAAAGAGTCCGAGAACGATTTCTCAACTGGGGCCGCAGAATCACGGAACAAAATAGTTTCGTCAGTTAATTTTGTTATCCCATACGGGATAGGAACATTTCGCTGATTTCCGATATGTCCCACATATCTCATAACTTCTGGAGATTATTCCCAAACTATTTTACGTGATATCACTATACTTATACTTTTCTCTGTGCACCATCGTCGCCCCTGCACTGAGTATCAAAACTCTACATTCACAATTTGCAGATATTTGATCATTTATATATATTTTTTCTCTTGCCATTTACTAAAAAAAACGAAAAAATTCAATAGCAGACCCGATTCGCCCGAGATAGGATTATATTGACTACTCTATTTTTCCATTCAATTATTTTCCTCTCAAAAACACAAAAGAGTCCGAGAACGATTCCTCAACTGTGGCGGCAGAGTCACGAAACTGAATAGTTTCGGCAATTAATTTTGTTGTCCCATACTGTACAGGAACACTTCGCTGATTTCCGATATGTCCCACATGTCTCATACCTTCTGAAGATTATTTCCAAACTATTTTACGTGATATTACTGTACTTTTCTCTGCGTACGATCGTCGCCCCTGCACTAGGTATCAAAACCCTACATTCGCAATTTGTAGACATTTGATCGTTTACATATTTTTTTCTCTTGCCATTTACTAAAAAAAAAAAAAAAAATTGAATGCCAGGCCCGATTCGCCCGAGATAGGATTATATTGACTACTCTATTTTCCCATTCAATTATTTTCATCCGGGTCCCGGGTATCGGGCTCAACAGGATTGGTATCGGAGTTCTTACGGTCCTATCTGGATAATTAATGGGGCCGCTGATTTCTCTGTACAATCGAGTGGCCCGGCAGCCGTGGCGAAATGAATTGATCGATGAATATCATCGATGCCTGATGCATCGTTACAGTCGGGCGTGTATGCGTGCTCGCCGGATGGAAAAATCATTCCGGGAGCGAGCCCCGACTACTCGGCTCTGTGACGAACTCTACCGATACAATATAAGACCGGCCGGTGGCGGATCGGTTTTCATTGTTTGCCGGAGCCCACCTTATCGAGTCGCACGGAGAGGCAACCAAAGTAAGATTCCCCGATATCGCAAGAGGACTCGGCAATGTCGACGACGTCGCGAGGGACCGCGCACGGACCCGATCTCAGAGCCATGTCGATTATCCTGCTCGAACTGCTAATCGTGATCCATTGCGCGAAGGTGAGTCGTCGAACGAAATTCGACCCCAATCGTAAATCACGAAAATCAAAATCGCGCTCTCCCATCAATTTTCATTCGACGTTCGTTACGCTCGGCACACTATCGCGAATCTAATTATTTTTCAATCCTTTTTCAATCCCTCCGATACAATTAATATCTCCGGTTGCTTTCGGTGTATTCGGCCTCGTTTATTTATTTATTTATTTATTTATTCATTTATTTATTTATTTATTTATTTAACTAGTTTCTTTCAAATTTCGACAGAAACGCCGAAGATATAAGAAAGCGCATGATGTCAGTTCGTCTGTGAGAACGAATCGAATCGATAAGATTTAATTCGCTAATTCGTTTAATTATTTTTTTTATTAAAAATTTCATTTTATTTAATATCTCGTACACCCGCGACGATGCAATTTCAATTTCGTCGTGCAATAAAATTAGTCGCGGTTCGCGGCCACCCGGTGGCCGGGGTGTTGTAGTCGAAGACGTCGACGTTGAGACGAATGACGAGGAAAAGGCCGAGCGACGTGTGTTCCCGGTACCGGCTCATCCATAAAACCATAAGCCTCTCGAGCACCCACCGAGCCGCGCATTGCAACGCGATTCGGTCTTATCTCTTCGTGCGGCGTTCTCGGTGCGACGGAAAACGAAAGAAAAAAAAAGTTGGTGGTCTAAAGCCGTTAACGTTGATTATCCGCAGGCGATCGACTACGCAGCCTACCGCACGGACGCGATTCCTCGCGGCGTGACCCGCGAGAACGCCAGAACGACCCGCGACATTCTCGAGGGACTGAATCTGCAAAGAGCCTCGCCGAGTCACGATCTCCAGGATGGAACTGAGCATCTCCTCCAATACGGCGCACTTCTGCGCACCCAGATTCTCGACACCTTCGGCAAGCTCGTTTACGACCACTACGACGACTTCGGCATGAGCCAGATCGAGGCCCTGTACAGAATATACCGCGAAACACTGGAGAGAAAATACAACATATTCGACATAGTTCCAATGATCCTGGAGGATCCGGACACGAGGCCGACGAGGATCTGCGCCCACATAAACGAGCGCGTGCGGACTTGCCTGAAAGAGAGCTCCGAGGCTTGCATGAACATAGGGATTCACGACGAGCCGCATCCCGCCACCGTCTCAGAACCGGCGCTGAACGTGACGAGACAAATCTACCGACTGGCGGATATTCCGAGGCATTATCCGAACGGATTTTCCCTGGATGCTGTTCTGGAGCATCTGCGTGCCCGGCGAATCCGCTTCACACCAGCGCTCTTCTCCGGCCTCCTGCACAACGTCCAGTACGACAGCTTCGACGACAGAGTCCGAACCGCCGAGAGGGAGCTGGTTTTCTTCCTCAACCGATCGCCAAGATACTTCGCCAGCAAGATGACCGAGGAAGCTTCCGCGGATGCTGCGAGCGTCAGTCAACTGTTGAAGAGTTACCTGACCGACAACGGGAAAATCTTTAGTGGTAAGGCCTCCGAGCACGCGGCTTATCTGGCCCAACATGTAGTCCGGGAGGTCGACGCCGTCAGCGAGAATATCGAGCTCCTCGGAACGGTCTACGACAACGCGACGATCAATCTTGGGTATCTGTTCAAGTTGATCTTGCCCAACGACGCCGTTGACCGGGATGTTCTGGAGGCCCGGGATTACCTTCTTCGCGAACTTGTGAGGAGAAACATCGTCGAGAGCCATCTCCGGGTGGAGAAGTATCAGCAGGCTGGACCGGATCAGCTCCTCATGGAGATTCTTGGACAATTGAGGGACATCGAATTCGCCGAGGACATAGTAACTTCCCTCCACTGTCACGCTCGTTTCTGGCACAGGAGCCACATGATCGAGAATCTGAACGAGCTGCTCGAGCTCTTTGACGCTTACGAGAATCTGCGGCGATTGCCGGATTTCGCTGGACTGATGGAAGCCGCGGACACGATAAAGAACAATCTTCGGGACTCCAGAAACGTAACCGTCCAGCTGCTTTGCTCCAGACCTCGCGCTTGCCTACGGATCGGTCTCGAAATCGTTTTAAACTGCTCTATAATCAACGAGGAGACCAAGGGAGCCATAAAAGAGTTCGTCGGACGTACGAGCTGCGGTTGTTCTTGTCTCGTTGAAGATTCGCAGGTTGTCCATGAAAGCACGACCAGAAGGCGGAATCAGGGCGATTCCATGATTACCACCAAAGTCCCACCGGCGATCGGTGCTAAAGAGACCGGTAACTCGACCAGCGACATCAGTGACAAACCTTCCATAATTTCTTCGTCAATTATGGAATCCCCAGGTGAATCCGCCGAGATTTCGAGCAGTTCGTCCAATTTCACCGATTACGATGACGATTACGATACTGATTCGGGGTACAATTACAGTAGCGAGTACGATGAAAAGAGTAGAGAGGAAAGGTCGAAAGAAAGTGCCGAAATGGCGAAAGTTCTGGGCAAGAATTTACCGGTTGGAATCAAAGAGAACGAATCCACTGAGAAGCGGTGCAAGGGTGATTGCCGTTCGGGCGAATGCAGCGGAATTAATTGTTCGACTGTCGGATGCACGGGCGACGATTGTCCGAAGCGAGGAAATTGCACTGGAGCTGGATGCATCGAGGGAAAGGAGTGCGAGGGCCCGCTGTGCCAGGATAGTGAGATTGGGAGAGACAATTGCGAAGGCCCCGACTGCGAGCTTAATCAGACGGGCGGTAATTGCATGGGTGCAGATTGCCCGGTGAATTCGAAAGAGATCCATCCGGATTGCGAGGGTTCAGACTGCGTGAGAAATTCGACGGGCATTGATTGCGTGGGTCCTGATTGTTTTGAGAGCAGTTGCGTAGATGGCAATTGCGAGGTAAGCTCCGGAAGCGGCAGTTGCGAGGGCGATGACTGTGAGAGCAGCAGTTGCGAGGGCGATGACTGTGAGAGCAGCAGTTGTGAGGGCGATGACTGTGAGGGTAAATCAGCAGTAGGAAACAGTTGCGTGGGACCGGACTGTAAGGATGAGAATGATCAATGTCAAGGTCCCAATTGTCCGGCTACCAGTTGCGTAGGGGATGATTGCAAAACGAATGCGTCGTTGATTGTCTGCAAAGGTCCCGATTGTCCGGAGAGCCTAGTTATTGAAAATTGTGAGGGCGCGGATTGTTTGGGAGCAAAAGGATTCTGCGAAGGTCCTGATTGTTCGGGTAACGGAGAAATAAAGTGCCTAGGAGACAATTGCCCAGCTGAATCGGCTAAGACCGATTGCGCAGATGGGGACTGTTCTGGACCGGCAGGCTCGGGAAAAATTGAATGCGAAGGAAGCGACTGTCTAGGAAATTTACCGGCTTGCACAGGTGAGGATTGTCGCATGGGAACGCACAAGGAAACGTGTTCGGGTCCTGGTTGTTCAGAAAATTCCACCAAGTTGGGAGCGTCTAAAGGTGCGAATTCTAAAACGGAGGAGATGGATGAGAGTTGCGAGGGTGAAGATTGCTTCGACGTTACATCTGAAGGGGAGGTTTGTGAAGGTCCTGACTGTTCGGACTTACCGTCAATAAACATTAATTGCAATGGTCCCGATTGTGGAGTTGACTTAACGGAAATTAAATGCGACGGGTCCGATTGTTCTGTCAGTGAGAGTGAATTCAAAGCAAACTGCGAGGGAACCGATTGCACTAAATTAAAAGTAAAAGGTAATTGCGAAGGTCCAGACTGTCCAATTGCCAGCGAAGAGATCCTTGGAAAAGGGATACAGGTTGACTGCGAGGGAGCCGATTGCCCTATTTCAAAAGCTGAAAACGATTGTCACGGCCCAGACTGTCCTCGCATGAAAGAAGATTCAGATATCAGCTGCGACGGAGCGGACTGTTCTATCAGTGCGGAAGATACCTCAGAAGACTGCGAAGGTGCCGATTGTTCTGAATCAGAATCAGACGAAAGTCCTTCGGATCATCCAAAAGTCATAAAAAAAGATACAAAACTTGACTGCGAGGGAGCCGATTGCCCTAAATTAAATGTACAGAGTAATTGTGAAGGTCCTGACTGTCCGATCGTCGGCGAAGAGTTAACAACTGACTGCGAGGGCGCCGATTGCCCGATTTCAACAGTAGAAAGCGATTGTGACGGTCCAGACTGTCCGATCGTTGGAAAGGCGGGAAAAATTGACTGCAAGGGAGCCGATTGCCCTAAATTAAAAGTAAAGGGCAATTGCGAAGGTCCAGACTGTCCGATCGTCGATGAAGAAATCCTTGGAAAAGGGATGAAAATTGACTGCGAGGGCGCCGATTGTCCGATTTCAACAGTAGAAAACGATTGTGACGGTCCAGACTGTCCTCGCATAAAAGAAGATTCAGACATCCGCTGCGACGGATCGGACTGTTCTATCAGTGCGGAAGATACTTCAGAGGACTGCAAAGGTCCCGATTGTTCCGAATCAGAATCAACCGAAAGTACTTCAAATCATCCAAAATTCATAGAAAAAGAGACAGAAACTGACTGTGAGGGAACCGATTGCAATATTTCAAAAGTAGAAAACGGTTGTGATGGTCCAGATTGTCCAACCGTTGGAAAAGGGATAAAAATTGACTGCGAGGGAGCTGATTGTCCTATTTCAACAGTAGAAAACGATTGTGACGGCCCAGACTGTCCGATCTCTGGAAAGACGGTACAAATTGACTGCAAGGGAGCCGATTGCCCTAAATTAAAAGTAAATGGCAATTGCGAAGGTCCAGACTGTCCGATCGTCGACGAAGAGATCCTTGGAAAAGGAATACCAATTGACTGCGAAGGAGCCGATTGCCCTATTTCACCATTAGAAAACGATTGTGACGGTCCAGACTGTCCGATCGTTGGAAAAGGGATAAAAATTGATTGCGAGGGAGCCGATTGCCCTATTTCAACAGTAGAAAACGATTGTGACGGTCCAGACTGTCCGGTTTCTGGAAAGACGGTAAAAATTGACTGCATGGGAGCCGATTGTCCTAAATTAAAAGTAAAGGGTGATTGCAAAGGTCCAGACTGTCCGATCGTCGGCGAAGACTTAACAATTGACTGCGACGGAGCCGATTGCCCTATTTCGAAAGTAGAAAACGATTGCGATGGTCCAGACTGTCCGGTCATCGGAAAGGAGCTAACACTTGACTGCGAGGGAGCCGATTGCCCTAAATCAAAAGTAAAGAGTGATTGCAAAGGTCCAGACTGTCCGATCGTCGGCGAAGACTTAACAATTGACTGCGAGGGAGCCGATTGCCCTATTTCGAAAGTAGAAAAGGATTGCGATGGTCCAGACTGTCCGGTCATCGGAAAAGAGCTAACACTTGACTGCAAGGGAGCCGATTGCCCTAAATTAAAAGTAAAGGGCAATTGCGAAGGTCCAGACTGTCCGATCGTCGATGAAGAAATCCTTGGAAAAGGGACAAAAATTGACTGCGAGGGCGCCGATTGTCCGATTTTAACAGTAGAAAGCGATTGTGACGGTCCAGACTGTCCTCGCATGAAAGAAGATTCAGATATCAGCTGCGACGGAGCGGACTGTTCTATCAATGCGGAAGATACCTCGGCAGACTGCGAAGGTGACGATTGTTCCGAATCAGATTCTGCCGAAAGTCCTTGCATAGGCCCCGAGTGTTCAAAAAATACGGAAGTATCCTGTCCCGGTGGAAATTGCCCGACGGACATTCCACCGCCAACATCGAAAAGGAACCGAACAGAAACCTCCACCAACACCCATCACCAAAATCAAATAGGAACTTTCTGCGATCACAGCGATCCTCACTACAAACGAAAGCTGAAACGTCTGCAAAAGATGCGTCGCATCGATGCCGATTCCTCAACCCCGCGAACGTGGGGTGCAATCTTCGCATCTCCGAGGCCCATCAGCGCCTCATCCAAAATCAGCCCCAAAATCGACTCTAACAAAATACATCAAGCAAAGAATCCCTTGCTTCGAATGTTCGGAGTCAAAGGCCGACATTTCCCTCGACACAAGTCGATAACTTCCCGTTTAAAACGTCCCCGCAATCAAGAACTAGTCGAGCTGGTCACGAGGAAAGTTCGGGAAAAATCGAAGACGAAGAGAACGGAGACCTTCAAAGTGAGGAAGAACGATCGTGGCGGCACACATTGGTGGGATAATGCCGTGGAGTGGAGAGCACACGATTCCCCAAGTAATCGGGCGGCGCCGATGAGGAGATTCGCCGGCTCAGACAATCGGAAACTTTCGGAACGAGTGATGAAGCCTCGAATGCTTCACGGAGAAACTTCCCGTTCAAAACATCCCCGCAATCAAGAGAACATTACCGAAGTTTTACCCTTCCGAAATCGAAGATCATCCGAACGACTGAGCAACATCTTGAGTGAATTGGGTATCAAGAAAAACCGTGAAAATTCGAGCGACGAAGCTTCGACTCCCAGACCCAAAAGAATTCACGGGGTACTGAATGAACTTCGGAAATCGAGCCGCGAAAGGGTGGAGATGAAAACAACGGAGTCCGATGAAGATGACGAAGCATCAAATAAGAAAGATTCCAGCCCGAAAGTGTTCTCTCGTCGGGAACGAGTCGAGCCGGTCTCGAGGAAAGTTCTGGGCAATTCGCAGACGAGGAGATCGGAGACCTTCAAAGTGAGGAAGACCGATCGTGGTGGCACACATTGGTGGGATAATGCCGTGGAGTGGAGAGCACACGATTCCCCAAGTAATCGGGCGGCGCCGATGAGCAGATTCGCCGGCTCAGACAATCGGAAACTTTCGGAACGAGTGATGAAGCCTCGAATGCTTCACGGAGAAACTTCCCGTTCAAAACATCCCCGCAATCAAGAGAACATTACCGAAGTTTTACCCTTCCGAAATCGAAGATCATCCGAACGACTGAGCAACATCTTGAGTGAATTGGGTATCAAGAAAAACCGTGAAAATTCGAGCGACGAAGCTTCGACTCCCAGACCCAAAAGAATTCACGGGGTACTGAAAGAACTTCGGAAATCGAGCCGCGAAAGGGTGGAGATGAAAACAACAGAGTCCGATGAAGATGACGAAGCATCAAATAAGAAAGATTCCAGCCTGAAAGTGTTCTCTCGTCGGGAACGAGTCGAGCCGGTCTCGAGGAAAGTTCTGGGCAATACGCAGACGAGGAGATCGAAGACCTTCAAAGTGAGGAAGACCGATCGTGGTGGCACACATTGGTGGGATAATGCCGTGGAGTGGAGAGCACACGATTCCCGAAGTAATCAGGCGGCGCCGATGAGGAGATTGGCCGGCTCAGACAATCGGAAAGTTTCGGAACGAGGGATGAAGCTTTGAATGCTTCACGGAGAAGTACGAGCCGGCGAAGTGGCAGCTGCTCGTCGGACCAAGACCGGACCCGGATCTAAACGCATGCGCTTCAACCGCTTGAACTTGTAATCGCGATTGATGGACTGAATTGAAAATAAAAGAAACCCGGTGTGGGTGAAGATCAATGTGTTCTTGTGTTCAACGGAGAATCATAAAGAAATTATCTTGCACGTATTTCCGTTAATCTGTCCGAACAGAGACGAAAATTGTTACACGCGATTCAGCCACTGATAAAAAGATGCGGTTGAATCAGCTAAAGTTTCGGGTAGGAACGGTCCAATAATCCAATAAATATTTTGTGGGTCGAATGAAATATTTTAATGGGTAAAAAATTGTTTAGTGACAACACCCACAAAAATTGGTGCACCAACCAATTTTTTAGCTGCACCAACAGTATATTTATTAGAACATCCCTGCACGAATCTTTAGTTGATTCAACAGTATTTTTTTATTAGTGTGATTATCATATGAGCGGTGTAGAAAGAATTGCCTACAGCGCATGCGTCATAATCATTACGGGGAAAAAAAGAAATCACTGCTATTACAATGCATGCAAACGATATAATTTCTTTTTCTCTCGGCTCTCGTGTATAATTTTCTCGAGGCTCTAGCCATAATTACTAAGCGGCAGCGTGAGGATAAGTCTAACAAAAAAAACCACATTCTTCGTAAATTGTAACGTTCCGAACGCGGAGTCGTTGCGTTGCAGGCAGTTTGCATGTTGCGCTGTGCCAAGCGATTTTTGTTGGATTAAAAAAAAAAAAAAAAAAAATGAGAGTCGGTAAAGGGAAATAAAATTTGAAACGAAGTGAAGTCGTTCGTACTCGACGGTCCGTGCTTAATCAGCAGACAATTAAATGAGAGTCGGCCGAGCTCGCTGCGCGCGGACCGTTTCGGAGCCGACCAACCCCGTCGGTCCACCGTATCGGACTATCAAATAATTAATTTTTTTTTCATCTCATGACCAGTTTACAACCATGACGAATGGTCTTTTATACTATTTCAGGCTTAGTTCGATTTTCTCGAGAGCAATGAAATATTATCGTAAAGTATGTGCGCCCGATTTATAGTGCACACTCCCGTTTATCGGGAGGTACGTATGAATTTCTTACCTCCGGACGATCCCCCCCTCCCCCCCTTCCCGGTGTCGTTATAGCTCGAAGCCCGATAAACTCTCGTGTCCTTTAATTTCACGGGAGGCAATACACCGTCGACGGTGATGCGAGGCCACGAAATGCAAGCTGTTTTTATCCCGGACGCCTTGAATCTGGGTCGATGAACCCAATCCCGAAATTATTGCTCATAGTAAGATACGACTAAAAAAAAGTTGAAAATTGAAATTTTCATATCGCTTCCTCATAAAGTTGAAAATTGAAATTTTCATACCGCTTTCTCATAAGGTTCCTTTATTCGCGAAGCTTCTTCTATGAGGAAGCATTGTCTGTATTTTTGGCTTCCTTATAGAGGAAGCTTCGCGAATAAAGGAACCTTATGAGAAAGCGGTATGAAAATTTCAATTTTCAACTTTATGAGGAAGCGATATGAAAATTTCAACTTTTTTCAACGTCAACGTCTTAGAGTTTTATGCAAAACGGTTGACCGATTCAGGTTCAGCGCGTAAAAAAATATTCCATCGTCACGTTTCACTTTGGCGAATCTGCGTTTGGCGCGAAGAAATACATGGAAGTATGCGCTCCCGAATTTTTCTTTTTGCCCTTTCGATTTTTATTCTGGAATTCCTAGTGATACCTCTTTATCTAGCTTTTTAATCCCGTCATATCCATCGTCTTGTGTATGTCTTGCTGTAGATCACGATAGGCGCCTGGGTTTTTCCGCGATGCCATCGGAAAGCAAAGAAATCGTTGTTTACAAATACCTAAAATCACTCATTTTCCAATTTTGGTTATAAAAATGCCTGGGAAACTTTTTCGTTAGTTGTCGCTCCGGGACTGTAATTCCATGTATTTTATCACGCTGATCACGAATCTGACACTTTTTTTAAATTCATAGATGAATATTTAATACGAAAAAATGAGGCGAGAAAACAAATTGCATGAAATTCAAAAAATTCAAAATGACAGAATTTAAACGGTTCAACCGATTATTCCCAAATTCAATACCGATCGTTGGTCGATAACAGTCCATTTATGTGCAAGTTTTTAGCCCGATATGTCAAAAATTGAGGCCGCTAGAGCGCGCACAGACATTTTCGAAAAAATTCAAAACCGCGTAAAATCTGAAGGACTGCATAGATTTGGCCAAAAATTGGAACAAATAATGAGGATCGACCCCTCAATATGTGTGATAAATTTCACCTCGAGATCTCAAGCTGTTTTCAAATTATGAACGTTAAATGATTTGCACACACACACACACACACACACACACACACACACACACACACACACACACACACACACACACACACACACACGCACACACGCACACACGCACACACGCACACACGCACACACGCACACACGCACACACGCACACACGCACACACGCACACACGCACACACGCACACACGCACACACGCACACACGCACACACGCACACACGCACACACGCACGCACGCACGCACGCACGCACGCACGCGCGCACGCGCGCACGCGCGCACGCGCGCACGCGCACTCACGCACTCACGCACTCACGCACTCACGCACGCGCACTCACGCACTCACGCACTCACGCACTCACGCACTCACGCACTCACGCACTCACGCACTCACGCACTCACGCACTCACGCACTCACGCACTCACGCACTCACGCACTCACGCACTCACGCACTCACGCACTCACGCACTCACGCACTCACGCACTCACGCACTCACGCACTCACGCACTCACGCACTCACGCACTCACGCACTCACGCACTCACGCACTCACGCACTCACGCACTCACGCACTCACGCACTCACGCACTCACGCACTCACGCACTCACGCACTCACGCACTCACGCACTCACGCACTCACGCACTCACGCACTCACGCACTCACGCACTCACGCACTCACGCACTCACGCACTCACGCACTCACGCACTCACGCACTCACGCACTCACGCACTCACGCACTCACGCACTCACGCACTCACGCACTCACGCACTCACGCACTCACGCACTCACGCACTCACGCACTCACGCACTCACGCACTCACGCACTCACGCACTCACGCACTCACGCACTCACGCACTCACGCACGCACGCACACGCACACGCACACGCACACGCACACGCACACGCACACGCACACGCACACGCACACGCACACGCACACGCACACGCACACGCACACGCACACGCACACGCACACATTTTTTCTAAATGTGTTTTTTGGATGTTTGGGAACATTCTGAACACGTTCACATCAAAATTTCGAAAACTAATTTTTTCACGAAAACAAAGCTTCCTCTATGAGGAAGCAAAATATTTTAAAAAATCGAAGGATTAAAATCAAATTCATACTCTAGGTGGATATCAATATCTCTTCATTTACGAATGTGCTTTTGGACATGAATGGTCAGTGCTTAAAAAAAAAAAAAAAAAATTAATTACATTTTTCGTTAACAACCGACGTATTCCACGTGCTCGTAAGTCGACCTGACACCCCTTTTTCACCATTGAACCGGTCGGTAACGGAATTAATAATAATTTTTTTTCAAGGGTCACCGACCATTTCCGGTTAAAAAAGCAAAATCTTATATATAATGCAATGCATATTCACGCGAGAATTTGCTTTCAACTGAAAATGGTCAGCACCCTTGAAAAAAAATATTACAGTTTTCATTACCGACCGCGGTTATTCCACGTGCTCTTAAGGGGAAGTGAAATATCGCAGTCGGTAATGAAAACTATAATGAACTTTTCTCAAGGGTGTTAATTTTTGTGAGGAAAAAGCAAATTCGAGCCGGATGCGCACGGTAATTTCGCATCCGGCTCGAACTCATTTTTTTCTCAAAAAAATTAGCAGCATTGAATAAAGTTAATTTGAAAATTGCAACTGTCTCTCTCGTACGCACAGCTGTTTCACTTGCCCTTAAGTCAACCTGACACCCTTTTCTCACCATTCAACCCTGGCCCGGTCATTCACGGCTGCTGACCATTTCCGTTTAAAAGCAAATTCTTACATGTAATGCAGCGCGTGTTCATGAAAGAATTTGCCTTCAATCGGAAATGGTCAGGAACCTAGAAAGAACAGTTGGTTACCGTTTTTATTACCGACCTCTGTTATCCACGTGCTCTTAAGTCGTGCCTAAGTAAGTATTCTCATGACGCCCCTTTTTCACCATTCAACGTCGGTAACGGAATCTGTAATTCATTTTTTTTTCATGTATACTGACCATTTCCGGTTGAAAGCAAATTCTTCCAGGTAATGCAGCGCATGTTCATGAAAGAATCTGCCTTTAATCGGAAATGGTCAGGAACCTTAAAAAAAAAAAATTATCACAGTTTTTATTACCGACCTGCGAATTGCAAGCAAGAGATAGATAGATAGATTCGTTTGTTTCGTGTTCTGAGGCCTGAGCCCCCTAAGAACACCGTGTCACAAGATACAAATCACTCCATAACAATTACGTACAGCCCAAGAAATAACACACGGAGAACAATAGTTGTTTCTCTAACAAAATGTAGATCGTTAATAATTTATTGTTTTGGCAGCAAAAATATTTGTTGCTACAGCTAAATATTTTGTTGTCCCTACGTTAACCAGGTAAATAAGTTATGGTAACAAAATTTTTGTTGTCCCAACAATTTTTTTTTCTCCGTGGATGAAATAAAATATGAATATAATGTAAAAAGTAATACGAAAAAAATATAAACCAAAAGTAACACAATGAAATAAAGTAAAAGAAAATGAAATAACATTGCAGGCAAAAGAAAAAGGAATGACAAGCAAAAAAGAAATTACAAGGGATGTCAAGGGTGGTTTGAATTTTGACTTGGGTGTCAACGTGATCGCAGTTTTACTTCGAAAGCTAAATCGGAAGAAAAAAAAAAACGATGACGTCGACGCAGATGTGGAGAGGACAGGCACATCCGCTAAAGATCGATTGGTCGATTCTCGCACGTTTGCCAGTCGTTGAAATTATAGCTCGCAACCAAGTCCCGTGCAATAACGAAGATATAATGAACGTAGCCTCATCGCGTCAGTTGTCAACTGATCTTCAGCGCCGATCATTTGCCGCTCGTTCGAGACTCGCGCGGCGGGACGAACCCGATGACGATGGTTAAAACCGAGAGATTGACATCGGTGGGCGGTTTCGGTTCATTCGACGCGGACGTTAAATGATCGAAGCGTTATTATATCTCCTCCATCCGTTACGACAGGATGCATTTAAGTCATTAACGCGGAAGATTCCTCTCCGAGTTTCTGCGCTCTACGCAAGTCTCGTTGAAGTTAAAAAAATTAATAAAAACAATATATATATATATATATATATATATTATTCGTTGCTAATTTTTTGTTTATTCGGTTCTGCACCGTTTGTTCTGTGCACGCACCTTTTGCACGCGCTTTATCCGACGCATAATATCCGGAAAAAATTATACCCGGAAAATGTATTTTTCATATATTACATATACAGGATGCAGTGAAGTTATTAACGCAGAAGATTCCTCTCCGAGTTTCTGCGCTCTAGGCAAGTCTCGTTAAAGTTAAAAAATGTATAGAAAACAATATATATTGAAACGTTTTGATATTCCAGAGGACCGGAATATCGAACTCACGATTTTTTAGATCGTCTTCTTCCAAATGGAAGGTAAGAGTTCGGTACTGGACCGGCAGGATAAGGTGTGGAGGACGGGATTTCGCGCCACATGAGCCCGATTCGAGGAGGCAGCTGGATTGCTGACCCCTCTATAACGCACTCTCCATAAGGAGGATCGACTCATGATGAGACGATAGCGTTAATTAACGCACTCTCCATAAAGGAGGATCGACTCGCAATGAGACGATAGCGTTAGTTAACGCACTCTCCATAAAGGAGGATCGACTCGCAATGAGACGATAGCGTTAGTTAACGCACTCTCCATAAAGGAGGATCGACTCGCAATGAGACGATAGCGTTAGTTACACGCTTGCGCACATGGCGGAAGGGAACTAGGAAAGTCAAAGGATTTCTTCTTTCTTGCAATTCGGAGACTAAAAGTCAATCCGACGTTCAAGGCCGAATACTATCCTCTGACTATGAGCCTACTATGCTCAGAGACACGTATGCCGAGACATACGTTGTTACGCAGTCTAGAAAATAATACGACGAGGCTCCATTTGGAGTTACCTCGAAGAGGTTGTGGTCAATTCGTGAGGATGGGAAAGGGACCTAGAGGGAGGGATAGGTAGAGCCTTTATAGCGACTCAGGGAACACTTCGCTTGCGCGAGAGCTCCGCCGACTCGCCATCTCGCGGAAAGCGGAAAGACCTACCGGGGGGTAGGGCGTCCCGTTACAATATATCTATATATCTATATATATATATATATATATATATTATTCGTTGCCAATATTTTTTATTCGTTTCGGTTTTGCATCGTTTGTTCTATGCACGCACCTTTTGCACGCGCTTTTTCCGCCGCATAATATGCGGATAAAAATTATATGCGTTTTTCATATATTAAAATATACCTTCGACGATATTTTCAATACAATTCAGACGTTACGCAATAGATGTAAAAGATATACCTGAGGGATAATGTAAAAAATATATATATACATTTTCGCGTATATGGAAAATCTCTGACTTACATATAATATAATTTGAATATAATTTTAATTACATATTTCCGTCGTCTAATATTATCGTATCCAATATAATCGTACTAATATTAAATATCCAACTTCGATCGACGTAGCCGTCGCTACCGGGAACGACGCTTTCCCCTATTTTACAGACAAAAAGCTCGATGAAACAAACTCGCGCGACGAGAAGCATAGTTTTATTTTGGGACCGTCTCGATTTCTCTTGTTTTTTTTATTTTTTTATTTTCCATTCCGTCCCAAGAGACGGAATGAAAAATGGTGTATAATTCATACGTTATGACTTATGAGACACATGTGAGATATATCTGAGCGACTATAAAATATATATATATATATATTTTTATTTTTTTTCGAGTATATGGAAAGTACGTGGTTTACATACCGAATTTATTTTCGCGCTAATTTCTGGATATTTTAAATGTAATTCTAATTATATATTTTCCTGGTCGCGTCGGAGTAATAAATATTCAACTTCGATCGACGAACCCGTCGCTACTGGAGGTGATCCTTTCCCGTGTTTCGCAGACGAAAAAGCTCCGTGAAACAATCTTCGCGCCACGAGAGTTGCGTTTTATTTTCGGTGCGTTTCGCTTTTTTACTTTTTTTTTTCTCCATTCCGTCCGGTTAGTTCACCTTTCACCCGAGGGGACAAAAAAAAGCCCGCACGGTCTAGTGATTTCGATACCCGACGAGAGTGGCAACTTTGGCAGAGAAGAAAAAAGCTCTTTGTAAGATCGACGCTCCGTCGCGCCATCAGGCGAATTAATCATAAGTTTCCTCGACGAAATATTAAATTGGATCAATCAAGGAGGATCTTCCTCCCGGCAATTACCATTCGCTCTTCCGCGAATGAAAAATAATATAAAATTTTCCGTCTCGCGTCTCGCGGAACAGTGCGAATGAACAGAGTCAAGCCTGCACGCTATTCCATTAGAGTTATTAACGCCCGTTTCGCAACCTCCGACGAATTGATTCGGAATGCGCTCCTCCCGTCGAGGGGAATTAAATGCACCGCTCCGCTCGAGCTCTTCGCTATCAATGACAATTCATAAGTTTCATAAATCAAAAATTTATACATTTTACAAGAAATCAATAAGAAATCAATAAGAAATCAATAAGAAATCAATAAGAAATCAATAAGAAATCAATAAGAAATCAATAAGAAATCAATAAGAAATCAATAAGAAATCAATAAGAAATCAATAAGAAATCAATAAGAAATCAATAAGAAATCAATAAGAAATCAATAAGAAATCAATAAGAAATCAATAAGAAATCAATAAGAAATCAATAAGAAATCAATCAATTTTGCTAGAAATCAATAAATTTTGCAAGAAATCAATACACTTTCCAAGAAATCAATACATTTTGCAAGGAATCAATACATTTTGCAAGAAATCAATACACTTTGCAAGAAATCAATACAGTTTGCAAGAAATGAATAGAATTTGCAAGAAATCAATACAGTTTGCAAGAAATCAATACAATTTGCAAGAAATCAATACAGTTTGCAAGAAATCAATGATTTTTAATGTCAAAAATGAATAATGAGCAGAGTCAGGCCTGGACGCTATTCCATTAGAGTCATTAACGCCCGTTTCGCAACGTCCGACGAATTGATTCGGAATGGGCTCCTCCCGTCGAGGGGAATTAAATCCACCGCTCCGTTCGAGCTCTTCGCTATCAATGACTGCTCTGGATCCGGCGAGTAATACGCAGCCGAGAGTTCTGTGTCTCTATGAACAGCGTCACGCGAGTTCCGATCGCTAATTAAAACAAAAATAATAATAATAATCTATATAATGTATAATAACGCGGCTCGAGTCTTCATCGGCGCTGTCGCGCGACGCCCGCTGTCTCTCCTCGATCCGCTCTACGTACACCAACTCTGCGTCAAGCCCGCATGATACCGCACGGTAATCCAATGTCCGTTTTTTTTTTTTTTTTTTTTTTTTTTTTAATGCTTACATGTTATTCCATCCGCGTTCGGTTTCCTTCTGGGGGCCTATCCACGAGCTTTTCCTACGTGTGAATCGCTCGTTCGACGTACGAAAATTTTCGCCTCCTCCTACACCCGGAAGAGATCGGATATGTCGCACGGACGAGCACGACGATTAACATAGATACGCGGCGCCAGATCTTCGCCGGCAACCAGGGGCGTTTCATGCGCGTAGTTCGACTATTCGGTTAGTCTAACGCGGTTCCGTGATGGAATTGTTTTTTCAATTATTTTTTGAGTAAATATTCATAAATTTTACAGCAAGAAATCAATCATTTTTAATGTAAAAAGTTAATAATATTTGAAGTCACAAACTGATCATTTTTTTCAATGTAAAAAAAGTTGAAAATTAAAATTTTCATATCGCTTCCTCAGAAAGGCTGAAAATTGAAAATTTCATATCGCTTCCTCATAAAAGTTGAAAATTGACATTTTTATATCGCTTTCTCATAAAAGTTAGAAGTTGAAATTTTCATATCGCTTTCTCATAAGGTTCCTTTATTCGCGAAGCTTCTGCTATGAGGAAGCCAAAAATACAGACAATGCTTCCTCATAGAAGAAGCTTCGCGAATAAAGGAACATTATGAGAAAGCGATATGAAAATTTCAACTTCCAACTTTTATGAGAAAGGGATATGAAAATTTCAACTTCTAACTTTTATGAGAAATCGATATAAAAATTTCAATTTTCAACTTTTATGAGGAAGCGATATGAAAATTTCAATTTTCAGCTTTTTCAATTTATTCTCTGTCTGTTAATTTTTTGTAAAATTAACAACAAAATAATTTGGGACAAGAAAAGTCTGTTAAATGTACAAATATTTTTTACTGTGTGTGCAGGAAAGCCTTAAAAACGTATTTGCTTCACGTACCGAGAAGTTCATCAACCAGAGGATTTTTTTTTCTCCGATTTTGCAGAGAAGAAAGATGGTTTCTTGGCCCCGAGTAATAATCGTCCCTTCCTCTCGCCTCCACAATTTTTTTTATTCACTTATTTTATTAGTTTTTTCTTTTAATTCCAAACACAACACAGTTGCAAGTTAACTCGAACTCCCCCGTGAACTCTCTCCTCCGAGCAGACGATTTTTTTGCCCCGATCGACGAGGGAACGACCGCCGAAACTTTCTTTCCCTTCGATAGGCTTTCGAAGCTTTCCGAGGGATAGCCTCGAAGCGGAAAAAAACAGACACAAAACGGAACAAAGCCGAATGCAATCAACGAGAGTCCGTGGGAGGATCGCAGGGGGTTTTCGACCTCTTCCCACTCAATCGTATCCTCGACTTTCAGGCTTCTGTCGAATTCGTCGAACCCTCCAGTAATATCCTGATAGTGTCATTGAATTTCCACCGACCATTTTTTGTTATTCCCCTTTAGAAAAAAATTGAAAAAAAAAAACAAAAAACACAAGAATCGTTCGTATATTAAGGTAAGGTGAAACATGTACCACGTGATACATGAGTACAAGAGATACAGCTGCATTTTTCGAATCAGTGCCATGTAAAAATCGTTGACTTTTGGGGTAAAAGCGAAGTATCAGCGGACACGGTATTGAATTCTACATCCGCTATATATAATATCTCTCTATAATACGAAAAGATTTCTCCGCCGCCGTCGTGTCAAGAATCGAGAGGGGGGGGGGGTCAATAATAGGGTCAGAGGGGGTCAATAATAGGGTCAGAGCGGTGGTCAATAATAGGGTCAGAGCGGTGGTCAATAATAGGGTCAGAGGGGGTCAATAATAGGGTCAGAGCGGTGGTCAATAATACGGTCAGGTGGGTGGTCGATAATAGGGTCAGCGGGGGTCAATAATACGGTCAGATGGGTGGTCGATAATAGGGTCAGAGGGGGTCAATAATACGGTCAGATGGGTGGTCGATAATAGGGTCAGAGGGGTGCTCGATAATAAGGTCAGCGGGGGTCACTAATAGGGCCAAGGGGGTCACTAATAGGGCCAAGGGGGTCAATAATAGGGTCAGAGCGGTGGTCGATAATACGGTCAGATAAGTGGTCAATAATACGGTCAGATGGGTGGTCGATAATAGGGTCAGAGGGGTGCTCGATAATAAGGTCAGCGGGGGTCACTAATAGGGTCAAGGGGGTCAATAATACGGTCAAAGGGGTCAATAATAGGGTCGTGGGAACAATAATAGGGACATAAAATTCACGAAAATCAAGCTTTCTGTTCCCGTGAAGTGTGCGCAGAGGGGCACTTTACCGCACTATTGCAGGAAGAAAATACCATATTGCTTTAGCACGCATGCGCAGTATTTTTCTCGCACGCGATGCGAAAAAGTGCCCTTCTGCGCGCACTTCACAGGAACGGAATCCGGGATTTTACGTGCATGCATTAGGAAAAGATAATAAGTCATTGGTTGTTATATAATCCGTTAAAAAAAAACTCTTGATGGATCTCTATTCATTATAGGATTGCACATCTCGTTCGAGTAGTCTATTACTATACAGTAGAACCCCGGTTAATCTGAACTAGACACCGAAAGTATATAAATCAATAATGGCTGATGATACAACTTTATTTCGACTCGTTACAATGACATTTGGTACAACTTACACTTCATTGTTAAATAGTCTAGACTAGAATGTACAGCTTTGCATTTTTTTTCATCAATAGTACATAAGCTAGTTTTTTTCTTAAGTTCTCAGAGATTTTGGTTTCCTTCTTGCACTTCCTTCAATTTTCGTTAATCACCGGTTTAATTTATTTAAAAAAAAAAAAAAAAAAAAAAAAAAAAAAACCTCTGAAGACGCACGGTTAATCCGCCTCCCGGTTAATGGGGGTTCTACTGTACTACCAGAAAATGCTCTCACTGGATCGCATCCGCATGCGACAAAGGCATGAGAACGGTACTTAAAACATACCACTCCGAGGCGCGGCTCTCGCAGCCGCGGGAAGGTTGGAAGCGAGATTTGCCTCGTGGAGTTTCCTGCTTCCCCCTTCTCATTTTCAGCGAAACGGCGGCAGCAGTTTCCGGGATAGTTTAGTTACGGGCCAATAACTCGCGGGAACTTTTGATCACGGCCTCGAGACGGTCGTTGGCAAAACACATAGTTCGGGAGCCGAGCGCGAGCTCGTCGATCATCCGCCGTTCCCGATTAACCCTTCAACGTCCGTCGACGGGATGACACGCTCCTGCCGCTATATCTATAGCTACGCTGTATCTATAAGTTGATAAATAAATATCGTCCCGGGCGGAGGAAGAAGAAAAGGAGAAAAAAAAAAAGAAAAAAAGAAAATGACACGTGCGAAAGAGTTGGGAAGCTCGTGGGTGATCCTCCTTGCCGCAATAATATGATAACGATCGGGGCACACGTGCCCGCGGGCTCATTTATCTCACGGACGAAGTTGCGCGTTTACCTCGAGATTTATGTGCGCGGCCGGTGGCTCCGCGCGCCGAACGAAATTGACCTCTTCATTCGGTGCCTTTTCGCCGGCGCTACACGCCGGTATAAAAATACCGGCGCGTGGACAATTTTCCGTCTTCACCGCCGACGCGGAATATCCGTCCACGTGTAGCTCCTCATTACGGGTAGTTACGCACCTTGTGGGAGAAGCTCGCGAGCCGGATTCGTACTCTTGGACGGATTATCTTATTTATTCTTTTTTTTTTTTTTCTCGAATGGGGAAATCATTTTTTCCTTCGATTACGCCCGAACAAGATTGCGGGATATATTTCTTTGGAATCTTGGAGATGTTGGACGCATCTACTCGTGCAGTGCCTCACTGCATAACATATCTGCATGATAAAACATATCTGCAGTTTTTGCAGATATGTTTTTGTTGGCGCTCATTCACTGGTCGAAGATGTTAGTTTCATTATCGCTTGATCATTCTGGCTGGTGCAAAAAAAAATTAATCGAATTGATAAATAGCATTAATTGAAAATTGGATGAATTGAAAATTGAATTAATTGAAAGTCGCATTAATTGAAAGTTGAATTAATTGAAAGTCGCATTAATTGAAAGTTGAATTAATTGAAAGTTGAATTAATTGAAAAATGAATAAATTGAGAATTGAATAAATTGAGAATTGAATTAATTGAGAATTGAATTAATTGAGAATTGAATTAATTGAGAATTGAATTAATTGAAAATTGAATTGATTGAAAATTGAATTGATTGAAAATTGAATTGATTGAAAATTGAATTGATTGAAAATTGAATTGATTGAAAATTGAATTGATTGAAAATTGAATTGATTGAAAATTGAATTGATTGAAATTTGAATTGATTGAAAATTGAATTGATTGAAAATTGAATTGATTGAAAATTGAATTGATTGAAAATTGAATTGATTGAAAATTGAATTGATTGAAAATTGAATTGATTGAAAATTGAATTGATTGAAAATTGAATTGATTGAAAATTGAATTGATTGAAAATTGAATTGATTGAAAATTGAATTGATTGAAATTTGAATTGATTGAAAATTGAATTAATTGAAAATTGAATTGATTGAAAATTGAATTGATTGAAAATTGAATTGATTGAAAATTGAATTGATTGAAAATTGAATTGATTGAAAATTGAATTGATTGAAAATTGAATTGATTGAAAATTGAATTGATTGAAAATTGAATTGATTGAAAATTGAATGAATTGAAAATTGAATTAATGGAATAAATTTAATTGATAAAGAAAGTAATTAATCGAATTGAATTAAATTTCTTAATCGAATTAATGCAAGTAGTGCAATTCGTTTGGATGAAGAAGCGAGGCGAAAGTCCGTGAAGCTGAGGCTCCCGAATTGAGACCGGGGCGTAATTTGCGCGAGGCCTTCGTGTAACGCAATCATGCATGTCTCGTGCGTATCTCGATACGTTAATTCCAGCGAATCGTCCCGACATTGATGACCTTATATTGGCTCTTCGGGTCCCAAATTTGCTCAATGCTCAATTATATCTCAGCCTATAGGTATGAGTTAACAGAGGTTCCACTGCATATACATATACATGCAGATATGTCATGTACATTCACTGTACACAGTAAAAAAAAAATTTATGACATTTAATGTAGCAGACTTTAAGTTTTATGCAAAAAATGGTATATTAAAATTCGTGTAGAATTGTGATGGAAAATCAATGTTCAGTGTATACATTGGAAATACTTTATTTTGAATAATTGACTTTAATTTTACTGGAAAAGTACTTTTTTCATCACAATTATACATTAAATTTAATTTAACAAATTTTTGCATAAAAACTTCCACTCCTCTACATTAAGTTCACAATTTTTTTTACAGTGTATACTCGCTTAATATAAATTGTAAACTTAATGTACTGGAAATTGAGATTTGCTTCCATTACTTACATTCATTGAACATTAACGTACCTCGTTCGTAACATTGAAATACCGCATACTAAACTTACAAATCATTGCCTGAAATTTACAAAAATTTTATTTAAAAACATAAAAACTTTACTGTAAAATTGCCACGCACATGTGTTTGAAACTTCAGAAACGGTTTCTGTAAAAAAGCTTCCGATACCGTTCATTAATTATCAAACATTTTTTTTACATTGTATACATGACATCCAGCCGTATATGTATACATATACGTGCGAGCTGAGCTGCGTTTTTGCTGTACTGTAATATTATTATGTGTAAATCATGGGCCTCGCCGGAACGCTGACGCTGTGACATTTAAGGCACCTGCTATTTGCCTGTAGCGCACTAATTATCGCTATCGAACCGATTAATCGAATAGCCCGATCGTGACGAAAGTCGAAAGTCCGCGAATCGTGCATGGATTCACAAACTACCCGGCTGCGCGCGCACCTAAACGTTCCATTAACGCTGATTCATACGTTTCGTTTATATATACGTCTATTAGCTCGTGAACTTATCGAGTCGAGGCTGACCCACATAACCGCTGACCCATCCGGCAGCGATATGCAAAGGAAACAAACGGATCGCTTTTCCCATCGATATTCGCCAAATGGGGACCAACATCTTTTTTACTGTAATCGAGAGATCCGCCTGTGAATACTCGTAATAAAAAAAAATAAAAAAATAAAAAAACTATATGAAGCGAGAGTAAATATCGAGTCTCCTTCGATAACCATTTTGCATTTAATTGCATTGAATTCGATAGCTGTTTTGCATTGAACTTCTAACAGACGTCTTTTGTTATACACCTTTAAAAAAATTGAAACAAATTGAAAAAAAATATTACTATAAAATGTACCACTCCGGGGCTTTTGAGGCCGCGGAACTTCCAACCCTTGGGTGGTGTTTTTTTTCTCCATAATAGAGGAAAATATGTTTCCGTTAAAAAAAAAAAATCGCGATTTAATGTCTTATCCACATCGTGGACTTACCCACATAGCATGGAAATATTTTTGAAAGGCTTCAAAAATATTTTGTTGAAATATGAAAATACGTTACCAATGTTAATTAAAAAATGTTTGTGAAGTGTTTTAAGAACATTTTTAAAGTATTTTTTTGTCCACTCATAATTTTGGCCGAAAACTATCCAAACGGTCAGATTTTATGGGATGTTGATTTTTTTTTAATGGCTACAAAATGGTCTAATTCGACTAAACGTGGAGATATCGAGCTCAAATTTGGAAGATAAATGAATTGACACTGCACATTTTTATTTTATGTAATTTTGAAATTTTTGAATTTTTCAATTCGTACAATCTTATACCGAATTGAAATGATAACATGTGACCTTGACAGTTTTGCCGTCGTTGTTTCAATGTCACATGGTATCGTAAGAATTGAAAGCAGAATTAAAAGAAACATTTTTTTTCGGTGTATTAACCCGTACCGTAACTTATTTAATCTCGCTGGCTGGTGCGCGTTTCTTTCTTCAGCGCGCGTGCACGATACCACGTTCGTGGGATCGTGCCAGCTCCCAAATTGCACATCCATAACTCGTCCGGACTATGGAACGAGAAATTTCGCCACTTTGAGTGAAATTCGGTATCGCGTTTCCGTTTTTTTTATTTTTATTTTTTAAATTTTTGGATGAAATAAAAAAAAATTGCTCTTGCAGTCTGTCGAGAACTCTCGACCGGCAAGAGATAAGCGTCGATGACTCAACCGGTTCGTTTCGTGGCGCAATGCGAACGGCGCGTTTCTCGCAAGGTCGTTTTCACAATTCCATCGTGTCGAACGCACAGTCGCCCCGTTGCCTCGCGACCAAAGCCGTGGGTCAGCCGCTTTTTTTGAATGGACCCACGAATCGAGCTCGGAACATCACCGAAAATCCGATGACTGTGCCGCGCCGCGCTCCACTCGGAGTTCGTCGAGCGAAGTATTTATATACATTCTCGCGCGGACGTATCTGTATTCCTCGTCGGCTCCCTCAGTCCATCGAACCACCTCGCGGATGATCTGCGTCAAACGTGTTTTTATCGCGGCACTCTGCCGCTGTATTCTTTCATGCGCCTCGTTAATAATTGCATTCATTTATTTACCCGGATCTCGACATATAATAAGGAAACTCACGCTCATTGTGGACTGTTTCTTTTTTCCGTTTTGCTCTTTTTTTCCCTTTTTTTTTCTTCAGCGTCTCTTTATTCGCGCGAGTCTCTCGAGGTCTCAGGTGCTTCCGACAAGACCACTCCGATTTAATGATATTGCACCAATAAAATATCGCTCCTCAAGTACACCGACTCTATTACCATACGGCACGAGAGGGATACATCGAATCATTTAATTATATTGAACAAAATGCAAAATGATAGGTCCAAGGTCCAAGTTAGAAAGGTCCAAGGTAGAAAGGTCCAAGGTAGAAAGGTCCAAGGTAGAAAGGTCCAAGGTAGAAAGGTCCAAGGTAGAAAGGTCCAAGGTAGAAAGGTCCAAGGTAGAAAGGTCCAAGGTAGAAAGGTCCAAGGTAGAAAGGTCCAAGGTAGAAAGGTCCAAGGTAGAAAGGTCCAAGGTAGAAAGGTTCAAGGTAGAAAGGTCCAAGGTAGAAAGGTCCAAGGTAGAAAGGTCCAAGGTAGAAAGGTCCAAGGTAGAAAGGTCCAAGGTAGAAAGGTCCAAGGTAGAAAGGTCCAAGGTAGAAAGGTCCAAGGTAGAAAGGTCCAAGGTAGAAAGGTCCAAGGTAGAAAGGTCCAAGGTAGAAAGGTCCAAGGTAGAAAGGTCCAAGGTAGAAAGGTCCAAGGTAGAAAGGTCCAAGGTAGAAAGGTCCAAGGTAGAAAGGTCCAAGGTAGAAAGGTCCAACGTAATAAGGTCCAATGTAGAAAGGTCCAATGTAGAAAGGTCCAATGTAGAAAGGTCCAATGTAGAAAGGTCCAAGGTATATAGGTCCAAGGTATATAGGTCCAAGGTAGAATGGTCCAAGGTAGAATGGTCCAAGGTAGAAAGGGCCAAGGTAAAAAGTTCCAAGGTAAAAAGTTCCAATGTAGAAAGGTCCAAGGTAGAATGGACCAAGGTAGAATGGTCCAAGGTAGAATGGTCCAAGGTAGAATGGTACAAGGTAGAAAGGTCCAAGGTAGAAAGGTACAAAGTACAAAAAGGATCGCCGAAATTATTTTTTTTTGTTTTCAGCGGATACTGGACCTGTTTTTTCCTTTTTTAACCTGCTTTACCTGTTTTACCGACGGACCTAGATAATTTTTCAGTTCCGACTTTGCATTGTTAATATGCTACACGTATGTATAAAATCATGCAGGATTATGATATTGACATAAACGCTTCGATGTGCAGTCGAATTTGGATTGAAAACGTACAAGGAATTAAGAAGACCTCATATATAGTTTGCGAAAGTGCATTAACGTACACTGTAAAAAAAACGGTGTTAAATTCAACACCGCTTTCACACCGCCATGTGGTCCATATAGGCCCATTACTTTGCTGTTAAAAGCAGTGTTAAAATATGGAGTAAAACATGCGGTGTAAAATCAGTGGTACTTTCAGAACGTACATTCTAACACTGTAACGGTGTACAGTAATACCGAACCTTACTCCCAATTGAGTAAAAAGGGTTTAAGCGCTTGAAGCAGCTGTAAAAATTTTAATATAATGAATCGTAACTAATAATTGCCCAACAATGTAATTGCGTTGTACATCGTGATAATTCTAAATAAAAAAAAGAATATTAATTAAAAAAAGGCTACGATCACAAATATCTATGATGGCGAATGGCTTGAGATGGGATTCGAACTACCTACCTATGCCTACTACCTAACACGCTACCGACTACGTTATTGCTAAATTGTGAATGTCACTTATTCAAATTCTGTTTAAACTACTTCGGTTATTAATGGTCATACATTACTATCATTCAGATGATTACACCGCATGATTATGTACTTGTATATTCTTTTATTGTACTATTAAAAAGAAACATCATCATTTTATTTGTCTTCATATTAACAATTGGTAATCAATTGGATGATAATTATCAAGTTTTTAAAGTATATGTTTTCCTTAAGTACGGATGTATTTTAAATTTAATATTTCGAAGATTTTCACCTTTCAAAAAATCCAAAATCCAAAATAGAAGACGCTGCTCGATTAAAAATACCGGTTAGGGGTTGAAGACACCGTTCAGTGCGCATTTGGCACCATTAAATGCATATTTGAAACTTAAAGTCGTGGTTAAATGCAGCACTTCTTAGAAATGTTATCAGGTAACACAGAATTGTGTTGATGTCTAAGAAAAAAACACCATTAAGTGATATCGTGATTTATCACACAATTTTGTGTTAGGATTTATTACAGTACACCGCGTTACCGGTTTACCACATGTCCGGTGTACTTTTCACTGCGAAATGGTGTTAATTTTAACACCGGTTTTTTTTACCACTCACACCATCGCAGTTCACACCGCAGATTTCTTACAGCGTAGTGTCACGATTGACGCACAGGCGGCTCTGCATCGCGCCCCGTATTACATTCATGCCGTTGTCATCGGCTCTGATCACCCGTCGCAACTCGATAGGCTAAGCGATCACAGTCTACACCATGCGTGTATCTTTTGAGTGAGCAACTTTCCGACGATTTTGGAATATTCGGAGAACCTCACAGAATCAGCACGCACGCTCTTTTGACGTATGCAAGATCTACATTTTTTTATATCCAACAAAACGGATGCTGTAAACACTTCAGCGGCCATGTTAGTTTTCGCGACAGTTTACAATATTCGATGTTCTTTATTTTTCGGAATATTTCGGCCGAAATTCGAGTGCACGCCGAATCGGTTATGTTATTAATGCAGTCCTATAAGATTTTAAGCATACGCGTCGCATAGCAACGACGAATAGCGAAAACTAAGAAATTGCCTATTTACGTCGGTAAAACAGGAAAACCTAGCAGCCCCTTGATAAATCGCCGAATCGGTTCCACTTGTCTGACCGACCTTGGCGTCATTATCGGGAGTGACCTTTGCGTCCGGACCCGAAGAGCCACGGCGCGAGCCACGGGACATCGGTTCGACTTCGAAGCGGCATAGGAAGCGTCGAATAAAGTCCTTCGCCCGAACATTGCCGGTATAGAACAAAGAATCGAGAAATACAGTATAATAAATAAAATAAACGTTCCCCGAACGAATGTTAATGAAGTCCCGTCCGGCCTGTTGCAAACTCGTCCCAGTACACCGTACGAGCGTACGGTAGTACTATATAGACCCGGCACTCCATCATTTGGTATACAGCGATGCGAATAAACATTTCGCTCGAGTGCACGCCTTGCGGGACTCATCGAGCGGACTGCATCCTTTTCGAGCAGTTAATCAAGGTGATTTTCTTTTTTTTTCCTTTTTTTTTTTTTAATGCACACGCGCATGTCGCGATCTTTATATCCATGGATGGGAATCGTCAAGAGCGTCTCTCGACGACTCACGATTATAAATAAAGTTATCCTTCCGAATTGCGTGCGTAGAGGAGAAAAACTCGTGGGAGAATATTTTTGTTTTTCACAGTGCGCTGTTTACGCTGAATCGGTGGGGCGAGTCTCGAGCTGCGCGGCGGATTGTTTCGCGGGTGGGCCGAGCGAGCTTTCTCGCCCACCGGGACACTAACGTCAATTCCGGACGGGAGGAATGTCCGTACGGGAGGAATATCAACCTCGGGTTTATCGGACATTCGCACGTACGTGCTCCGATTTGCTATGTGCGCTCGAAGACAAAATCGCAAGCGCTCCATTCTGGCAAGCGAGGCTCGCCCGGGCAATTCTTTGGGCTGCTGTCCGGGAAACGCGGTTTCGATAAATGGCCGCCTGTCGAAGACGGGCAATCTCACGATCGCGGCGTTTTAAATAAGTAACTTTGGTGTTCTTTGAAGGAGCCACTTTTTGACGGCATGTTTTTTTAGTCAGTTTTGTACAAAGTTTAATTAAATGAAAATGTAATAAAAATTCAATAAAAATCCAATAAAGATTCAATAAAGATTCAATAAAGATTCAATAAAAATCCAATAAATATTGAATAAAAATTTAATAAAGATTCAATAAAGATTCAATAAAGATTCAATAAAGATTCAATAAAGATTCAATAAAGATTCAATAAAGATTCAATAAAGATTCAATAAAGATTCAATAAAGATTCAATAAAGATTCAATAAAGATTCAATAAAGATTCAATAAAGATTCAATAAAGATTCAATAAAGATTCAATAAAGATTCAATAAAGATTCAATAAAGATTCAATAAAGATTCAATAAAGATTCAATAAAGATTCAATAAAGATTCAATAAAGATTCAATAAAGATTCAATAAAGATTCAATAGAGATTCAATAAAGATTCAATAAAGATTCAATAAAGATTCAATAAAGATTCAATAAAGATTCAATAAAGATTCAATAAATAGTCTTTAAAAATTCAATAACAATTAAAATCGGATAAAATGGGATAAAGTTGGACAACATTGATAAGGGGTTCGAGTGAAGCTTTATGTTTGAAAAAATAAAATAAAACAGTGTATTCTTAGATTCCAAAAATAAAACAGGATTTCCGACGGTGAATGGGCGTTCTAAAAGGCTCGTAGGTAGCCATGAGTCGTCACATGACGAAAAGTGTGACATGCGATTACGACGGTGAACTTCGTAGTTTCCTTGTTTTCCATTCCGTGCCAGTCAGAGCTGCGTAGTCAGTCAATGAACGTTTCGTGCCCGACTACACGGGTGTTATCGCTTTTTCTCGTCTTTTATCCCTCGAGCTCGGTTACAATTGGTTTTCGAATTAGAGGCACCCGCGATCCAACGGTACAAACTCAGCGAGTGTCCCGCGTGACTCTTTGTGCGCGGTCGCACCTCGTGAATTCCTGAAAGAGAAGTTAAATCGGACTCCTCGTGCGTAAGCGTGTCACAAGCTAAAATACCACGAGTATAACCAACGTGACAGTACGTGACAGATTCTTTCACTACCGATCGTTCACACGCTCCTCTCATATTTTTAAACGAATTAACGAACGCCGAATTTTGTTGAATAAAATTTGTAAAATTAAATTTGTAAAATTAAATTTGTTAAATTAAATTTGTTAAATTAAATTTGTTAAATTAAATTTGTTAAATTAAATTTGTTAAATTAAATTTGTTAAATTAAATTTGTTAAATTAAATTTGTTAAATTAAATTTGTTAAATTAAATTTGTTAAATTAAATTTGTTAAATTAAATTTGTTAAATTAAATCGTTGCAGGCAACTCTTTCAGACACAGATTATCGTACATTTTTTAGTTTCAACATCAGTAAAACGTAGAACACCGGCGTGCAGAATTGTAGATACAGTCCGGGAATGACGTCCGGCTGTTTCATCGTATGCAGCATAGAATATATAGGACGAATACTGTACCGTACGGAAAGAAGATTTTCGTACGTGCCGTTTATTTATAACTCTCTCCTGAGGTCTGTTAGCGTTACCGGCCACTCGGATTTCGAAAGCATGTGCTGGTCTCTTTATTCCCCGACATACTCAAATCCATACAGTCACGTGCAGTAACGAGTATGTTCGCGTCGTGAGAAAAAAAAAAATCTTTCGTCACTTTGGCCGATACGTGTTCAAATTTGGGGTGAACCGTGGGCATGTCGACCTTTTCAATGGAACAAGCAGACTCATAAATTCTTTTATTTCACTCGGTGGGAAAATTGCGGTTTTTGCGCACGCTTCGCAAAAACCAAGAAAAAAGGAAAATAAATAAAATAAAATAAAATAAAATAAAATAAAATAAAATAAAATAAAATAAAATAAAATAAAATAAAATAAAATAAAATAAAATAAAATAAAATAAAATAAAATAAAATAAAAACGTTGTCTGAACTTGAACACTGGCCTTCGGCTCGTGCTGCAAAATCACACTCGACAGAATAGTACTTTGCGATACTAGTACGGAAAAGCGGTTTTTCGACGAAGGTTGTGAAGTTGGCTGCACGAGCCGGATCGAAAGCTACAACGGCACGAGGCGAAGCCGAGTGACGTTTGTAGTTCGAGAGGAGGCGAGTGCTGCCTACTTCCCAACCGCTGTCGGGAGACCGCTTTTTCGTACAAGTATCGCATACTACTTTTTGTGACAAGTGCACGAAAATTCCCGCTTTTCGGGCCTGTAAAGTGCGTTCGGAAAAATAACTACAGTGACAGATAAGTCAGCGCGAAGAGTAACTAGAGTTTTAAAAAAAGTGTGCGCAAAAGTAACCAGAGTGTGAAAAAAGTGTGCGAACAGGAACTAGTGTGTGAAAAAAGTGTGCGAAAAGGAACTAGTGTGTGAAAAAAGTGTGCGGAAGACAACCTAGCGTGTAAAAATAGTATCTACAGCATTTTTCGCGCATCCTCTGCTAGAAAGCGCCACTTTCGACACACTTTACAGGCACGAAAAGCTGGACTTTTCGTGCACGTGTGACAAAAAAACTTTTTTCGCGCTCGTATCGAAATGTACTATTTTTTACCTCTCCCCCGCCTAGTAAAAATCCCCGTCTAATCGATGGGGATTTTTACTAGGATGTCTCAATGCGCGCCCAGAAAAATAATTTAGTTTACTGGCGCCCCGCACATAAATATTCATTTGACGTAAGTACATATTTAAATCTATTTATAGCTTAAATCGTCGAGCTATAAATAGGGCCCGAAACAAAATTGATGCGAAAAATAAATGATCTTAAGGTAGTCCGAGCGGTACATACGAGTGCGAGAGAGATGGATGCATTTTTAAAATCAATGCCATTTAAAACCGATTGACGTTTCGGATAAAACGGAAGCATCATCGGACGCGGTATTAAATTATACATCCGTTAATACTTTGCTTTTCCCCGAAAAGTCTACGGTCTCTGAATCGCATTCATTACAGATTTTGATTACCGACCGAGTCGTTTCACATCTCCTTAAATCAATAAAAATATTTATATAAATAAATGTTTATTTCAATCACTAAAAATATTTATTTATATAAATGTTTATTTAAATCACTAAAAATATTTATTTAAATAAATGTTTATTTAAATAAATAAAAAATATTTATTTAAATAAATGTTTATCTAAATAAAATCAATAAAAATATTTATTTTCTCGAAAAATCCTCAGAGATGCCAAGATGAAAGGTCAGAGTAGCGCGAAGCAGTTCGGGACGGCGTCCCGATGCCGCAATGCGCGTGCGCGCAAGAGTCATCGCCATAAAGGTTAGAATTCAACGGTCAAAGATCGAATCGTTCGAATCTCCGACAAAGACCGAACTTTTGAAATATCTTTGCACTCTCCCGGGGCGGCGTTTGTGTCTAGTTCATTAACTTCATATTCCAGCCAGGGCCGTCGAGTGTCCTCCAGTTCTTAATTGGAGGATCAACGTCGCGTAGACATTGAGCAAGCTCAGTCGATCCGATTGCGCGCGCATCGCGTTGGCGTCGACTTCTCGTCGCGCTACCAAATTTGTCGCGTGTCCTCAGGATCACGCTCGAGTTTTACTTCGACGGTTTTATCCTCCATCCGAGATCTCCCGATGCCAATTCGAAGTTGCCGAGGCGTGCTCGCCAGTTTCCCGACCGCAGCGGAAAAGGCAAAAATGCGGAAAAAAACACGGAGTATAAAAATTAGCGATAATTAGTGAGATTCCCACGAATGCGGCACGTAATGCAAGAAAAAGAAATTTGGTAATTTTTAATTTGTGAAAAAAAGAAATTACTGGAAAAGCACAGGAATTATTCATTAGAGAAAATACGGTCAAGTATGAATTAGGGATAGGAAAATGTCACGGTTCCATTTCAAGATTCATCTCTCGGAAAATAATTGTTCTGGAAAGCGATTCGAGCGTTGAAGAATTATTTTTGCCTCCACGACTGTCTTTCTTTGATTCGTGGGAATTTCCAATTCTCACGAATGCGGCACGTATTATAAAAATAAAAAATTTCAAAAAATTTCAAAAAATTTCAAAAAATTTCAAAAAATTTCAAAAAATTTCAAAAAATTTCAAAAAATTTCAAAAAATTTCAAAAAATTTCAAAAAATTTCAAAAAATTTTTAAAAAATAAGTAGTAGTAGTAAATGCGCTTTATTAGCCTCAGTAATACATGATTCGGTGGTATTGCGTGTATACATGTGTGATTTTTCTTTTTCCCCCTCAGGCTAATGGGCCATTGACCGATGTCCTTCAGCCCGTTTAAAAATTATTTATTAATTATATTTACTTATTATTAATTTTTTTTTCATTTAATAAACATGGGCATTATTTTTTAAAGAAAATACGTTCAATTACTATTCAGATATAGAAAAATTGTACGGTTTCATTTCAGGATTCGTTTCCCAAAAAAATGATTATTCACGGACACGATTCGAGCGGTTAAGGAATAATTTTCGTCACCACGACCCTCTTTCCCGCGACGTCGACTCGCCTCGTCGACACCCGGATCTCGGTTAATCTCATGGCAGTTAAATTTTTCGCTTACACGCACGCGGCGCCTCCGCGGCTATGTAAATAATCTTCGCGAATTGTCAAGTGTTCAGCACCGCTCGGAGAAAATTCTCAACAGCTTTCTCGGATCACCTTTCGTAAATCCGCGTACATTCGGTACATTCAGCGTACAGGGAAGTTTGAGCCGTATCGGCGTCTAAGAATCAGAGGGGCGTAACTAACACACTTTACCGCGGGAGTTACGCCCTTCTGACCTTCACCGGCCGATATATTTGCGCAGCGTCTGGCCTGTGCCCGGAGATAAGCATCGATCTCGGTGGCAGCCGGAGGCATCGGCTTACCGCAGACTTTATACAAGATACGCACGAGTAACGACATGCGTTACTAAAAAAAAAAAAAAAATTGTACCGGCTTGAAAAAAAAAAAAAAAAAAAAAATTCATTGATCGCGTTGTGAGACTGCCAGATCGTGTCGGCGACGCTCCTCGAGCGAGCGAATTTTTCATTGACCAAGCTGGCGTTTGCACTTCACTTAGTGCAATTCTCAACGTGGAATAATCTTCGGATTCATTTTCGTTCTTCGTTCCACGATAGCGATTCGGGGGTTTCCTTATCGGCGGTCGGTAATTCAGTTCGTAGATTAGTTTGTAAACAAGTTCATTGAGATAAGTTTATTCATGGATTGTTTTGCGAGGACTGCGAGGGGTTTGACGACTTCTATTGATCCACACGTGAGATGCTACGGAGTCTTATCTTCGATATCCGAGCTCCGGGCATCCGATGACCTAATCCCTGGGGATTGTACCGGAGATATGCTGGCATTGCTTGGGGCTCCGTATGAGATGAAGTATATTCTTTGTAAGTGCCTGATACAACCTGTAACAGTTTGTTCGTTCCGACGGCCGAAGAGGTACAGGAAAAAAAATTATTTCATGGCCACGGATTATTTGGTTTAAGCAAAATATTTATTTGACGGCCACGGATTATTTGGTTTAAGTAAAAAGATTATTTGACGGCCACCTTTTATTTGGTTCAAGTAAAATATTTTTTTGATTTAAATGAGTATTTACTTAAATCGGATAAATATTTTACTTAAACCAAATAAACGGTGGCCCTCAAATAAATTATTTTTCTGGGTGTATCGACTGTGGAACGTTAAGGTGCCTTTTTTGAACAAAAATTGTAGGGATCCGCGCATCACCTAATACAGTTCAATTTGATTTAATCGGAGATTTTTTTTCATAAAAAAAAAAACGAATCGACAAAACGGGAGAAAAAAAAAATTTTATTTTAAAATGATTTATTGATTTATTTATTCTTGCGCCATTAGCAATCTCTGCGCTGCAGATGTGTTAGGAAAAGTCTGAAAGAAAATTTTTATATATTCTGTAACAATTTCTTAAACACCGAACAGGTACAAATGCTAATGTATTTTTTCGGGGAAAAAAAAAATTAGATGCCCGTACTTTCAGTCAATACTTTTTTAATTTTATTTAATCGGAGATTCTATTATTTAATTAAAAAAAAAAACAAAGAATCAACAAACAGGAGAAATAATATATTATGCCACAAGGGGGGAAAGTGCGTCTTTCCACCGAGTGTGAAATTTGATTCAGAAATTCACACGAGGTGAAAAGCAACTCCCTCCCAAGTGACATACGCTATTTTTCCCCTCCTATGTTAAAAAGTATTTCTATGCCTGCAACGGGGATGGAAAGTGGCCGATTCTTGACGAGCGGGAGGAAGGTTATTTAGCCGGAGATTATATTTTTCCATAAAGAAACCAACGAATCGACAAAACGGGAGAAAAAAAAATTATTTTATCATTTCTTTATTAATCTTTTCCCCATCAGCGATCATCATAAATGTAGATTTATTATGGAAAAGTCAGAACTAAATAATGTTGATATCCATACTTTAACCCAACGCTAATAAAATTTAATCGGACATGAAAAAAAAAAAAAAAAAAAACGTTTTAACAAAACGAGAGAGAAACAAAAATCAATGGTGAGCAAATAGTCGGCCAAACATTGGCCTCAAATCGACTAACCAACAATTGGTGAGTCGAACGCGGCCGAGCATTGGCCACAAATGATCAAAACAACCATTGGCGAGACAATACTTAGCCGAGCGTTGGGGCCGAGCGTTGGGGATTCAACAATTGGCCGAGCGTTGGGGATTCAACAATCGCCACGCCAACACAAGCCCGACTATCGGCCGCGTCCGTTCCATCGGCAAAACCTACATGGGCCAACGAGTCAATCGAGGCGTATTTCTTCGTACTTATTCTATTATCAATTCGGTGCCATGCAGTACGATACTCTCCGCGCGGGGGGAGTGCGTTAATAGAGATCCATTACGATACGCCAGTCGTCCGATTTTCCGCGTCACGAGAGCTCTTATCAGTAGCGTAGCACGCCGTACCTAAGGCGATAATAATTTCACAGCGTCATCGGGGAATACGCGAGGCACACGCCGGAATCGCCGAGTCTTTATCTGCAAAAATTCAACGTCATAGGAAAGCGCTCAGCGAAAAACCAGTAAAAAAAAATAAAAAATTGGAATTTTCATATCGCTTCCTCGCAAAAGTTGAAAATTGAAATTTTCTTATCGCTTTCTCGTAAAAGTTGAAAATAAAAATTTTCTTATCGCTTTCTCATAATGTTCCTTTATTCGCGAAGCCTCTTCTATGAAGAAGCATTGTCTGTATTTTTGGCTTCCTATTCATAGATGAACATTTAATACGGAAAAATGCGTCTCAAAAAAAAAAAAACAAAATTGCATGGAATTCAAAAAATTCAATATTGCATAAAATTTTAACGTTTCGATCGATTTTCGTGACATTTTAATGGGATCATCGGGTGATCATATTCCATCTGTGTACAACTTTTTAGCCAAGTACCAGGTACATTAAAAATTGTAAACGCTAGAGCGCGAACAAAGTTTTTTTTGAAGAAATTAAAAATGCCGTAAAAAAAAACAACTGAACATTTTTCGATGACATCTTGACCAAACGTTGACTATTGATCACACATACTGTGTGCAAAATTTCAGCTTGATCGGTTGAGGCGTTCCCGAGTTAAAGCCGTTTGAATTTTTCGTCTCTGATTCACACATACACACATCCATCCGGACATTTTTTCTAAGTGTGATTTTTCGATGTTTTGGAACATTCTGAACGCATTTTCATTAAAATCTAGAAATGTTGTTTTTCACTAAAACAAAGGCTTCCTGTATGAGGAAGCAAAAAACCCTGATAGTCGTGCTTCGAATTCACATCGACGGTCTCCGTTCCCAGTCCTCTTCGGGTTAGTTAGCGAGCGCCGCCGCTTCAGCTTGGCGCGCTGCGCGCGCAGTTGCCAGCTGTTTTGTTCGTGAATAGCGCGCCGAGCGCCCGTGAGCGTAGGCCGTGCTTCGCCGAGTTTCGGGAGCGCGCCGAGTCGCACGAAGCACCGCCAGCATAACCCCATGGAGCAACCGCCACTACGGCCGACGACATCGCCACTCCACCGGCTCTTCGGCCCCGGCGGGCAACGGGCTGAGAAATCTCGAGCGCGCCGCGCCAGCCACGGTTACTCCCTCGGCATTCTCCGTCCGAGCGATCAGTCCGTCCAACGACGCGCCACGGTACGCATCGCTGAGAGTCGCGCTGCGGCGCTGCAGTTTAAACACGCGTTATAGGCAGCCCCCGCCCTCCCGCGACGATAGCGGCAATTATTTACTCTCCTTCGACGGAGTATATTTTACCAAAAATAATTTTTAAAAAATAAAAAAATAAATAAATGAGATAAAAAAGATTTTTTTTTTCAACTGCTCGCGATTCGTCGATGGCTCTACAAAGGAAGGGATCGGACGCGAGCGGAGATTGAGTTTTCCGAATCGGAACTCCCGTCGTTCTTCGAGCTTTAGTGATATGCAGTGCGACCGAGGGGGTTGGAAGTCTCGTTGTTATTGTTATTGATACAATTTTGATTTTTTTCGAGCGAGAGCGTCTTTTACTTTTCTCGCGCCTTTGTGTGATCGACTGGAAAAAAAAGTAACGTTCAGAGCCCCCGAGAGTTCGAACCTGTGCGCGGAGGCGCGAGAGACTGCGTTCGGTTGAGAGGAGAACGAGGAGGGAAGAGCTCCCGACAGAGAGAGATATATACATCGTGTACAGCTCGGAGAAGATTCTTCCTTTTGGGTCTGTGAAAGGTTGAGGAACGAGAGAGGACGCTGCTTCTACACGGGACGTTTTGTGTGCATCGTAGCCTGTTGAGCGGCGGTCCGGAGGGCAAGAAAAATTTCGCCAGACGCGCGCATCGTGTTCCTTCTCGTATAACCGTAACAGCTGAGTGAAATCGTGCGCTGGACGCTGCGCACGGCGAAACGGAATAACGCTGCACTGGTGAGCGATTATACTTGTTTTATCGATTTTTTTCTTTTATTCTCATATACACTTTTTTTTTTAAATTCATTTGTCATTATTTATAGGAGAGTCGACAGTGCACATTGTATTTTAAGCTCGCGTCTCGTCGAGTCTCGATCGATGAGGGTGGACTCGGTCGAAGTGACCTTTGGACTTAATCTTGTGCTTTTAGACAAAAATTCTTCGGGCTTAAGGTTAGACCAACAATGCTCGGGCACGTACCAGTCGTCGGACAGTCTTATGCAGATTTGACTTATTCCGAATTTAAGTATTAGAAACCCAATTTGACACTCGTAATCGTATGTACAAACATTATTGGGTGCACAGAAAAAAAAGTTATGCAAGGTTTGAGCCTAAATTTTCTGTTGTTGCATTTTCATTAAAGGGAGACGATACAGTGTTTGGAAATTGGTAGAAGGGTTTCTACACACGCGGGCCAATAATCGGGTTCGAAGAAGTTAGGTTGGAGAGTTTTCTATGTAGCTTATCTTCAATATTGGTTCGCGTAAATATACATTTTTTCATTGGTTTAATTAATGAATGGCAAGGAAATTCTTTTCGTTAATATGAACCAGTCGAGTTCTTAGATCAGAATTTTGGAAATCTATGATTGTCCGAAAGATCGGGACATAAAGGGTCCTAATATATGGACGTGCCGAAAAACCACATTCGAAAACTGGCACGTTTGGACTCTCTTGTTATTTTCTTCCGTAGGTAAAAAAAAAATTCGTTTTGTAATTAATCGATATTTTTTGGAAACTAGGAACTATCAGCTTGACTTTGGCTTCAGTTGTTTTCACGAAAAATGTGTTCTTGGCCGATTAATAACTGCTGGGATCTCTTAGCCGTCCGAGCATTGGTACTTTTACCTTGAGGAGAAGTGAAATATCGTGGGCGGTAATGAAAACTGTAATGAACTTTTCTCGAGGGTGCTAATTTTTTTGAGGAAAAAACAAATTCGAGCCGGCTGCGCACGGTAATTTCGCATACGGCCCGAATTCATTTTTTTCTCGAAAAAATTAGCACCATTGAATAAAGTTAATTTGAAAATTGCAATTATCTCTCCCGCACGCACAGCTGTTTCACTTCCCTTCAAGCTCATTACACGATTTGGATGATCGAACAAACGAAAAAATCGATATATGCAATAAATATATATACATTGGCAGACACGAGTCCTTTCCAGCGGTCGGACTGTTTCCCACTTATGAGTGGGTTCGGTATAAGTAAGTGTGCGAGGAAGAACCTCGGGCTTCGGACGCGTGCATATGCAAGCGTGCCAGATAAGCAGAAACGGTTACTACCGAATTTTACTGTCCGGCGTGTTGTGCTTATCGCAAGGTTAGCGTACCTGTAAGTGATCCCTCGGCGTTAATTACGGGCTGCATTGAAAACTGACGTTTATGTTTAGCATTCTCATTCTCGAAGTTTAGGATAATCTGAATGCGATACTCGATAGGCTCAAATATGCCGGTAGCGTTCGAAACACTTTATCCTCGACCGGCGGGCATCGTCGAGTAAACAAATTTGGTGCAAACGAGATTAAACGATTATTCAATCATAACAATATTTCACGTCGAACCCAAAAATAAATTTGGTAATTAAATTTGTCAAATAAATGTGGTAAACTAATTGGGTAAATAAATTTGGTAAACAAATTTTATAAATCAATTTTAAAAAATGCGATTAAACAATTATTCGATAATAGCAACATTTCACATAAATCACACAGGTGTCGTTTGTCACTATTGATTCGTCTGCGATACGGATCGTTGTGCAGGAAAAACCCAATTGCCCTTCACCGAACCGCGATCTTTGTCGCGAAGAGAGTATTTAACTTTTTCGGGTCAACAACACTTACCTTGGCTTGGCAGTCTGCACGAACATGTGGAGTAGTAGAGTTCGAGATTTTTTTTATTTATATATTTTTTTATATATTTTTTTTATTTAATTTTTTTATTTTTATCGGCGACGTGTAAAAAAATATGTAACTCGCCCCTTTTCGACCCGTTCGTCTCGCGTTTGACATTCGAATTTATTCACCCTACGTTACCGTCCCGTCACGGCGGTACGCGCGAATACATGAGAGTGGAACGACACGCTATTTTCGAGTGCTCTCGGAGAGTGAGTCGCCGGATTGAAAAAGCGCCGAATCGGATAATATAAATAAAATAAGTAAATGCAGTCGAGCGAAAAATGAAAATTCTGTAATCGGCAAATAGCAGTCTTGTAGATCTTCAATTTATGGTAACGATCGACAGGAAAACGGTAACCAAAGTGCTTAAAAAATATCCATGGAATGATCGTAAAACGCACTTAATAAAAATCGATTGTACGCTTAACCGATATAAAGTGAGACGTTGGATTGGAAAAGCGTCGAAACGGCATATAAATTAAATAAATAAAAGCACTGAAGTGAAAAATGAAAAATCTTCAATTGTCGAATTGCAATCTAACGTCGTAGATTTCTAATTCGCGGTAACGATCGATAGCAAAGCCGTAAGCGACGCGTTAAAAAATATCCGTGGAACAATCGTCAAACCCGATTAATAAGAATCCATTCTACGCTCTAATGATATACTAAACGACGGACAGGGGGAGCAGTGGTCTAGTGAATGAGGTTCGGGTTCGCACGCAGCGGACCCGGGTTCGATTCCCGGCCGACACCACTGGCCATTTTTCCATGTGTTTTTTCTGTCACCCTGGTGGTTGGGTTCGCACCTTTGATAAATATGTGCCCAAACACCTCTCAGTGATGAGTGGGCGGTCGGTGTTCGGCTTTGGTGTGACTCCCGCGGGTTCTTATCTGGCATATGATGTCTGCCGGGCAGGATATCGACGGCGCATCACCGAGAGGAGGTGTCGCTCTAAGCGCCTCTGGTGGCCGTGCTTGAGTTTACTCGCATTGCGATTGGGGGACTTAGGAAAGCACCGGCTGTATCGGCACAGGTTTTCCGTAGTTTCCCTGGGTCCTCGGCGAATGCGATATAGTCAGGGGGTAAGTCGGCTGCGGACGCAATCTGGGTGGGGTTGAGGTAAAAGGCGAGAGCCATACCGAGAGGAATTACTAATTTAAAAAAAATAAAAAATATTAAACGACGGACACAAAGCCGTTGAAATAAAACCGTGTCGGAGATACGCGGTTCATTGACCTCGCGAAAATAGTGAATCGGCATCGTTCGAAAGCATCGACGAAGTAACTTAATTGCCGACGTCGAAAATCCCCCCCTTCACCCCCCTCTCCAACAGCATCGTCGATACTCGCTGCAAATTAATTTCTCCTTTACACTTTGTCGACTTCGATAACGATTTTTATTTTAATAATATTTCATATAATAATCGGAATAATTATTACAGTCATTCAACCGGTTTACTTATTGGTTCTCCTATTAGGACTCGTCGCTTTATTGCGTTTTATTGCTCTTCGAGCGCCCCTTTACCCCCCCCCCCCCCCCCTTCCCCCACTGCTTCTCGCCGTACTGCTTCGGATCCGAGACCCCTTCTCATTTTGTTCATCTCGATTATTTTCGACATATTTGCATTTACTTTTCCAATTCGAGACCGGAGATTGGCAGGGAGAGTTTAACTGTGAAGCCGAGTTCATTCGTTTTTTCGACTCTCTCAGCGTCCAAACCGTTGAAAAAAAAGTGCAAACATTTTGGCTGAGTAATCTCGACTCGTTTTTTTTCGTAAATTCGTCGAGCTGTTCGTGGCAAATAAACGAATAGAAAAAATAATAATAATGATAATGAAAACTTTTGTAAAAAATCATAAATAATAAAGTTTTGTAAAAAAATATCAAGACACTGTAAAAAAATTCATGTGAAATTTAATGTGCTAGACTGGAAGTTTTTATCCAAAAACTGGTATATTAAAGTTCATGGACGATTGCGATGAAAAATTAATGTTCAGTGTATTGAAAACATTGGAAATTCTTCATTTTGCTTCCTCATTGAGGAAGCTTTTTGGTAATAATTTACTTTAATTTCACTATGAAAGTACCTTAATTTTTCATCGTAATTGTACATTAAATTTAATGTACCAGTTTTTGCATAAGAACTTTCAGTCCGGTGCGTTAAATTTACAATTTTTTTTACAGTTAATAATAAAATGTTGTAAAAAAGAATAATTAAAAAACAAAGAAAGGAGAACCTCAACTCAGTAATTATTATGAGATCAGTAAATAGGAAAAGGGAATGCGATAATCCTGTTGCTGCAGAATTTTCCGCAGTCCGAAAAAAAATGTTCCGATACAAGATTTTCGTCACGACTCGCGTTACCCTTTGGCGCATCTCGCTCGGTGCTTTTTCCCCTTTGTCCCGAATTTCGACGTCCTCGCTCGGTCGGCAACGAAGGAAATTTTCCGGTCGATCGACTGCGGTGGAAAGCTTTTTTAATGATTACAGTTCCTCCCCTCAAAAATTATATTTCGACGCTTTCCGCCAGTTCACTCTTCATTTCCTCCCGACGCTCCGCGCGTCCACAATTTACGTTCGACAAATTTTACATTCGAACAGTTTCTCTCTCGTTCTCTCTCGATATAATTCATCGGCGTTCAGACTCGTCCATCCGCTCGTCCTTTCGTTCCACTTTCGTCGCCCGAGCCACCTCGACTACCATTATTTTTTCAACCTCTCCCTCGCTCGCCCCTCGCACTCCCTCGGTCGCGCGCGCAAACATTTCCAGAGCATCGAGACCGGTTGCATAAAAATTAACGGAACTTTCCTGGGACGGGGAGACAATTCTAAAACGTTCCAGCCGCATTATCGTCCAGCCAGAGCACGTAGGACCAGTATTTTATTTTATTTTATTTTATTTTATTTTATTTTATTTTATTTTATTTTATTTTATTTTATTTTATTTTAGTTTATTTTATTTTATTTTATTTTATTTTATTTTATTTTATTTTATTTTATTTTATTTTATTTTATTTTATTTTATTTTATTTTTACATAGAGCTGAGTCGAAGCACAGAACTGCGCATGCGCGTTAGACACTTCGTAGCCACTGAAAGATAATTGCATCGCTCCGTCGAGGCTTCGAGAAATTTCCGGCAATTGGGTGTCTCCGTTTCTCGCGAGGGCTCGCTCGATAATCCGCTTGGATGTAATAATTACCGACGGAGGCGAGAAAGCATACCGTCTCGGGACTTTGAACTGGCAGGCAATTGTGTATGGTCGTATTTTGGTGCGGTGAGAAAATAGATTTTTTACACATTAAATATCTTTTTCGCGAAAGATTGTATGTAACTAATATATTACGAGATACATCTAATGAAAATGTCTGGGTATATATATATATATATATTGTAACGGAAGTAGTTCTTTTAATAAGTCATTTAGCGATCGATGCGAGCACAAGGGAATGGATATGGATCCGCTCGCATCGATCGGACAGTTGAACGGACGATACGAGACTTTCATTACGATCGTAGTTTGACAGTCTTGACTTAGACCCCGAACCGAACGAACGTACCACGAGAACTTATTGGATCATTAAATACCGCCCTTGTTTTTTATAATTACTGGTGTTACATTTATTTGCTCGGCCGTAACAATATATATATTCTCGCCTAAACAAAAAGCGTATAGTCGATTTAAAAAAATATATATATTTATTTTTGTTTACACCGAGTCGAAGTACAGAACTTAGCATGCGCATTACACACTTTGTAGTAGAGCCACTGAAAGGTGAATTGCATCGCTTCGACGACGCATCGAGAAATTTCCCGGAATTGGGTGTCTCCGTGTCTCGCGATGGCTGGTGATGAGAAAGCATAACCACCGCCTCGGGACTTTGAACTAGAACTCAATGTCGTAACTTGAATACTAGTGTGCTGAGAAAATATAGATAGATAGTGATTTATTTCTGTATACCCTGTAAGGGTTTTACACTGTGCCCCCTCCCCCCCAAACATATTTTCCCTTTATCTACTAATCCCCTTATACTAATCACATATCACTTATCTCGTTATTTCTCTTATCCGGTAATATAAGAGAAATAACGAAAGTCGCATCTCCGGTGAGAAAGACATATTTCTTATATATTAAATATTCTTTTCACGAAAAATCGTAAATAGTTGATATATTATGAGATACATGTGCCGGATATGGTCAAGCAAATATATTTTTTTAAATAAAAATTTTATTTAAATTAAATTATTATTTTTTAAAATATTTGCTCGTCTATATACTTAATTTTTTTTTTTTACTTGTCTAGATACTTTTCGTATAAGCGAGAGCTTATACGAAAGTTTATAGTCGAGTTTTTGTTTTATTTCTCTTTTATTTATTTTAATTTTTTAAATTTTACATACACCGGAGTCGAAGCACTTTGTAGCGCAGCCAGTGAAAGATAATTACATCGCTTCATTGAAGCTTCGAGAAATATCCGTGCGTTCGCTATCTCCGTTTCTCGTGACGATTCTGTCGATAATCCGCTTGAATATAATAATAACCGACGGCAGCGAGAAAGCATACCTACGGTCTCGGGACTTTGAACCAGAACTCGATTTCGTATGGTCCGCATAGGCGTGCAAGTGACTCATATTTTCGTGCGGTGAGAAAATCCGTTCCTTATATAATAAATACACTTATCACGAAAAATTGTATACTATTAATTAATAGATTGTGAAACACATTTGACGGATATGTCCAAGCAAATTTTAAAAATATATATATATATATCTATTCTCGTTTATACGAAAAGAACATAATTTATATAAAAAATATAATATGTTATAATATATTATAATATATCATATTATATTATATTTTTATAATATATTTTATAGTTTATTTTATATTCTTAGAATATATATTATAAGAATGTAATATATAATATATTTTTCGCCCATACTTTGTCCCAATGCGGGTGTACAGAGGGAGAGATATAGATATATAGAGAGAGCCATGAAGCGAAGTGCTTTCGGTCTAGTCGAAAATAGATAACGAGATGACCCGGCCAGATCTCGCTCTCGACATTCAGCCTAGATCATGGCTGACGATATTTGGTCCGACCATATCGTAACGCTCCTTAGATTGAGTAATAAAAAAAAAAAAAACAAAAATGAATAACAAAAAATTAATCGATTTACACGTTCTAGAGTTCCGGCGATAGTTCGGGCTCGTTGACGCGTGGCGCGGTGTATTAAACGGTTGTATAAACGACACCGAAGAAAACTCACGTTTCACGACACAATGTTTACGATGTTGTAATGCGTTCGATCGTTACTATCGTTTCGATCATCTCCGCCGATTGCCATTGCTCAATACAGATTCCCCGCTTTCGTACACATCGGGCAGAGCTTCGGGTTTTAGCACTAATAAAGTTTTGTTGTCGCATGGCCGAGAGGCCCGCCAGCGCTTGCTTTCTCCGCGTAGGCGAGTCAACAGATCGCGAGTGACTCCGAGTAGCGAACGAGCACGAATGACGAGTCACAGGTCACAAGAAATCGAGTGTCTTCTGATTTCATCTGTGAATAATTTATATATATTAGGGCTGCTGGTGGGTTACGCGCGTCCTTTGAGTGTTTCCAAAACCTACTTAGAATCGGGACTTAGAATAATCAAAGCCAGGGGCGAGGGGTATAAGGGACATAGCATTTTCGGTAATATAATTGATACACGAAATTAGAGTGACACATCAGTTCCAACTAGATCCAATACCTTCCTTCTCGCTCCCCCTCTCTAAAAGGACTTTGAATGTTTCAGGCTAAGCGCACCCAAGGGGATTTAGAATATTTCACTTCTCCCCCTCCCCCGCCCCCATAAAGGGCCTTACTCCCTCCCCCATAAGAATATTTCAGCCCCCTGTTTAATTTGACCTCAGTCGAAGTGTTCAATTTGACCCTGCTCAAAGTGTTTATTTTGCCCCCAATCAAAGTGTTTCATTTGACCCCGGCCATCTCGATTTTGGAACGCGGCGGCGGCGGCGAAATAATTTAGTATTATAGAGATATAGATATATCTATATCTAGATATAGATATAGATATATGTGTAATCTTCGCATAAAAAATAAAACAAAAATATATAGTCACACGGTCCCCGTACACATAGTACAAAAAATATATATACAGTGTCGTAAAATGCGAATTCCTTCAAGACTTTCTCCAATGTTTTTATTCACTATAACGAAGCCGAGAAAGATTTTTATCATTGGTGTAGCATTGGAATGTCAAGGACGCTCCATGGCCGAAGAAAACATTGCTGAGTGTTCTCCGTTACTGTTACTCAATCTTATACCATCCGGCCGCGAGGAAAATTGATCGCGATCGAGATACCCATAGTAAAAAAAAAACAGAAAAAAAATGCATCATTCCTGCGTTCGACGATGAAACGAAATCATTTATCGGACGGCACTAAAAATATTTTTCTCGCCGGAAGTATACAGAGAACGTAGAATATGCCAGGTGGAGAAGATCCGCAAGATCGGTGCTGGCCGACGTTGGGCGAACACTGGGCGGACGCAGTGCCAGTACTGGCTCTTTGTAGCGCTCGCACTGGAGCTTTCGGGATAATCGAAAAATGCGTCTCTGATCATTCACAGCTGTTGTCGGTTTATTTTTGCAGTTTCTCGTCAAGCACACCGTACAGATTCGTCCCAATCGCCTGTATTAAGGTAGTCCTTGCGAATAGTGTTCAATATGCATAAGCTTCAGAGAAAGGAGAGGGAATTGCAAACACTTCTCGATGATACAAAAAATCTGAAAGAAATCAAGCATGTTAAAGGTGCTGAAGAGATTAGTTTTGCATAATAATAATTCCAAAAAGTTATTAACAAATTGATGAAAGATAAAATTGTTCAACAAATCTCCCGCAAACCTACATTTTTTTAATGAAAATGATTCGTTCATTTTTTCTGAATACGTATGAATTTTTTCAGATTTTTAAATTTACTTTGTTTATTATTCATATTTTTTTATTTACTATGAATTTAAAAATCTGAAAAAATTCATACGTATTCAGAAAAGTGATCGAATCATTTTCATTACGAAAAGTTAGGTTTCCGGGAGATTTGTTGAACAATCTCATCTTTCATCAATTTTTTTATAACATTTTGGAATTATTATTATGCAAAATGAATCTTTTCAGCACCTTTAATATGCTTGATTTTTTTTTCAGATTTTTATACCATCCATGTTTGCAATTCTCTCTCATTTCTCTGAGACTTATGCGATGTGAACAAAATTCGCAAGGACTACCTTAAAAGAAAATGATTACCGATGATTCAGTGCACCGATCGAAAGGCCGAAGCAGCTTCTTTATGCAAACGACACTGGCACGAAAGTGCCCGAGTGTATATGCAGTCGATATGCGTATGTGTATATGCGAGCGATATGCAGTCGGATATGTTTTTTTTTATAAACTTCGCGAGCAACCCGATGCCGGTTACTGAATCGGGGTGCAAGCCGCGAAAACCACCGAACCTCGATAAAACATCGAGGTGATATTCATCGCTTCAAACTCGAGTTTATTTCGAAGAGAAACTTTTTCGATTCTCTCGCCGTCCATAATCAGAATTCCAGATGCGCAAACAATGCCGATATGCGTAAAACTTGCAGCGATATATAGCTCGGTGACTAAGCGGACGTGTGGGTTTTAAATAAGTCCAGATCGTACACGGGAAGGCATAATATAGACGGGCCCGTTTTGAGAGGTATATAAGAAGTGAAAAACATCTCAATTACACGCCGTCAGTGTCGTACCGGAGACCTACGCTTGTCCTCTGACCGGGAATCCCCGCGATGGTTACCGACGGAGGATGGAATGTGTTGATAAGCACTGAGAACGAATTACACAGTTAGAGCAACTATAGTCACTTTCTACTGTAAAGTGTCGCTAGGAAAGTAACCACAGTATTATCAAAAATCCCAAAAAATGATTATAATAAATTTATGATAAATTTATAATAAATTTATGATAAATTTATAATAAATTTATGATAAATTTATAATAAATTTATGATCAATTTATAATAAATTTATGATAAATTTATAATAAATTTATGATCAATTTATAATAAATTTATGATCAATTTATAATAAATTTATGATAAATTTATAATAAATTTATGATAAATTTATAATAAATTTATAAAATAAAAAAGTTGTGAATTGGAATTTCCAGCATACCGCTTCCTTATCAAAGTTGGAAATAGAAATTTTTACATGACTTTATCATAATGTTCCTTTATTCCCGAAGCTTCCTCTACGAGGAAACCACAAATACAGAAAATGCTTTCTCATAGAATAAGCTTTGCGAATAAAGGAACATTATGAGAAAGCCATATGAAAATATTAATTTTCAACTTTTTTTTATTCCTGAAAACAAAACTTCTTCTATGAGAAAGCAATATCAAGTATAATTATGGTTTAATATTATTATATACCTTTCAACGGAAACTATATTTATGGACGTTCCCTCCTGGAATGATTCCGTATAGTAGAAACAACAATTTTTTTTTCTCAGAGCACAGTTAAAAAAATACATTTGTACATTTCAATTTTCTTTCGCACTAAAGACGGTCTTAGGCACATACGAGAACGAAAAATCGTCTCTGCTTACCGACGGAGGACGGAAGGTATTGATACACTGAGAAAAAAAAAATTGTTGCATTAACCAAATTCGCGGTCACCTACGTTCAAAGCTATTATTTGGTTGGTACAACTAAATCATTCTTTTATTGAACGATTATTCGCTTTACTCGATTCAAAATATTACGATACAAACAACAAAATTTATTGTACCAACTAAATAACGCCTTTGAACGCGGGGGAACGCAACTCGGTTCATCTAACAATTTTTTTTTCTCAGTGTACGCACTGAGAAAAATTACACACTGTTCGAGCAACCACTTTCTTCAATAAAATATAATTTTCTGAGGGAACGTCTATAATTTATAGTTAGGACAGTAACCACAAATTAAAATAGCAAATATAATTATAGTTTTATACCATTAAATACCTTTCGACGGAAACTGTATGTATAGACGTTCGCTCGTGGAATAATTCCGTACAGTAAAAACAACCATTTTTTTTTCTCACTGCACATGTTAAAATAAAAATGTGTACTTTTAACAATTTTTCTTTCGTCGCAAAAACGTTTGCGAACTTGTTAATATTATTTCTTGTTATTATTACATAAAATATTTATTAAATGAACAAACTAAAAAAACAAAATTAACACCTTTTTTTTCTCTTTGTAAGATTCTTCCCTATCGAGGATCGGGAGATTTTTCCGTACATGGAATTTTTTTTTTTTTTTGTAACATTTCCATACGACACGAGATCACGCGGTTGACCGACCGTTTCACTGTTTGCGTTAAAAATTTTGTCGACACAGGAGTAAAGCATGACTGCGCGGTTTTCCGTTCCGGGAACCGTGATCGGGCTCCCTCTTGACTCGCCGCCGATAATCGAATCGGCAAATATTGTCTCTACACGGTCGTGCCGACCATGAGACCCGATCAATCGCCTCGCGGCGCGAACCTTGCCGGAGACGAGATCTCGAAAAGTGGAAGGGCTTCAGCAAGTTTTACGAAAACAAGAGTTTCTGGCATTTTCTGGATCTTAAAAAAAAACTTTTTTTTACTAGAAGGTTTTCAGTAAGTTTTCCGAAAAACAAGAATTTCTGGCACTTTCTGAATCTTAATTTTTTTTTTTTAACTGGAAAACTGGAATGTTTTCAGTAAGATTAACGGAAACCACGAGTTTCTGGCACTTTCCGGATCTTAAAAAAAACTTTTTTTTTACTAAAAGGTTTTCAGTAAGTTTTCCGAAAAACAAGAATTTCTCGCACTTTCTGGATCTTAATTTTTTTTTTAACTGGAAAACTGGAATGTTTTCAGCAAGTTTAACGAAAACCACGAGTTCCTGGCCCTTTCCGGATCTTAAAAAAAACTTTTTTTTACTAAAAGGTTTTCAGTAAGTTTTCCGAAAATCAAGAATTTCTGGCACTTTCTGGATCTTAATTTCTTTTTTAACTGGAAAACTGGAATGTTTTCAGCAAGATTAACGGAAACCATGAGTTTCTGGCACTTTCCGGATCTTAACAAAACTTTTTTTTACTAAAAGGTTTTCAGTAAGTTTTCCGAAAATCAAGAATTTCTGGCACTTTCTGGATCTTAATTTTTTTTTTAACTGGAAAACGAATGTTTTCAGCAAGATTAACGGAAACCACGAGTTTCTGGCACTTTCCGGATCTTAAAAAAAACTTTTTTTTACTAAAAGGTTTTCAATAAGTTTTCCGAAAATCAAGAATTTCTGGCACTTTCTGGATCTTAATTTTTTTTTTTTAAACTGGAAAACTGGAATGTTTTCAGCAAGTTTAACGAAAACCACGAGTTTCTGGCACTTTCCGGATCTTGAAAAAAAACTTTTTTTTACTAAAAGGCTTTCAGTAAGTTTTCCGAAATACAAGAATTTCTGTGCACTTTCTGAATCTTTAATTTTTTTAAACTGGAAAACTGGAATGTTCTCAGCAAATTTAACAAAAACCACGAGTTTCTGGTACTTTGCGGATCTTAAAAAAAAAAACTTTTTTTTAGAGGACACAAATTATTATTATTATGATTTTTTTTTCCCTAAGCTCGACATAATTTTTTTGCGCTCAATTTACCTCATTTAATCAACTACTGTATCGAATTAGTCGAACAGATTTGACACGGAGCTGCAGCTCATTGACAGCTGTGTGGCCTGTGATCGATAGTGTACTTCGATATTCCTCTTGAAATATAGTTACAGCGGCTTGCACACCCAAACTCCGTCGATGTACGTAACGCAACGAGCGCGGTAAAACCAACAGTGCGACATTCGATACCCGAAGTGGTCTCTGAAACACTCGAGCCTCGAGTGTTTCATAGTTTGTCGATGGAAAAAAAAAAAACATAACAAAAATGAACGACTCGTATCGCGATTAGAGCCTCGTGTTGACGCGAGATGCCATTTTTTCTTTCAATCGTGTTTTATTCTTTTTTTTCGCACCCGGTACAAGCTGATATCGAGCCAGTGGATTATCGAGAGCCGATTAATTAATTTACAGCTTACCAGCGATAAGATCGTTTATTCCGAGTAAACCTCACTCGTAGACGATTATGTCCATACACAATATTAACCCTTCTACACATTCTTCCCATATAAAAAAAAAATCAAAGTGAATTGAAAAATCTGAAAAAATGCATACGTGATCAGAAAAGTGAACGAATAATCTTCTTTTAAAAAAAGCGTAAGGTTTCCAGGAGATTCGTTCAACAATTTTATCAGAGACACGGTGTGTACACTGAGTATTTTTGGGAACACTCGAGTTTCAAAGTTTTCGAGGCTTTACAAAAATTTGAAAAATTTCTAGATTACCTCTTAAAGTGTCTACTACACGGCCCGGAAGTTGCCAAAGTCAAAAGTTAAAAACCGTTGTTAATAAAAATTGAAGAACGGTCGAAAGAGCGGAGAGAAATTTGAGTTTCAAATTTCGACTGTTCTTCGAGGACCCAGTGTACACACGCAGTGTTAAATTCGTAGAATTCGCAATCGCCATGAAGTTTAAGACCCAGTGTACACACGCAGTGTTAAATTCGTAGAATTCGCAATCGCCATGAAGTTTAAATTCCTATTGGTTGCATACGAGCTGAAAAAAAAACTGCGACCTAGCTCATTGCGGTTTGTCACTCGATCCTCGAGAAATCGATACCAAACGTGGCTTTATCTTGAAAAAAAAGGATAAAAAAAATTAATAAAAAATAATAATAATCCGGCTCGCGATTAGCTCTTCTACGTAATCTCGCCTAACAGACTTCCTACGAAATGATCTCTCGCGTCCAGTGCGATCCGCGCCAATGGTTCGTTTATCGCAGGAGGCGGTAACAGGATAAATAAGAACATAAATAAAAAAATACTGCGAAAGCGGATATGTAGGAGGAATGTTAAAAAACAAAATCCGCGTGGAATTCATGATCACCGATTCGATAGCTGCAAACGAGCTTCCGAGATGAAAAATTTCTCCCCGCGATTGAGACCCGTCGCGAGCCCGATATTTCCGACCCGTGAAAAATTCAGGATATGGAAATGCCTCTGGCGGCGTTATCGGATCGATGCTCGCCGAGCGCCGTAACACTCGAGAATTCATTTTGAACCAACGCGCCGTTTAAATGTGCGACGCGCTGTGATGAGGGTTCGACGAAGGCTGCCGATAATGAAAAAAGAGAGGAAAAAAAAGAAGGAAAAAAAACGTCAATAAATTTGTCCATCATCCGAGGCTAGTCAGTCTTCTTCTGTCGTTAAGGTAGTCGCTATGTCGCTTCGCGCTCATTTCGCACAAGTTCGAGAAAAATAAGAGAAAATTGCAAGTACTTCTCGATGGTATAAAAATCTGAAAAAATGCACGCATATTAAAGGTACTGAAAAGATTAATTTTGCGTAATAACAATTTCAAAATGTTATTAACAAATAAATCAAAAAATTAATTGTTTAACAAATTACCCGGCAACGAAACTTTTATTTTTTATGAAAATGATTCGTTCATTTTTCTGAATAAGTATGAATTTTTTGAGAATTTTCAATTAGTTTTAATTTTTGTGTTTTTTACACATTTTTTCCATAAAAAAAAAATCAAAGCTAATTGAAAAATCTGAAGAAATTTATACGTATTCAGAAAAATGAACGAATTATTTTTATTAAAAAAAGTTTCGTTGCCGGGTAATTTGTTAAACAATTAATTTTTTAATTAATTTGTTAATAAAATTCTTGAATTATTATTATGCATTATTTATCTTTTCAGTACATTTAGTATGCGTGCATTTAAAAAAATTTTATACCATCGAGAAGTATTTGCAATTTTCTCTTATTTTTTTCGAACTTATGCGAAATGAGCCCGAAGCGACACGGAAACATATCCAAAATCCCTGCCTCTACATCGATTTTTCAAATTTCCGAAGAAAAAAAAGAAATTTTTAAATGTAAGAAAATTCCCAAAAAAATCCAAGAAAATAAAAAGTTTTCTCATGTTTTTTAAACAATTTGTTAATAACTCTTTGTCATTATTATCATGAAAAATCAAAGATCTTGACATAAGTAATACCGCCGATTTTTTTCAGATTTTTCGCATCACGCCAAGTACTGAAAATTTTCATCGAATTAAACTTTGTGTTAGGAATGAGTGTGTCATGCATCCTTAAATTGAATACAATTTTTTTTTAATAGTGTAAGGCTCGGGCCAGTGTGCACAAAGAGGACGTTCGCAACCCTTACCGGGAGCGAAATTACTGGCGCACGCCGAAGCGGGAAGCTGCAGCGGCGCTTCTTCGAAAATATACCTCGCTCTTCTCCCCCCTCCCTTCTATCGCGTTTTCCTTCCATCCACCCTTCTCCCGGACGGGGCCGTACACCATGATTTCTCTCGACGTGGCTGTTGCTTTACGTCTACGGCGATACCCGGTACACACACAAGGAAGTTTGAGGACGGAATGAGATTTGTACGAGTGTGTATAGCGAGAACCCTACCGATCGATGCCGGCGCGGGCCGGCTTCGTGCCTCGACACTCTCCCGCGAGAGAGCCGTTCGATTATCTGCTCTCACATCTGACACGACGCTCTCGAGTGCGAACTCGTAATATTACGGTAAAAAAAAAATTACTTCAGAGATAGCATTTTTTTTTTTGCACTGTATTAATTTATTCAACGATACGATATGGTGCGGTTTTGAAATTAGCGGGGAGAAGATTGTTGCCGCGTACGGAGCGTATAGATATTTTTTTATATTTATTGTTTTATTAATTTTCTTGTACACCGTAACGGGTTTTTACATATCGTTGGCTTTATATTATTTATTTATTGTCATTAATTACTTAGCTGTTTGCACCTTTTCTGGCTGCAAAATTAAAAATACGGTTTACGTGTAGACTGTACAAGCTTTGGTTTCGTTCGTGACTACATTTTGACTATCCTAGCCCTTGTAATAAACACCTTAAATCTGATATTCACTTCCGTTAATTAAAATACTTCCTGTAATGTACATTATTTATTTATTTTTTTTAACATATTACGCTTTCGATTTTCTCACCTACCGGGGAGGTATAGATTTTGTTTTATATTTATTATTATTTTTTATTTCTATGAACACCCTGACGGATTTTTACATATTCCAGCCTTTATATTATTGATTTACTAGTGGTAGTGGATTTATTGACAAATATGACAGATGAAACTATTTTTTGGTACATAGCATGGCGTAGCGTAGATTGTAGTACATATATTTTGCCAATTGCCGATCGACCGAAATCCTTCAGCCATTTAATTATCATTATTATTTATTTAGCCATTCTTGCTTTTTATTGCTTTAGTATTTTATGTTACTACGTATTTTATTATAAATAAAATACGTTTTACATATGCACTGTACAAGCTTTGGTTTCATTGCTCATTACATTTTGACTATCCCAGCCCTTATAATAAATCCCTTAAAAGTCTAATAGTTTCTATTTATGAAAATGCTTCCTGCAATGTACATTATAGTCCTTACAATTTATGTTTTCGCTTTTTTCACCCACAGTAGAGTCATAGATAATAGATAGGTAGAGGGGGCGGCGATAATAAATTCGTAGAGACGGTGTTTATACACGTTCGAGAGAAGTAATGAGAAAATCATAGACTAGTGAAATGGAGGTATGAATGATAAAAAAAAAAAATTGCAAAATACGACGAAGAAAACAGGCGCGGTGCAAAGTAAAAGGCTCGGACGTGACTGGAAGGGAGAAAAATGTTATAATCACGTAAAGCTGAGAGACTTAGGCGGAAAGACGTAATGATTACTGTGGCGTAAGGTGTAATCTATGGGATAGCGTCGTTTTTCCGTATCCGGAACATACAAAACGTTTGAATAAATTATAAATTATAAATTATAAATTATAAATTATAAATTATAAATTATAAATTATAAATTATAAATTATAAATTATAAATTATAAATTATAAATTATAAATTATAAATTATAAATTATAAATTATAAATTATAAATTATAAATTATAAATTATAAATTATAAATTATAAATTATAAATTATAAATTATAAATTATAAATTATTGCGAAACGACGTTGAATCTATTTTTAACCTTTCGTCTGCCGAAAAGCGTAGTCAGTAGTTTGTTGCGCCGGTGATATAAATAGGCTGTATGTAACATTAGATTTTTCGATGACGAAATGAGACAAAAACTGTATCGATTTCTAAACCGGCTTGCCCGTTACTAGACGCTTCGCCCGAGTATATCCGGAACTGAATGCTCTTCAACCTCGGGCACTAATCTCACCGAAACACGCTCAGATACGCTATCACAATATTTGAATGCTATAAAAAAATACAAAAAAAATAACCCGAGAAAAAAAAACTTGTACAAGTTGAAGGTTGCATATGCTTTATAGTAGTGCTAGTCTGAGTGCCAAGGTCTTGACGGAAAGCGAGATCCGCTCGCTAGTTCTCTCGCCGTCGGTTGAGAAATTCAAGTTTTTTTTTTTTTTTTTTTACATTGCAAATTAATTATGTTTACGCGAACGATGCAGTTTTCACAAGAATCAACTCGAAGCCTTGGTCTTGACATCCGGTGGGTTATCCGCGGGATAAGAATCTTCAGCCAGGGTCGGTCAAACCCCAACGTCTTCGGATCTTCGTAGCCAGTTGTCGAGTTCCCTTGCCGATGACTGATGTCTTTAGTTACGGAACACAATTTCGTGGCCACCGGCCAGACGAAGAAACTATATGCGCCCGGTTGTATATTCGCGGGTCCGCGCGTGTATTTTTGCTCGGCGGATTTATCTATAAAAGTTATCTATAAAATCACTTCGAAAGCACAACATTTTTCTGGCGTAAGAAATATCACCGATCGTCGTACCGACGTAACTAAAGTTGTATCCTGAAAATGTACATTTTTATGTTTATTTTTTTAAACATGTACATTTTTTCGTTCATTTATTTTGTTGAAAACATATGCGTGGTCGTATGTTCGCGTGTCTATTTTTGCAACTCGGATTTATCTATAATACTTCACCCGAAGATGTTCCAAACTGAAAGGTGCGATCACTTCGAAATCACTAAATTTTTCCGGCGTAAAAAATATCATCGGTCGCCCCATCGACGTAACTATTTATCTATTTATTTATTTGGTTGTTTATTTAGCCATTCTTGCCTTTTATGGCTCTAGAATATAACACATGTTTTACATATACACTGTGCAACTTTGGTCCTGTTGGTGCTTACATATCGACGTAACTAAAGCTGTACTCTAAAAATGTACATTTCGCGTTGATTGATTTTTTTTTTAAACACGTATATTTTTTCGTCTTTTTTTTATGTACAATTTTCATTTATTTAATTTATTGTTTTAATCATTCGCGTGCTCGTATAGTAGTTAGTAGTAGTAGTTTTATTTCCACGTATACCCTGTCGGGTTTTTACATACCCCAGCCCTTATAATAAATCCATTCCAAAAATCCCAGAAAATAATATACATGTGAAGAACATATAACCATTTCCAGGTATTTCAAACACAATATTCCATCACACTACAACTAATAATCCATATACATAATGGTCTATGAATTATTAGTTGGTAATCGATATCCCTTTCTTCACAAAACACCGTTCGTCGTGGTTGCCGCGCACGTACAGCGGCTTATTTTAACACAAAGCTCGGTATAATGTAAAGTTGCCTTCCGTCACTGGTTTTTAACTTTTAACGTTCCGTCATTCCGCTCCGGTATTCCGCCCATTGTCAGTCATATTTCACGCCATCTACCGTCATCTTCCGCCAACTTCCTTTGCATCACTGCAATCTTGCACGCCAGTTTCTTCCACTTTCCATGCTGATCCACCATAATTTTCCCTGGATTAATCTCTCCGGGGTTCGCCAACACGAGATGTTCAAAACATTCCTTTCTCAGTCAACCCTTTCCGTCACCAACATTTCCCCTTGGTCCAATGCCTATTCCTCACTCTTTAATGAACTTTTCCGAAGGCTAACGTTCCGCCATTCCGCTTCCTTATTCTGACCATTGTCGTCAATTCCGCCGTTCCTTTTCCTCGATCCTTTCACTACCATTGCAGCTCTTCCTTGCTGCCCAGTAGTTAGCTGTTACCATGCTGTAACGCCGATTGTACCGGCCGAACCACCCGAGAATCTTCCACGCCATCTATCGTCATCTTCCGCCAACTTCGTTTGCATCACTGCAATCTTGCACTCCCGTCGCTAGGTTCTTCCACGTTCCATGCTGATCCGCCATCTTGTTTCCCTGGATTAACCTCTCCGGGGCTCGCCAACACGAGATGTTCAAAACATTCCTTTCTCAGTCAACCCTTTCCGTCACCAACATTTCCCCTTGGTCCAATGTCTATTCCTCACTTTTTAATGAACTTTCCGAAGGCTTCTCGACCAATTTTACGAATACTTTCCAAAAACCAGGGAGCTCGCCACGGGCACGACTGCTCCTTTCCAACGCTCGTGGCGCCCCCGCGTGCTCGTATATTTGTGTTTGTATTTTTGCTCCTCGGATTTATCTATAATACTTCACCCAAACGCGGTCCAAATAAAAAGTTGCGATCACTTTCGAGACGTATAAAATACCGATTTTCGCATATATTATGTAAAAAATATTGATCTTCGTATCGCCCTAACTAAAGCTGTATCTTAAAAATGTACATTTTTTAGTTTATTCCATTTATTAATTTTTTTCAAACATTTACATTTTTCCATAATTTAATTTATTTTGTTTAAACACGTACATTCTTTTGGTTATTTTTATAACGTATAGAAAGAAATTTTACGGTTCTATATGTAGCCAAGGACAAGGATCGTTTTTCCACTTGCGAAACGACCTGCTATACGCGTTACGTCTGGTTACACTATACGCTCGCGTCTCTTGCCGTCCCGTCGAATCGCCCGGGACATATCCGCCAGACAGTGAACCCTCACCCGTCTATCTGCAGCCACAATCATCATACCACTCTCTGGACATGCACCCACTGTCAACGTTACAACCGATGCGATGCGAAAATAATAAGCTTTCATCTCGATGAGTGACAATCAAAGTGTCGCTCTCCCATGGCCTGTCCATTGCGCAACGTTGTTGCGAAAAAGAATTCGTTACTATGAATCCCAAGCCATTTTCGACCCGGCATTTGATTTCACGATTTCAAGGAGGAATTTCTTCCGAACTCGGTACTTTTACATAGAACGCTATAAATAAATAAAATGCGATGACGTTTTTATTTTTTTTTAAATCTTAAATTTAAGAAATCTTAATTCTTTGAACAATCTTAAATCTTGTAAAAATCTTAAATCTTTGGAAAATCTTAAATCTTCAAAAATCTTAAAAAATAAAAAACCTACATTATTGTACAATATTAGGCTAAAGGGTTTTAGTTCTGAACAATCTTTTGGGAAGAATTTCAAGGAAAGAAAGGGTTATTGAAACGCTATCGATTTCGGTATCATTATTGTTACGCTATAGTTATGTTATAAGTGGATTTATATTTTTCGCTTTTGCTGTTTTTTTTAAATAATCGAGTAAACAGTATTGTCCTCGCGACGGTTCCGCACCGACCGTCATTCGGAACGAACCTACTGTATAGTTTGTCTTGGCTCCGATGCAACTTTTGACTGTGTCTGTAAGTTTTTTTTTATATCTCCGACCGTGAATTCAAAGTTTCTGGCGAAAAAAGCGACCACTCAGCGCTGAGCGTGTACCAAAACACTTCCTGGTTTCCGGAATATTATGTCCCATTAGAGGCCACACAATTACGAGCTGTTTGAGGTAAAACACCACAACTAAGAAATATTTATAGATTTATACGTATCGTTTCGTTGTAAAAAAGTCCTTGGCCATAAAAAATCTCGGCATTCGTGACCTCGCGTGCAATGTTAATTTCCAACGTCGCACGGTCTGAAAAAAAAATGAATTCGTTCCTCATCTTTTGGGACGCTTTGTACCTACTCCACTCTGATATCGGCAAGGATGAAGATACCGATTCACATAGTACATATTTTTCGACTTAATAATCACGTGTTTCTTATCGCTCGTACATTACACCGAAATAATAATAATAATAATAATAATAATAATAATAATAATAATAATAATAATAATAATAATAATAATAATAATAATAATAATAATAATAATAATAATAATAATAATAATAATAATAATAATAATAATAATAATAATCATCGTGTTGGTTTAATACATGATAATTTTTTTTTACATTTTTTTAACGTTAAAAAGGAACGTATTAATCGTGATTGATATTTCGGCTACAAACTGGGCCGGGCGAGAGTTCCGATGAAATAAAGATAGTGACGGATTTTTAGATTAATTGAAGATCGATCGATCGATCAATCACTTCAGTATCAGAGAGTTCACCGATAAGTGATTCGATAGGACTGACGTTAATGATCAATTATGTAATCATGCGTCTGCCGTCAAAGCATTGAAAAAAAAATGTATCGCTTATCGTCCGATAACGAAGGCCGCATGCAAATTGGAGCAAGAGTCAAGGCGACCGCCGATAAATTAATCGTTCACGACTATGAATTTTTTCATTATCACGATAATTTTCCAATTTCCGTGAGAAATCCGGGAACGAGGCGATTCAGAGGTTTCCTTCCCGCGTGCAATTCTCTCGCTGGTTGTTTCTCGGCGTTCTCCAACGAAGAACGAGCTATGCCTTATGGTATTTTTCCTGTCGCACGGTACCGAACGGACTTATGAAATTTCTGCACGGACAGAAACCCACACACAGCCGCTCCAGCCGTTTGCGCGATAATCACGGTTCGCCGACTCGCGAATATCTCAGGATGGGTCATTCTCAGTGTCAATTGTATAGCGTGTGGATCGCCACGAGAGAAAACAAACTCAACGGAAAACTTTCCACGCACCCACGCCGCGGCGCCGATTCCGAAACTCACGATTAACGTTGTTCCCTTCACGATACTTCTTGCCGCGCATTCTTGGCATCATTTCGCATTCATGAACGTTCAGTATTCATTTCTGGTTTATTTTATCTCTAAATAAAAATTGATGTTCATTTTGAGAAAATCAATGTTCGTTTTGAGAAAATCAAAATTCATTTTAAGAAAATCAAAATTCATTTTAAGAAAATCAAAATTCATTTTAAGAAAATCAATGTTAATTTTGAGAAAATCAATGTTAATTTTGAGAAAATCAATGTTAATTTTGAGAAAATCGATGTTAATTTTGAGAAAATCAACATTAATTTTGATAAAATTGATGTTATTTTTTATGAAATTGATGTTAACTTTGATAAAATTGATGTTAACTTTGATAAAATTGATGTTAACTTTGATAAAATTGATGTTAACTTTGATAAAATTGATGTTAACTTTGATAAAATTGATGTCAACTTTGATAAAATTGATGTTAACTTTGAGAAAATCAATGTTATTTTTAAAAATGAATGTTAATTCTTTAAAGTTTAAAACACGATTACAAATCGACGCGAAAGAAAAAAAAAAAAATGGTGGAGCTTCGGGAGCGAGAAGCAGATTTGCTTTGTCGAGCGTGCAAACAACTTTTACCGTCGCAGTTTGTGTAAAAATATCACGAGCCGATAAACGACTATTGCTCCGCGGCCTCGTCGTTAATTGTCCCTTCCTCCGATCCCTACCTTGCCCAATGTAGCGCAACGCGAATAATTTTAGCGCTCGCAACTGTAATAATTGAGCTCGTTATCGCACCGGCTCGAGGCGACAGGACGCGATGACTTTGCTCCCGGAGGTGATGTTTATCCACCTCGCGGTGTGCGCCTCCCGACGGAACTCTCGGCCGGCAGTGTTGTCCGTAACCACGTTGCGCGCCGCAATAATGGACCGATTCGCCGCGAAAACGAAGAGTCATCCGCTACGAAGAGTCATCCGTAGCGCGGAGCTCGGATCGTATCTTAAGCTCCCCGCGTATTATATATTACGCGTATCAAGTGTGTGCACGCGTATTATAATGTACGATATCTATTTTAAGAACCATTATTCCCGCGCCGTTGCTCCCCGTTCCAGTTATAGCTCGCGCGAAGCCTCTTTATCGTGATAAGCTAAGCGCGTAATCGCGTGACTGCCTTCCAGAGCGCCCCCTCTTCCCTCCCCTGTCGCTACGTCTCATCGGTTTCTCGGGACCAGATACAACGTTTCGATTATTTAAGTATATATAAATAATAATATCCCTTGGACCGAAGCTGGCCCGAGTGAAAAAATCATCGACCGTCCGGTTCTGTACAGGAGAGGAAAAAATAAAGTAGCAGACATCTATTGGACTCAGTCACAATTGGTGTTCTATTTACAGTAGAACCTCGATTATCCGAACCAATTGGGAGCGGAGCTCGTTCGGATTAACGAAAATTCGGATAACAGAACAGTGAAGCTGTGTTAAACGATATAGGGCGATACATGTAGAAAAAATTACAGTACCCATATATTTTTAATAATTATTATATATATTTGAGGAATAACGTGACATATGTATTTTTATGATATTCAACAGTAACTTCAAACCTTCATCACGAAATCCACAATTTTCATTCGGCGCAAGAGAGTTGTACGTTTTTCGGGGGCAAATTTTTTTTAATGTTCAAACATCATACGAGCGCGCTAACAACATGCTGGTCTCTCCCTTATCGAGTTTCGAAAGGGTTTCTAATTTTTTTTTTCCATCGGAAGCACATTATGCTTGTGGTTAGAAGTCGAAGGACCGGACGTTGAATCCATAACGCACTAAACTATGAGACCAGTGGATTAACGAAAATAAATTTTGAATACGAGTATAATAGATCGGCTGAGAAACTAATAAATACTGCCCATACGACTGACGTGCATTTACGGTAGTGCTGTATAAGTCTATGCGAGCTTGAGTGTTCTTAAATTGGTTTGTGTGTACCGCGCAACGATGTATGTACTGACGCGAAACAACGTAGGGATACGAGAATTTCGCGCAATAGTTCGGATAATAAAAACTTTATCCGAATCAGCAGCGGTTCGGATAACAGAGGGTTCGGATAATAGGTGTTCGGATAATCGAGGTTCTACTGTATTTTATTTTATTCCTATTACAAGAAGTTAGGGTGGTTTAATAGGCCATTGACCGAAGTCCTTCAGCTTAAAAAAAAAAAATGTTCTATAAATGAAAAAAAAAAATGTAATCTTAGTTTCAATTTTATAATTTTTTAAATTAAAAACTGACGGTGCACAGTGGAGTGCACCGTTAGCCGAAGCCACCCGTTTCATTGGCTTCTCGGGACCAGATGCAACTTGTCGATTATTGAAATATATAAATATAAATATCTGGACCGGCGCTGGTCCGGGCGAGAAAAACATCATCCGTCCGATGTACACTTTCTATAAATAAACTTTTATTATTTTTATCAATCGTCTTTGCCAACAGCGCCGACACGTTGCCGCCGGTGCTTAACTCCCGGCGCAGGTCATTATCGGAAAGCTGCTTCGGGCCAACGGCGCTCTGAAGGGTCGAGAAAAATCGATCGACACGAAAAGCCCGAATGGGTGAGAAAGTAGAAAAAAAATGTATGCAATTCTACAGGATCACCGGTCTCAAGGCCGGTCTTAAAGTTGTCCTTGCGAATAGTGTTCACTTCGCATAAGTTTCAGAGAAATGAGAGGGAATTGCAAACAACTCTGCATGGTATAAAAAATCTGAAAACAGTCAAGCATATTAAAATTGCTGGAAAGATTAATTTTAACACGAGAATAATAATTCCGATATGTTATTAACACGTTGATAAAAAATAATATTGTTCAACAAATCTCCCGGAAGCCTGCATTTTTTGATGAAAATGATTCGTTCACTTTTCTGAATACGTATGAATTTTTTTCAGATTTTTGACTTTGAATTTTGTGAATTTCGACACATTTTTTTCCATATATAAAAAAAAAAAAAATTAAGACAATGTATAAATCTGAAAAAATGCATACGTATTCGCAAGGACTACCTTAATGGAGCTTCGTCTGAATAAAATAATAACGCATTTCCATACGGCAAAAAATTTAAATAAAAATAGAAAAATTTGTGAACAGTCAGTTATATATTGAAGCGATTGCGTGCATCAGCTTCCTCTCAATCCCACGGGTTAACTACCTCCGTCACGGTCGGGCACCCGAACCCCTTTGCTTCTCGCTATCGCGATGTCCTCGCCCCCTTGGCGGTACTCGGAACGCTCCTACGGCGACGTGGAACGGAGGGAAACAAAAATCTCCACTCGTATTATAAATTATAAGTCTCTTGCGTATCTCTCGCGCGCGTGCGAAACTCGCAATTGTTATCCTCCGCTTCGACTCGGTACTCGCGCGTGGCGAAATTAGCATTTCATTGCTAGGCCCGGGATTGCGCGCGGCGAGGGGCGGCGCCGGCCAACGGTGCACTCCGCTGCTGGAGACACTGCAAACTTTTCAATTTTTTGAACAAAAAATTTATTCGTTCAAATTAATAAACTAAAGTTAAATTATTAAAATGAAAAAAGTTAAATCAAATCATTGAAATCAAAATATTCAAGTGTAAATAATGTAAATATAAATATTTGAATTAAAGAATTTAAATTAAATCATGGAAATCAAAATATTAAAAATTAGAAATTAAAATTAAATCATGAAAATAAAAAGTTAAGATTAGAATGTTAAAATAGAATGAAGCGCCAACAGAGATATGCAGGGTCGAGTAGTCGGAGCTTCGGACGTTCGAGCGACGAGGAGGAATATCTACTGCTGAAATGCAGAAGGGCGTATCTCCAGTGTTAAAGCATACGAGTTACGCCCTATTGGTTCTGAGCTGTCGATACATATTGAATATAATTAACATGCGAAGATCGGGGGTCATGAGTCACGTAGAAGGGAATGGCCGAGTCAATGTGACCGCCGGATGGCACGGCGCCTTTAAAACACGCACATACACACATAGAGCGAGGCTGCGTTGGTGCGTTTTAAGGTAGCACTGGTGGACAGCCTGAGCTGAGAATTTCGAACACTTCTCGACGGGATAAAAATCTGAAAAAAATCAAGCATATGGAAGGTGCTTAAAATATTGATTATGCATAATAATGATAATTCCAAAATGTTATTAACAAATGAATGAAAAAAAAATTGTTCAACAAATTCCCCGGCAACTTAACTTTTTGTTCATATAAAAACAATTTGTTAGTCTTTTTGAACACGTATACATTTTTTCAGTATTTTGTGTAATTTTTGAAAATTACGTTTTTTTATTAACTAAAAATGTGATTTTCAAAAATTACACAAAATTCTGAAAAAATTCATACGTATTCAGAAAAATTAGATAGATAGATAGATAGTTATTTATTATGCATACACAGGAATACAGAGATTCATAATGCAGGTATTCGGAAAAATTAACAAATCGTTTTCGTAAACAAAAAAAAGTTATTTTGCCGGGTGATTTGTTGGGAAAGTTTTTTTGCGTTAATTTGTTAATAACATTTTGGAATTATTATTATGCAAAATTAATCTTTTCAGTACCTTCCATATGGTTGATTTTTTTCTGATTTTTATCTCACCGAGAAGTGTTCGCAAGTCGTCTTTTAATTCTCTCTGAACTCACGTGGGCTCAGGCTGTCCGCTAGTCCTACCTTAAGCCGAGTCATCGGACCATCGGAATCGAAAGTACTTTTATTCCTCGCACAATTTTTTACCATGCCTCGTTACGTCATTGTCCGAATACAAACATTCATTTTTCATTTTACAATTTCGTCATTGAACAAGTTTTTCGTCAAAAAAACTTGTTCACCTTTTTATTTATTTCGTGCCAAAAGGAAAAAAAAAATTAAGATTCAGGAAACTTTTTGCCGTTCATTTTAGGTACCATTTCGCGTCCATGAACGTTCACTATTAATTTCCAATGTAAATGTTCCAATCAAATCAAAATCAATGTTAATTTTGAGAGAATTATTGTTTATTTTTAAAAGTTGAAAATACGATTCTCAAGTTGACGCGAAAAAAAAAAATGGTGGACCTTCGCGAGCGAGAAACAGGTTTGTTTGTCAACTTTTGCCAAAATCCATTTTTATCAATTTTTTACAATTTCGTCATTTATTTGGGGTAAAGAAAAGTAATTTGTCACATTTTTTTTATCTTTTGGCCAAAATGAACAAAAAAAATCAGGTTCGTTATCAGCGCCGGAAAAACTTTGTCAGAAAGTTCCCCCCTAAATTACACCGTGTCAGACCCACGAGACTCTCGGGAGCACTTGCTCGCCTTTCTACCACGAACGAGGATGATCGGTTGCAGGGTGTGACCGCGAGATAATGAGCGACCTTCCCCACGTGGAAACGGCTTCGATAGTTCACCTTTCCAGCAGTCCTCTTCGAGTTGGTTCATAATTTTCCATTCGCTTCTACTCCCCCCCCCCCCCTCCCCCCGCCCCCCGGGCGCTGTGCCACCTTGAATGTTTAACTGCCTCTCCGCAAGCGCCGCGGCCCAGCAGGATTATTAGTTCGGCCACCCATAAGCACACTCCTGCCGGGTCTCCATTTCTCTCCCCCTATCTCGAGATCGATAAACGCATACTGGGCGATTCACAAATTTTTTGACACTCTTTAGCGGATAGTAGAAATTTTTTTTGTTTTAGGAACATGTGAAATTCTGCGGTCGGTAACAAAAACTGTAATTGGGTTTTTTTCTTATGCGTCGATCGTCACGAGGAAAGGGACATTTTTGCACGAAGCGGAAATGATATCCGTTCCATGTAAGAATTTTCTTTTTGCTGGATAGTAGCAGTTTTTCGTTTTAGGAATAGTGAAATACCGCGGTCGGTAATAAAAACTGTAATTTGTTTTTTTTAATGGTACTGACCGTTTACGATCGAAACCCAAGTTTTGCACGAAGCTTAAATTATAACCGTTTCATGTAAAAATTTGCGTTTTGTCGGACAGTAGCAGTTTTTCGTTTTAGGAATATGTAAAATTCCGCGGTCGGTAATGAAAACTGTAGTTTTTTTGTTTTTTTTTTTTTATGCTGCCGATCATCTACGAGCGAAAGATTATGTTCACACGTAGATGAAATAATATCCGTTTCATGTAAAAATTTTCTTTTGGTAGCACATGCGGTCTGCACAGTTAAAAAAATAATTACAGTTTTCGTTACCGACCGAGCGCGGCTCGAGTGGACAGAAAGGTGTGTCGCGTCAGATTAATTTGCAGAAATTATTTAATCATCGTGATTAGTGGGAGCGAAGAATTAGTCACTAAATAATTGTAGCGAAATTAAAAATCCAAAAAATATATAAAATACCGCCGTCGGTACTAAAAACAGTAATTGATTTTTTAAAACGTTTCTCGACCCTCCATGACCAAAAGGAAATTTTTGCACAAAGCTGAAACGATATCCAATTCGCTGCGCTGTAAAAAAATTGATTACAGTTATCGTTCGTAATTCGCAAAAATGATTAAATCATCGTAGTTGGTCAGAGCGAAAAATTAGTCAGTAAATAATTGTTGAGAAATGAATAATAAAAAAAGATATATATATATAATTGCTGAACAACTTAGCTCGGGTCACGAACAATTAACGACCCGGCGAAAGGTGCGGCAAACTTCGTGGATCGCCCTGTACACAAGTCGGGACATTGAAATTTACGGCAATTAAATCACTCTCGCCAGCCGAGAGAATAATACCACGCCTACGATCGACACCGCTTACCAGATAGACCGCACTTGACCCTGAACAGAGTCACGGTTTTCCATTCTAACGCAATTTGTCCGTGGAAAACTCATTGATCAGAAATTTGTTTCCACGCGGTTTATTCTAAATTTATGCGATTGACGCTGCGTTCTATCGTGCGCATCGAATGGAATCGCTGGGAAACTTTGTAGACTCGCGATTATCGTGATCGGCTTGCAGTTTCACTGCCGTAGCCGTTATTGCGTGATAAAAAAAACATACGAGAAAAATATATTAAAATTGTCTTTTCGTCGAAAAATATGTTTTTAATATAAATTATATATATATTTTTTTACATCTGTACTCAATATATAAAACATATTTTACTTTGTCTCCGCCGGTTGTAAAGATCGTTCCATTGTTCTGTCCGATTGATCAAAGTCCGTCCCAGTCGTGCTTTCTAAGAATTTGTTTTTATCTTTATTGTATCTTATTTTTATGTTCCATGAAGCTCATAAAATTCTATCGCTCGTCAAAGGATAAGCTTTATCTAAAAGATCTTTATCTAAAAGAACCAAATATTCTGTTCTACATTGAAAAATATACGAGAAAATGTATTAAAATTGTCTTTTCGTCGCAAAATATATTTTTTATATAAATTATTTTCATATTTTTTAAATGTATACCCAATACATAAAAAATATATAAAACCTTCTACTTTATCTCCGCCATCTGTAAAGATCATTCGTTTGTTCTCTCCAATTGATCGAAGTCAGTCGTAGTTGTGCTTTCTAACAATTTGTTTTTATCTTTATTGTATCTTATTTTTATGTACCAAACCAAGCTCATAAAATTCTATCGCTCGTCAAAGGATAATCTAATTAGCGAATTTTTTAAAAGCTCTTTATCTAAAACAACCAAATATTCAATTCTACATAAAAAAAATATATATTAATACATTCATAAAATATATGTATATTTCTTATATATGAAATATAAATGTTCGCATATACTTTTCCTCCATGAAGGTTTCGAGCCTCTCCGAAACAATTGCATCTCCCGTGAGGCAAAATTTAGAATCATGCGTAATAAAAAAAAATAACTTCCGTCTTTTTGCCCTAGCGGGCAGTCGGGAGGTGAAAATAAAAAAAACGGGTTTCGACCGGACCGTTTGTTGTGGGTTCGAGCGGCACCGAGGCCTTGGAGGTCGGTCGATGAGGGCAAAACAGAGTCGGGAGAAAATTGATGGCTCCTCTGCATCTCCATATCCGAGTTCTAATCTCTGCACTCTCGTCGTTCGGGCTCTCGAGAGGTATCGAGAGACCATTCGCTCCGTGCAGACCCAGACTAGCAAAGGCTTTTACTGTACCGACACGCGTAATTCTATAAATAAAATGGGGGATAACGGGTCGAGAGAGAATCTCCTCCCCCTTTCTCTCTCGAAACTGCAGCGGCGATCTCGGATTTCTAGCTTCCTCCGAAGCCGAAGGTTTTACGAGCGAGTGATACGCCGAACGTTCTTGGCACGATTCGATCGAAAGGACGAGCAGCGGCTGCCTCGCCTTCGGTTAATCAACGCGGACCTCCGACACGGTGACCTCGAAGGTAAAACGTTTCATTAAAGCGCGCGAGAGGGTGGAGCGCGCCGGAGACGTGGAATTATCGGTACGCAAGAAAAATCGAACGCGCGGATGCGCGCGCATACGTCCGTTATCGCGCTCGCCGGCCGAAACACGTTCGAGCGGCGGTCGAACGAACGAACAAGCAAAAGCTCCGAGCCAATTAACTCTGGACCGAAATATACTTTCGTTTGCTCCAGTTGCGAAAATGGAGCATCGAGAAAACTCAGCGGCGGGCCGAGACTCTCGGCTCGGATGCTGCGCGCGCAGAACACTTCACTCGCGGGACTTACCCGGACGTCCGTGCGAAAATGTTTCGTTTCTTCGAATAGAAAATCTTAATAAGTAGATTCGGTGTAGAAAAACATTTGTACGGAATTTAATGCAGTTGTACCTTTTTTTTTAACAATGAACTGGTATATTAAATTTCATGGACGTTTGTGGTGAAAAATTAACGTAGAGTATATTAAAAACTTTAGTTCAGTTTTTTATAATTTACTCTAATTTTTGCACTATAAAAGTACTTTAATTATACAATCATTCAACATAGTTTCATTGTTAAACTATACTGACTTTTCATCACAATTGTACATTAAATGTAATGTACATATTAAATAAACATTTTTTTGTTAAGTAGAGATTTGATTTTTTGTTTTGTTTTCAAGTATGCTGATGTCGTGTCTTAAACGACATACACGGAATCTCGGACACAAATTTCGTAACGTTCGAAACGGTTTCTTTTCTTCTCACAGAAAATATAAATAAGTGGATCCACTGTAAATTAAAAAAAATTAAATTCAATGCATTTGAAGTTTTGATGCATAAACTGCTACATTAAATTTCACGGACAATTGTGATGAAAAATGAATGTAGAGTATATTAAAGTAAAAACTCTGAATATACTTTCACTCGGTTCACTTTTAATAATTTACTTTCGTTTCGCTATAAAAGTACTTTAATTACAATAATTTACCTTCGTTTCACTGTTAAACTACACTAACTTTCCATCACAATTTTCATTGAATTTAATGTACAAGTTTTTGTATAAAAACTCCCTTAAATTAAATTAAATTTCCATAGAAGTAAATTTTTTGTTTCCAGTTGAGATTAGAATTTTTTTGACAAGAATCCCGATGTCGTCTCTTGAACAACACCCACGAAATCTCGGACACAAATTTCGTGATCTTCCGTCAGGGGGTTAAAAAATTGTTTTTACGATAGCAGAACGAGGCATCGAGTGTAATCTGCTCTGAGTCGGAGGATTAAATAATTTTTTACGAATTTTTCAAAACATTTATTGCTCGAGAAATAATTCTTTTTTTTCTTGTTTCGCTTTCAGGATCTTTGGTCTGAAAAAAATTGATGTTTATTTTCCATCCGGCATCCGTCGAGTTCACGATGATACAAGCGGAAGGAGCTTCTTCGCGCTGCACACCGAGAATACGGAACGACTCGTCGCGGGCGTAAAACGACGATAATTTTTTTTTTCCCCCCCAAGCCTTTGGAAAGTGGAACGCGGACCGGATTAACGTAATCACAGCCGGTGTCGTGCATCGGTAAGTTGCATACATTAATGCCATTCTTCCTTTTCTTTTTTTTTTTCTTTTCTGCTTGTTTTTATACACACACGCGGGGATTGCCTCGACACCCGTACTTATCGGTATTGGTCGACACGGCGTGCATAAATTGTGCACAAACTTCCCGGGAATCCGGAAACCTGTTGCTCGCACTCCCGGCTAGACGAGCTGGCACCGAATACGAGAGTCAAGGGTTTCCTGGTTTGCCGACCCAACGTGCACCTCAGCACGATCTCCGCCTGAATTTAATTTTTTTTTCACCTTATAGTTATTAGATTTTTGAAAAATTCATTTGAGTTATTTTCTTTTAAATATTATTAGTATTTATTAATGTAAACGGGCTCGTTCCCGTAAGTAAATAAGTAAATAAATAAAATAGTTGCGAAATTTTGACTCTAGAAAAATAAATAAAAATCTTTATATATATAATTTTTTGTTATAATTCAAGTCAATCATGTTTCTCAAATCGGCGATGGCCCCTTCCGGCGTGATTTCCGGAAGTCCGCACACTCTAAATCAGATCGAAGATTTTGTTAGTTTTATTAAATTACCTGATACCGAAAACGAGAGCCAAGTTTTTCCTGTTTTGCCAACCCAATGTGCACTTCTGCACGATATCCGCGTGGATTTAATTTTTTTTACGTTATTGTTATTCGATAAAAAAAAATTGATTTTAATTATTGTTTTTTGGCAATATTCTTAGTTGCGAAATTGCGCCTACATTTTTTTTATCTGTCTATTTATATTTTTTGTTATTTTCTTTTTAAATTCTGGTCAATGTCGTTTCTCAAGTCGGCGCCGTCCCTTCCGACGCGATTTACGGAAATCCACACTGTTCAAGTAAGATCAAAGATTTTTAACTCCCGACTGCCCGCTAGGGCAAAATACGGGAGTTATGCGTTTCACCGAGACCCCCCGATTTTGCTGTTTTCGTTGTCTCCAGTGTTTGTCGGAGCGGCGCAATGTCTCTTGACAGAATTTGGCCCACTAATTCTGTGTATGTGGAAGTGTGTTCGTAGCAAAGGAATAGGAAAATAAATGTGAAATGGCAGAGATAATAAACTTCGAAAAAACGGGCCAAAACCCTATTCAGATATATCGACAGGCGCCCGCCATTATCTACTATTGCCTTTGCGATTATTTGTCGTCTGCTATAAAAATGCTGTAGCTGTGTGCTATTCTACAGTGCATTGAATTCACTCAACGTGTAGTATAACCTCGAATACGTGTCGAGCTGCGTCTATGCTAATTTGTTATATATATATAAGTTGTTTATGCGTGCTTTTAAAAATTCTTATTAGTTTTTAATTATTTATCTATAATCTTAGTGTTTTCACGTGTTGGTTATACTATTTATTATACTTTAAAAAGGATGAAAAAAAATGTTACTAAAATTTAGAAACTCCCAATTGCAAAAAGAGTTTAATAAACGAATTGAATTATACGGTTCTACAGTTCTAACTCGATCACCGCAGTGTAATGTGATATTTGCAAAGTGATATATGTCAGCAATATCATTTCATAAATATTATATCTCAGATACAATTTTCTAATGTTGTGTTTCTCCGATAAGATTTTGTATGTGTCGTTGTTCTTCGTTACTATTTTCTATCTGGTGTTCCTCTTTGATACAATTTTCTATGTATTGTTCTTCTGCGTTAACTTTTTTTTATATGTCATTCCTCTGCGATACAATAATTTATGTGTTCGTCCTCTCCGATATAATTTTTTAAATGTATCTCTACGATACGATTTTTAATCTATCGTTCCTCTCCGACACAATTTTCTATATGTTGTTGCTCTTCGTTCTACTTTTCAAATGTTCCATCGGAGAGGAACGACACGTTAAAAATCGTATTGTAGAGATAGAACATTTAGAAAATTATATCGAAGAGGACGAACACATAGAAAACTGTATCGGATAAGAACGACACATAAAAACTTTCATCGACAAAAGAAAGACACATAGATAATAGTATTCGAGACATACATGATTCAGAAAATGTTATCGGAGAGGAATGGAACTTAAAAATGGTATCAGGGTAGAATTGTATAGACGGTAGAATTCAAAAAGAATAAAAAAAAAAAAAATTAAAGTAAAAAAAAAACTCTCCACTGCGAATTAGTCGTTATTATTAAAAAATATTCGTAAAAAAAGTACATAAAATGGTCAATAAAAATGTAACTTCAAAAAAGGATGAAATAATTAATGCTGTAATACTAACTAATATTGCCAATAAAAAATAATAGCAGTAACTAACAATAAAGAATGATAACATAATTAACTGAACGTAATTATATCAATTCATTGATAATCTTCGCTACAGTCGGGAGAGGTCTCCCAGTAGCGCGTTGTGAGGGAAGACGTCTCCCGACTATATCGAAGATTATCAATGAATTGATATAATTACGTAAAAATGAAGTTACATTTTTATTAACCATTTTTTGTACTTTTTTTACGAATATTTTTTAATAATAACTAATTCAGTCGGAAGTTTTAAAAAAATGTTAATTTTTTTTATTAGCTTTTTTCCCTTGCTTCTCAATTATCCACTTGCAAACAAGTTACTGCCACACACACAGCTTGTAGCGACTTTGTGTGCTCTAAAATACGTTGTAAATTCCTCCAGTAATGTTTGACGAGATTACGAGAGTAGTAGGCAAACAACAGGATCCATCCCAGCAAACGTTCGGGCAATCCTCATTCGAATCGCGGCCTCCCATTCCATTGTGCTCTGCACAACCTCCGCGGGTGCCTGAACTCTCGATCGCCAACAACATTGACCTTTCTCAAGGAACTTCTCATATATATATACATATATATATATATATATTGTTTTGAATTCCTCCATCTCGCCCGAATTCTTATCGTCATAATTTTATCCGTTTTTTATCGTCCCCGAGGACATTGCGGAAGCCGTGGCGCATTTTGTATTACTTCTATGAATCAGTTATTTAATATTCAATATTTAATATTTAATATTTTTATTCATCGCATAGGGAATCTTTTTTTATCGCAAATATTCATCGCTAAATATTTTCCCGGTTGCTCTTCCGTCTTCTTCACCTGTTCGCGATCGTCTGGCGGGCACGAGAGCGAGAAGGCTCTTTGGATACTTTCCACGTGCGGACCTATTACCGCCCCCGCGCGTCTATCATTTACCTTCAACTCGACTCCCCGGCTTGGCTCGCTTTTCTTTCCGTCTCTCTCCGCCTTTTATTCCATCCATCTGTGTCACCCGGCCGCGTATGCAGGTCCATAACAACCGAGATATTACGCGCCCGACGCTTCCCGTTAATATCTCGTTACACATTCGACTCCGAGGATGTTTCACCGCTGGGTCGACCGAGCCGAGACTCCGCTGTCTCCGACCGAAAGTTATTATTGGAGTACCCGACTCTCTATCGGCCCTCGACGGGTTGCCCCATCTTATTCAACGCGCTCGTCCGGGAATACAGCCTCCCGGACAGGCCGCGGGTAGCGACCGTTGGGAATTTTCCCTGAATAATCATAAATCGCTCGTGCCGTTTTGTATCCACGAGCGCGAACGAACATCTTCGCCAACCCAAACCGACGCAATAATCGTCCTCTTATTCGTCGATCAAACGATTCTCTGACAAGCCGCGGTAAAAAGGAGGAAAAAAAACATAAAAAATTAATCTAAACTACAATTTTTGTATTAAAATTAATTACAATAAAAATTGTTTTGAGTGGTTAAAATTAATTGGAATAAAGCATATTTCAATTGGTTAAAATAGATTAAAAAAATTGAAATTAATCAAACAATATTCAACATAAAATTTCGAATCGATCGTTGATCTTTGTGAAAATTGGCGTGAAGCGAAAAGGTCGTATGCGCTCTGCGAGTGGTAAGAAATTACAGTCCATTAACCCGAGCTGGTTATTAGTTGTAGAGGTTTAAAAATTAGCCATCCATCACCCACACACAAATTTCTTGTTGATTAGACTATTTTAACTGCCCTGACAAAAAAATATGCATTTTTTAAAATTATTAAAAAAAAAACTTAGACGTAGCTTCTTCGACGATTAAGCAAAATAGCATAAACACAAACATTCCCGAAATAAAAATAACTGTAAAAAAACCTTGTTATGAGAATTGTTACGATATGCCCATCTCGATCATCAAGCTTTTCTTTTTTATTTCCAGTTGCAATTACGTAAACATATAAAAATATAAATTCAACACAATCCTGTTCATATAAATTGAACAGAATTTATATTTCAAAAATCCTTTTCTCGTCATTTGTATACAACCGAAAAAAATAATGCTCGAAACAAGCCCGTTATTTCTGGAACGAGTAAATCATACTTGGTTCGAGCATATTTATTCCCGCCGCCCGAAGCAGATTAGTTTCCTTCGAGCGTTCTTCTTCACTTTGCATTTAGAGTCGGACTTCCTCAATTACGTTTTACCGAGTAATTGCGAATGTTCGCGAAGATAAAAGTGGGGTAAATTGGAGTAGGTACGAGCGCAAACGACGACGACGTCGGCAGCGTTCTTCCTCTATTTTCACGGTGAAAGCGTGTCCGCGTTAGATTGCGGCTGGTGTAACCGGTAGCCACCGTTATTACTCGCTCGCTCGCTATAGCAGCAGGACTAGCAGTATTAGCGGTACAGTGGACGACCAGATAAGTGAATTCCCTCACCACCTGACCAAGTATGTCTGGCTTTAACTCTTTCACCGTAAAAATGTTCCTTTCCGGATGCCGTTGCCAAAACTCGGAGGACGTGTTGGTCTCTCCATCATGGAAAAAAGTATCTGCGAAAATATATTTTAAAAATATTTTTTAAATATTTTTAACATATTTTAAACATATTTTTAAAATATTTTTAAAATATTTTTAAAATATTTTAACATATTTTTAACATATTTTTAACATATTTTTAACATATTTTTAACATATTTTTAACATATTTTTAACATATTTTTAACATAATTTTAACATAATTTTAACATATTTTTAACATATTTTTAACATATTTTTAACTTATTTTTAACATATTTTTAACATATTTTTAACATATTTTTAACATATTTTTAACATATTTTTAACATATTTTTAACATATTTTTAACATATTTTTAACATATTTTTAACATATTTTTAACATATTTTTAACATACTTTTAACATATTTTTAACATATTTTTAATATACTTTTAACATATTTTTAACATACTTTTAACATATTTTTACCTTCTCGCGGAATAAATAACGCGCGTATTTGGTTTTGGGGCGGGTATTGTTAAGTACAATCGCAGCGAAGTATCTCGAGCACGAACTTTCAAACGTCTGTTCTTTGAAAAATCTGAAAAAAAAAATTGGATATATCGTAGGTGCTGAAAAGATTATTTTTGCATAATTACAGTTCCAAAATGTTATGAACAAATTACTAAAAAATAAAAATTGTTCAAAAAATTACCCGGCAATTTTCTGAACACGTATGAATATTTTTCAGAATTTTATGTAATGTTTGAAAATTGGGATTTAAAAAAATTCTGAAAAATTCATACGTATTCAAAGAAAGTATCAAATCATTTTCATGAGAAAAAAAAATTAGATTGCCTGGTAATTTGTTGCATAATTTTTTATTTCAGTAATTCGTTGATAACATTTTGGAATTATTATTATGCACAAAAAATCTTTTTAGCACCTTCCATAGGCTTGATTTTTTTTCAGTTTTTTATCCGAACGGGAAGTGTTTGTAATTCTCTCTTATTCATCGCTCAAACTTAGGCGGCATCAGACATGACGCGAGGACTACCTTAAAAAAGGAGAACGCATCTGGTCGTATTTGACTCACCTGGTCGCGTTAGCTTACCCGCTCGTCCACCGTAATCATCGTGCATCCACAGCATTTAGTTTTTTGCGCCAGAGCACTTTTGCTCCGCCGTAACAGACAATTTCCTCATTTCGCCCCGCACCACCTTCGTCGTTCTCGCTGCCGTTGCGCCGATGCGTGACGCATGTCGTATTTGTTTGTTCCGATAAATTCGGACGACGCCAGGATTCGCGGGATTCCCGCGAGAGACAAGTTTGAGATGACGCCTGCGAGTCTCTCGCGCGACTCGCCCACTCGCGAGTCCGCGGAAACCCACGGGTATTAGCGCGTTAAGTGTATACGCATGTTCGGCGCGGCTCACGCATTCTCACGCGGTTGGCGCATGCGCGTCAGAGACGCGCTCCGAGCCAGACGCTCGACGTGGTTCAGAGTTCGCCGTCACTAACAGAGATCCTTGTTTTAAATTTATTTTCTTTTATTTATTTTCTCGAGACGGCTGAAGGATCGAGGTTCTTCAGCCGTCTCGAGAAAAACTCGATGGTCCTTTTTATACCTAATCCTAACTTTACACCTTGGCAAAGGCCAAGGTATAAAGCATTATTATATATATGCATTAGGTATAAAATTTAATATAAGAAGACAACTGTAAATGTTAACTTTGGCTATAAAGCTCTTTTACTGCTACTTATTTTCTCGAGCATAACACATTTCCAGGACGATATTAATATATCGACCGAACATAATGTTGACGATGGAAGTAGATTGTTTTACAAGGTTGTTTGCACTGCTACCCTAACATCAAATCTCAATATAAAGTATAAACGATAACAATATAAATTTATAAATTTATATATAATGTTACATATATATTTATTTATAATTTTTTTGTTATTATTTATTTAGCCTTTTCATGCCTTTTATGGCATTAAAATATATGGCCTATGGTTTCGTTCGTGCTTACATTTTGACTTACTGTCTAGGTATATATAATGTGTATATATATGTATATATATACTAGCGGGTTATTGTGGCTCGCGCGCTTCGCGCGCTCGCACCCATTTCTGGACGAAAACCCTTATTATTCTAAATACTTCAAAAGACGGGTTCAATACTTGGATGGGTGACCGCGGTCACCCATCCAAGTACTCCCCTCCCCCCCTCGATTCTTGAAATCTTTTTATATTATAGAGAGATATATATATATATATATAAATATACGGACTTGTATGACATACATTTTTTATTGATTTATTAATTTTTCCACTCGCGAATCAATGTTATCTTCGATGCTCGTCGATGTGCGCGACGCTTTATTAATTAATTATTCATGCCGTTCACTCGTCGCGATTCTGCAAAACGCCTCGCTACGAGCCGTTCGATCGCAGAGCAACGTGTTTTTTAATCCGAACGTACGCGCTCGTCCTGGGACGAGCGCGGTCCGGGAAAGCCTCCGCTCCGAGAATCGCTCCTCGTCATCGAGTCAATATCGTTGAGTCGGAAGACGCAAAGATTGCTGTGACGGCATCGTCAGCCTACGGCATGATTTATGCATCGAGGCGGCTCGCGCTCTAGGATGTACCTTGGATACTTTTTTTTCACTATTCCGTCTACGGAGAATCACCCGAGCGAAGAAATGCATCCGCGAAGCGGGTTAGTGCACTCGGAAATAGAAATTATTTTACTCGTGTAGTGCAAATAAGTTATTTTTTTTTAATTTAATGCATTTTTTCAAATTACGATAGATAAATGTTTGATTGAATCAATTAAAAAGTTTACTTTCGCACGACAAATAAATCATTTTCCGTGCTTGTCCTTGAAATATTATCCTCGTTTCGAAACATTATTTTCTCTCGGAATAGCCGACTTTACGACAGTCGTCTGTACTCGGGGCTCGATTTTATTCGCCGATGCGCTGCATTATTTTTTATTCATCGTTGTTATTTTTTTCTTTTTTTTTTCAAGAAGTTTCGAACTTTAATTCTCAAGCTGAGGCTAATTAGTTAATGAGCGCGAGTGTTGTTGGACTTAGTCAGTGATACGTTTAGCTGAAAAGCGGTGGATTAAAATGTCCGGGTGTTGAAAATAAAAGTGCAAGTAATCGAGACATACTCGGGGAATCGAGAAATCTCGCTAGCGCGCCGCTCGGCTCGGCCAATATAATAATAATAATATTAATTGTGGCTGCTCAAGTGCATATATTGCTTTGTGTTTTTTTCTTCTTCTTTTTACAAAAATAATATATAACAACGAATAGTTAATTTGATTTAAAATAGTTCACAAATACGATCTCCTTGATCTAAGAAAAGTTACCATAGTGGTAGGGCGCGACCTATAGCAGAAAGTCTCAGATTATCCAAGCATTTTTACCATAATATCTAAGAAAAATTCTTATAAATCCGGTACTTTCTACCATAGGTAGGTAGAGTTTTTTTTACTCTCTGGTAGAGATTTTGGTAGAGTTCTAATACAGTACACCATACTCTGCCATATTACATGTAATATGGTAGAGATGTTTTCTGGTAGAGTTGTGAGTGGTAGAGATGTAAATGTGCCCTTGAGCTGGTGGCATAAGCCCTTAAGAGCTTGTTCGCGACCTCCAATCCCCTAACCTAACGTACATACCAAATCTCATAAACATAGAATCTGTACACAAAACTTAATTCTTTTAAGAGTGCGATAATCCATCGAAATAACTATAACAATTCAGCTGTATAAATAAATACATTTTTTTATTTAAATAATTTGTTATTAATTTAAATAAGGTGAAGGACCCAGTTTCTGACACGGACCCAGTTTGTGACAGGGGTATCTCTAGCATAGTCGGCTCCCCCCACCATTCGATATGCAGCCGATGGGTAGCGCGCGTTCGGGGGGCTCACAAACTGCGACTCCTGGTCCTCCTCGTTTATCGTTTATCCCTGTGGTTTCACACGCTTAAAGTGAGAGAGCTGCCCAGAAGTGTCATAAACTGGGTCCTTAGCCTTACATTCCTTTTTATTCAAATACCTTTTTGTGTGAACATAAATATTTACTTGAGTCAAACAAAAAATGATTTCGGAGTCACCCGACAAATCGATCCATTTTGCCGTGTCTCTGCTTCAACCCGACAGTAAATACGCTCGAGCCAAGTACAACTTACGACAGTCTGCAAAATATTATTCTCGTTTCAAAGCATTATTTTCTTCTGAATCGACCGACTGTACTCGCGACTCGATTATCCCATCGATTCGCAGTATTATTTATTATTCATTGTTGTTGTTTTTTCAGGAAATTCCGAACTTTAATTCTCGCGATGACGCAAGTTAGTTGTTACTCAGCGTGAGTGTTGTTGCACTTCAGCGGCTAAGTAGCCGCTGATACGGTTAGCTGAAATGGGGTCAATTAAAAAGTGCGGGTGTTAAAAAAAAGTGCAAGTAATCGCGGAACACTCTCGGAAGCGAGGCGCTCCGCGCGGCCAACGCACAATGGCTCCGTGTGAAACTTTCGTTAATTAATCATCGAGGCTCCGCGTGATCGATTCAAAGTTCATTACGGCACGGCGACCGGCGAACGAGGCACTTTCCGTGCTATCGGGAATCTGGAACGAGGCTCGGTGAGCATCGCAGCTGCGCGCGAAACCTTTTATTTGGCATAATCGGGCTGGTGCCCGGTATTGCAGATACGAAATTCATCTTGGTGCAATTAATCTTATCTCAAGAGTTAAATGTACGGTAAGGGAAAAAGGAAATTCACAGCGTAACTTCTTCTTCGTTCGGGCAATATCGAGAACATCGATCGACTATCGATGGCTACTATTTTGCAAAATTATATATGTATATAATTTTATCTATGTATTATTTAGTATATGTATTATATTATAGATATAATTATATTAATTATATTATAAATTATATATTATATATCATTATTATATATATAATACATATATATGCGCTTATGGACTTGGGATGCTTCGCACATAAATTCCCAACCAAAAGTTTAATTCGATCGAAATTTCAATACCTCGCGATATGCACAAAATTTGAAGAAAAACAAATCGGCCGTATTGATGACGTCAAGACCTCCAATTCTGCATAATAATAATGGCATTAACATATTATATATACGTTATAAAATTTTATATAACGTTATTAACGAATTGTTTAAGATATGAATTGTTTTTTAAAAGATCATAAAACTATAATTTTCTTATTTTAAATGAAATCCTTAAATTTTTTAGAGTTCATCTGAATTTATTCAGAATTTTCTTAGCTGTGAATGATTTTTTTTCGGAAATTTGGAAAATCTATGTGGCTTCCAAAATCTATGTGAATTCATTTGAATCGAGAGAAAAAAAAGATCCACCGATTATTTGTTGATCGATTTTTTTTTGCAGCAATTTTAGAATAATTATTTATTTATTTATCCTTATATTTTATCTATAATCTCGAGCCACTGAGAAAGCATAACTTAGCCCCCGCCCACAAGGATAATCACACAATGTCGGACTTGTTGTTAAGCTGCGATAGTAACTCGATAAATGCAAACTTCCACTTAGTTAGTAACGGATGTAAAATTTGCGCGTTTGTGATCAACGAATAGCTAAGACCTGCCCTGTGCTACAGAGTCAATTCAATAGAAGAACAATACACCGTGCAAAGTACAATGTACAATAGAAACATTGTATACAACTCTCCTATATATTCTTTAAGAATATATTTTTAAAAGCAAAATAATGTGTTTATTTTGCTTTTAAAAATATACTGAAACAATTGCTTATAATACACACATACATTCTATCTATTTATAATAATTATAATAATATTTTATTTCATTATTTTTGATATTTTTTATAGTCTATTTCTTTTACGAATAAGCATGCGAGACGCGGCCCTAAGGAATAGTATCGCGCAATGATCGGATGGGTCTCGATGCATTAATGTCGGGCTTGGAATGACTTTGGGTCATCGTCCTTGCTGCCCGAGCGTAAACAGTTCCGGAGCTGTACAAAGAGTCCACAGTGAAACTACAGTAAACCGAGCCACGATACTCTGAATCGAAACGTGTCCGCCGGCTACCGGCGGGTACTCGATTCTGTGCCTGCAACGGCACACTTCCGGTACGATGTTTCGTGGACGTATTAGTAACGAAGGAACTCGGGAAGCGGGCGATTCGTGTAACGCTACCATTACACAGCGCGGCTGTTTTGTATACGCGCACGGCACGCCCGCGCACTCGCGCATGCGCAGAAGCGACGCGACAAAGGCTAAGGTATGCATACACAAACTCTGTGCACTTACCAGACAGAGAGAGCCTTCTTTCGCGATAATTGCGACGGAGCTTCGTTTAGGTACTCACGTCATCGAGTTACTCGGGTTTTCTAGGAAAGCTCCGACGGAAATATTCCATTGAGTCTATTGAATGTTTTTTTTTTTTTTTATTTAATTAATATTTTTTCAAATGTCATCAGATGAAAAAAAATATAAATAAATTAGTGAAAATAATGACATAACGATTAATTACAATTCATGTCAGTAATTACAATCATAATTGTCAATTTAACAACCAATCATGTTTTTCAATCATTTAAATTACTTTTAAGAAATGATAATATTGAAAAGAAGAAAGAGAAAATTCGATGAAGAGAAGCTTCGTCGCAATTCGAAATAATTGCGATGAAGCTTCTTTTAGGTACTCACGTCACCGAGTTACCAGATTTGAGATTTTCTCGGAAAGCTCCGTCGGAGAAGTTCCATTAATTCAATGAATGTCTTTTTTTATGTAACTAAATTTAAAAAATTAGAACAAGTGAAATAAATTATAAATAAACGAGTAAAAATAATTAATGTCAGAAATATTCTTGTGGAATATGTATTTTTACAGAAATCTCAATACGTCTGGTAAAATATGTTTTATAATAATTGGTGCTGCAGAGGTGCAACTGCACGAGTCGAGGTCTCGATCCAGAATGCTCATCGATCGCCCGGTCGATAACCACGAAGCCCTCCGAGTGACCTCAGCTCGCCTTTGTACAGACAAAGCTCCCTTGTCTCGATGTCTCGATCAGGAACCTTTGTCAGCCTCCCGAGTGACTATCGCGTAGTTTGTGTATTTGGTAGTTCCGAGAAGAGTGCGTTAAGTCTCGGCTCTCGTTACGTCGCTTTCACTAAGCAATGATTAATTACGAATTAATGTTATTAATTATATTAACAATATTAACAATTACAATCAATCGTTAATTTAACAATCGATCATGCTTTTCAATAATTCGATTGAGTTTATTGATTATTTTTTATTCATTCATTAAACAAATAAAAAATTGCAATAATTGAAAAAAATTCGAAACCAATAAAAAAAAAATTAATTATAAAGTACTGATTAATTATAATTCGTATCATCAATAACATTAACGACATTATTAATTATAATAAATTCTTAATTCAACAATCAATATTTTTCTTCGTTATTAAGAGGAAATATAACGAAAATAATAATGAGGAAAATCGCGGGAAATCCGCGGACGGCAAATTTGTTCGCGTCGAGCGGGTTCGATTTATCGCTTGCGTGATCGCGACCCGCCGCGCTATGCGGAGCACACCGGACAAAAGCAATTGAGAATACATTACGCTCGGCGGGAGGAAGAAGTGAGGAATGTTCGATAAATTTTAATCGGCGTGTACGTCAACCGCGATTGCACAGGTGGACGGTCGCGGGGGGGAGGTTAAAAAAAAATTTGGTTATGCATTTTCCGCCAAGCGATGCACCTTAGTAGCGTTCCGTTCGTATCGCTTCGTGCACTGCGCGACTCGAACCGCTCAGCGCTCGATGATAATTGACAACGTTCGGATCGAGCCGATAGCGATCGAGATCCTTATGCTCGATCGGTCACGAAAAGGATCGATCGTTACTGTACACGACTTCGGCCGCAAATCTATTCGGGACGAGTCACGGTCCCAGCATATTGCATTGAATGGCTGCTTAAAAATAAAAGTAAAATAATAATAATAATAATGATAATAATAATAAAAAATTGAAATTTTCATATGGCTTCCGCATAAAAGTTGAAAATTGAAAGTTAAAAGGTGAAAATTGTAAGATGAAAGATGAAAGTTGAAAGTCGAAAGTTGAAAGTTAAAATTTGTATATCAATTCCTCATAATGTCCTTTTATTCGCAAAGCTTCTTCTCTGAGGAAGCATTTACTATATTTTTGGCTTCCTCGTAGAGGAAGCTTTGCGAATAGAGGCACATTATGAGGAATTGATATTAAAATTTTAACTTTCAACTTTCTACTTTCAACTTTCATCTTACAATTTTCACCTTTTAACTTTCAATTTTCAACTTTTATGAGGAAGCCATATGAAAATTTCAATTTTCAACTTTATTGAAAATTTGGTTAAAATAACGTCGCTCTTCACTTTGTCGGATCTGTGCTCGGCGCGAAAAAATACATGGAATTACACGCTCCCGAATTTCTCAAGAGACGCGGTAGCGTCTCGACGCCAAGTACTTAAAAGAAATTTTTTAAGTGTGCGAAGGACGCTACCAAGTAGTTATACTCCAATATGCCGGAAGTATTTGTTTGCACTACGTTACCTCACAAATAAATCATCGGATCGAAATAATATTAAAATTTTACTATATAATGTCTATCCAAGCTTTCCAGTTTGCTTAATTCCGAACACATTCGTTCGGTGGATTCTTGTGTACGATGATCGCGATCAGGAATCGATCCAAAATGTTTCGATTGTGTGTGAACCTGAATACGGGTGTGAGGAGATAAAGTACATCGGCAACGAAGCATCGGATCGAATTTTTAAGGACACTTTTATCATATAATTCAGACCCAAGCTTTCCAATGGGCCTAATTACGATCATAATCGTCCAGCGGTTCCCGAGATATGATAAGGTGAACCTGAAATACGGGTGTGAGGTGATACGTGCTATACGCAAAAATTCTTTGGATTCTTCGGAAATCTTCACGATGGACCTGGGGAGTATTTTTATATCAAATATAAACTGATTGACACTAAGTTTGGTCAATATTGTTATTGCAGCAATGGAAAAATTTTTCGGTAAAAAAAATGCTTTCCTCCTCGAGATTAAGACTAAGAAGAAAATCGCATTTGCAGGAAAAAATAGGTGAAATCAACCACAAAATACTTTTTTTCAAAAAAGTAAAAATGGTACGCCAAGTACTTAAAACGTTCAGAAAATATGTTTATGGAAAAACCTCTTAAAAATTAAAAAATCTACCAAAACAGATGTTTATCCGAACAATAAAAAAAAATATATATGTGTATCAAAATGTAAAAAAAAAAATCGAAAAAAATCAAATCAAACCAGCCAAGTAGTATTACAAATATCTAAAAAAAAAAATACGAGATGTAAAAAATCTTGAACAAAAAAAACTTGGCGTGCCAGTTTTTTTTTCCAATCACTGTCGTACGTAGTTCATTCAAAAATTATATTAAAAAAAAACTGGCACGCCAAGTTTTTTTTGTTCAAGATTTTTTACATCTCGTATTTTTTTTTTTTAGATATTTGTAATACTACTTGGCTGGTTTGATTTGATATTTTTCGATTTTTTTTTTTTACATTTTGATACACATATATTTTTTTTTATTGTTCGGATAAACATCTGTTTTGGTAGATTTTTTTTTTTTTACTGTAATTCCATGTATTTTATCACGCTGATGACGAATCTGACACTTTTTTAAATTCATAGATGAATATTTAATGCGAAAAAATGAGGCGAGAAAACAAATTGCATGAAATTCAAAAAATTCAAAATGACAGAATTTAAACGGTTCAACCGATTATTCCCAAATTCAATACCGATCGTTGGTCGATAACAGTCCATTTATGTGCAAGTTTTTAGCCTGATATGTCAGAAATTGAGGGCGCTAGAGCGCGCACAGACATTTTCGAAAAAATTCAAAACCGTGTAAAATCTGAACGACCGCATAGATTTGGCCAAAAATTGGAATGAATAATAAGGATCGACCCCTCAACATGTGTAATAAATTTCACCTCGATATCTCAAGCCGATTTCAAATTATGAACGTTAAATGATTTGCACACACATACATCCAGACATTTTTTCTAAATGTGTTTTTTGGATGTTTGGGAACATTCTGAACACGTTCACATCTAAATCTCGAAAACTAATTTTTTCACGAAAACAAAGCTTACTCTATGAGGAAGCAATAATAATAATAATAATAATAATAATAAAGATAATAAAAATATTAACAATAAATAGTTGAAAAATGAAATTCGTTTTAGGTCTCGATGAACTAGACGTATGTAATCCTCGTAGGAACACATTGAACTTTTATCGTTATCGAAACGACGGTGTATTTATTGATTTAGTAATTATTTTCTGGAAATTAATTGTCGAATAAATTTAATGAAAACGATGTCAAAAGTGAGTAAGATATCGATGGCGACGATGGAAATGAGCCGTGAATATATTCGGGGCGAGGCGCAAAGTCACGCTCCCAGCTTGCTGCATTGAATGTTTGGTTAAAAAAAATAACAAACAAATTAAAAAAATTATAAAAAATAAATAAATAAATCCAAAATAAATTTTTGAGCAGGTCAAGTTCGTTTGAGGCCTCGACGAACCAGACGCCATGTAATCCTCGTAAGAATACAATAAACTTGTTTTTGTTATCGAAAGCAACGACGTATTTATTGAGTTAGTAATTCACTCGTGACAATTAACTGCCCAGCAAATTTAATGAAAACATTGTCAAAAGTGAGTAAGAGTAGTGTTGGTTCCCTCGATGGGAACGAGAGGCGAAAACGGGCTGAATGGGCTACGCGCTAAACGTACCTTGCGCTTCGCACTGTTCATGTTTGACGTCTATTTTTAACTTTTGAAAGCCTATATTACAGACTCACATACACGGACACACGAGAACACAGGACGATTGGTCGCCATTCCGTGGGCCTTTCGGTCTGGCGTAACCGTGCATCGATTTGTCGTCATCGCTGTCGCCTTTGCACTCGCCATGGCCCGTCTTTAATTTCGCAAAACTGTCCGAACGAGCCATTCGTTTTTTTCTGACTGCTTTTCGAACAAGGCCTTTCGTACTCGACGACGCTCCCCAATTATTAACAACAACAACAACAACATCAACAATAATAATAATAATAATAATAATAATAATAATAATAATAATAATAATAATAATAATAATAATAATAATAATAATAATAATAATAATAATAATAATAATAATAATAATAATAATAATAATAATAATAATAATAATAATAATAAATGATTGTCGAGAGCGTTTTTAGACTCATCATTCCACGAGGCAGCACGTGCGTTCGAGTGAGCGAGAGCGAACGTCGTACCAACGTAATCGCGAGGTCTTATAACACGCGTGCATCCCGCTTACGCGAGTTTCCCCCGGTCCAGCCTGAATAGGAGCGCATAACTCCATTCTCGCGATGCGGCGGAAGAAAAAGAGCCACGGTTCGTCGACACGCGATACGCAAGATCGTCTTGCACGCGTTAACCGTTCGAGCTGTTGGAATTTAATTCCAGAAAATCATCCTCGCGAGATTATCGTTACGCGAGCGTGTCATCCGCACACACACGCGTACGAACGACTACAATCGCGCACACAGCGCGCGGAGTGAAATTTCAGTCCGACGCCTCTTACGATGCGAATGGTTTAACTCGGCAGGAAAAAAAGGAAAAAGTTGTACTGACCTTATCACATATTTCATCCGAGACTCACCAGAAAGTTATCGCGCCGTTCTCGGTGATATTACAGACGGCTATCCGGCATTTGTTTCGACGCGAACGATAAACATCCTAAAGAATATTATTTATAAAAGAAAAAAATAAATATATGTATGAACTTATGCAATGTTTTTATTAATAATTTCATAGTAATTAATTAAGTAAATTTATGAGACCGAGGATGCAATTAATTACGACGATTGTTTTGAAAAAGAATTTCATGAAGTTGATACACGAAAAGATTCTAAGATACCTAAGTACGTCACTGAGAGAAGGATCTAGTCAAAATTACCGATCATCTAAGAAAAACTACCATAGCACATTGAAGTAGGGCGCCAGTGCGCCACCTATGGCAAAAAGTCTCAGATTATCCAAAAATTGTTACCATTAATCTAAGAAAAATTCTTATAAATATGGTACTTCCTACCATAGGTAATATCTCTCGAGCGATATAGTTATTTTTACTGCATCCTTCTCTCAGTGTTGAATTGCGCATTGAAGTGGCAAGTACTTTGAGTATCGAGCACTGGGTACGCTGTAAAAAATGTCTGTTTGAAAATTCATAAATGTATATGAAGTTTTATGCATATACAGTATATGAAATTTCATTGACACGTATGTAAGAATATTGCGTTACCAGTATATTGATAACAATATTATTTGTATAATATTTGTAATAATAACATAATTTTCATGTATGAGGATGCCTTAATTTTCAATGCCATCACCGGTAATTTTACTATAACGGTACTGCATTTAAGATTAAACGATTAACATTCGAATACGATGGACATAAATTCTAATTTCATATACCGAGGTTTTATATTTGATACAACTTTGTATATGAAACGTATTGTAAATTTCATAACATTTTTTACAGTGTAGTTCTTGAGTACTGACGGAACTTAATACTGGCAGAACTCAATAGCTCAAGTTTTGAGCACTGGGCACTAACGCAGTACTTGATATTTCAAGTACTTAGTGTATGTGCCCAGGTCCGCAACATACACACAATCACCTCACAAAAATTGACAAAAGCACCTGCAGACCAATACTAAAATACAGTCATCTTATATCCGTAAGCTAACCAAACCTAACGTAGGTACTTGAATTACGTATTGAAGTAGCAAGTACTTCAGTTATCGAGCACTGGGTAGTTCTTCAGTACAGACAGAACTTAATAGCTCAAATTTTAAGTAATGGGCACTAACTCAGTACTTGATACTTCAAGTGTTAAATACGCTCAGCTCTGCAACATACACATAAAACACCTCACAAAAATTGACAAAAGCATTTGCAGACCAATACCAGAATACAGTCATTGTACATTCATGAACTGCAAAAAAAAGGCACTTCAGAACATAAAAATCCCTGAATCTACTGCCATTCGGAATGTGGGAAGAATCAGCCAACCTAACGACACTCTGCACAAGCAGCGCAAAGCAGCGAATTCGTAAAGGAGCGAATTCGTTCCTTTAAGACAAAAATAGCATCATACCCATATCAACAAGAACAGGACAACTCAAGAAACGATTCGCATCCAATCAGCTAGCAAACATTGAACCTCTTTGCCCACAACCGGCACAAAACATTTACCGAAGAGATAAATTTCCAAGACACACTACATATCGACACTTAATCAGAGTGACGAACGAAGGAGTATAAGATTGTATACAGCATATAAACGGAAAAACTACAGACTCATTCCAGAGCAAATATAAGACGGTTGATGGCCCTTTGACAATATACATATATCTATATATTGTAACGGCCGAGCGTACGAATAACGCGCGTATTTGGTTTTGAGGCGGATATTGTTAATAATGATCACGGCTAAATATCTCGAGTACGAAATGTCACCGTCTGTTCGTTCAGACGTCTCAGTCCAGACTGTTTTAGATGACGATCGATCTTGTATCGTACGTACGTTCGTTCGTCTATTGTCACACCCAACTAATATCGTGTGCCTTAACGAATAGTCAGCTACATATTCGTTAAAATATTAAGGTAGTACTTGCGAACTCCACGTGCCTTCAAAAAGAATCGAGAGAGGAATTGCGAAGCTTTCCCGATGGGATAAAAATTGGAAAAATATGGAGCATGAGAAGATGCTGAAAATATTGATTTTGCATCATAGTAATAATTCCAAAAACAAATTAATTAAAAAGAATTGCTCAACAAAAGTGTTTGGTAATTTTTCCGAATACGTATGCATTTGTTACAAAAATTCTGAAAAAATTCATACGTATTGGAGAATATTAACAAATCGTTGTCATATGAACAAAAAGTTAGGTTGCCGGGGATTTGTTGAACAATTTTTTTTTTCATCAATTTCTTAATAGCATTTTGGAATTACTATTATTCTAAAATCTTCTCAGCACCTTATACATGCTTGATTTCTTTCAGACTTTTATCTCATGGAGAAGTGTTCGCGATTCTCTCTCAGTTCTCTCCAAACTCGCGCGAGGTCGAATTGTCCGCATGGACACCCAGAAAAAAATTTATTTGGCGGCCACCCTTTATTTGGTTTAAGTAAAATATTTATTTGATTTAAGTAACTATTTACTTCATTTGAATGAATATTTATTTAAATAAAATAAATATTTTACTTAAACCAAATAAACGGTGGACGTCAAATAATTTTTTTTTTTGGGTATACGACCTTAATGTGTAAATATATAAATGTTTAATATGTGAAAAGATCATTAAATCATCGCACGTATTGTTGACAAACAAACGCTCGTTACTACTAAAAGTATTGAGTATTTAAAAGAAAAATGTAAAAAAATATCTGTTCGAAGTAATAAATGCAGAAAAAAAAGGCTGCGCCAGCTGCGAAAGTTAAATGCAACGAAAACAAACGATCGGGGGCGTTGTTTCCCGTTGTGAAACGCAAATAACGATAGAATCGTTATGGAAACCTGTCGTTGCGGATTCCAGCGAGATCGCCCACGCGTCCCACCACACTCGATCATTAATTGAGGAGGTTGCCCACGACTTCGTTGCAGACGCGTGACTCCATCGACCGCAGCTTGGCGTGCTGAATATCATTTTGCCATGCACCTGGCGTTCGCTTGTGGCGAGACATCGATCGATCGATCTTGCGTGTCATTTCAACCTGCTCCGTTAAAACCGATCGTCCGAGACGTCGTTGCTCCAGTCCCTGAAGGGCGTACGACATGGCTCATAGACACTACATACGCCCTCTTTACTTTGGGACTGGAAGCCATGATGCGCGCATGCGCGCGGGTCGAAATTTACGTTGCAACACGTTTATTTTATTTATTTAAAGGGAGTGTTGGGTAGCTGATGTAAAAAAATTTGTCACTAAAGTACATGATTTTGATAACAATTTGCCAAGGCTAGATCGAATGAAGGGGACTTCAAATGGCGTAAATGCAAAAAATTCCGAAAATGTGCTCATAAACGTTAAAAAATACTATGAACTTAAGCTGAAATTCAGCAACGCTGCAACGCTAATTTTATTGGTATAAACGCGCAGTGCTGGGTAGCTGATGTAAAAAAATTTGTCACTAAAGTACATGATTTTGATAACAATTTGCCAAGGCTAGATCGAATGCAGGGGACTTCAAATGTCGTAAATGCAATAAATTCGGAAAATGTGCTCATAAACGTTAAAAAAAAGTATGAACTTGAGCTGAAATTCAGCAACGCTGCAACGCTAATTTTATTGGTATAAACGCGCAGTGCTGGGTAGCTGATATGAAAAATTGGTCACTAAAGTACATGATTTTGATAAAATTTTGCCTAGGGTAGATCGAATGAAGGGGACCGAAAATTGCGGAAATTAAAAAAAATCGGAAAATTTGCTCATCAACGGTAAAAACACATACACAGTAAAAAATAATTTCGTCAAATCGGAATACGAAGTTTCGTAAAAATTATTTCGTCGAATAAGTGACAAACTCGTATGTTCAGGTTTCAATATTACAAAACTGCCCTTTTGTTTCTCGTGCAATTAACAATTGTAGTTTATACTTTTGTTTGTAAAACTAGAAAGTTAACAAATACAAAATTGTGGACACTTGTGGACAATAAGTTGTTGTAAAAAGTACAAACGTTTTTTTACTGTTTATTGCGGGATCGCAGATCTCAAAAGTCTGTCACTCAACTATAAATGACTTTGGTAACCGACTATACACGACTTTGACTTTGACTAAATGTAGCCGAGGTTAGATCGAATGAGCGGAACCGAAAATGACAAAAATACAAGAAACTGTTTCTACACCCAGAAAAATAATTTATTTGACGGCCACCGTTTATGTAGTTTAGGTAAATTATTTATTTGATTTCAATCAATATTTATTTCATTTAAGTAACTATTTACTTAATTTAAGTAAATATTTATTTAAATCAAATAAATATTTTACTTAAACCAAATAAACGGTGGCCGTCAAATAAATTATTTTTCTGGGTGTATTAAAAAAAAAAAAAAAACCTTGGCTGCAGAAACAAATTATCTCAAACTGTACCATGCGATATGACGGTGCTATATTACAATTTCAGCCTGCACTAAAAAAAAGGTTTGGTAATATCAAACTAAGCTGCGGTTGCGGGTGGCAAAAGAAATATTTGGTCGATTGAACAAAACGTTTGTTGAATCCAAGTAACTATTTATTGAAGCAACTAAATATTCGGTCAAACAACAAAATATTCGTTCACTCAACTAAATACTCGTTCAATCAACTAAATATTTATTTCAATCGACCAGACATTTCTTTCGCCGCCGATATTACCAAACCTTTTTTTCGGTGTGACAAGAGACCTAACCGCTCCGCTAAAATTAAAATCTAAAAGTTCAAAGACATTAGTAGGACACTCGGGGTGGGCGTTTTCCAGGCTTCGACAATTTTGAACAAAACAAAAAAAAGAATGAAAAACAAAGCGTAACCGGTGACGATGACGATGAGTGATGGTCGAAGCTCGTTGCGTAAACACAAACTTTTCGCACGTTACATCTATAGATATATATCTGCCTTGATTTTTCGTAATATATTAGTCTGCGATGCTTTCGAGTCCAAAACTACAATATGTCAGATACACGCCCTGCGTCACATTTTCTCGTTTAACCGACGAAAGGCTCGACCGGTGAACAAGCCCGGAGTCGGACTTTGGAACGGGGGCGAGTTGGGACTCGGCCCACCATTTCCGGTTGCGTGAAAACGAACAGTGCCGTACCTGAGCGTCTTTCGCGATTTACGATTTAGATGCTTCTGTGTAACGAAGCAATGAGACGCGTCCCGTTTGATATCTCGTTCACGGACACGACAGTTTCGTCGAGGCTGTACGATGTTTAGTATTAATCATATTTCATCAACTAATGCGCAAATACGAGAATATTATTGTCCGGGGGAAAATGTATATAGCATTGAAAAGAAACAGCGTAAATAAAGACGGAAGGGAGTTCGAGTTTCGTAAATTTTATGTTAAAAAAAATTACGAACTGCGAATAAATATTTATAAATTTACTGCGAAAAAAATATGTATTTGCGAGCCATTCAGCAACGATACTTTTTTCCGGGTGTCCGCGACCAAGTTGTAAGCCTCTGGCGATTTATGAACGAGCCCGTAGTAATTCATCGGAGTTGATTTTTAGGAAACGAGAAGTTTGTAGAAACGTGTTTCGAGAATAATCGTTCGAGCGCGCGCGGGTGCGAGAAGAATCGACAGTCCGTTGTGTGTATTTGATTGACACGCGGCTGATTACACATATGTTACGCTGAAAAAAAAAGAAAAAATGTTTTTTTTTTTTTCCATCGAGATAAAGATCGAACTTACGGTTTCGCGAAATGTTCAGTCCCCGTTGCGGTGCCAACGGAAATTCAAGTCACACCCGGAGTAATTTATTTTTATCTGTCATAAATTTATTTCTCAACGATCAGTTTTATTTTGTCTACAATTTTTTGTTGTTTCTTAATTACCAAAAAAAAAATCCATGTTTTTTTTCATCGTGATAAAGAACGAACTTATCGTTTCTAAAATTTTGCAGTCCCCATTGCAGTGCAAACGGAAACTCAATCCACCCGGAGTAATTTATTTTTATCGTCTCTCTCATAAATTCATTTCTCAACGATCAGTTTTATTTTGTCTACAATTTTTTGATGTTTTTGGAAATTATTACACAAAAAAAATAAATGTTTTTTTTTTTTCATCGTGGTAAAGATCGAACTTACTGTTTCGTGAAATTTTCAGTCCCAATTGCGGTGCTCACAAAAATTCAATCCACACATATAGTAATTAATTTTTACCGTCTCTCTCACAAATTCATTTCTCAAGCAATCGCTTTCATTTCGTTTACAATTTCTTGTCGTTTTTGTGATTAATTCCATAAAATAAAAACAAATGTTCGCAGGACTGTCGTACCATTTATGAATGGATGGAGGGACGACGGAGAGTGCGGGAGGAGGAAGAGGAGCGGTCGTCGGGAATCTGAGAGATCTGGAAGGATGGTGGAACGCCTCGGGCATCGCGATATGGAGCTTCGTACTCTTCGGCGCTTTTTTACTGAACGCAACCCTTCTGCTCGCATTTATGAAGCGGCCCGGTCTCCGCACAATCTCGAACAGGTTTGTTACCACCTTTTTAATATTTTTTTTTCCCCCCCTTTATGCTTACATCGCATGCACATTTACGTCGTTTACAGCACCCAGGCAGACCCTTGACCTCTTTAGCCCCTGAGACGACGCCACTCTCGGAGTTTCTACGTTTCCTTGAACTGGATCACACGCCTTCAACAGCCACCCCGCCCCCCCCCCCCCCTCTCCTGCCCACCCCTCCATCCATCCTTCAGACACATCTTTTCCATTTATTATCAAAACACGCGACTTTTTATGGACTTTCGTCAGGCATCCTTCACCATGCATTTACCCTCAATCGCGAGCCGCCAATCAGTAATTTTCACCCCTGTTTCACGCGCATTCGTCTGCGCAGCTATCCCACATTCGACTTTTTCATAGTTACTTTTTCCTGTTAAAAAATATATATATATTTATTCTTAAGAGTCGACACTACCCTTGTAAAAATAATGTTGTTTCGGAATTGATGAACGGTATTGGAAGCTTTTTTACATAAAGTATTTCTGAGAATAACAATTTATTTTTACAGTGGAGTTTTCGAGCTACACCCAGAAAAATAATTTATTTGATGGCCACCGTTTATTTGGGTTAAGTAAAATATTGATTTGATTTAAATAAATATTTATTTCATTTACGTAATTATTCACTTAATTTAAATAAAATATTTATTTAAATCAAATAAACGTTGGCTGTCTAATAATTTTTTTTTCTGGGTGCAATGGAGTTTCTTTATCAGACTTTGCGCTCGTATTCTTGATCGTATCCCTCCATCCTTCAGACACAGCTTTTCCATTTATTGTCGAAACACACGACTTTTATGGACCTTCGTTAGGGATCCTTCACCATGCATTTAGCCTCAATCGCGAACCGCCAATCAGTAATTTCCACCGCCGTTTCACGCGCATTCGTCTGCGCAGCTATTCTACGTTCGACCTCAATTACTTTTTCCTGTTAAAAACAAAATTAACAATATTTATTCTCAATATTACTGCACTGTCAAAAAAATGTTGTTCAGAAATTAATAAAGGGTAATTAATAAAGGGTAAGGGTAATTAATGAAGGGTATTAAAAGCTTTTTTATATAAACTGTTTCTGAGATTTCAAACACATGTGCATTGCAATTTTGCAGTAAAATGTTTGTTTATTATTTTTAATAAATTTTTTTGTAAATTCTAGGCGAAAGATTTGTAAGTTTAATATATCAGTTTTTTTATTTTACAAGAGAAAGTACATTAATCTTCAATTAATGTGAGTAGTGTAAGCAAATTTCTAGTTCCAGTACATTAAATTTACAATTTATTTTTACAGTGTAGTTTTCCAACTGACGGAATTTCCTTATCAGACTTGCGCTCGTTTTCTCAATCGGATCCATCCATCTTTCAGACACATATTTTCCATTTATTATAAAAAAACGCCACTTTTTATGGACTTTCGCCAGACATCCTTCACTATACACCATAAAAATAAATTGTAGATTTGATGTACCTGAACTTGAAACTTGCTTACGTTACTTGCATTAATTGAACATTAATGTACTTTCTTTAAAAAAAAAAAAAAAAAAACCAGATATTAGAATTATAAATCTTTTGCCTGTGATTTACAAAAATCTGAATTAAAAATAAAAATTTTGTTTGAAATTTTAGAGACACTTTATGTAAAAAAGTTTCCAATAAATTTAATTAATTTTCAATCCAACATGTTTTAACCGTGCATACATTTGGCCTCAATCGCGATCCACCGCTGATCCACGCGCGCTTGTTTGCACAGCTTTTCCACATTCAACTTCAGTTACTTTTGCCTGTTAAAAAAAAAAAAAAATTGATAAATATTTATTCTTAAGAGTCGATACCAGTTTTCCAGCTAATGGAATTCCTTCATTGGACTTTGCGCTCGATCGGGCTTTTCTCGATCGTATCTGAACGACGCTCGAAGCCTTGGTGCCTGAAAAAACAATTCCAATGCCCAAGGCCGAAGAACAACTTCGAACGGGAGTTCAAAGTAATTCTCGAGCATTAAAAGTCCGTAGGAACACAGGCGACGGCGACAAGAATAATAGAGTGTGACCAAACGGTTTTACTCCCCGACCGTGTTCGAGTTCGCGTTTGACCTCTTTTTCTCCCTCGCAAGCTAGTGAACGAGCGCCCGGACGGTCCCAAGTTGATCTCGAGAAAACGTATCGCTTTCCACGTTTCCGTTTATTTATTTATTTATTTTATTTTTTCTCCGGCGCTCCGAACTCCGAAATCGTACGTATCAGCCAAACTCGTACCAACTGTAGATAAGCGATACTAAGACAACGGTAGCAATGCTCGGACACGTCCGAATCGTCGGACTCTCCTATGCACATTTAATTTACAGTAGAATCTCGATTATCCGAACACCCATTATCCGAACCCTCTGTTATCCGAACCGCCGCTGGTTCGGATAAAGTTTCTATTATCCGTACTATTGCGCGAAATTCTCGTATCCTAACATTGTTGAGCGCCAATACATTGTTGTGGGCTACAAACAACAAGACAATTCATGAACGCCCGAGCCCGCAAAGACTTACACACACTGATAAAAAAATACGGTTGAACCAACTAAGATTCGGGCAGGGACGTTCAACTAAACATTTTGTTGGTACAGCTAAAAAATTGATTAGTTCAACCATTTTTTGGTTGATTTCACAAAAATATTTTTGAGTCATTAAAATATTTTGTTCGACCAACTAAATATTTATTTGAACGTCCCTGCCCGAATCTTGGTTGATTCCACTGTACTTTTTTATCAGTGCAGCACTACCGTAAATGCGCGTCAGTGATATGCGCTGTATTTATTAATTTCTCACCCGAGCAAGTACACACGTATTCATAATTTATTGCCGTTAATCCACTGGTGTTCGTAGTTTAGTGCGTTATGGATTCAACGTCCGATTCTCCGACTTCTAAGCGTAAGCATAATGTGCTTATGGTGGAAAAAAAAAATTAGAAACCCTTTCGAATCTCGATAAGGGGGAGACCAGCACGTTGTTAGCGCGCTCGTGTGATGTTTACAAGTCAACGATCTCTGACATAAAAAAAAAATTGGCTGCGAAAAGACGGTAAATTTCGTGATGAAGTCTTGACGTTACTGTTAAATATCATGAAAATATATGTATCACGTTATTCCTCAAATATATATCATAATTATTTAAAATATATGGGTACTGTACATTTTTCGATATGTATCTCGCTATATCGCACAGCTTCACTGTTCTGTTATCCGAATTTTCGTTAATCCGAACGAGCTCCGGTCCCAATTGGTTCGGATAATCGAGGTTCTACTGTATTACGAATTTGGCACATTTACATCTCTACCGCTCACAACTCTGGCAGAAAACATCTCTGCCATATTACAATTCTACCGAAATTGAAATAAATCTGTACCGGTATTTAAATAAAACTCTTTATTTCAATTCCGGTAGAGGTTTTTTCATCAATGGTAGAGATTTTGGTAGAGTTGTAATATAGTATTGAAAACGATTTGTTAATTTTTCTGAATAAGTATGCATTTTTTCAGAATTTTGTGTAATTTTTAAAAATTGCGTTTTTAGTTACTAAAAAAACGTAATTTGAAAAGATTACACAAAATTCTGAAAAAAATTCATGCGTATTCAAAAAGGGTAACAACTTGTTTTTATATGAAGAAAAAATTAAGTTGCTGTGGGATTTGTCGAACAATTTTTTTTTTTTTCATTCGTTTGTTAAAAACATTTTGGAATGAATGTTATGTAATATCAATATTTTCAGCACCTTCCATACGCTTGATTTTGTTCAGATTTTTATCCCGTCGAGAAGTGTTCGCAATTCTCTCTGAACTCACATGGGCTCAGGCTGTCCGCTAGCATTACCTGGACCATCCGAGCATTGAAAAAATACGTCGAAATACGTGACAGTTCACAAAAAAAAAAAAAAAAAAATTCAACAAATTCCAAGGCTCTCCTTCAAAAAATTCCAACCCCTTCGAGTTCATTTTTTTGCGACTTTCATCGTCCTTAAACGGCACGATAAAACGCATCCACTTCGGGGAGGACCCAATCTTGAGTATTTTTTTCCGTACAACACGATGGACACCTCGGAATTTCCTTACCTCCATTGGGAGCCGAGATATCGAACCTTCGAAAATCACGAAAATCGACGTCTTCCCAAAAGTTACTCAAAAATTAAAAAATCGTTGTTCAATCGATTTTTTTTTGTTCCAAGGCTACCACGTATATTCCACGTATTTTTTCCGCTGATCACGAATACAGCAATTATTTTACTTCCAACCCAATAAATCTCCATTGAAATCCCAAAAATTCGATTTTTCGTCCATAAAATCGAGATTTTCAATGTCTCACTGTACTTTCGCCCCAAAAAGGCCAGATTCGTGTTCAGCTTTATCTTACTCCGCGTAACAGGCGGGAAGCCAGAAGTCCCGCAATCGGACGGCGCCGGAACGGCCTGGCCTGGCCCTTCGCTGGCCGCACCAAACGGTCTGACTTTCCTCGTTTCCACTTGCGCGGCCTGGCTCGCTCGTATTACTGACCTATTCGATCGGGCGGCAGTAAAACGGAAGTGAGTGGCTCTCGATTTCACGAAGAGGTTTCCGACGTCGTTTCGCGTTCGGCCGTGCATCGCAAAAAAAAAAAAAAAAGTTTCATTGCCATGCCTTTTCCGGTTCAGCTCGCACGCTATCGGGCGATTTTTTTTCCACGGCACGCTGCCACTTTTGACGTCCCGGAGAATCTTCACGGTTTCTCGCGATCGATCGTGCTATGAACGAAAAAAAAATTAATAAATGTCTTTTAACAGCCGGCTGGCTGTCGATCGGTAAATAAAAAATAGTTTCTCTTATCTTCGCGTGTTATTGAAGCTGACACGCTCGATTTTTCAAATAATCTTCGTAGTTTCCCAGCAAATCGTAAGGTGTATTGAAATATATATATATATATATATATATATAAATATAGGTCTTCGTTTAGCGGCTCGCTGTCGATCGGTAAAAAAAAAATTGTTTCTCTTATCTGTGTGTGTTAGTCAAGCCGCTCGATTTCTCGTACAAGGTTCGCAGTTTCACCGTAAATCATAACACCGTAAAAAACTTGCAAATTGAAATTTTCATATGACTTTCTTATAAAAGTTGCAAATTTAAATTTTCATACGGCTTTCTCATAATGTTCCTTTATTCGCAAAACTTCCTCTATGAGAAAGCATTTTCTGTACTGTTGGCTTCCTCATAGAGGAAGCTTTGCGAATAAAGGAACAATATGAGAAAGCCGTATGAAAAGTTAAATTTGCAACTTTTATAAGAAAGTCATATGAAAATTTCAATTTGCAACTTTTATAAGAAAGTCATATGAAAATTTCAATTTGCAAGTTTTATGAGGAAGCCATATGAAAATTTCAATTTTCAACTTTTTCAACGTCAACATCGTGTTAGACTTTATGCAAAACGACTAGCCGATTCAGGTTCTGCGTGAAAAAATACACGAACGCGCGTCACTTTGCCAGATCTGTGCATCTACATAGTTTAACGAAAATACGGGGTCTTAGAAAATATTTTTTAATCATCCAATATTCGCCGTTTTGTGGCTATGTCTAATGTATTTTTCCCCACTGATTACGAATCTCGAAATTATTTAACTCCTGGAGCGATATTCGATGCAGAAACGATCGTCGGACGTAAAATAAACATTTTCCGAAATATTCAAAAATTTCAAAATCTTATAAAATCTACACGGTTCAATCCATTTTCGCCAAATTTAATACCAAACATTGTACAGTGCTAGTCCATTCACGTGTCAAATTTAAGATCGATACCTCTATGTTTACTTGAATTAGACCATTTTTAGTAATTTTTCAAAAAAACTCAAAATCCCATATAATCTTACCACTTCAATGGATTTGGACCAAATTCAATACCAAAGGTCTTTGATCAAAATAGTATATTTATGTGCATTTTTAAGACAATAGCTCCAATTTTACGCAAGTTAGAGCTACCACAGACAATTTCCAACAAATTTAAAATCGCATAAAATCTCCAATTGGGCCTCAATATTCACGAAAATAGCACTGAACGAAGCGACGTGATCGCTCTACTAGTGTACCAAATTTCAACTCGCTGTCTCAAGCCGTTTCCGAGTTATAGTCATTTTAAACGATGCAACTCTGTCACATACACATACACATACACATACACATACACATACACATACACATACACATACACATACACATACACATACACATACACATACACATACACATACACATACACATACACATACACATACACATACACATACACATACACATACACATACACATACACATACACATACACATACACATACACATACACATACACATACACATACACATACACGTACACGTACACGTACACGTACACGTACACGTACACGTACACGTACACGTACACGTACACGTACACGTACACGTACACATACACATACACATACACATACACATACACATACACATACACATACACATACACATACACATACACATACACATACACATACACATACATACATCCGGACGCCAGCTAAAAATCATATTTCTCGACGTTTTAGACTATTTTAAGTATTCTGACATTAAAATCTCAATTTTTTTTAACGAAATAGTATACTTCATACGTGCATCCAACTTCATACTTCGTCTTTCGACGAAGGTATGAAGTTGGATGCACGAGCCGGATCGAGAGGTACAACGGCATGAGGCGAAGCCGAGTGACGTTTGTAACTCGAGAGGAGGCGAGTGCTACCGACTTCTCAGCCGCCGTCGGGAGACCGCTTTTTCGTACAAGTATCGCATACTACTTTTTGTGACAAGTGCACGGAAATTCCCGCTTTTCGTGCCTGTAAAGTGCGTTCGGAAAAATAACTACAGTGACCGATAAGTCCGTGCGAAAAGTAACTAGAGTGTGAAAAGAGTGTGCGGAAAACAAACTGGCGTGTAAAAATAGTATCTACAGCATTTTTCGCGCAGCCTCTGCTAGAAAGCGCCACTCTCGACACACTTTACAGGCACAAAAAGCGGGACTTTTCGCGCACGTGTTACTAAAAGTAATATATTTGTAAGATAAGTTTAAAAAACAGCATTTTGTCTTTCGATTAACCGTCTCGCTATTCTTTCCTATCCACGTGCCGAAACTCGAGCGCGTCGATCGGTAAAAAAAATCGTTTCTCTTATCTTCGCGTGTCATTCAAGCTGACACGCGCGACTTCCCAAGTAATCTTCGTAATTTCACCATACATCGTAACATCGTAAGAAGAAAATATACATGTATAAACATAAAGAGTTAAAACAGCATTTAGATATAAATATGAATATAAAGAACAAAAACAGCATTTAAATATAAATATCAAAATAAAGAATGAAAACAACATTTAAATATAAATATAAATATAAAGAACAAAAATAGCATTTTCTCCGCGAGAAAGCAGTTGTTTCTCTGCAAATCGTAACAGCGTATTAAAAAATAATAATAATATATGTCTTCGTTTGCCGGCTCGCCGTTGATCGGTAAAAATAAAATCGTTTTTATTATCTTCACGTCTACTCAAAATGTCACGCTCGATTTCTCAAACGATCCTCGTAGTTTCACCACAAATTGTAACACTGTAAGAAACAAGTATATATATAAAATAAATAAATAAAAAAAAGCATTTCCTCCGCCAAGAAATAGTAGTTTCTCCGCGAATCCTAACAGCGTATGAAAAAAAATCACTCTATGTGATTTTTTCTGGCCTCTCGATCGGTAAAAAAAAAAATCTTTTTTACTATCTTCGCGTATTCAAATTGCCACGCTCGATTTCTCAAACAATCCTCGTAGTTTCACCATAAATCGTAAGACCGTAAGAAAATAATAAATAAATAAAAACGAAACTAAAAACAGCATTTTCTCTTTCCATTAGCCGCCTCGCTGTCGTTCGACGAGCATGCAATTTTTTTCCCTATCCGCGTGCCGAAACTCGCGCGCGTTCTCGCAGGAGGAACGCATTTATCGCTGGCTCACCGGTGCACTTCATAAATATTATAAAATTCCATCGACCGGTATCGATAGGCTCTCATTTGCTACGCAGTATGCGAGCACGCTATGAGCCCTCGTTCACGAGTCTCTCGCATGCCCGCGACACCGTCGACTCGACACAGCCGGACATTGATTATTTATAAAGACCATGTCATCGTAACGCTCCGATGCAGCGTTTTCCACAGCTCCTTTTTTCGTTCGAAGGTTTCGAGTTGAAAGTCGCAAAAAATTGTCCGCTCTCCTTCGCGAGTCCGGACGTTTGTCACATATAGGTAAAAAAAGTACATTTTCACGATAAACATGCGACGATGCAGACGAGGTGTAGAATTTTCGGCCACATATTTTTTTGAAATATAGGAGAGAGTGGGGCAAAATGGGACAACAAGCAAACCGCGATTTTCCAATCGTTTGTGGATGTTCCATTTTGCCCCATCGATACTTCCGGGTTTACTGTCCCGTTTTGCCCCACTGCCCCATCCACGAATGATTAGAAAATTACGTTTTGCCACAGTGCCCCATTTTGCCCCATCGATACAGCCGGATTTCCTGGTCCGTTTTCTCCTCACTCTCCCGTCAAAAAATTATTCGAAAATTGCGTTTAGAAATTAATTATTGATTCAATTATATATTAATTTAATTTAACTTGTCGAAAAATTATTGGAAATTTGGGTATCGTCCCACTGTCCCGTTTTGCCCCGCTCTTCCCCACACACACACACACACACACACACGAATATACACAGTAAAAAAGTTCTGTACATTTAACAAACTATTTTTGTCCACAAACGTCCACAATTATTTTATCGTTAATAATTTCACAAAAAATATTTGTAGCATTGACAGACCATTTTGTAAAGTGGACAAGATTTTTTTCGTAAAATTAACATGAAATGAATTGTCGACGTTTGTAGACAAGAAACGTTGGTGTCCATTTTACTGTGTAGACATGTATATAGGTAATGTATCTGAAACATCGGGAAGAGCGGGGCAAAATGGGACAGCGAGTCGAAACGCAACACTGTTGCAAAACGTAATTTCCCAATAAATTCTGGATGATACGATGGGGCAAAACGGGACAGAAAATCCGGAAGTGTCGATTTTTAACTATCGAAGGAATTAAGAAAAAAAAAAAAATCGAGCAATAAATTAGACGAAATTTTGTCGAACGGATTGGATAAATTTAATTCACGAGAATAATATAAAAAGGTGCATAAAAAATAGTTCAGTAGGGCGCAATCGATACAACTCGGATATCGGTGTGCAAGCTGCCTTCGAGTAAAAAAAAATTATCGTTGGGGCAAAATGGAACATCCAAAAATGATTGGAAAACAATATTTCGTTTACTGTCCCGTTTTGCCCCACCGTCCCATTTTGCCCCCTTCTCCCCTACATCGATTCTCCGAGGGACACTTTGGTGAGATTTGGACGAAGCCGATCGCGCAATGCGAAAATGATCGTGTCCGCTCAGTCGAAGAACTTCCGTTTCCGGGCTGTGCAAAAACTATCCGTGCCTCTCCCGGGACGACGGTTTCTCAAGCGCCGGGTGGAGTTCCAACGTCGCCCGCAAAGTTCTAGAGCCAAGCAAAACAGTCGTGCTTGCGAAGATCGCCCGAGAGAACTGTTTCGCCGTTGTCGCAATTGAAGCGTCCGGGCGGGCCAATAAAATGAATAATCACGTCGCGACGACAGAGTGCCAGTGTCGATGAGCTCGGAAAACAACGTGAAAACGTTACCGGTCGAAGCACAGAGGCGCTTTGTTAGTTTTCCGCTAGCGCATCTTCAGGTATCGCGCGACAGCGCGGAAGCGACGCTCGCGAAATTTCGCAATCGACGAAAATACACGTGCGAGGCGCGACAGTCGCGCATGCGCGCGCGGACGTCGCAGCTTCTGTAACGTAGCGTGTGTGGGAAACGCAACGATTTAATAATGAATAGATCTGGACGATTATGCAAAATCGTAAACAAGACTCCTTATTATGATAATGAAACGCGATATGGTAACCGTTGTGTCACGTGTCCCTAGCTCTTTATTGACACTACTGTGTCCGTCTGTTCATTCTGGATCGATCCGCGCTGCACCGAGGTACGCGTCGATCCGACGATCGCGCAAACTCTCCCGCTCGTTAGGAGAAACGGAGTCTGATTTTTCGTTGGAGTAAACAAACGACACCCGCATCGGCGGGTGTTCCGCGCTCGAGGGAGTCAAAACATTGACGATTGACGCAAATCGTTAGCCCCCCCCCCCCAGTCGAATGCGTAAGGCGCGCGTTTGCTAGTGATGGACAAAAATACACAACGGCATCGTTTGCAACGGCAGCTTTGTCGCGAAGCGATTGCTTCCGTGCGGAATATGCTCTCGGTGTTTGCCAGGATTGGCCAGAATGATTTTTTGCAACCGACATTTTCTAACGGTTGCATTTCAGCTCATGGAATGGAATTTATTATTCATTCAATTTATACACGTCTCGAACTGGAAATCTAATTTTTCGACCAGAAGTGACGCTATACCGGAAATAAGTCACTTCCGTTTTGAGATTCTCATTTTTTTACCGGAAGTGACGTCATACCGGAAATAAGTCACTTCCGGTTTGAGAATCTCATTTTTTGACCGGAAGTGACGTCATACCGGAAATACGTTACTTCCAATTTGAAAGTCTCTTTTCTCGACCGGCAGTGACATCATACCGGAAATACTCCACTTCCGATTTGAAAATCTTACTTTTTCGACCGGAAATACATCACTTCCGGTTTTAAAATCTCATTTTTCGACCCGAAATACATCACTTCCGGTTTGAAAATCGCATTTTTCGACAGGAAGAGACGTCATACCGGAAATACATCACATCCGGTTTGAAGTACTAATTTTTTTGACCGGACATAACGTATTTTCTATATTATGTCACTTCCGGTAAAAAAAAATTAGATTTTCAAACCGGGAGTGAGGTATTTCCGGTATGAAGTTACTTCCGGTCAAAAAGCGATATTTTCCAACCGTAAGTGACGTGTTTCCGGTGTGAAATCACTTCCGGTCGAAAACCTATATTTTCAAACCGGAAATGATGTTTCGGAGAATATTTTAAATTTTTCAAAAGGTAAAGGTTAAAAATTTAGCTCATGGAATGACATTTATTTCTTCCCATGGGCTACATTTTCCAAAGGTCGAATCCACGTCAACAAACACAGTCGGCGCGCGAGGGAGATTAAAATCGAAGCGCCACTCGAAATCTCGTAACTCTCGCATGAATGATGACCGCGAGAGCCCGGGGGTCCCCGCTGTGATTCCCCGTAACACATTGTGCAAGAGCTTTTCCGAGCATCGTGCGAATTTCATGAGAATTTACGAGGGAACCGTGGAATCTTCGAGGGTCCTTGACACTGGAACGAGCTTTCGAGGGTCTGTTTACTCGGGTTTTGAGCTCGCCACGACATTCTCGACGTCGCAACAGTTTGTTCGATTTATTTCACAAGATATCCAATTACGAATATTGGACCGACGGTCCAGGGGAGCTCGAATTATCATTGAATTCATTGAATTCCACAAGCGAGCTCGAAGCAATCGTTCGAGGGCTTGACTGACTCGAGACCGGGTAAACAAGTCGAGCAATTTCGAGCCGTCCGAGTGCGAACCCGCGAGAAGAACGGCCGAAAGAGAAACAGCTGCTGTTGCGCTCCTCGGAGCGGCAACGTGTGCAATACAGCATCCTCGGTGGGTGTTGTGACAAGCTCAACGAAAGTCGAAACACACTCGCCGCCAGTGGCGAGATGTAATTGTGAAAATACATCGAGAACACACGCCCACAAAAATTATTTATTTAACGGGCACCCGCATATTAATGTTACTTGGTTTAAACAAATATTAATTTCAATTAAATACGTTTTTATTTACATTTAATAAATATTTATTTAAATCAAATAAATATTTAAAAAAAAATATAATATGACATATTTATTGGATGCATAGATGCAAGAAAATACAAAAATAGGGTAAAAATTAACATCTGAAAATAATTAATTGTTTGATTCGCTAGCGCCAATCTCAGAGTCCAGAGTTCTTGTTTCGCAAATACAGTCTTTCTTTCTTTCTTTTCTTTTGAGCACCTTGTGCGGGTCGCTAAAGCCCTATCATAGGCTTGTTCGCGATCACGATCCTTATACTACACCTATAATCTACCTATCCTAAATAATATAAATAATAAGAAAGAGTAATATTATTAAAGATATCGGCAATGTAATTATATAATCTGTTCCGAAAACGTGTCGTCTTCGTACTCGCAAACGAAGGTAAAATACTAGTTTGCATTCAGAAAAAATTTGGTAACTTTGGTAATTTAAATCATATAAATATATATATATATAAATAAATATTTATTTGACTGAAATAAATGTTTATTTAAATCAAATAAATGTTTATTTAAACCAAATAAATGTTTATTTAAACCAAATAAATGTTTATTTAAATCAAATAAATGTTTATTTAAACCAAATAAATGTTTATTTTAATCAAATAAATGTTTATTCAAACCAAATAAATGTTTATTCAAACCAAATAAATGTTTATTTAAACCAAATAAATGTTTATTTAAACCAAATAAATGTTTATTTAAACCAAATAAATGTTTATTTAAACCAAATAAATGTTTATTTAAACTAAATAAATGTTTATTTAAACCAAATAAATGTTTATTTAAACCGAATAAATGTTTATTTAAACCGAATAAAAATTTATTTGTGGAGCAGCCGTCAAATAAATGATTTTTCTGGGTGCATGCATGTATCTTGTTATTGGGGGCTCGACTCGCGTCGGGTCACAGTGCACGACGATATCGCGAGGGACCCAAACGTCTTCAACGATGTGGGGTCAAAGTCTTCGTGTTCCCAATGGATATTTATAAATCTATATCAATCATAAGCTCATTCTCGGAAATGCCTATTTTTAATGCTCTGAGGCGTTATGAGACACCACGGTCGGTAATGAAACTTCATTATTGTAACGATCACAATTGTCGAAGGTGATGGAAAGAAAAATCTCGATGAAAAAATATTATCTCGACTACGAGCATCCGTAAAGTGTTGCAATTCGATGGCCTATTTTGACACACTGACAGTTGCAGGGTCCGACTTGAATGAGTCGAGTGCGTCGAACAAGAATTGAGCGTCCCTGAAAAAATGTATTACAGTATTTGTTATCGACCGAATGAAGAAGAAAATCATTTCTTATTGGAAACTTGAAAATTTCTTATTGGAAATATTGAAAAAATTTTATCGGAAAGACTGAAAATTTCTTATTGGAAAGATTGACAATTTCTTATTGGAGAGATTGAAAATTTCTTATCGGAAACATTGAAAATTTCTTATCGGAAAGATTGAAAATCGCTTATTGAAAAGATTGAAAATTTCTTATTGGATAGATTGGAAATTTCTTATCGGAAAAATAAAAAATTTCTTCTCGGAAAGATTGGAAATTGCTTATTGAAAAGATTGAAAATTTCTCATGGAAACCATCGAAAATTTGTTATCGAAAGAAACCTTCTTATCTCTTCAAAGCCAACGGCTATCTTTGCCGTCTTCAGAATTCAGCCTGAGGAAAAACATTTTTTTTTTATATACATAAAAAAACTTTCACAACCGAAGCGATCAGAATAACTGTCAAAGGTGATCGAAAGCAAAAATAGCGATGTAAAAATATGATTCCGACTGCGAGCATCCGTAAAGTGTTGCAATTCGGTGGTCTATTTTGACACGCTGACAGTTACATGGTTCGACTCAAAAGAGTCGTGCGCGTCGAACAGCAATTGAATTCGTTGTTATTTGCGGAGGTGAAGATTTCTCGAGGGTCGAAGACGGTCGTAAAAATGTTAGCACCTGGGGCCCGCGCTAGAGAAGCTTCTTGCAGCAGGCGAATGTTATCTTTTTCGGTTCCACTGTTCCGCTTTTAAATCTCCGTTGCGTGCTTCGCGAGGGATGCGCAAAAAGACACGGAGGTGCTACTTCCGCGATGCGTGTGTGATATTTAACAGGTTTTCGAGAAGCTCTCTACGCTTCGCGAAACGCGCGCGGTTTTCTCGCAGCGCGTTAAAGGCGGGCAAGGTCAGCGTGGCGAAACAACGAGCCGTGACGCTCGGTTCGCGCCGGGAGGGCAGGGCTAAAGTTAGATGCGCCGGCCAAAGGAAACATCAACCGGCTTGAAGGGTCTCTTATTGCGTTGACGAGCCTTCTTGCCTCCTCGTACACGACGCAACACCCTGTTTCGTTACCGCCTTGCCGAAAAGCTTCCGAAGGCTCTCTCGAGAAAAGCTCGCTGTCCCCGACAAACCGATAATTCATGCTTCGAATAGCCTCGGGTCTCGACGCGGTCGCACTACTTTTTTTTTATTGGCTCAGAATTCGATCAGTATATAGTGAAAATTTCATCCGTACATTTTTTTTTTTCCATTGATCCGAAATTGTCCAAATTTGATCGGCGAATTTAAAAAATTTGATCGGCGAGTTTTCAAAATTCGATAAGTAGATTTTCAAAATTTGATCTGTTAATTTTCAAAAAGTTATCTGTGACTTTTCAAAATTTGATCTGTCAATTTTCAAGATTCGATCCGTATATTTGTAAAATTCGATCCGTTAATTTTCAAGTTTCAATCCGTTAATTTTCAAGTGTCAATCCGTTAATTTTCAAGTTTCAATCCGTTAATTTTCAAGATTTAATCCGTTAATTTTCAAGATTTAATCCGTTAATTTTCAAGATTCAATCCGTTAATTTTCAAGATTCAATCTGTAAATCTTCAAGTTTCAAACCGTAAATCTTCAAGTTTCAAACCGCAAATTTTCAAAATTTGATCTGTTCATTTTCAAGATTCGTTTCGTATATTTGCAAAGTTTGATCCATAAATTTTCAACGTCCAATTTTCAAAATTCTATCGGCAAATTTTTTAATTTTCTGAACGATTTATCGTCTCTATGACGACGGGTTTGTAATACGAAATTTGTTATACCTCGACCGACCGTCATTTGAATAAAATGCGTCGGTGACACCGTGACGTGACCCTCGGTTCGCGCCGGGAGGGCAGAGCTAAAGTTAGATGCGCCGACCAAAGGAAACATCAACCGGCTTGAAGGGTCTCTTATTGCGTTGACGAGCCTTCTTGCTCGCTCGTCACGACGTAACTCCCTGTCTTCGTACGCGTTACCAAAAAGCTTCTGAAGGCTCTTTCGAGAAAGCCCCCCCGGCAGGCCAATAATTGCCGCTCCGAATAGCTGCGGGTTTCAAGGCGGTGGAACCATTTTTTTCTAATTGGACCGAAATTCGATGCGTAAACTTTCCAAATTGCCAAACGATCTGTCGTCTCGTTGACGACCCGTTTGTAATCCAACATTTTTTTATATCTCGACCGATCGTCGATCATACAAAATTAGTCGATAATCATACGTTTCCTTTCCCTCCTTGGCCGGAACAATTTTATCAACATTCGAAAATCTTAGCGTTACTCCTCCGCAGAAAGTAACTTCTCATTTTTTGACTAACGAGAATGACCGGTAATTATTCCAATTTTTGGGTCTTTTTTTATTACTTTCTGGCTCAAATAAAATGCCTCGGTAATCATAAGTTTCTTCTCCCTTCCCTCCTCGTCCCTAACAATTTTATCAGCATTCACAAATTTTAACATACGCTAAATTGACTACTCCGAAGAACGTAGTTTCTCATTTTTTTTTTACCAGCGACAATGATTGACCGGCAATTGCAATTGCAATTTTGGGTGTTTTTTTAAGACTTCCCAGCTCGAAAAAAATGCGTCAATAATCATAAGTTTCCTCTCCCTGCCATCCTCGACCCAAACAATTTCCTCACCATTCGCCAAATTTTACCATTCGTCAAAGCCACTCCTCCTTAGAACGTACCCCATTAATTTTCTCACCTACAATGATCAACCATTAATTATCCCAAACTGATATTTACATTAATCCCCCAACTCTTTGATCCCCCAAACGTTCGTCCACCCCAATGTTTCCTCCCCTCTCAAATCGCCTCCAACCAACCACCAATAATCATCACTACCCATGTACGAATATCAGAATGGCACAGTTCTGGCCTAGTACTGGTGCCGGAGCTACCAGTACTGGCAGACAATCAAGGCCCAGCACAAATCCAATGCAGAATCAGTACCGGGCCGATATTGAAATGATCACACCTGCCCACTGCTGGCTGTCGGCGTCAAGCCAGTACCGCGTGCCAATGTTCAGCCACTGTTCAAAAACGATAATAACAAACAGTAAAAATGAATGTTTTTATCGTCTGCCTGTTTGTTTAATGCATTTCTCCAATCGTGGTTTACTGTATTGTTGTTATTTTACGCTTATACGCTGGAAATCTCGGAATAAATGTTTCGACCGGTGATGGGACTCGAACCTGCGACCCTACGATTACTAGTCCTAGATCTTACCTACTTGGCTATGCTAATGTTGAAGAACAACGTTTCGAAACTCGTACATCAGTTGAGCAAACGCTTGCATATACATTGTCACACTAACTTCATACGATCGAAAAGCTATAAAATACATAAATATTTGTTCTTCAGTCACTGAGTTCTATATAAAATTTATTTGTAATTTATCTTTTTCATACTTTGATATCATTGAGAAAGCGTTGGTTGAACTCTGGCAACCAGTACATGCCCAGTACTACGACGGACATAAAATTTGATCTAAAAAGGGATTTTATCTAATACGGTCTATCAGCGATGGCCAAGTCTTGGTGAAGTTGTTCATCAGCACTAGGCCCTGGTCGTTGAACAAGACTTGGCAACAAGGGCTGTTCTAGTATTGGGGCCGTATTGCCGGCTCGGGACTCTGTCCAGTACCGGCAATCAAGATTGGCCCATTATTGGTGAAGTTTGTCATCTGTACGGGAACAGAGCCCGCAATTAAGACTCAGCAACTGTAACTCTCCCAGTTCTGGGACATATTAGCAGCTCAGGACTTGGCCCCGTACTGGCAAGCTGCATAGGCCCATTACTGATAATGTTGTTTCCCAATACTGTCCGAGAATTGGCAAACGAGACTTGGCAATCGGGCCTATCCCAGTTCTGGGCCGTTTTTATAACTCCGGCACCGTACAGATATTCGCACATGGGTAGATAGATAGACAGATGTGTTTATTTTGCAAATGACAGTTTCTGCAAAAAAGAAATCTTCTCGTGAGCTTGATTTTCATAGGCGCTGACATTTGTAGTTCTTACATAGATTTAGTATTACGAGTAATAAAACAACCATAACTAACACCCAGGATTTTCCATTTTTTTTCTGATTGCAGGTTCGTAATGAATCTCACAGTCTCGAATTTGCTGACGTGCGCGATACTCAATCCGCTCTTGATGCTGGACGCTCCACCGTCATCGCCGTCATCGCCAGCTTCAACCTGCGCCATAGCCGAGGGTGCAACAGCTCTGGTGACAACGTCCTCGATCCTCGCAGTTCTGCTCATCGCCCTCGACCAGTACCTCGCAGTAGTCGACCCGTTGCGCTACCGCACTCGAATCGACAAGCTCAAGTGCGGAATGCTCATAGTATCGGTCTGGCTAATCTCCTCGATGTTCGGCCTCTTCGCCGTCTTCAATCCTCACCCGCAGAGTCTGTGGCTCTCGTGCGAGCGCTTTCGTCGCCCGTCACGAAACTTCACCCAAAACTCCTCGCTCGACTTGACCCTGGACGCGAATCTTCGTCTGGTCGTCAACACCAGCGAGGACTACGCCAGGGAAGGTGAATTCTCCTTCACCGAGTTCGACGAGGACGTCAGTCTCTTCGAGAACTCGACTACGTTAGTCCGAGAGACGATAATCGAGGATTCAATCTCCAGAGAGCGAAACCTCACCGATCTCTCCGGCGACGACTTCGCGACGACCTACGGCCTCGTCTACGCGGTCGCTTACGCCCTCTTCGCCTACCTGCTGCCCTTCGTCGGAGTCTGCTGGATCTACGTGAGCATCTACTCCGCGGCTCACAAGAACTCCGAGCGAACGCGACGAACGGGCTCGCGTCCTATTCTCTCGTCGGGGAGCTTCAGCGAGGAGTACTGTCCGGTGAGGCAGGACCTCTCGACCGAGGACTTCCGCAGGATACCCAAGATCTCGAGCCTCTCGTCCATAGACGAGAGCATCGAGACTCTGACGCCTAGTCAAATAATGCCCCGTCGGGGCTCGGAGTTCGCTAGTAGTAATAATCACCACAGGACGATCGAGGAGGAGGAGCCGAGCGCCGTTATATTCACGGTCGGCTCGCGCAAAGTCGACGTGACGCCCCAGCAGCGCCAGAGCTCGCCCGCACCGGCGGGCGAGGAGGAGACCAAAGATAGCAAAGCCAACGACAACAAAGTTCCTACATCGGTGCTCAGGGCACAGTTCCTGGGCAACAGGGAGACGACTCGTACGGACGATCTCGTCAAGAGTAAGTTTCGTGACGAGCCGACCCAGAAACGCAAGTCTTCGCACGATCTCATGTACGAGGAGATGCTGAGGAGGGACCTTGAGAAACTGCGGATCGGTGAGGCGAGCAGCGAGAGCGGCGACGAGGACGACGAGGCTGAGGACGAGTCGGGCGTTCGTCGAGAGGCTGGCGAGCCCGGGGAGTCGGTCGAGAGGAATCCCTACGACGGGTTCGTCGTCGAGGAGGCGGTCGATCAGCCTCGACGCGACTCCGAGCCGGGCGGTCCGGACGGTGAGAGAGAAAGCGATGTTTCGCGGAAAAATTCTCTCGAGGACCCGAGCAACAATCTTCCGTCGCAGTCTTCCATCCTGAAGAGCCAGCAGAACGGAAAGACGGTACATCGCGGATCTCACGTCTTCCATCGGACGGAGGCGAGCAACGACGAACCCTACGCGAAGTCCTCGCCGGGGAATCTCGAGGGTTCGATCTTCGGGGCGACGAGCAACACGCCCATAGTGACGATAACCCCGCCCAATCGACCGACCCTTCATCGGGTCTCGAGCGTCAGAAGCACTTCGAGCTACATCAATTCGCTGAAGCACCGGATAAGCAACGGCTCGCTATTCAAGTACAGGGAGGAGACGAGGGCCGCGCGGATAAGCGCTCTGGTGATCGTCATGGGACTGATTTGCTGGACCCCTTACGTGGTCGTTCTTCTCGCGAGGAACGTGAGCTTCGTCACCGGAAAGGATTTGCCGCACGGGATCGACGTCGCTGCACTGAGCTTCCTCATTCTCGCTGCCTACGTCAGTCCGCTTCTATTCGGCTATCGGTCGAGACGCGTCAAGCGCGAGCTGAGGAAATTGTTTTGCTTCAGGAAGGAATTGTCGTACAAGAACAATCGGAGCTTGATGGCGAAGAAGGTACTGAAGAGACGGCACAGCGGCAACATGAGCCAGCTCGAGATGGACGCTAGGTACAATATATTCAATTGCGTTTACGGCAGAACGAGATGGCCCAAGGACAAGGTGCAGTTCGTTCAGGTGCCGGAGACGGCGCTGGTCGATGCGACCTGCCGGAGCAGCTTCTCGAGCGGCGCGAGCACTCAAATTTCGAGCACTTCGACCGAGGAGTGCTGAGACGCGGTGAGGGCGCGAAGGCTCTTCGCGTTCGTTCGCCTTCGACGGGAGGGCAGGTCGGATCGAGCCGACGGGTGACCTGGGAGAAACGTCCTGGAAGGAGGGTCGGAGGCTGAGGAAGAAAGCGTCGAAGAGACGCGGAAGCGGTGAACCTGGCTGGCTGGACGTCGCGTGCAATGTCGTGACGGTTGATTGACTGAAAGAGACACGAGCGGAAGTGACGAGAGTTCGTCGTGGATGAATAGCATGCGCATTTGGGTTTTGGAGCGGTCGTAAAAATATTGTAAATTTGATGCGCGCGGATTGGTTTTTATGCAGAAACTGGGACACTATATTTTATGTACAATTGTGATGGAAATTAGTGGAGTTTGGCAGTGAAAGTAAAGTCAAATATTGGATTTAAAGAACTTTAAGGCAAAATTAAAGTGAATTGTTAATAGTAAAGTATTTGTAAAGTTTTTCATGTATTGTACGTTAATTTTTCACCACGATTGTAGATTGAATTTAATGTACCGGTTTGTGCATACAATTTATGACATCGACGCAACGACCGGGCGAATGAACAACGCGCTTCTTTGGTTTTTGGAGCAGATATTAGTGCACTATTAAAAAAATGGATACGTAATTTACCTGGACTGGAAGTTTTTATGTAAAAAAAATTGTAGTATAAATTTAATGTACAATTGTGATGAAAAATGAATGGACTTTTGCAGCAACGTTTAAGTCAATTATTGGATTAAAAGTCCTTTACAGCAAAAGGAAAGTATTTCTCAAGATTTTAGTATACTGTACGTCAATTTTTCATCACAATTGTACATGAAACTTAATATACCAGTTTATGCATAAAAACTTCCAGTGTCACTACATTAAATTTCGAACAAATTTATTCTGCAGTGCGAGTTTTTTCGACCAACAAATCGACGGTCCAGTACTCGTGTCGAAACACTTTCGGGGCCACGCTATACCGCTCGGTTATCGGTGATTTTATTACTCGGGAGGGATAGTTGGAGCGAGAGTATTATCAGAAAACATTTTTCCATGACAGGCTGTAACGATAATTATAGTACGAAAAAATAATGTGAACATTTCTTCGAGCATGTGAATGTATGGCTTTTTTTTTTGTAAATGATGTTTTAATTGTAAATTTCTTTTTGATCAAAATTCGTGTTGATGTTCGCGATTATTACGAGCTATCTCCGTAAAAAAAAAAAACACAGTACGTATGTTAAATAAATTATTGTAGAAACACCGAAACACTTCGAGGCTTGGCAGAATGTTTGTCCCAGCACCAGCTATGTCGTAAGCTTGGGTAAAAAGAATTGTATACATTTCGTTCGTAAATCACAGCCTTTCGAATAAGTTGACTGCTACATCGTGTAAATAATCGATCGCTCGCAGAATTTCATGACAAATTCCCCACGCACGCCCGTCGCGGGCCTCGAGCCTCGCACGCTCTCTACGCCGTAATTACTGTAATATCTTCCAGTTTATATTTTGTACATTACAAATGTCTTCGTTTATTTATATTAAATAATTTGTATATACTATATGTATATATATAAATGTATATTTCAAATAACACAGCACGAGTTTGTTGCTCGCGAAAGCAACAAAGTCGAATCGTCGATTAAACTTGATTGCTATCCGAAAAAAAAAAAACAATGGTATAGATTTTAAGTACGTACAATATTTAACGAGTATCGCGAAAAATCGTCGAGCGCGCTCTGTACAATTGTATAACAATTTTTTTACGTCGAATCGCGCCGGAGCACGCCGTCGCGCGGGTGCTCGGCCGGAGATGATCCTTAACATGTGATAACGCCGAATCAACCGCGGAACGTCGGTTCTCATTGTCGTTTTAACTTATGCAATTTTTATTTCATTAATAAATCATTCACCAAAAATAAAAATAAAAAATAAAAATATTCTCGTTTGTCAAATTTCATTTCCTCCGTTGCAATTTCCACAATTTCTCGACGAAAAAGCCACAAAGTCGGACCGTCGATTACACTTAAATGCTACAAAAAATATTAAAAAATTGAACAACGGTGTTGTACGCGGGGTCAACAAATATAAATTTTAAGGTATTTGCGCTTGTCGCCAAATTAAGAGTGAAACTCAAGCTTGTGATATACAAACTTAGTAACAAGTTTATTCAAAGAAACAGAATGAATATGTATTTAGCAATTACATGGTGTCCAGTAAAAAGTCCACGAAATTTAAGGACATTTAAGGACAATTTCCAGGACATTTCCAGGTTGCGTTGGGACATTTATAAGAAACGAAAATATGCAAATCGCAAATATATGTATCTCAGCGGAACTGAGATACAAATTTTTTTTTACTATTGTCACTAAACACACACACAAAAAAAAATTCAAAGGCGCCCTGACGGGGCCCCTTGATCACGAATATGACGTTCCTTTTGCTCCAAACCCAATATTTTAGATTTTAATCCCAAAAATGCGATTTCACTTTGGAGCAAACTGTTTTCATGGCATAAAATCGAAGCTACAAATGTCCCACTGCACTTACTCACGAAAAGGTCAGCAGATTCATGTTCAGCGCACAAAAATACGTCGAAATACGTCGCAGTTTATTTGATAAACGGAAAAAACATTCCATACCGACAAAAAATATTTCATCAAAAATTCCAAGGCCTTTCCAACCTTTTTTTCTTGTGTATTTTTTCCCGTAGAACACGATGGGCACCCCGGATTTTTTTCCAGCTCCATTTGGAGCCGAGATATCGACCTTTGAAAATCACGAAAATCGACATTTTTTTCAAAAGTGGCTCAAAAAGTGAAAAATCGTTGTTCAATCGATTTTTTTTTGTTCCTAGGCTATATTCCACGTATTTTTTCGTGCTGATCACGAATATGACAATTATTTTACTACCAACCCAATAATTTCCATTTAAATCCCAAAAATTCGATTTTTCGTGCATAAAATCGAGACTTCCAATGTGTCTCACTATACTTTAGCCCCAAAAAGGCCGGCGGATTCGTGTTCGGCGGGAACAGGATGTATCTCAAATACATACAATATTTAACGAGTATTGCGAAAAATCCTTGAGCGCCCCCAGTACGATTGTATAACAATTTTTTTACGTCCCATGCGTTTCCGGCCGTGCATCAACTTTAACACGTGATAACACCGAATCAACCGCAAAAAGCCACTTCTCATTCTCGATTTAACACATGCAATTTTTTTTTTTCATTGCTAAAATCATTCACCAAAAATTAAATGAAAAAAATAACACAAAAAATGTTCCCTCGTTGCCAAATTCAATACCCTCCGATTCAGTATCGTCAATTCCTCGACGAGTTATTACGGCTGTCAGATAAATTTATATGTAGGTCACCCTGGGACCCCGATTGATTGCGTTTTTCCCCTCGGCCGATCCTCTTTCAATAAAACGCACAATAGCTCGAATTTCACGATCCTCTATCCGACCGCTTCTATTTCTGCTGACCTAGACGTCGCAACGCCCACGCCGTGGCCCGTAGACCCCGTTTCCCGTTTATCCTTCTTTTTATCCCAGCGACGAGAATTTTCATCCGGACATTCGAACAAAGGGGGAGACACTCCGGGACTCCGGAGAAATAAAGCGCCCCGGCGCTCGAGAGAACTACCTTTACAACTACCTTCAGTGTACAGACTGTGCCCACATAGCGCTAAATATTTTGAAATAATTTTTGAAATATTTTCAATCTTTCAAATCTTAGGAATAATTTCTAAAACATATGAAAATAATATTTTGAAATATTCTATCAAACTATTCCAACGAAAAGTTTCTCAAATATTTGAGAAACATAGTTGATCGTTCGGGACATCTGGAATATTTCTGAAACGCAGTGATAAAATGTTATGAAACATTTTTATTTTCATGTTTTTTCGAAATATTTTTACTGATGTTCCGTGCTTATGCGGGTGCGTATGGGCAATTTAGATTAGTGATACAACCTTTCACATTTCGCTGAAATGTTCAAAAAACAGATCAGCGAAACATTTCTGAAACATTTCGATGTAAGATTTATGAGCGGACAAAAAATATTTTCCGAATGTTTTTAAAACATTGATAAAGTATTTTCAATATTGATATAATATTTTCAATATCAATATAATATTTTCAATTTTAATATAATATTTTCAATATTAAAATTTTTTTATTGAAACCTTTCAAAAATATTTCCGTGCTATGTGGATGAAAGAGTTCGGTGCCTCTTTCGTTCCGTCCGGCTCGGGGTAAAGAATAGAAGAAACAAAAAAAAAATTGATGACCCCGCTTGCAACAACAAAATGCTCGAAAGATTCGTGGATAAACTTTTTATTTCGCAATTTGCCGACTATTTAGTAGCGACATTTACGGTCACTGAAGACGAGCCGGAACTGGCCCGAGGAGTCACGTGATGTCTTCGGCGTACATTTCGAATCCGATGTTGCCGACAGCGAGGGATTCTCTGCGACAGTAAAAATCAAAATGTGGCCGATAGCCAGCTCTCATTCGCGAAACGAAGAGGAGAGGAAGAAATAAAAGATAACATGAAGAAATGTTCTCTCCAGCGAAATTATTGAAATTGAGGGAACGACTGAGCCCACTTTGGCTCCGAGCCAACACCTGGTTACAGTTCCGACCTTTGCTTGCACTCCTTACGACGGCAATACGATTCGCGGCTGCGCCGCCCTGCCGTGTCTCTTGTTTCTCGCGTGTCACCTCCGAATTCGTGCAGATGACTTCATTTTACGTCCAAGTGTCATTAAGAACATAAAGTCATCCTTCTGCTTTGGTATCGTAAAAATGTATTATTGCTTCCGACGTTATTTGTGTGCTTTAGGGGGAATTTGTTATTGTGAGAACGGTCTTGAAACAATGTCGAGCCTGCCATTGGCAGGAGATCGAGAGATCCACCTCGCCACTCCTAGAAAGTCGGCTTAATCCACACGTAAATTTTCAGAGTAAGAATAAAGAACATTTGCGACATAACTTCCGGGTTGAAAATCTCACTTTTTTTTTACCGGTTGTCACGTCTTACCGGAAATACGTCACTACCGTTTTGAAAATTGCATTTTTAGACCGGAAGGGACGTCGTCCCAAAAAAGCGTCACTTCCGGTTTGGAAATGTCATTTTTCGACCAGAGGAGACGTTATACGGGTAATGCGTAACTTCCGGTTTGCAAATATTATTTTTTGACCGGAAGAGACGTTATACGGGAAATGCGTTACTTCCGGTTTGAAAAGCTCATTTTTCGACAAGGCTTGACGTCATACCGAAAATAAGTCACTTCCAGTTAGAGAGTCTCTTTTTTCGACCGGAAGTGACGTCAGACCGGAAATAAGTCACGTCCGGTTAGAGAGTCACTTTTTTCGACCGGAAGTGACGTCACACCGAAAATAAGTCCCTTCCAGTTAGAGAGTCTCTTTTTTCGACCGGAAGTGACGTCAGACCGGAAATAAGTAACTTCCGGTTAGAGAGTCTTTTTTCGACCGGAAGTGACGTCATACCGAAAATAAGTCACTTCCGGTTATAGAGTCTCATTTTTTTACCGGGAGTGACGTCATACCGGAAATACGTTACTTCCGGTTTGAAGACCTCATTATTCGTCCCGGAGTACGTCACTTCCGGTACATTTCCGGTATAACGACACTTACTGTCGGGAATGGCTAAAAGAACGTAATCCGTTCCAAATGTATTTTCATTCATCCCGAATGCAGCCAGCGACAGGAAGGGATGAATTCATGGACACACAGTGAACGCTTCAGCGCCCATGGATCTCAGCTGCGCCCGAAGCCGGCACAATATATAGTCCAGTCTTTAATAAACACAGAGATACTCAGTTTATTCCGAGGAAATGGCCCTATGTTGATCATTTACCTTTTTTAGAGACTTCAATTTTTTTTTTTCGTGTATATATATATAATTTTTTACTGCAGTTTATTTCTGCGTGCACAACGGTTCTCGAGACATAACGCGATATAACAACATAGTTCGGCTACTTATACATTTTATTTACATTACCAACATTATTATTGTGTACATGCGTTCGAGAAGGAAATCCGCATAAATTACAGATGCATACACGTCGATGAAAATTGCACGTGCACGCGTTCGTCTGTACATTTAAAAATAAAAGAGTTGGCCCTTTGCCCCCTCGTTACAATCCAATGGCACGCGGGAGCCAATAATTTATTACTTTCTACTCGATGAACATACGCTAACGACGAACACTCGAATGGACGATTAAAATCTATTTGTTTATTTATTTATTTCCGCTCTCCTCTCACTTCGGATAATTAATTTCAAACGAGGCAATGTGTGCATTGCAGTTGTCGCGAGACGAGAGAAATTTAACTGGTGGAAGCGAAACTTGCGTTCCTCGCGGACACCGGGTCGCTCGCGACTTCGGGTAAATATAATCGAGCCAGTCGAACGACATTAAACATGATATTTTCGTACTCGAAGAATCGAGTACTTTCCAGATAGCGGCGGGGAAAATTCCTACGATTCTGTTTACCCATCGCGAGTTCGCTCGACAAAAGGGCTTTTCCCTTGCGCCTCTCGCGTCGACTTGTCGTCTTCGTTTAACTTCTTTGGACTTTTTTGCACTTCATCTTATTTTTTTTTTTTTTTTTTTTTTTTTTTTCACTCCTTGTTTCATACACGCCTACGGTGGATTTATAGCTTAGAGTTCTCGTAGTTGGGCGGCCTCGTCGGGTATCTCGGCAGTTCGAGGGTCGCGGCTCGTCCATCCTCGTCGGTAAAGGTCGTGTTGACGTGTCCTGCCTCCGGACTCGCCTTCGGATCCTTCGTCGGACCTCCCATGAGGAACATGGTGAAGAGGAACATGAAGGAACCTGCGAACGTAAAACGCCAAAACATTAAATCTCCGTTTCGTTACAGCTGCGCGCAGAGGTCAAGGGTCGCGACGAATCGGCTTCCAACTAGCCTTCGTCTAACAATAACAGTGCTCGAAGACGTCCCGGTCGTCGGACACTCCTTTGCAGATTTTATTTATTCGGAACTTCAGTGTTGAGAAACTCGACACCCGTAATCCAATTTGAGACTCGTAATCGTATCTACAGACATTATTTCATGCACGGAAAAATGTCATGCACGGTTTAATCCTAAATTATTTTCTGTTGTTGCGTTTTGTTGAAAGACCGACGATACAGTGTCCGGAAATTGGCACAAGCGTTACTGCACTGAAAGAAAAATTCGCTTGCGGGCTGCCAAGGAAAAAAAAAATTTACTTCAATTCTTATGATTGGCACACTTAGATCTCTACCGCTCGCACCTCTACCGTATTAGAACTCTACCAGAAAGTAAAAAAGCTCTATCGGAATGGAAATAAAACTGTACTGGAATTATATTGAAACTCTACCAACTCTTGACAGGCCTTGTATTCCGGTAGAGTTTTATTTCAATTCCCGGAGAGTTTCATTTACATCCCGGTAGAGTTTTATTTATTTATTTATTTATTTATTTATTTATTTATTTATTTATTTATTTATTTATTTATTTATTTATTTATTTATTTATTTATTTATTTATTTATTTATTTATTTATTTATTTATTTATTTATTTATTTATTTATTTATTTATTTATTAGTGTAAAAACGGATCGGGCCCAATTACAAGCGCGATGCGTAAACGTATAGGCGAATTATATAATGGCAGATTGAAAGAGTACGCCACAGAAATAAGACAATATATTATATTATATACATAGTTTTATTTAAATTCCGGGAGATTTTTTTATATCAGTGGTAGAGATTTTGGTAAAGTTCTAATACGGTAGAGTTGTTATAGCTATCTTTTTTGGTAGAGTTTTTTTGGTAGATGATAACTCTGCCAAAAAAGATAGCTATAAATGCCAGAATCTGGCGATGCTCTTAACGGTCCGAGCATTGGTACCTTTACCTTCCAGCTGCGCAGCAAGATTGAGGGTCGAAACGAATCGGTTTTCAACTACCCTTCGACTACGCGTGAAAATTATAATAAAAACGACTGCACTCACTTATACCGTAAAATCCAGCGTAGTAAATGTACAGACTTTCCCTGAAGCCAATGACTTTCCTCGTTGGCTCGACGAGAATCGGCAAATTGCCACCGATGTTGTTCATTACGAAGAGGAAAATTCCTACGGTCGTTGACCTCATACTAAGCGGCACGATCTCGACGAGTATAGCGAAGACGATGCCGAACCACATCTCAGCTGTAAATAAATATATGCGTAAAAAATTAATTAAAATAAAATAAAATTAAGGTTTATCAATACGAGGCGAGAAAAATGTATTTATTATCTTTTAATTTTGATGTATCGAACTCGCGTGAATCCTAGAAAAAATACCCCCGAAAAAAAACCTCCAGAACAAATACCCCCGAAAAAATACCCCCGGAAAAAATACCCCGGAAACAGACGAATTCGTGCCTTAACGGATTTTCAAATTAAACACACACACGCACACACGCACACACGCAAAGATATTATTGCGATTAATGACATTGATTATTGATTTATTAAGGATATCCAGCCCTTTGATTTTGCATATTAATAATGTCAAAAGTTATTAACAAATGATGAAAAAAATTAATTATTAAAATAAAAAATCAGACAACCATTTGAAATGAATTACTTGATTTTTTAGAATTCATATAATTTTATTCAGAATTTAAATAAAAATTTTAATTATTATTTAGATTTTAAATTTAAATTAATTTTTTTTTTTATTTGACAATCCGTACAGGCACGAATTCGTCTGTTTCCGGGGGTATTTTTTCCGGGAGTATTTTTTCCGGGGGTATTTTTTCCAGGGGGTATTTTTTCGGGGGTATTTTTTCCGCCTACCAACTCGCGTAAAATAAACATTGTAGATATAATTTGTAAAAAAAAATGTTAATCAGCACCAATTCACGAAGCTTCAAATATGGAAGATTTATTTATTATTTTGAAATTTTTTAAATATCGTAGTCGTGTAAAATCATGCGGGTCGAGTGAAAATAAATATTGTCGATATCATTTGTAAAAAAAAAATATATTGATGAGCATCGATTCACGAAGGCTCAATTGTGGAAGATAAAGTTATGATATTCTTACCGAAGAAATAGGAGATGCCCAGAGTGATCATGGCCCACAGCGGTCCAAAGTAAACCGATCCAAATGCGAAGGGCGTCGCTATAAGTTGGCTTACAGCGAGAACCGCCACTCTCGATCTTATTCCCATTTTCGCGACGAATTTGTCACTTATCACACCCCCGACGACGACGCCGATGCTGCCGACGACTATCGTCACTGCGAAGAGCCACCAGCCTAGATCGTAGTCCGGGAAGTAATCTCTGTAGTAGAGATCGCAGTTGTACGCGAAGCACATACCACCTAGTAAATTAAATGTGATAAAAATAAAATTATTATTTCCTCGAAGTTTCTACCGTTTCGCCTCTCGCAGTTAATTTCATCGTTTGAAAAAATGAAAGTGTAAATGAAGTTTACCCACTACTTCCACATTATAAATAATAATGAAATTAAGAAATTAAGAAATTAAGAAATTAAGAAATTAAGAAATTAAGAAATTAAGAAATTAAGAAATTAAGAAATTAAGAAATTAAGAAATTAAGAAATTAAGAAATTAAGAAATTAAGAAATTAAGAAATTAAGAAATTAAGAAATTAAGAAATTAAGAAATTAAGAAATTAAGAAATTAAGAAATTAAGAAATTAAGAAATTAAGAAATTAAGAAATTAAGAAATTAAGAAATTAAGAAATTAAGAAATTAAGAAATTAAGAAATTAAGAAATTAAGAAATTAAGAAATTAAGAAATTAAGAAATTAAGAAATTAAGAAATTAAGAAATTAAGAAATTAAGAAATTAAGAAATTAAGAAATTAAGAAATTAAGAAATTAAGAAATTAAGAAATTAAGAAATTAAGAAATTAAGAAATTAAGAAATTAAGAAATTAAGAAATTAAGAAATTAAGAAATTAAGGATCGAGAGTTAAGAGTGAAAAATGGGAAATAAATATTGTAAATACAGCTTCCTCTATGACGAGGCAAGATCCAAATCGTCCGGCCAATTAAGATAATTACTCACCGCAATGTCTGATGCTCGCAGCGAGGCACAGAAGAATAATACGCGGTTGAAGCACGACTTTCCACACGGGAATTTTCTTTCCGTCCTTTCCGGTCTCCTCCTCGCCGATGGATTTTCTCTCGGGCTCGGACAATGTGAACGCGGTTAGGAAGGCAATGATCAGTCCAACGATTCCAGCTCCATAATAACAAACTCTCCAACCCTGAAATTAGTTTGAAAAAAAAAAAATATTATTAATTTAACGAGTCCCCAAAACCAAGATTGCGGAACTATCTTCGATAATTATTATTTTTTCTTCATTTTATTTCTAACGTTCCATTAATAAAACCGAGCTTGCGGAATTCGCGGGTAATCCTATGTTTGATCAGGTGCGCGTGGACGAGCAACTGGGCGATACGTACCAGATCCCAGGCGTTCATTTCCGGCACGTATCTTCCGATCGGAAAAGCGATGCCGTAACCACCGTAGATGCCCCAATTGAATATCGACATTACGAGACCGCGCTGCTCCTCGGCAAACCAATCGGACAGAAGCCCCGTGGCCAGGGGATTGCATCCAGCCTCCCTATATTCAAACGCAGAACTCATATAGTGGAGCTCCAATGGTGGATAACGTTTACCTAACGTCGACGACTTATCTTCTAATCCTCATGCGCGCCAGATGGACCCTTCCGGGTTTCCCGCATGACAATTAAGTATATTGTTTTTTCTTATAAATTTGTAATATACTTTAATATTTATTACTTGTAATAATTTTATTTGAATTATTTTAAATATTTTTCGGTACGATTGAAATATACTTTATTTTCGATAAGCGTTTTGTTGTAAAGCGCTTATCGAAACTACAGCTAAAGCTAAATAAAACTAAAGCTAATAAAAAGCGTACTCGATTTTCTAACGAACAGTGGGAAGAACGCGATATCTTTGCGGAAATGCCTTCATGCAACTATTCAATCAAATTTATTTTTAAAAAGGGAGATCCTCAGTGTGTTAAAAGGCTGTAAAAAAAATTCCTATGAAATTTAATGTACCGGATTGCAAGTTTTTATGCAAAAACTGGTATATTAAATTTCATGTACAATTGTGAAGAAAAATTAATGCTCAGTGTACAAAAAACATTGGAAATACTTTATTTTTAATAATTTATTTTAATTTTTATGTGAAAATTATTTAATTTTTATAATTTATATTAATTTCAATGAAAAAGTATATTAAATTTTCATGACAATTGTACATTAAATTAACAATTTTTTAAACAGTGTCCGTGATATAATAAAAAAATATATACTTTTCTATGATTTTTTTTTCCTTGATATAACCTTAAGACTTACCCTGCAGCGAGAACCATTCGCAGAATAACGAGTTGCCAGTATTCCTTCACGGAGCCCATCAAAATGATCGCTATGCTGAACACGAGAGTGCATACCGCCAACAGTTTCACTCTGAAAGATCGAACATGCGGGCCCATTAATCTTTATGCTATTTACGGTATGTGCTCTAACGGCATCGTAAAGTTTGTCCCGCTGCGCCGTGAGGTAGGCAATTCTCGTGCACGCTCGACGCGCATGAGCGCGTGTATTCCCGACAGCGCTGTACGGCGGGCGAACCTTTCCCAGGGGCCGAGTCGTACGTGCCGCGACATACTCTGGCCACGAATTTGTCCGATGTGCTTAATGAAATGCTCACCTGTTGTATCGATCCGCCGCTATGCCCAGTATAACACCCACGACTGTGAAGACGGCGATGAAACTTGGTCCGGCGAGAATCTGATAGTCCAGACCGAGGCCATTGTAATTCCACTCGCAGTAACGCGACCCATTCAATTCCAGGGTGTCGCAGCTGGGCGATAGATAATCAGTATGATAATGGTAATAGTAAATCATTTTTTGATTTGATTTGATTTGATTTGATTTGATTTGATTTGATTTGATTTGATTTGATTTGATTTGATTTGATTTGATTTGATTTGATTTGATTTGATTTGATTTGATTTGATTTGATTTGATTTGATTTGATTTGATTTGATTTGATTTGATTTGATTTGATTTGATTTGATTTGATTTGAATCCATTTGATTTGATTTGATTTGATTTGATTTGATTTGATTTGATTTGATTTGATTTGATTTGATTTGATTTGATTTGATTTGATTTGATTTGATTTGATTTGATTTGATTTGATTTGATTTGATTTGAATCCATTTGATTTGATTTGATTTGATTTTTAAATCCCGACTGTCCTCCGAGCAAAGACGGGAATTACGCGTTTCACTGCGAGGACCGACTTTGGCGTTTTTTCGAAGGCGTCAATCTTTGTCGAAACGACAAAACATGACTTAGCCCTCACTCCATGTAGGGGGGTCGTTTTTGTCCGGGCCGAAAAACCCGATAAGCGTTTTTTGCGCGCATTGCTTGACATTTGATAAAATATTTTTTGTTTAAATAACAATATCCGAAAACTTGCTGTTCTCACTTCAAAAGGACATTCTAAGGATCAACCATGAATTTTTTCAGATTTTTCTATTAACCCTCACTCCGTGTAGGTGTTTTCGGCACCCTAATTCCACGGACCGGGGTCATTTTCGGCGGCGCGCTACCACACCCACAATTATTAATAGAAAAATCTGAAAAAATTCATAGTTGATCCTCAGAATGTCCTTTTGAAGTGCGAACAGGAATTTTTCGGATATAGTTATGTAAACAAAAAATATTTTATCAAATATCAAGCAATGTGCGGAAAAAACGCTTTTCGGGTTTTTCGGCCCGGACAAAAACGAGCCCCCTACATGAAGTGAGGGTTAAACAAATTTAGCATAATAATCTTTGTATAATAATCTATGTTCATGACAAAAAATAAACATTTAATTTTGTTTTATTCTATTTTAATATCCACGTTCTTCCTCGTAATTTTTATTTATACACAACACAAAACATTATCTTTAATTGACACAAAAAAAAATAAACAATCACAAGCATGAATGGTTGCGAAAAAAAAAAATGCAACATTTTCATGACGATGTGGCTAAGTTCGAGCGACGTTCAGAAAAACGAAGTATCCTCTTCATAGGAAAAAAATCAAAAGAAATAAAAGAATCTTCATTACAGAGAGAAGCGTATGGCGTTTCTTGGAGAGGCAAATTATACGGCGAGGACGAAGGTCGTTGAGCGTTATACAATTGTGTGATCGGTCCGACGATCGTTTCCTCGCGATTTTTCGATCGATCGCGACGCCGCTTTTCACGCTCGATCGGCTACGCAACGATCGCTTTGCCGACAGAGAGATATTCTTCTTATTTCTTACGTTACTTGTTATCAAGACGTGGCTTCACGGGTAATCCATAAATACTGTTACGAACGTGATCGCTGAGTAAACTGTTCGTTGTTGCTACCGCGTAATTTGTTCTCTCAACCGTTCCGGAGAATATCGGCAACGACCCGCTTGCGTTTCCTGTCGGATCTTGGATCTCAAGCTTTTTTTGATTATTTTTCCAATAAAAAAAATCGACAAATAATGAATAAATTTTAGCCCGAAAACGACACCGTGCGAAAAAGAGCGCAAAAATCCTGAGATCTGTTTCGATCGGTGTACTAAATCGCCAAATCTAGTCGGACAAGAACTCAGCATTTTTATCTCGGTGACGGTCTTTTTTCGATCTGTTTTGCAAGTTCGATATTTTTTTTAAATTTAACGCACTGGTGTATATTATATATTAATAGATTGTGAATGCTGTCAGAGTCCACAAAAAAAACCTCTTTCTATGTATATTTTATTGTAATACTTATCTATGCCCGTAGATTTTTTTTGATAGAGATTTAAAACCCGACAGCGATGTAATTAGTTTTGAAGTAAGATTGACGAACGAACTTACTACTCCGAATTATTTGCAGATTCGCATTGAACAGGTAGCGCGATTAGAGGAAAATCCGTCGTATTGAGCTGACACGATATGTCACCGTAGTGAAGATCCTCCGCCGTTGCCTTGCTCGTTACACCTGATTGCATTAGAAAATAATTCGATCATTGATTTGATCGTTTATTAATTCATTAATTAAGTAATTTAAGAAAATATTCCATAATTACTTCATTAATATTTTTTTTTTGATTGGATAATCAATTAATCGATCGTCAACTTACCGATCATATAATGACCGAGCTCGCCGAGTACATAGCCCAGTGACACGACGCCCAGGGCGTACGGTTTGTAAAGAAATTTTAACTTCTGCACCACGTTGCGCAACATCTTTGCCTGAAAAGAGATTTTTAAAAAATCACAATCATTTCGAAACATTTATTTACGACCTAACAAGACTTTGATTATTATTAGACATGCAACATCTTTGCCTGAAGAGAGTCGAAAAAAAAAATCACAGTCATTTCGAAACATTTATTTACGACGTATGCTGGACCGGTTTTTAACTCTTTACTTTCCTTTTTAACGACGGAACTAGGCGATTTCTTAGTTTCAATTTAGAATTGCTAATATGCTGCGCTTATGCTTCGAATCGTGCAGGGCTGTAATATTGACGTTAACGCTTCGGCGCGCAGGCAAATTTTTTTTGATAGCGCACAAGGAATTCAGAAAATCGAATGTCACAGTTTGCGAAAAAGCATGAACGAACTTTCCTCATCGTAATCTAGACGACATTCATGCGCTTTTTTCATTGATCGATCAGTTGTCACAAGTGAACATTAAACGTACACTGTAAAAATAAATTGTAAATTTGATTTACCGAAACTTGACATTTTGTTGCGTTACTTACATTAATTGAAAATTAATGTACTTTTTTTTTTGTAAAATAACCAAACCAAATATTACAATTACAAATCTTTCGCCTGAAATTAACAAAAATTTTTATCAAAAATAAAAATTTTACCGCAAAATTGCAACGCACATGTGTTTGAAATTTCGGAAACAATTTATGTAAGCAAGCTTCAAATACCGTTCATTAATTTTCAAACGAAATTTTTTTACAGTGTGTGGAATAAATTTTACATGGATTTCTTTTGTACAATAAACTTTGTGAAGACTTTTGGAATATTTGGGAAATATTAATATTATTTGGAAAATTCAGAGAATCGGCGTGCACTGTTAAGTGTGTGATTTTATATCCACACTGTAAAAAAAATCGAATGAAATTTAGTGTACCGGATTGGGAGTTTTTATGCAAAAACTGGTATATTAAATTTCATGTACAATTGTGCTGAAAAATTAATGTCTAGTGTAAAAACATTGGGAATACTTGATTTTTTATAATTTACTTTAATTTCAACGAATAAGTATATTAATTTTTCATCGCAATTATACATTAAATTTAATGTACCAGTTTTTGCATAAAAACTTCCAGTTCGGTACGTTAAATTTACCATGGCCACAAAACTGATGCTGTTGAAACTTCGTGCAGCCATATTGGTTTTCGCGACAATCCATAATATTCGATTTTATTTTATATATATTACAACCGAAATTTAAGCGCACGCCGAAGCGTTTATGGCTGGCATTGCAGTCCTGTAAAATTTGAAGCATATGCGTACCATATTAATAATCCCAAGTCGATTTTACGAAATCGGCTCGTTCCGTCGGTAAAACAGGAAGATCCAGCAGCCTCTTAACGAGACTTTAATTACTATCAAACACGCAACATCATTACCTAGTAAAGAGTTTAAAAAAAAATCGCAATTATTTCGAAACATTTATTTACGGCTTAACGAGACTTTGACTATTATTAGACATTTTACGACACTTCGATTATTATTAAGCATGCTCAAGGTCTTGGACACACCCGTGGACGTGCGCCGGCGTTAATTACTTAACGTCTTTCTGCCTTTCACTTTTTTTTTTCTAATTCATATATTTATACAAAGATCGGCAATATCTTGCGCAGGGGCTTGCGTCGCGTTGGGCAGCTTATCGCGCGACGATTCCGACGACTTACATTGTCCATCGGCGATCGTCGCACCAATTCCGCATGGCAATGAAAACTTATCGGCGACCGAACATAATACAAAATAATAAAGAGGAAGGAGACTCCGTTGTTCCGTAACTATCGCAGATACACTTTTCCGTGAATCCTGCAGCGTTCGATCTATTATTATTCCACGGCACGATCTCACGTCGTCACGACTAAGTTTGTCCGCGTGCTCATTCTATCCGCGTTTAAAAATGCAAAACTGTTGGCAAACAAAAGACTCGTTCAATGTTTATGCTCCATAAACTGTACAAGCAGTTTATTTTGTTAATTTTTTTTATTAAAGGCGAGTAAAAAAACTAACCTTTTTTTACTGTTCATGTTCCGTAAAGAGCGGACATGATTCGTTTTTTCTTTCTTTTACTTACGCCGTAATCGACGTAATACGACGAGATAATTCTCGAATGCTTCTGTGAAAATCGAATGAACAGTGAAAATGATTAATTTTTTTAATTTTTTTTTTTTTCAATTTAGTTACGTTCAGTATTTCGAATGCTTCTGTGAAAATGAAATATACAGTAAAAATGCAAACCATCGTTGCTGTTCATGTTCCATAAACGGTGAAAATTGTTCGTTCTTTTTTATTTCGTTTTATTTTTACTGTTAATGTTCCAGAAACAGTGAAGATGGTTCGTTTTTTTTATTTCGCTTGTTTTTGTTAATTGACGTCGAGTAAAAAGACGAACAATTTTCACTGTTAATGTTCCATAAATAGTGAAAATGGTTTGTTTTATTAATTCATTTTGTTTCAATTCATTTACTTCCAATAATTTGAATGCTTCTTTGAAAATCGAATGAACAGTGAAAATGCGAACCATCTTCGCAGTTCATGTTCCATAAACAGTGAAAATGGTTCGTTCTTTTTTATTTCGTTTGTTTTTTTTAAATTGACATCGAATAAAAAGACGAACCATTTTTACTGTTAATGTTCCATAAACAGTGAAAATGGTTCGTTCTTTTTTATTTCGTTTGTTTTTTTTAAATTGACATCGAATAAAAAGACGAACCATTTTTACTGTTAATGTTCCATAAACAGTGAAAATGGTTCGTTCTTTTTTATTTCGTTTGTTTTTTTTAAATTGACATCGAATAAAAAGACGAACCATTTTTACTGTTAATGTTCCATAAACAGTGAAAATGGTTCGTTCTTTTTTATTTCGTTTGTTTTTTTTTTAATTGACATCGAATAAAAAGACGAACCATTTTTACTGTTAATGTTCCATGAACAGTGAAAAAGTTTACTTTTATTTTTATTAACGTCGAGTATGTTGAGTGCTTCTCTAACTGGACATTATGCAAAAATAAACGTATCCATATGTCTCGGATTTGCGGCGCTTTTTATTCTCTTCGCGCGTCAATCATTACCGAGTAATGGATACACGCTGGTAATCGACGTACAGTCGTTACTCAAACAAATACTTTTTTCCCCTCGTTCACGAAGCTGTATCATTATAAAAATTAATTTGAGAACCGTTTGAAAAAAAGGAATAAAAAAAAATTAAATTATTATATATTTTCATATTCGTCTCCTCGGAAATTGTACATTTTTATTCCACTGCCTCAATGTCGCGCAAGACACTCGACGGTACATTAAAAATCTGAAATAGTTGCGTCGCCTGTCGCGATGCAACTGCGATTACTTGCTGAAAACCCTCGACGTCGCGATATTAATTCGCCGTTACGGGAAACGCGACAAATCACGGTGATTTATAGGCCAGCATGAAACTTCGATCTGACGCGATTGACCATTGTTTATTCATTCAATTGAATGAATGTGCCCGCACGTATGAATAATCTCGGCGAACGATGCGGTAACGCGGATCATTTTGTGGTGATGAGGATGATAAGCTCGATATCCGTATCGAGCATCGAGACTTCAATTACTGTAATTTTATTGCACAATAAAAATTACCGTCGATGATATTGGAATTGCGTTTGCGCTCGTGACGAGACGAACAGGAAAATTGTCGTAGATAAAAAAAAAAATTGCCGGGTCTGCCGAGACAAATTTTGGCATATTTCATCGATACCTTGCGAATTTGAACAAAGATTTTTCCACAAAAAAAAATCAAGTTATCGGACCGATCTCTCGTAAAATGTGGATATTAAACTTTTTTATAAAATTTTTAAATTATATTAAATTTTTTTCTTCGTGCCCAACTATCACGTTCATAGTTGGGCGCGAATTTATTTTGACGCTTTGAAGATGAACTTGTGTCGCTTTTTACGCATCGACGTGGTTTCAATTACAGTAATTTTATTGCACAGTAAAAATTACCGTCCATGATATTGGAATTACGTTTGCGCTCGCCAATACACGTTTGTGAGAATTGTCCTGTTTAGGAACATTCTTGTTGATAAAGAAAAGTTGGCGAGACAAATTTGGTCATATTTTATTGCGAATTCGACCAAAGATACTTCCATAAAAATAAATTAATAAAAAAAACAAAAATCCAATTATCGGACCGATCTTTCTTAAACTGTGGATGTTAAGCTATTAGGAGTTTAGGAATTTTTTCTATTTTTTTCTTCGTGGCCAAGTGTTACTTTGATAGGTGGGGGCGAATTTATTTTGACGCTTCGAAGATGAACTTGTGTCGCTTTTTACGCATCGTCGAGGTATCAATTACAGTAATTTCATTGCACAAGAAAAATTACCGTCTATGATATTGGAATTACGTTTGCGCTCGCGAATACACAAACAAGGTACTTGACGTAGATAAAAAACTACCGGAGTTGCTTAGACCAATTTTGGCATATTTCATCAATACGCTGTTGTATTTTTCATCAAAGATTCTTCGATTAAAAAAAAATCATATTATCATACCGATCTTTCTTAATCTGTGGATATTATAAGCTATGACGAGTTTGGGTTTTTTCACAATTTTTTTTTTCGTACCCAACGTTTACATTGATAATTGGTTGCGACGTTATTTTCACCCTTTTAAGATAAATTTGTCCTGCTTTTCACGCATTGCGAATCAAGATTGCCAGACTGTTTTGGACTGCACAATTAAGCGTCTTAAGGTGGACAATTCTCGCAGCCTTAAAAAAATTCCTGGAGCTGCTGAGACAAATTTTTGCATATTTCATCGATACCCTACAATCTTCACCAAAGATTCTTTAATTTTTTAATCTGTGGATATTAATATATGACCAGTTTAGGATTTTTTATCCTTTTTTTTTAAGGTTTAGAAAAAAAAGGATTTAGAAAAAAAAAAGTTTAGGATTTTTTATTTTTATTTTTTCTACCTAACCGTTACGTTAATAGTTAGGTGCGAAGTTATTTTGACCTTTAGAAGATAAATTTGTCTCGCTTTTCGCGCATCGTGGAACTTCTTACAAGCCGAGATCGCGAGACAGTTTTGGATTGCGCAATTAGGCGCGATGTCCGCGTCATTAGGAGCGGATTTTCCTTGTCGTTATAGTTTTATAAGGAGTTTCGCTCATGCATCGCGCCATTCGTGCAACATCAACATCACTCCGTGTCGTTGGGACAATGCAACGCTACTTCGCGTATCTCGGTTTTACATAGTTACGATATAAAAAAATCTGACGATTCAATTTTCTCGGAACTATAACGATAAAAAAAACGATGAATTATCCGATTTACGACGTGACTGCGCAAATTAAATATAGCAAAATATTGATGAAAAAAAAAAAAAAAAAAAAAAAAAAATGATGTCGACAGAACAGTTTCAGGTAAATATTCATGTATCTCCATCGCGATCGACTTGAATAAAACCGCAGCGAGATCCGAATTAATAGCGATCGGCGATGCGTCAAGGTCTCCTCACTTGGAAACTGTATTAGCATACAATCGTTTTGCGCAGGCGATCGGAAAATCATATCGCGTTGACTATGACGAGAGAGCCGAATCTGGAGACGGATCACTTTCGATTATTGTTATACATGTTATTCAGTGTCGGTTTCTCGCCCTTGAAATAACAGAACAATAAAAAATCCGTTCTCCATGATTTAATTTTACTTTTGCTTCCTCATAGAAGAAGCTTTGTTTTCGTAAAAAAAAAAAATGAGATTTTAATGTCAGAACACTTAAAATAGTCTAAAACGTCGAGAAATATGATTTTTAGCTGGCGTCCGGATGTGTGTGTGTGTGTGTGTGTGTGTGTGTGTGTGTGTGTGTGTGTGTGTGTGTGTGTGTGTGTGTGTGTGTGTGTGTGTGTGTGTGTGTGTGTGTGTGTGTGTGTGTGTGTGTGTGTGTGTGTGTGTGTGTGTGTGTGTGTGTGTGTGTGTGTGTGTGTGTGTGTGTGTGTGTGTGTGTGTGTGTGTGTGCGTGCGTGTGTGTGTGTGTGTGTGTGTGTGTGTGTGTGTGTGTGTGTGTGTGTGACAGAGTTGCATCGTTTAAAATGACTATAACTCGGAAATGGCTTGAGACATCGAGTTGAAATTTGGTACACTAGTAGAGCGATCACGTCGCTTCGTTCAATGCTGTTTTCGTGAACATTGAGGCCCAAATGGAGATTTTATGCGATTTACAATTTTTTGGAAATTCTCTCTGGTAGCTCTAACTTGCGTAAATTTGGAGCAATCGTCCTAAAACTACACATAAATATACTATTTTGATCAAAGACTTTTGGTATTGAATTTGATCAAAATCCATCAAAGTGGTAAGATTATATTGAATTTTGAGTTTTTTAAGTTTTTTTAAAAATGACTAAAAATTGTCTACTTTGAGTAAACTTGGCGGTATCGATCTTAAATTTGAAACGGGAATGGACTAATACTGTGTAATGGTTGGTATTAAATTTGGCGAAAATTGTTCTAATCGTTTAAGTTTTATGAGATTTTGAAATTTCTTGTTTTTTTGGCGAAGTTGTATTTTTTGTCCGACACGAGTTTAACCATCGAATGCCGCTCTGGAAGTGAAACAATGTGGACATCCGTCGTCAGTGGTAAAAAATATACTAGACATAGCCTCGAAATGCCGAATTACGCAAATTTCGCTTAACAATTTTTTTTTCTTAACTGATGAGTTAAGCAATGAATGCAGTACGCTGGTTTTGTGGGGCATCTTTGAATGAAACAAATGAGTTCTCATTTGAATCTAATAAGCATTACGCAAAAAAGTAGTACTGGCGACGTGTAATGATGGACTTAATTCTCAATAAGTATGTTGCGAATGAGGCTCATGAAAACGTACAACATGGCAACTTTTTTTTCATATCGCTTCCTCATAAAAGTTGAAAATTGAAATTTTCATATAGCTTCCTCATATAAGTTGCAAATTGAAATTTTCATGTGGCTTTCTCATAAAAGCTACAAATTGAAATTTTCATATGACCTTCTCATAATGTCCCTTTATTTGCGAAGCTTCCTCTATGAGGAAGCCAGCAATACAGAAAATACTTCCGAGTTATAAATTGATGAAATTTAGTCTCATGCAGATATCTTCATTATTCAGTATCGAGTCGGTTTCTCGAGCTTGAAACAACAGTATTTAAAAAAAAATTGTCCGTTCTCCATGTTTCATTTTTTTATTTTTTTTATTGCGTCACGCTGTCTTAATGACTGGACGATCTTCGAAGAGTCTCAGCTGCAGTCATCCAAGATCCCGGAAGTTTGAAGCAGAAGAAGAAGTCTGGCGCGACGTGACGGGCTTGTTAAAAAAAAAAAGAAGAAAAAAAAGTGAATGTTTACCCTTGACCCAAGCGCGACAGTGCAATCGAATGCACTTGATCAAATGCACCGGGCAGAATGATGTTGGAATATAATCTTTTTTTCGCCGTGACTCGCCGTTACACAGCCAATTTGCCGCACGATCGCATGTATAACGGATTGTACGCTGTCGCACGTGTGAAAGCGTAATTCCAGAAGTCGACTAGTCGACAATCGTCCCCGACCTCGATGTTACGGTATACGCGACTCGATTGTAATCCCGACGCGATCATTATACCGCAAATGTGTCCGATACATTTCACTAATGAGACCGTCTCGATTTTCACTACACATTCGGTATTATCCTTTTCAGTCGACATCGCCTTCGGTCTGACATCGGGCTGGCGTGCACAGTCACTTCCGGTTTGAGAATCTCAATTTTTCACCGGAAGTGACGTCACAGAAGAAAACGTCACTTCCGGTTTGAGAATCTCGATTTTTCACCGGAAGTGACGTCACAGAAGAAAACGTCACTTCCGGTTTGAGAATCTCAAATTTTCACCCGAAGTTTCATCACAGAGGAAAACTTCACTTCCGGTTTGAGAATCTCAAATTTTCACCCGAAGTTTCATCACAGAGGAAAACTTCACTTCCGGTTTGAGAATCTCAAATTTTCACCCGAAGTTTCATCACAGAGGAAAACTTCACTTCCGGTTTGAGAATCTCAATTTTTTACCGGAAGTGACGTCCCAGGGCAAAACGTCACTTTCGGTTTGAAAAACTCAATATTTCACCTAAGTGACGTCACACGGGAAAACGTCACTTCCAGTTTGAAAATCTTCATTTTAAACCGAAGTGACGTCACACGGGAAAACGTCACATCCGGTTTGAAAAACTCAGTTTTTAACCGAACACGACGTCATGGAGGAAAACGTCACTTCCGGTTTGAAAATCTCTACTTTTCACCGGAAGCGACCTGGCTTCCGGTCTTTTCCGAAAATGTTGAAGCAATCAATCCCTACAATCATGGAAAAAAAATGAATGCCAAATTTATAATCAGTAAAAAAAACACTACAGTGAATACATCAGATTCAATGTATCAGATGCATCGAATACATCAGATAGTCGAAGGGTTTACTTGACACCTGCGTAAAATAAATGACCATACCTGCGTAAAATATTCTTCGCGTCGATGGCGTACACAAACAATCCGCGAATAACGCGAATATAGATATCCTAATAGATGTCTCTTAGGACATCCATATTGACGTTTATTCGCGAATTGTCTATGCCTTTACACTGCGATGGAAATGCGTCACCCGACGACGATCCGCGTATTCATAGGTGTAACGGGAACCTAGGAGAACGTCGAGATTTTTAAAAGAGTCATTGTAATCCGCACGTCACTCGATCTCGTCGTATGGCAGGCGACATAGAGAGTATAATAGACGGAACAAAACACGTGCGTGTGCTGTTCCAAGGAAAAAAAAAAAAAAAAAAAAAAACGACGAGCAAGCAAATCGAGCTGTGTCATACGTACGCGAATTCCCCGTCTAGGAAACCTTGAGCCAGAATCGTTGAGACGGAACGAGAATTATTATAATAAACGTTAATTCCATTACTCCCTGTATCATCTGTGCAGCCGCATCTGTGCCAGAGCCGGTATTATTCCTCCCATGGCGCGAGTACTTAATCGATTCTATCCCGTATCCAACTCTCGAGCGTCGTTACGCTCAAGTAAAATCAAATCAAATTTTCCTTCTCAAAATCAAGATCAAATTTTTCTTTTTATTTTCTATAAAAAAATAAAATCTACGAGTTTTTCTCACTTTTCAGAACGTTCTCCGTTCACCTCGCTGAATCGATTCTATCCCTTATTTGACTCTCGAGCGTAACGAACATCAAATGTGTTTTTTTTGTGCTTTACAAACAAAACAAAAAACTCAAAATTTCTCACTTTTCAGAACGTTCTCCGTTTACCTTGCTGAATCGATTCTATCCCTTATCTAATGCGTTCGTAACCCTCTCGAGCGTTGCGAACATCAAATTTGTTATTGTTTTTTTATAAACAAAAAAAGATCTGCAAGTTTCTCACTTTTCAGAACGTTCTGCGTTTACCTGGCTGAATCGATTCTATCCCGTTTCTAACTTTCGAGCGTAACGAAAATCAAATTATTTTTTGATACTAAAAAAAAATCTATAAGTTTCTCATTCATTAACGATAATGCGGATGTTTCTTATTTTTTAATACATACATTTTTTAAAACAAAATAATTTTTTATTTTTAATAAATAAATCTAATAGTTTTTCTGTGTTATAAAAAAAAATAATGCACGCATCAAGGTGACTACGAATCATTCCCATAATCTTTACTACAGTTTGTTGATAAACAAACAGTTTTGTAGATCGCGGACATTGATACGTTACATCGTGTAATTACAGCGATGGTATCGTTGTTCTGATGCTAGAAGGCTACGACGTCTATTCTCATGACGTTGACGCCCTTGATATTTAGAAGTTTTATAGATGATATTTTTTTTATTTATTTTTGCTTCCTCATTGCTTCCTCAGGAAGCTTTGTTTTCATGAAAAAAATGATTTTCGAGAATTTAGTGTCTGAGTACTTAAAATAGTCCGAAACGTCGAGAAATGTGATTTTTAGCTGGCGTCCGTCCGTATATGTGTGTGTGTGTGTGTGTGTGTGTGTGTGTGTGTGTGCGCGCGCGCGCGCGCGCGTGTGTGTGTGTGACAGACTTACGTCGTTTACAACGACTATAACTCGAAAACGGTTCGAGATAGCCAGTTGAAATTTGGTACACTAGTAGAGTGGTCATGTCTCTTCCCTCGGTGCAATTTTCATGAAGATTGAGGCCCGCTTCGAGATTTTACGCGATTTTGAAATTTTTGAAAAAAGATCGTGGTAGCTCTAACTTGCGTAAAATTAGAGCAATCGTCCTAAAACTGCCCACAAATATACTATTTTGACCAAAGACCTTTGGTATGGAATTTGGTCAAAATTCATCGAAGGGGTAAGATTTTATGGGATTTTGAGTTTATCTGAGTTTATTCAAAAATGACTAAAAACGGTCTAATTCGAGTAAATATGGAGGTATCGATCGGAAATTTGACATAGGAATGGACGAACATTGCACAATGTTTCGTATTAAATTTGGCGAAAATGGATCGAAACGTTAAAATTTTATGGGATTTTGAAATGTTTGAATTTTTTTGAAAAGTTGTATTTTTTGTCCGACACGAGTTTATGTTTCATGTCGCCCTAGGAGTATAACAATTCAGAGACTCGTCATCGGTGGGGGAAAAATAGATTAGACGTGGCCACAAAACGGTGAATGTTGGATAAGTGACTTAATAATTTGAAAAAAAATCTTTTTCCAAAACCCTATATTTTCGTTAATTGAAGTAGGTGTACGGACCTAACAAAGCAAAGACATCGGTGTATTTTTTCGCGCTGAACCTGAATCGGCCACTCGTTTTGCATAAAAGGCAAACACGACGTTGACGTTAAAACAAGTTGAAAATTAAATTTTTCATATCGCTTCCTCATAAAAGTTGTAAACTGAAATTTTCATATGGCTTCCTCATAAAAGTTGAAAATTGAAATTTTCATATGGCTTCCTCATATAAGTTGCAAATTGAAATTTTCATGTGGCTTTCTCATAAAAGCTGCAAATTTAAATTTTCATATGGCCTTCTCATAATGTTCCTTTATTTGCGAAGCTTCCTCTATGAGGAAGCCACCAATACAGAAAATGCTTTCTCATAGAAGAAGCTTCGCAAATAAAGGACCATTATGAGAAGCCCGTATGAAAATTTAAATTTGCAGCTTTTATGAGAAAGCCACATGAAAATTTCAATTTGCAACTTATATGAGGAAGCCATATGAAAATTTCAATTTTCAACTTTTTTTATTTATCCCACATCGAATATACGAAATACGACTTGATATTTAAAAGTTTTATGGATGATATTTTTTTATTTTACTGTTTTTATTTGTCGCACATCGAACATACGAAATACGACGTCACTGACAAGTGCTGCTAATACCGTGTTTGATCACTATAATCCACGAAGTATAATCGTCCGTCTGGCTCGCTATATCGAACGCGCGACGTGCGTGGGTTTTAATTCGATTGCGATAGATTAATGCAGTTCGTTGATTCGAGCTGGCTCAATGTCTCAATCGAAACCGGTAGCCGGTTACCGGTTTATGCAAAGTCACATCGTAAAAAGAAAACGTTTGCACCTTCAACAAATATTTCTTGTCGGTAAAGGTCCGCTATTTTTTTTTTCTCGTTTACTGTATAATTTCTTATTTTATTATTCTTGTCAAGAAACTGGATTTGCAATATAAAAAATTCTAGATGTTGCATACGTCAAAAGAGCGTGCATGCCGATTCTGTGAGGTTCTCCGAACATTCCAAAACCGTCGGAAAGTTGCTCACTCAAATGATAATCACGCATAGTGTAAACTGCGATCACTCAGTCTACACAGAGAAAATAAATCAATTGAGTCAACAAAATGTGCGCTTACGGGTGGCGAAACAAATGTTTGGTTGATCGAAAGGAATACCTCTTTGATCGAACTAACAGGCCGTCGATTCAAGTTTTTCTTTGCTTAATACAAGAATTATTTCGTTCGATCAACCAAAAATTTGTTTCGCCACCCGTAAGCGCTCATTTTATTGACTCAATCGGTTTTTTTTTTATCAGTGTATCGACTTGCAATTATACATGAATATATTGCAGGGCGCGATGCAGAGCCACCTGTGCGTCAATCGTGACACTACGTTCATGCACTTTCGCAAACTTTGACATTCGGTTTTCTTAATTTCCTGTAAGTTTTCAATGAAAATTCGACTGCACACCGAAGCGTTTATGTTAATATCAAAATCCTGCATGATTGAATGCATATGTGCAGCATATTAACAATGCCAAGTCGGAACTGAAAAATTGTCTAGGTCCGACGGTAAAACAGGTAAAGCACGTTAAAAAAAAATAAAAAAAAAGCTCCAGCATCCTCTTAAGGTAGTACTAGTGGACAGCCTGAGCCCACGTCAGTTCAGAGAGGATTGAGAGACAAATTGCGAACACTTCTCGATGAGATAAAAATCTGAAAAAAAATCAACCATACGGAAGGTAGTGAAAAGATTAATTTTGCATAATAATAATTCCAAAATGTTATTAACAAATTAACGAAAAAATAAAATTCTCAACAAATCACCCGGCAACCTAACTTTTTTTTTATGAAAACGATTTGTTAATTTTTCTGAATACGTACGAATTTTTTCAGAATTTCGTGTAATTTTTGAAAATCGCGTTTTCAGTGAATAAACAAACGTCATTTTCAAAAATTACACAAAATTATGAAAAAATTCATACGTATTCAAAAGAATTAACAAATTGTTTTTACATGAACAAAAAGTTAAGTTGCTGGGGGATTTGTTGAACTTTTTTTTTCATTAATTTGTTAATAACATTTTGGAATTATTATTATGGGTAATCAATCTTTTCAGCACCTTCCATATGCTTGATTTTTTTCAGATTTTTGTCCCGTCGAGAAGTGTTCGGTCTGAACTCACGTGAGCTTAGGCTGTCCGCTAGTAAGGTAAAGGTACCAATGAACGGACGGTTAAGAGCAGCCTAAGATTCCAGCAGTTATTAATTTATCAAGAACATTTTTTTTCTTGAAATAACCGAAACCAATGTCAAGCTGATAGTTTCTAGTTTCCAAAAGTCGCCGGTTAATTATTAAAAGGATAAATATTTTTTTAATTACGGAAGAAAGTGTCAAGAGAGCCCAAATGTACCGATCTTCGGACGCGGTTTTTCGGCACGTCCCTATATTCGGACGCTGCGTGTCCCAATGTTTCGGACGATCGCAGATTTCGAGAATTCTGATGTGCGAACTTTTAATTAATATTGACTAAAAGAATTCCTTTGCGATTTATCAATTAAATGAATGAAAACAATAATAGTCACCGCGAAACAATAATGAAGATAAGATACGTAGAAAACTGGCCAACCTAACTTTTTCGTACTGTCCGATTATTAGGTCGCGTATGTAGTAACGCTTGTACCATTCTTCGGACACTATATCGTCGGTGTTTTAACAGAATTCAACAATAGAAAATAATTTAGGCTTAAACCTTGTGTAACTTTTTTTTCTGTGCATCATATAATGTTTGCAGTTACGATTACAAGTGTCGTAATGGATTTTCAATACTTCTATTCGGAATAAATCAGATCTGCATAGGAGTGTCCGAAGATTGGGACGTGTCCGAACATCGGTACCGTTACCTTACTACCTTAACTCGCACAGATAATAAAAATCGTCGATAACCGAGTCGCGCATAATCCTGCATGATTCGATGCGTATGTGTAAAAAAAATTGTCTAGGTCCGTCGGTAAGACAGGTAAAGCACGTTAAAAAAAAAGAAAAAAAACAGCTCCCGCATCCTAGCACAGATAATAAATAGATAACGCACACAGATAATAAAAATCGTCGTTAACCGACTCGCGCTTTAAGATCATTAACTCTCGTTTCAGAACCAAATTCGTTCCTTTTTTGTCTCGGCCCGTTCGCGAGCCGTCGTACTCGCCGTGACGTTTGAAGAAAGGTGCGTGCCAGTGGAAGCGAAGGCCGCGAGCTGCGGGCCGGCAGCGGCAACGAAACTATTAAAGGCGCGAGGGAGAGACGAAGGTGAAGGTATGAAAAATAATCAGAGCGCCCGCGGTTATTGGCTAATAAAAGGCCGCGAACGCCGCACAAATTGCCAATAAATTATATTTCAGCCTGCACATCAGAAGTCTAAACCTCGCTTCCGGAATTCGTTTCCTGAATCTTTTCAAGCACAATTTTTTTTTTTTTTTTTTTTTTAACTAATTTAGTTTTATTTTTTTTAATGCTGAGTTTTGCTTCCGCGGAAACATACGCGATTGCGAGGAGGTCATAAAAATGTGACTAGCGTCGAGGTCCGATAAAAGCCGCGGTGCAATTAAGCGGGAAAGGGCATAATTACATCGAAGGATCTCGCGGCGCGATTACGACTTCCCACTTTTGCAAATAATTCAATGTTTGCCTCGATCCGTTCCATCGCGGGAGGCGAAGATGCACGAGACGGCGGAATCGACCGGTGACGACGCATCGGCAACTGTGTACGAAACGCTCTGGCACTTTAATCGTTACTCATTGCACAAAAGTACCGCTTCTGCCGACCTGACCTGCCTTCTGCCTCCGTTACTTATGTTTTTTTTTTTTTTTTTTTTTTATTATCTTGTTCTCTCAGTTAATCAAGACCATACGCATTTTCTTATATAATTGTTCGTAAAAATGGACCGAGATAATTGAGCACAATTCCACACGAGAGAATAGACATTACGCGAATGTAAAGAAATTTTTATGCCGTTTCGCGGAAATCGGAGTTTGTCGGCTCGAACCTCGCGGGTAAATCAGCAACTTAATCGAGGCTGCGAGACGCTGAAAGTTTATCGTTTCGGCGAGCTTTGTGGCATTTTGAACGCACGTTCAAAAGAATCAGAAAACCCTGATCCAGAAACACCCAGAAAACACCAGCAAAATAATACATCCAGAAAAATAATTTCTTTGGCGGGCGCCTCGCAAATAAATATTGATTTAAATAAACAAAAATATTGATTTAAACCAATAAAAATATTGATTTAAATCAATAAAAATATTGATTTAAATCAATACAAATATTTATTTAAATTAATAGAAATATTTATTTTAATCAATAAAAATGTTTATTTAAATCAATACAAATATTTATTTAAATTAATAGAAATATTTATTTTAATCAATAAAAATGTTTATTTAAATCAATGAAAATATTTATTTAAATCAATGAAAATATTTATTTAAATCAATGAAAATATTTATTTAAATCAATGAAAATATTTATTTAAATCAATGAAAATATTTATTGGCAATTGCACAGCTCGATGAAGTGCGGTCGAAAGCGACTATTAACGCTTCGAGTACGGGGACTTTTTGTCGAGAGCAAACGACCATGCCTTCTTTTAAGCACAAAAACGATACGGATGTTCGCGATACAATTTTCTTCTGCTTTATCAAAAAACACGACACTTCAAGGTAGGTCTGTGAATTTTTACAGATTTTTTTGAGCACATCAACTTGTTATTCGAATCGTTCGAAGGTTGCGTCTTGGCAAATTCTCGATTCTCGCTGAACAAGGATTCCGTACGTGAAGAATTAACGCACTGAGAGAAAGGACAGTATTTCCTACCATAACGAATAGACTATATAGAGAGTTAATGCATATAGTTTCCGATAGTACACAGTAAAGAAAGTTTGTACTTTTTACAACAACTTATTGTCCACAAACGTCCACAATTTTTTTTTTTTAATTTTCTAGTTTTACACACAAAAGTACAAACTAAAATTGTCAATGACACGGGAAATAAAAGGACAGGTTCGTATATTCAAATAAGTGACAAACTCGTTTGTCACTTATTTAACAAAATTATTCTTACGCAATTTCGCATTTCGATTTTACGAAATTATTTTTTACTGTGTATATATTCAATTGGTTAAACTATAATTATGGTTGCAAACATGATTTTTTGTCATTGCCGTTACTATAAAATGTAGACGTTCCCCTTGGGGACTATTTTTTACGGTAAAAAGTCAGTACTGTTGCCTCAACCATGTAATTTTTTTCACAGTGCTTTTTTCCGCAGAATTCTTCACTTCCGCAGAGTCACTCGAAGCGGATTGATTAGAATTAGCCCATAAATTGATTAGAGCCGTTCTTTCCCGGTAAACTCGGATGAATCGTCGAGCCGATAAGGAGCTCCTTTCACCGAGACTTGTCAACAAATTAATTTTCAAAAATTGTTTAAAAAAATAATCGGGGAATTTTTCTTTCTTGCTAAATAAATTCGCCGATTTTTTTTCTGCATGAGTGAGTTTTTTTGTTTTTTTTTTCTAAAGTTCTAAAATTTCGTTGATTTCTCGTGCGTTCTCCCCGCGTCCAGTCGTGACTCAGTTCCACGCTTGATCGATTCGACAAAACAATGTATACGTCATATCCGTGAGCCGAGAATTCGATCTTTGGTCGCGATAACCCGATACCGTATGGCGAAAGAAGTGTTGCCCAACGATTCTCATGCATATCTTTTCGATCCTCTACCCACACGGATATTAATAACGCGCGAAAGTCGATTAGTTGGAAACGATGACAATGAATTGCCAGCTTTATCCGCGGTATTTATCGATTAATTTATCATCGATCTCCGGTGAAATTTTATTGTAACGCCGCGATTTATCGACGGTCGAAGGACATACATATTTATTAAAAATTATTGGATTATTTATTTCCTTGCATAAATTTGTTAGAAAATTAATATTTAATTAATAAAATTAGTTGTAAAAATTATTAATCATTAATTATTAAATTTTTTATTTGTTTGTATAAATATTTGTGTAACTTTTTTTCGAGTCTTGCAACTTGGAGAAGCCGCGGAATGATTAATTATTAATTATTTAATTACTAATTTCTTTGTATATATTTATTTTTTAATTTTCTTATAATTAATTTATTATTTTATTTATTTATATATATGTATTTGTTTAAAATTTTGTCGAGTCTCGGTGCGATATCCGGGGCTCGGCGGCCGCGGAATAACGGACTCTGAGCGTTGTTACAAGCGTTAGCGCGTATGAGTACGCAATGATAGCGGAGTAGGCGCGAGTCCGGTTGCAAATTGCGCGGAGACATTGTCCGCAACGGCAGAGAACGAGAACAAGAATGCAATTGTTTCGACACTCGGGTACAGTGCCGCGCCAATTGTTTTGCCTGCATCGTCCAGACCACTTTCGCGAAGTCCGAGCCAACGGGAACGCGTATGCATCACACGAGTGTACGCACGAGGTTTCGATCGAGCCAACCCGTTCCGGATTCGACCCGACATTCGTTTTCGACAGTTCGCGCAATCGCCTCGGAAAAATTTGCTCCTTAACGGAAATCGCGCTGTGCAATGTAAAAAAGTTCTCTCCACATAACCAGAAAATTTTTTGTTTGCTGGGATTGTTTATTTATTCAATAAAAATATTTATTTAATAAACACATTTATGTAATAAATATATTTATTTAATAAATACATTTATTTAATAAACACATTTATTTAATAAACACATTTATTTAATAAATACATTTATTTAATAAATATGTATTTACGCGTAATAATATTTTTATAATCATATTTATAAAAGAATGATTTTCTAATTGTCGCAGTCGCAGAAGCGCACTTAAGTTTCTACTCTCAATTACTAATGCAAAATGCCCTATCGAAGATCTGTTGAATTTCGTCGATCCTTCACCTCACTCTTCTCGCTCGAATTCCTTTAATTCCATCATCACGAAATAGTAACTTACTCACTTATTTTTTTATATATATTTTTAAAGCTGCGAACGTTTTCGCCTGCCCAGTGGAATTCGTCGGATGATCCGTGGGATGAAATCCTCCGGCTTGATATTATTATTTCGTGTACTTTTATCGTTTAATCTCGAGGGTAGTCGCGGAGGCGGCGAGCCGCGAAGCGCTTGCCGCCTTTGTTATTCGTGAACACTTGTTAGATATGCCGGATATTCGTACTGTACGGACAGCCGTGGAGCCCGCACTTTGGAGTACAGTACAGAGAAACACTATCGTGAAATTTTCAACACCCTCAGGGAAACCGGACGGCAGAGCGAATCTATATACATATACACATATATTTATATATATATAAACTGCGGAGGTATACACGACGCCCGCGTGTGTAACCCTCCGTCGCCGAGGGATGGAGAATAAAATGAAACTCGCGCCGACGTCGGACCTTCATTTATAAGAAAGTTCCAAGGATCAGACCTTCCGCGGCTTCGAGCGAGTACCATGTGGGAAGGGGCAGTCAGCGAGCTATATTGTAACCATCCAGTGTATTACTATACACGATGCTTATGGCCACCGAGAATACACGCCGCACGCTCGATCGTTCCCGATGCCGATGGTGGGAGTCTCCCAGATATACTCTCGATCTTCGAGTTTCAAGGTCGCGCGTCCTGATGCTGGACGCTGTTGCTGGCTTCGTTGTATTTTGCTGTCTTCAATGAAGGCGAAAAAAAAAAAAATAACGAGTTGTAAACGATTTTTATACCGTCGACGATTATTGTTACTGTTATTATTATTATTATTATTACTATTATTATTATTGTGACCGAGGCGCTTCGGGTCCTGAGTATCGAGTGTGAAATCGGGGAAACGGAAATTTAGATTTTGCGAAGATTTGCAGGAAATATGTAACTTCCGGTTTGAGTATCTTATTGATCGACCGGAAGAGAGGTCATATCGAGAGACACGGCAGCATCTCAACGCCAAGTAGTTAAGAGGAAGCCTTTGACCAAGATCGAAAATACGTCACTTCCGGTTTCAAAATCTTATTATTCGACCGGAAGTGACGTCATATTCGAAGTATGTCACTTCCGGTTTGAAAATCTTATTCCTCGACCGGAAGTGCCGTCACAACGGAAATGCGTCACTTCCGGTTTGAAAATCTTATTTTCCGACCGGAAGTGACGCCACACCGGATAAACGTTGCTTCCGGTCGAAAAATGAGATTTTCCAACTGAGAGTGATATATTTCCGGTACGACGTCACTACCGGTCGGAAAGTGAGTTTTTAAAACCGGAAGTGATGAATTTTCAGTGTGATGTCACTTCCGGTCGGAAAATGAGATTTTCCAATCGTAATTGACATATTTCCAGTATGGTGTCACTTCCGTTCCAAAAATTGGATGTTGAAACCGGAAATGGCATATTTCTGGTATGACGCCACTTTCGGTCGAAAAATGAGATTCTCCAACCGGAAGTGTCGAATTTCCGGTACGACGTCACGTCCGGTTGAAAAATGAGATTTTCAGACCGGAAGTGACGAATTTCCAGTATGACGTCACGTCCGGTTGAAAAATGAGATTTTCAAACTGGAAGTGACGAATTTCCGGTATAACGTCACTTCCGGTTAAAAAATAAGATTTTGAAACTGAAAGTGACGAATTTCCGGTGAGACGTCACTCCGGTTGAAAAATGAGATTTTAAAACCGGAAGTGACGTATTTCCTGTATGACCGTGTCGTCCATTTGGGATGAGAATTTTGTTTAGTGCCTGCGAAAAATTTGTAAAAAATCATTGATCGGTACGGATGGTCCGTTTTGTCCCCCTCTTCCCTGCTTCGGTTCACCAAGCACCTGGGCGAGAGACAGGACAACTTCGACGCAATGACGATAGGGTTACTTGAGTTCGCGTGAGCTGATGCGACAACGATGTCCGGGAGTCAATTAAATATGATTTTGCCCTCGAGGTCGTAACAGTCGATTGATTTAACGCGGTGAAGGTATTCATCCGAGCCGAGCTAACCGCTGTCCCGCGAAGGTGCGTAGATCGGACGAGACAATTAACAGCGGGCGGTTTTTGCCGTGGAAAATCAACCGGCGAGCGATCGCGCTAATCACCCGATTCAGATCCACCAACGGAGGAGGATCGAGCGCTGTTCAATCCCCGAAATCATCTGACTCACGCAAACGAATCGCGATGAAATTTGCCCGAGCGCATCGAGGCAGTGCGGTTAACGTACTTTTATAATCGTTTCGCGAAAAACCGCTCCGGTAAAACTCGAGCAAATAGAATCTCACAGCTGCTGCTTCGTCGCTAATAGGCGGTAAGAATGTTCCTCCGAGAATAATCAGCCTCCGATATATCGATCGGTGAATGAATAATATTTTTTTAATTTTTTTTTTAGAACGACCTTCTTAGATAGAGAATGAGAGAAAAAAGTTGTTGTGAACGAAGCCTTAGATCCCGGGTTTGCGAGACCGGGAGGCGCTGATCGCCCAATTTCGATCCATCGACAGAGGATCGAAATCAGTTCGATCCCCGGAACGATCCGATTCACCGACTCACCGAAATTTGTCCGAGCGCATCGAGTGCGATTAAAGTACTTTTATAATCGTTTTGCAATTATCGATGAAAAAACGCGCCGGTAAAGCTCGACCACATAGAGTCTCACAACTGCTACTTCGTCGGTAATGAGCAGAAGGAAATGTTCTTCCGAGAATAATGAGCCTCCGAACGTGTATCGGTGAAAGTCAATAATATCTATATGTTTTTAGAACGACCTTCTCAGTCGAAATAAGAATAGAAAGAAGAAAATTTGTTGTGAACGCAGCTTTACGTTTTGGGATTACGAGACCGGGCCGCGCTAATCACCTCATTTCGATCCACCGACAGAGGAGGATCGAACACAATTTGATCGCCTAAACCATCGGACTCACGCAAACGAGTCACCACGAAGTTTATCCAATTTGTGGCGCATCGAAGCAACGCGGTTAACTTACTTTTAATCATTTTGCAAATATCGATGAAAAACCCTGCTGGCAAATCTCCACCAAATTGAATCTCACAGCTGCTGCTTCGTCGATAACAAACAAGAAGAATATTCTTTGGATAATAATTAACTTCTCCATCGATCGGTGAGTCAATAATATATATATATATTTTTTTTTTTCAGACCTTAGTCGAATTAAGAAAAATGTAAAAAATACAAATTATTATGAACGAAGCCTTAAGTTTCGGGATTACGAGACCGGGACGCGCTAATCACCCGATCTCGATCCACCGACCGAGGAGAATCGAACTCAATTCAATCGCCGAAACCATCAGACTCATGCAAACGAGTCGCCACGAAATTTATCCAATTTGTTGCGCATTGAGTGCGGTTAAAGTACTTTTACGAGAATTTTGCGATTATCGATGAAAAACCGTGCCAGCAAACCAAATTGAATCTCACAGCTGCTATCGTCGGTATCAAGCGAGAAGAATATTCTTCCGAGAATAATTGGCCTCTAAAATAATTAATTTAAAACAAGCCCCTTCGGGGCTTGGAGCCCCTTCGGGGCACGTCTTTGGAGGTTTTGTGGTTCAAACGTCGTTTTGAGGTTTTCTTGCTTAAACTTCGTTTTGAGGCTTTGTTTCTCAAACTTCGTTTTGAAGTTTTGTCGCTCATACTTCGTGAAGATATCCCGCAGTGACATTTTTGAAGGCACTCGCAGCGTGTACACATCGCACTGTACTCTTCGTAAAATTATTGACACGCCGTACTACGTGCTCTGAAATGGTATTCAGACGTTGCGCTACGCACTACGAAATTTTATGCACACCTCGCGTTTCCGCTCTGAATTCTTATTCACCAATTTCGTGTAATTATTTTCGCGAAAAAGCAGATAAAAGTTTACAAGATTTTATTGGCAAAACTTATTTACAGATGTCTAAATAATTTTAAATTTGTTGGGCTATACGTTAACTATCTAATGAATTAAGACGGCGAAGGATATTTTGATTCATTGGCAAGTTTCAAAGTTTGATAGGGATGTCCGATGCACAATTTTGGAAACTAAAGAAAATGGCAAAAGAGCTTCGCTTTTTCGCAATAGGCACGACCATCTGTTGTTGCGCTCCGTTGTAATAATTGCCCGTTGCGTTATGCGCTTCGTTTCTATATTGTGACCAACATTAGAAAGGCGTGTTGTCTGTATACAAGGTACGCATGATACGGCTTTTTGATGTTAATTGGGGGATAAAAAGTCGCGCGATACAAATTAAGCTTTGCACTCGGTTACAATTTATGACATCTATTCTAATGTTTGTACTGGCCTCCACGAGTGTGATTTACAAATAAATTCTATGAATTCGGTTTATTATTAGAATAATTATTAGAATGATGAATTAAAAAAAAAAATTGTAATTTTTTTTCGCGGGTGTTGATCTTCGACTGTATAAAGGAAAATGTTATAATATCCGCTTTATGGTATAAAGTGGATATTTTGTTTCATGTAAGAATTTTTGTTTGATCATCCAGGGTCAACGTCATAAAAAAATAATAATAATAATTAAAAAAAAATGAATTTCGGGTTTTACCGATCGCGGTACTTCATATGCTGTTTAAGAATTGTATATGGTGTGTATGTAAAATTTGAAAAAACCTTTGTTTAAGTCGTTTGGTTGATAAAATGGATAAAGATTAGCAAAAAAAAAAAAATTCTTCAGCATTCTTGTCTCTACCGTTTGGGAACGGCTGAAGCGATTAAGCTGCAAATCTTAGTGGACCATCTGTGACTAATGTATGATGACTACATGGAATCGGAGCCAAATCGGTTGAGCCGTTCACTTGTTACGGTGGATAAACACATACACACACACATACACACACCGCTAAAATCTATTGAAATCACTTATAAAATAGTCAAAAGGCAAAGTTATACTGATATCATTTAGTTTTCAGACAGTAACAGATTTTGCGATGACGAATGTATAAGGCACTTCTTTTCGCTTACGCTCGGTCGTGCCTAAAAATGATTGTGAAGAAAGCCTTACGTTTCGGGATTACGAGACCGAGACGCGCTAATCGCCCGATCTCGATCCACCGACCGAGGAGGATCGAACCCAATTCTATCCCCGAAATGATCCGACTCACCGAAATTTGTCCGAACGCACCGAGGCAGCGCCGTTAAAGTACTTTTGTAATCGTTTCGCGATTACCGATGAAAATCCCTGCCGGTAAATCTCCACCAAATAGAATCTTTTGAGATTCTATTTGGAAAACTGCTACTTCGTCCGTAAAAAACGAGAAGAATCTTCATAATACATCAATCACATATATATATATATATATATATATCTTTTTATAACGTTAATGCTCAGTCGAATTAAGAAAAAAATAAATAAAAAAATGATTGTGAACGAAGCCTTAAGTTTCGGGATTACGAGACCGGGACGTGTTGTACGCACTCTCCCCAGCTATCGACCCGTTTGGTGCGCGGTCGTCGAGGAGTCGCTCGCGACAGAAGCAGCGCCAGCACAGCGGCACAGAGAAGGGAAGTTGCTCCTTCGTCCCAGATGGATGCGATCCCCCGATTCTAAACGAACCTCTTTCTTCCATCGTTCCGTCTCGCTCGTGATATCTGTCCGATCGACAAACTCTCGTCCAGCGCCGACACCGCGAGTCTCTCGACGAAGAAAGGAAGAAGAAAAAAAAAACAACATCAAAAACAAAAGTAACGAAGAAATTTGACCCCTTGTCTCCCCTGCTCGCTGTTCTCGCTGCGCTCAGAATCCGCGTCGCAGTCGTGATTCCCGTCGCGACGCACACACGACTCGTCCTCGTTCGACTTAGAGATATAGAGCGAGGCAAGAGATCTCGTGGAATGTCACCGATTTTCCGAACGATCCGCCGTCGAAGTGACAGCCGGGCCAATTCCGGGCTGCTCGAAACATCGAGCTTCGCACTGTTCGGAAATGTAAACACAAAAACTGCGCAGTTTTCGGGAATCGTTCCGCGCCGTTGAATTCATCAGGTGTTGAATTTTTTTATTTTCTTAATATTTATTTTACTTTTTTCTATTCTTCTTTTCCGGTTCTGCGAGCTGACTCAGTCGAAGTGATTAAAAAAAGTGCATCAAATCCGAGCTTTTAGGGATTACGATAAAGAAGACAAATATTTTATTCCTTTTTTTTTAATAATTATCTATCCGCGTTGAATCGTTCGCGAAGTTGTTGGTTTATAAAAAATTGAAGAGAAAAATTGAAGAAAAAAAAGGAAGACAAAAATTGAAGAAAAAAACGGAAGACAAAAATTAAAGAAAAAAAAGGAAGACAAAAATTGAAGATAAAAAAGGGGAAAAAACATTTGCGATGGCTCGAAACGGCGAGGTGTACTGAGACGATTTCCGGGAGAGAAGCAACAGCATCCGTGAGACACTGCGATGCAGAGGCGCACAAGGTAATTAACTGACCAACTATTTGTTCTTTTGCGCACGAAATTGAGTCGACGATGCTGTTACGACGAGTGCCGCGAATTCGTCCACCCGTTAATGTTTATTTGCTCTCGTGAAGCGACGTTTATTGCACGGAGCTCGGGGAAGCAACGGAGTAGAACTGTTGAAAGACTCCACTTGATCGCTTCCTCTTTCTTTCTTTTTTTGCACTTTCGACTGTGTACTTTGTCGCGCGAGAAACTGCCGTTCTCGCGTAATGTCTCCGTTGAATTTATAAAATCCCCCGACCGACCAATTATTCTGAATATATTCTCGAGACTGAACATCGCGGGTCGAATTTTTGGGAAAAACATGTTAAAAATATATTAAAAATAAACATACTTATTTCAATATATTTCTCGCACAAAATGTAAATAAATAATAATTAACAATAATAACAATAAATAATTAATATAACAATAAACAATTAAAAATAAATAATAAATAATAAATAATTTTCATAATTTTAAGTATCAAATATATCAAAAGTATATTAAAGATAACAAATTTTTCGCGCATAAATATATTTCGTATATGAATAATATACTTTTAACGTACGCGAAAGTATATTTTTTTCGCTATTTGCTCGGACATATTTATCACGCATATGTCATGATGTATCAATTAAAAAGTGATGCAATTTTTCGTGAAAACTACGAATTTAATTTACGAAATTTTTTTTTAGTCGTATACTTTTTTTCCATGGGGACTTTTCCCCACGACGAAGAAATCGCGATTTTTTCTCTACCGTCGAAGAAATCGTCGCGTGGTCAACGCGGCCGTAAGTAAACATTCAGGTTCACGACGGGGAAACGGTGTATTACGCGTTTCCTCACACCTCGATAGGCCTGCGAACGACCGGGTGTGCGTGTTGTTGCGGTTCTGATACAAGCATAATATTATTCCGATGAACCAAACTATAGCCGAGCACCGACTCGTTCGCCTTCGAAGGCTGCACCCACGTTCCTCGTTTCGTTACACGCGATTCCTCGATACGGCAGATACATCCATACGGCGTCCAGTGTATCGACTCGATTGTACATATAGAACGCTAAAATCCAAGTGCGTGCCCGCACGAAAGGAGCTAATTTGAATCGGCAGAAATAGACTCCCAATATTCGTTTACTTCGTCACTCCACGACAGTCGTCAGAGTTCATGCCGGTCGTTCGGTAATGAAAAGCTGTCGAATAAAACAATATAATCATTTTATATAAATAACATTATAAAATTAATAATCATTATTAATAATATTAATAGTAATTATTTATTTATTTATTTATTTATTTATTAGTTTATGGGATGAACCCTTTTACTACATACAATAATGAAAATACATCAGTAAATCAGTAAATTATGAAAGGAACCCTTCAATTAGAACAACACACCGATTACTTGTCTTTGGTTGCCCAATTATTTAGGGATAAAAGTCATTTTATTATTCAATTAAATTATTAAATTAAATCAATTATTCAATTCAATCAATTATTAAATTATCAAGTCATCCAATTATTAAATTAAATTATTCAATTAAATTATTTAGGGATAAAAGTAATTCAATTATAAGAATTCGCCGCCCAACAACTGCTTTAAACTCACTGACCGACAGTCTGAAATTGAATATCTCCCCAAGGGCATTGGCGAGGTTCATGAGTGATTATGATAATAATAATTAATAATAATACTAATAGTAATTATGATAACGATTGTCAACAATATTAATAAATAATGAGATGATATTTTTGAATGTGACTTCCAATGTATCACCAATTTTTTTGCGAGACGTCAAAAGTGTCATCCAAACCGAAGGCCGACTGGGCGAACATTGAATGTGACGATCTGTTGCGCATGCGCGCTTAGGACCGAAGAAATCGCATTCGGTAGATTCGCCTCGCAGATGAAACAAGAAAGCTCTAGACACGCCCTTTATCAGTTATACCGTCGAGTCCGTGGGTTCGAGAGCCCTTTTACGACCCGCCGGATCGGGAAGGCTTTCGGCGAGATATTGCCCTCTCGATCCATCGTAAGTAGCGATAGAGATATGTACCCTCCATTCATTCGCTCGTCCACTTCCTCGATAATAGCTTCTGTCTCCCTATAAGGGTAAACCGAAGAGACCGCAAGGATCCATCGGAATCGTTTCCGCTTCCTCACCGAGTCACTCTTTTCTCGATATTTCACGGAGAAACATAGACCGTTGAGTTGAATCCGGTCTACGATCCGGCCGCTTCGAACCTTCAATCTATCCAACGTGACGATCTGCTGCGCATGCGCGCTTTCGAATGGACAAATTTCTTACGGTAGATCCGCCTCGCAGGTAAAACAGGTCAGCTTTCACACCCTTTATATTAATATTATAACAGTTAAAATGCATAGTATATCAGTTATAGTGTTGATTCCGTGGGTTCGAGAGCCCTTCTACGACCCGCTGGGTCAGGAAGAGTCGTCGGATCGAACCTCCATCCCTCCAATATGACGATCTGTTGCACATGCGCGCTTTCGAGTGGACAAATTTCTTTCTATGTAGATAGTTTTTGATAGTATATATTCAATTGATTAATATGATTGGGTATTTTTTGTCATAGCCGTAACTATAAAATGTAGACGTTCCCTTTGGGAACTATTTTTGTGTGGTAAAATGTCAGAATTGTTACTTTATGTAATTTTTTTCTCATCGTAAGCTTTACGCACGCCCATAATCAGTTATAGTGTCGATTCGGTGGGTTCGAGAGCGCTTTTACGACCCGTCGGGTCAGGAAGAGTCGCCGCATCGAACCTCCAATCCATCGACCGGACAAATTTCTTTCGGTAGATCCGCCTCGCAGATACATAAGAAAGCTTTACACACACCGTTTATCAGTTTTAATGTCGATTCGGTGGATTCGAGAGCCCTTCTACGACCCGCCGGGTCGGGAAGAGTCTCGGCGAAATCTTACCCTCTCGATCCATCGAAAGTACCGATAGAGTACCGATATCTACCCTCGTCCATTCATTCGCCATCTCGATAACAGCTTCTATCTCCCTATAATGGTAAACCGGAGAGTCTGCAAGGATCCACCGGCTTCGTCTCTGTTTTCTCACCGACTCACCCCTTTTTCGATATTTCACGGTGCAACCTAAACCAGTGAACTGGTAGCCGGTTCGATTCGGCGACAAACTCGTAATCCTGTGGCCGAATTGAACTTCCCACCTTGTCGTTACTCTTATCATCATCATTTTATATTATCACTGTTATCATCATCATTCTATACCATCACTGTTATCATCATCATTTTATATAATCACTGCTGTCATCATCATTTTATATCATCACTGTTGTCATCATCATTTTATATCATCACTGTTATCATCATCATTTTATATTATCACTGTTATCATCATCATTTTATATAATCACTGTTGTCATCATCATTTTATATCATCACTGTTATCATCATCATTTTATATCATCACTGTTATCATCATCATTCTATACCATCACTGTTATCATCATCATTTTATGTAATCACTGCTGTCATCATCATTTTATATAATCACTGTTGTCATCATCATTTTATATCATCACTGTTGTCATCATCATTTTATATAATCACTGTTGTCATCATCATTTTATATAATCACTGTTATCATCATCATTTTATATCATCACTGTTATCATCATCATTTTATATAATCACTGCTGTCATCATCATTTTATATAATCACTGTTGTCATCATCATTTTATATCATCACTGTTGTCATCATCATTTTATATCATCACTGTTATCATCATCATTTTATATCATCACTGTTATCATCATCATTTTATATCATCACTGTTATCATCATCATTTTATATCATCACCGTTATCATCATCATTTTATATCATCACTGTTATCATCATCATTTTATATCATCACTGTTATCATCATCATTTTATATCATCACCGTTATCATCATCATTTGATATCATTACTTTTATTATTTATATTTTCGATTATTCATATTACTGCGTTTCTACTATTATTAATATTATCGCTTTTATTATTATTGTGATTATTTTCACTCTCTTTACATTTCTTTATATCTCTTAATATTATCATTATTATCTCTGTTCGATTTCTTACCGTGTGTGCCCAGACGACCCCCGGTCCTATCGCACGATAAATCGCTATACCTACTTATCTTCCCTTTGTCCCTCGCTCACGATTCACCGTTCCTTCTTCCAATAAAAAGTCCCGGACCAGTGAAGCAAATCTCGCCTCCGCGACTCTCCGATCGAGTGCGAGGCGGTGGATAAAAGGCATTGTCGACGGGGAAAAAGAGCGAGGTGTTATATCAGTGTTTGGACTCTGATGGAGAGAGAGCTATGGGCGGGCATTAGACTCGTACTTCTGCACGAGTGAAAAAAAAAGTTTGTACTTTTTGCAACAACTTATCGTCCATAAACCTCCGCAATCTTTGATTTGTTAATTTCCGGATCGCACCATGCGGTTCTAGTTTTTACAAAAAAGTACAAACTAAAATTGTCAATGACACGGGAAATAAAAGGAAAAATTGGTATATGAGGTGTTCCATCCGGTTTCAAATGGTCAAAAACTCAATCCTCTCTAAAAAAAAAGTTATCATTCCACCACAATTCATGATTATTTACAAGGGGTTTAAAAAAAAAAATTTCCGAATTTTTAGATCGAATTTTTTTGCTATATAGAGAAATGTTGTTATCTAAAGTTTACTTCAAACTGCAACTTTTATGTCTCAAACGTTTTTTGTGCGACTAACAGTTTTTGAGATACAAGGGGTTTTTAAAAAAAGACTTGAAAATTCAGAAAAGAATTACAAGAACCCCTTGCAAATAATCATGAATTATGGTGGAATTACAATTTTTTCGAGGGAGTCGAGTTTTTGACCATTCTATAGAGGATGGAATATCTCGTATTCAAACCTGAAGATAACTTTGCCACTTGTTTGACAAAATAATTTTTTACGAAACTTCGTATAGCGATTTTACGAAATTATTTATCGCTGTCTAATCGAGCCTGAACGAGGCTTCGAATTCTGGCGCAATTTTCTGACAAACGCACGAAATCGAGGCCTCCGGGGTAGCGAAAGCTGTCGCACGGTATAATTGATCCGTCTGTCGGTGTTTGTGCAACACGTGCCTCACCGGACGACGCGGCTGGAGGGCTGGTGTCACCGTGCGAGGCGAATTCGTACGGCAGGGCTGGCTTCGCCTGGGCTAAGCCAGCTTGGAAGTGGAAACGGACGTGTCTGGTCAGACCTCGAACTCGGCCGGGAGTCAAGGTAGCGGCCCGGGGCTCAGACTCCGCTCACCTTTACAGTGTATCGCGTTCCTCCGAATTGGAAGGGCCACGTGACCTTGCACGTCTCTCCGAGGCTCCCGGAGCCGACCAATTGCGATGTGTGTCACACCGTACGTCACGGTTAAAGAAGTAGATGGGAAAATATATATTTTTCGTATATTCAATATATTTTTTCATTAAATTTTTGTTATACTTAATATATTGTGAGATATTTGAGACGGGTATATGTGAGGAAACATTTGAAAAAGTTATATATTTTCGCACGAAAAATGTAGTATAATTTATATATTTTTTAATATATTTATAAATATATTTTTAATATATTTTTTCCGGAGCCGACGCATTGCGATGTGCGTCAAACGTACGTCACGCATATTTTTCTTCGTACGCCGAATCACTCGACCCGATCTTTCCGACGTTCGCGGGAAACGCTTCTACCGTCCCCCATGGGAATGAAGTATACGTCGGATATATAGAAAGATATATTATTTATATACGTCATATATAACGGGATATATTACAATTTTATATTATTAATATATACTGATTATATGTTACATATATTAACCAATATATGTTCAGATACATACATTATATATGTCATATATATTCATGTATATAAATATTTTACATATTCCGATATATTAATTATATATAATTCGATGTATTTTTTATATATATCTTTGATTTGACAGAACAGCGTATCATCTGTGACTGTACATAGCCTAAACTCAAACTACCCCGAGAAATATGTAAATAGATATTGGCGATTGCATCTAGAAACTTAGATACCGCGCTACGCCGCAACCAATAATTTTTAAAGCATCTGATAGTACCTATGTTTATGGTTAATATTATAGAAATAAATTTTGAAAAGTTGTGAACATTTTTCTAAATTATTTAAATATGACATTTAAAATCATTTTATGCGATCCGTTATTCAGTAGCATAGATAGTAAGATTATTTTTGTTCTTTTTCATTTTGTAATAAGCAAAACGCTAAATAAACCGATTTACTTTCATCATCAGAAAATTGATGATCATCACTTGAAATTAAAAAAAATTTTGTTACGTTCAAATCTCGCTGGGACTGAGAACAATTAAAGTGATAGGTGGCAGCGTAGCGGTAAGGTTCCGGGTTAGCGTGCGAAAGGTCCCGGGTTCGAGCCCAACTTCGGGTCGTTAGGTTTATTACTTTCTCCGAATATAGTATTGTATTCTAAATTGATTTAATTCATGATGACAAACCAATCAATTTTTTTGAATATTGCCAAACCTTTTTTCGGTACGTACTAACCACCGTAAAAAGAAATTTGAATGAATATATGTCATGTATATATTTTTTGTATATCTTCGTTATACTTTTCAGATATATAATGTGGCAAAAAGTTCTATATCCTACATATATATTGGATATATATTATATTACCAGTATATATCTGATGTATATATAACATATATTCAGAAATATATTTATGCATATACTTTATTTCTATGGGGGGTGGAAAAGAAGTATATGGGAAAAATATATTCTTCGTATATTCAATGTATTTTTCACTAAATTTTTGTTATACTTGATATATTATGAGATATTTGAGACGGATATAAGTGAGGGAACATTTGGAAAAGTTATCTATTTTCGCACAAAAAATTTGGTATATTTAATATATTTTTTAATCTAATTTTTTCCGGAATCGACGCATTGCGATGTGTGTCAAACGTACGTCACGCATATTTTTCATCGTACGCCGAATCACTCGACCCGATCTTTCCGACGTTCGCGCGAAACGCTTCTACCGTGATAAACGAATATATGGAAAAATATATTCATCATATATTCAATCTATTTTTCAGTAATTTTTTTAATACATTATGTATATTTTGAATATATTTTCTACTAAATTTTTGTTATACTTGATATATTATAAGATATTTGAGACGGATATATGTGAGGAAACATTTTTAATAATTATATATTGTCACGCGAAAAATTTGGTATATTTAATATATTAAAAAAATATATTTTTTTCGCATATGTTTTCTTCCGGAGCTGACGCATTGCGATGTTTCTCAAACGTACGTCACGCTTATTTTCTTTTCATGCCGAATCGCTCGACGCGATCTCTCCGTCGATCGCGCAAAACGTTTCCACCATGGAAAAAAACTATATAAGAAAATATATTATTCGTATATTGAGTATATTTTTCACGATTTTTTAAAAATAATTTATATATTATGAGACATACGAGACGAATATGTATGTGTCGAAAAATATATATTTTAACGTATATTGAAAGCATATAATTTACATAGAGAATATATTTTTACGCGTAAAATTATATATTTTTAATATATTTTTGGCATGTTTTTTTTTTTTTTTTGCGCGGTTTCGCGGCCTATCGCAAGTGTGTCGCGCTCGGCGCCGGCTTCAATCGTGTACCGTTAAGATCGTCGACAAGGATCGGTTGCATCGAGAGAGAAAAGCGGAGAAAAAAGCGAACGTGAAAAATACGAAAGGAAAGGAGGAAAGAGCATTGTTTGCGGTGCCGCGAAGGTCGTCCCCCGAGTTCGAGGCCGCGAGGTATCCGGACACGTTCCGCTTCCAGTTCGTACGAAGAGACCGGTTTTTTTTTTTTTTTTTTTTTTTTTTCGACGAGATTCGTGACCTAATCGTTACCACTACTTGAGAATGGATTTATAAATTTCACGAACGCCAGAGCCATAGAGGCGGATTAAAAAAATGCGGATTAAAAAAAAACGCATTTACTTTCCTGCTCCTGTGTAAATCTGAGACCATAAATGAAACGATATTTTGGAAGACATTTTTTTGAAATTTGGAATGAAATGAAAAGTTTCGTCTCGTAATAATAATGGACCAATTAGTGTTTATTTCAGCCCCAAAGTCCTTGGTTTCGAAAAACTCGAAGAATTTTTCGAAAATAGTACTTCGCGATACTAGTACGGAAAAGCGGTCTTTCGACGAAGGTTGTGAAGTTGGCTGCACGAGCCGGATCGAGAGCTACATCGGCACGAGGCGAAGCCGAGTGCCGTTTGTAGCTCGAGAGGAGGCGAGTATCGCATACTACTTTTTGTGACAAGTGCACGAAAATTCCCACTTTTCGTGTGCCTGTAAAGTGCGTTCTAACGCACTTTGCAATAACTACAGTGACAGATAAGTTAGCGCGAAAAGTAACAAGAGTGTTCAAAAAGTGTGCGCCAAAGTAGCTACAGTGTGAAAAAAGTGTGCGGAAAAGAAACTAGCGTGTAAAAATAGTCTCTACAGCATTTTTCGCGCATCCTCTACTAGAAAGCGCCACTTTCGACACACTTTACAGGCACGAAAAGCGGGACTTTTCGTGCACGTGTTACAAAAGTAAATTTTTACCATGATCGACGTCGGCCAATAAAAATCGTATGTAACTTTTCCATACGAGGCCATTTTTTTCAACACCTGAAATCCCCTTCGGGCAAAAGATGGAACTTGTGCGTTTCACTGCGATGACCGACTTTGGCGTCTTTCGAAAACGCCAGTGTTTGTCGAAACGACAAAATATCACTTGACCAAATTTGGCACATTGATTCTCTGGATAATGATCTGTGTTTGTGCCAAAATAAACAAAATGTCCTCATGCGTATCGAGGTTTTATTCCCGCTCGGTCGATTTCCCAATCACAAGTCGATTAATCCGTTTCGCGGTTCTGTTTACCCGTGCAGTTGTGACTCGTTGTGAAAGATTTGTGGCAAACGTTTCGTCTCGCAATAACAATCGTTCAATCGTGTTTTTTTTCGGCTAGAAAGTCCTGGGTTCGAAAAACCCGAAGAATTTCTCAAAAAATAAATTATAACGACGATCCACGTCGACCAATAAAAATCGTATGTAATTTTTCCATACAACACCATTTTTTTCCCCAATAAAAATCGTATGTCATTTTTCTCTACAAGACCATTTTTTCCCCGAATAAAAATCGTACGTAATTTTTTCACACAAGCCCATTTTTACCCCCAATATACAAATCGTATGTAATTTTTCTCTAGAAGACCACTTTTTCCCCGAATAAAAATCGTATGTAATTTTTCCACACAAGTCCATTGTTACCCTTAATACAAATCGTATGTAATTTTTCCATACAAGACTATTTTTCCCCCAATAAAAATCGTATGTAATTTTTCCATACAAGACCATTTTTTCCCCAACAAAAATCGTATGCAGTTTTTCCATACAAGACCATTTTTTCCCCAATAAAAATCGCACGCAATTTTTCCATACAAGACCATTTTTTTCCCCAATAAAAATCGTAGAAAATTTTTCCATGCAGGCAACTTTTTTTTTCTACGCGAATCGACGTTTGATTCTCGCTCGGTCGATTTCTCAATCATAAGTCGATTAATCCGTCGCACGGGTCCGTGCAGTTATGACCCGTATGCAACGGCGCTCCGCGACGGTGCAGCATCGAGATACACAACGACAGACCCGTAAGGATAACCGCGTGCGTATTACGCCGTTGATTACGTAAAACCGAACGAACCGCATACAGCCAGTCTACCGTGCATAAAGCGCACCGGTACATAATAACGGACGATATATATATCGCACATATAGATGATAATAAATCAAAGCACAACTTCTTTATTTTTTCCTTCATTTATCCACTTGTTTCCTACTGCGTTTAATTATTTCTGGCTTAATCATCATTATTACAGCGTGCGACGCATTCAGCAACGCACATAGGAGGCACGAATCGCGCGGCTTCGTGCTGCGCTATAGAAATGCTAATTTTTTAGAGGTGTGTATATCCCTACCGTTCGAGTAACGAGGAAGGCCCGTCGACGAATATCCTCCACCTCGCTCGATAGACCGCCGTTCGTTTTCCCCGATTGAATATTTATAACAAACTGATATCTCTAGTTCATTAGCATTCTCTTCCGGGATCACCTTGACCATTATTATAATATACAAGGAATCTGGTGAGATTCCTGTTTTACGGCTACACGTGTATCTGTCGCAAGGGGATTTTTAGCCCGCAGGAACTTTTCGGTCCTGTGAAGATTCATCTTGCGGTGTGCGCTCCCGACGATTAAGCAAACCCCGACCCAGATTGTACCGGAATCGAATCCACGATGAGGTGTGCGAGAAAAATTACTGACAAAAACAATTAATGTATCATGAGAAGGGTAATGAAAAAGTCACTTCCGGTTTAAAAATCTCGGATTTTGATCGGAAGTGACGAATTCCCCTATGACGTCGGGTGGTTGAGGAAAACGTCACTTCTGATTTGGAAAATCTCAGTTTTTCTTTACCGGAAGTGACGTCACGGGCAAAACCGTCACTTCCGGTTTAAAAATCTCAGTGCTTGACCGGAAGTGACATCGTAGGAAAAAACGTCACTTCGGGTTTGAAAATCTCAATTCTTGATAGGAAGTGACGTTTTCCTTCATCACGTCACTTCCAGTCAAAAATTGAGATTTTCAAACCGGAAGTGATTCTTTCCTCCATGACGTCACTTCCGGTCAAAAATTGAGAGTTTAAAACCGGAAGTAACATTTTTCCTCCATATCACTTCCGGACAAATATTGAGATTTTCAAACCGGAAGTAATGTTTTCCTCCATAACCTCACTTCCGGTCAAAACTAAGATTTTCAAAACGGAACTGACATTTTCCTCATGACATCACTTCCGGTGAAAAACTAAGATGTTCAAACCGGAAGTGACATTTTCCTCCATGACGTCACTTCCGGCCCAAAATGGAGATTTTCAAACCTCAAGTAATGTTTTCCTCCCTGACCTCGCTTTCGGTCAAAACTAAGATTTTTCAAACCGAAAGTGAAATTTTTCTCCATGACGTCACTTCCGGTCAAAAATTGAGATTTTCAAACGGGAAGTGACATATTCCTCCATGACGTTGCTTCCGGACAAAAATCAAGATTTTTTAAACCTGAAGTGACGTTTTTTTTGTACGACAGGTAGACGGATAAACTGCCTGTGTATCCGCCTCTATCACGGATGACTCTGTCAATAAAGGGTCTTCCATACAATCGTGTTTCCCCCGAGCTGTCTGTCTGAGCTATCTCACCTTTAGGGGAGCCAAATTGTAGGGAACACCAAGCGAGAATAATACGATAATAACAGCGACGTTATTCGTTGCGTCGCCTCGTAGGTGGTCGGGAAAATTTTCGCAAAACTAATCCAATGCTTTGATTCGACCAAGGTAACCAGATAACAATCCCGAGGACGGATCAGAGAGGCGAGCGCGTGGCATCTATAAAGACTGTCAATACCGCACGAGCGTCCCGGCTAGAGTACACGACCAGCTAAGTTGGAGCCTTGGGAACTAATATAATTATTAATTAAGGAGTTAAGGCGACAAAGTTGCCTAATTAACTAAAGTTGGATTCCCCACGATCTGCTCAAGCACCTACCCGGTCTCCCCCCCCCCCCCCCCCCCCCCTCCTGTCTAATTCCCCTTCCGGTCGCCGTAACTTCTCGCACCCGGGACGAATAAGACCGCCTTGCGAGAAAAAGTCCATCGGTTTCCGTCTCCCAAGAATCTTTCACCCTAAGAGGAGACCAACTCCGATTTTAGTGGTCGCGATTTTTTTAACTTATCCGCTTGCAACTTGTCCAATCGTCCGCTGTCCGCATACACACCCAGAAAAATATTTTATTTGGCGAGCGCCTCGCAAATAAATATTTATTTGATTTAAATGAATCGTAGTAGTACTAGTGGATTTATTGACAATATTCCAGATGGAACAATTTTTGATACATAGCATTACATACTGTAAGTTGTTCTAAGAATATAAATATATTGTCAATTGGCCATCGACCTAAGTCCTTCAGCCATGGGTTTTACATAATTCATGAATATGTATATATTTGTTTACATACTGTGAATGGATAATTGATACACATTTATTCAATTAACTTCTTCGTTGTTCATTATTGCGACCTTCTGGTATATTGTATGTGATGGGTCTTTAGCTTTGCGTATTATGTTTTGAGCGGGTTGTATACATAGCGGTTTTATATTTTCCAATTGTATGGAAGCAAATCTTTTTGTAAGTTCTTTAATTCTTATTCCTATCGGCGTAATGCCTGTAGTTTCGTATAGAAGAGCATTTCGTGGATTTTGAAGCGGGTTTTCAGGGTGACGGATACGTGTAAGGCGCCGGATGGCACAAGTTTCTGCGGTTTCTATTTTTTTCATTGCTGCTTTTTTTGCAATTTATGAAGATAGGATGGCCATATTCCAATATTGGTCTACGTATCGATGTATACATTTTTGTTAAATATTTTATGTGTATGTCGCGGTGGGTGAAAGTGATTCTTCTGAAGTGTGAGGCTCTTTGTTTGGTTTTGATCTTGTTAAATAAATATTTATTTGATTTAAATAAATATTTATCTGGTTTATTTTTCTGGGTGCACGCCCAGGGCGGCTCAGGACAACTTATATTAATTTAATTTGCTTCAACTTTTCATCGTACCCGAGTCGTGAAATTCATGGACAATGTTCCTCCACGATACTTCAACGCAATACAACTGAAGAAAAACGTGAATCAAACAACAATCGAGTTAAGACCCTGCAGGGTGACAACGCGGGACGCAAGAAAATATCTTATCGATGTAACGCTAAGTTACCACGACGAATAAAGATTATTGTTAATGAAGAAAAGAAGAAAAGTCTCAGAGGACCGAAAGGTTCTCCCCTTTGAAAAGAATAAAAAGAACTCACCAAGTACTCCGTAGCACAAGCAAGCGTTCGACCCGTCAAAGTTTGTGTCGGCAGAGTACTGGCACAGTGTCGGCCCAGTACTGGCCCAGCGTCGGCCACTACTGGCCCAGCGTCGGCCACTACTGTCCCAGCGTCGGACAGTGCCGGCCCGGTCCGACATTACCACCAGGATCGCGAAGTCCTCCCCAAGAACTTAATCTCCGGGCCCTGGTGCAGGCGAATGGATAAAACATCCCTCGAACTCCAAGCATCCCTGGAACTCGAAGCATCCCTCGTACTCCGCTGTGGGTCCGCATTGCATCTCGATGTCCTTCACCGCCTCACCATGGTCCACTTAAGCGAACTCCGGTAATTGGCGGCCTCCAAATGTATCCCCGGACGGTACAGTGTAGTCTCCGAGCTGTGCGGACATTTGCAGAAGATATTGAGTTAGCGAGAGAGATTGTTCGACGTGCGACGTCCCAAGGTCGTAAATTCGACCCACTGCTCGAACCCAATTCGCGAGAGTGACGGCACGTGAAATATGTATCACCTCGCCCACTATCTACGCCGTGGCTGTTTGGCAACGTAATATTAAGACGAACGATAAGAATTAATTTTTTTTTTTTTTTTGCGAGGTGGGTTACGTTATTGCTATATCTAAGAGAGAGGCGGAGATAAAAAAACGATTAACGAGAAGATTTATATACGAAAATTTTTTGGCTGTCGGTCGCGCGACCTTCCCTCAAGTTCTCTATCAAGGCCTCGGACTATCTCCATTGCGAGACTATCTCGTTCGACGGGCAACGTAGATTCTTAATTAATCGTTGCGAATCTGTAGCTACGGAGTATCGCGTCTGATCGATCGCGAATGGGCGCACCCCTTGCTGTGTTCCGTAAGACTTCACGATTTCACTTCGATACTGGGGCCGCGTGATTCAATCGCCACCAATAAAGTACCCCATTGAATGTTCAGACTTTTATTTTATTCAACGAATTGTAATTTTTGTTTTAATTCAACGATTTTTCATTTTTGTTTTAATTCAACGATTTTTCATTTTTGTTTTAATTCAACGATTTTTCATTTTTTGTTAATTCAACGCATTTTCATTTTTTGTTAATTCAACGTATTTTCATTTTTTGTTAATTCAACGCATTTTCATTTTAGGTTAATTCAACGCATTTTCATTTTTTTAGTAGTAGTAAAAGGCATTTATTGCCCTCCCTTACAAAGCTAGTTCTATTTTTTCGGTTTCGTTTTTTTGTGTTGTTTTGTTTTTACACGATATAATGCCATAGGATGGGCGAATAGGCCACTGACCGAAGTCCTTCGGCCTGATCATTTTTTTTTTTTTTTATTCAACGAATATTCATTTTCGTTTTCATTCAAAGAATTTTTATTTTTATTATGTGTACAATTAATGAGTCATCAACGTTCGGGGTCGATGACGCGTCGAATGAACTACCGCGTATTCGACGATTTATTATTCATAGACTTCAGAAATGCCAGGAATCATAACCTATCCCTACGAAACCATGGGGAAGACCGGCGAGGTGTTCACCGAGTGAAAGTCCTCGATTTGGGATATCGAATATCAGACCGCAATGCCAATAACCGCAAAGTTTCGTGTCGGCTCTCATTGAAGGGATCGTCATTCACGATGGCCCTCGGAAACTTGGGTTGCATGATTCAATCGCCACCAATAAACTGCCCCATGAAATCTTCACATTTTTTTTAATTCAACGAATTTTCTAATTTTTTTAATTCACCGAATTTTCATTATTTTTAATTCACCGAATTTTCATTTTTTTTTATTTAAGGAAATTTAATATTTTTTTTTCACCGAATTTTTTTTTTTTTTAATTCAACGAAATTTAATTTTTTTATTCACCCAATTTTTTTTTTTTTTTTTTTAATTTACCGATTTTTTTTTTTTTTTTTAAATTCAATGAATGTTAATTTTTTTTTAATTCAATGAATGTTAATTTTTTTTTAATTCAATGAATGTCAATTTTTTTTTAATTCAACAAATTTTCTCTTTGACTTCAGGAACGCGAGGAGTCATGACCTACCCCTACGGTGCGAAGGGGAGCATCGGCGAGGTGTTCATTGAGCGAAAGTCCTTGATTTGGGACATCGAATACCGGACCGCAATGCCGATAGTCGCGAAGATTGGTATCGGCTCTCATTGAGGGGGGGTCGCGGTCGACGTAGGGTGAGGAGGTGAAGGTCACCGGAAGTGTGCGGCTTATAAAATTTTCATTAAAATGGGCTCGCTGCCGAATCTCCACGAGCTCTCGAGGGAGAAACTCAACAACCCGGTGCACAGGCCAGCCCCAATCGGTGGCCTTGGTCCGGTTAGACTACCGCCGCAGCCTCCGCCATTGGCCCACACTCACAGACGCGCCAGGAGCAGCGGACATCATCACAACGCCCTGTGGGACAACGACGCGATGCTCGAGGTGAGCCGAGCCGCTTTCGGAAACATCGTCGAATCCTTTAAATATGCATCGCACTATTCACATGCATGTCATCCCGCTTCCGCCGAGATTCGCCGACTTATTTTTGGATTATCGGCGGTTTAAAGGTCGAAAGTCCGCTTTTCGCAGGCTCGCTTACGCTCTCAATGTATCGCGATGTGTAACGATCTTGGCCTTCGCCAATTCTGCCTAAAAATCAATCACCGCTTGAAATAACAAAGGTCGAGTCATCTAAACTGTCGGTCCTCTTTCAGATGACGGTCCAACGGTCACTGGGACGAATGTCATTTCTTCTCTCGTACACAGTACAAAATATTTGTACATTTAACAAACCTTTCTTGTCCGCAAACGTCCACAATTATTTTGTTGTTAAATTCACCAAAAATATTTGTAAGATTGACAGACATTTTTGTGAAATGGCCAAGATTTTTTTGTAAAATTAACCGGAAAATAATTGTGGACGTTTGCGGACAAGAAAGGTTCGTACCTATTTTACTGTGTAACAGTCATGCAAACGACTTTTCTACTTTTGAAACTAAAAATCACAAGTGTTATAAAGCAATGAATAAGGTTTTTTTATAATAATTTCTAATAATTTTTTTTGTAACACGTCCACGAAAAGTCCCGCTTTTCGTGCCTGTAAAGTGTGTCGAAAGTGGCGCTTTCTAGCAGAGGATGCTCAGAAATGCTGTAGATACTATTTTTTACACGCTAGTTTGTTTTCCGCACACTTTTTTCACACGCTAGTTCCTTTTCGCACACTTTTTTCATACGCTAGCTACTTTTGCGCACACTTTTTTAACACCCTAGTTACTTTTGCGCACACTTTTTTAACACTAGTTACTTTTCGCGCTGACTTATCTGTCACTGTAGGTATTTTTCCGAACGCACTTTACAGGCACGAAAAGCGGGAATTTTCGTGCACTTGTCACAAAAAGTAGTATGCGATACTTGTACGAAAAAGCGGTCTCCCGACGGCGGTTGAGAAGTAGGCAGCACTCGCCTTCTCTCGAGCTACAAACGTCACTCGGCTTCGCCTCGTGCCGTTGTAACTCTCGATCCGGCTCGTGCAGCCAACTTCACAACCTTCGTCGAAAGACCGTTTTTCCGTACTAGTGTCGCAAAGTACTATTTTCCCACGTGGATTCCGAGATACATGAGCTTAAAATTGTGTCAATTAGCATGAGCTGCTAAGTCGGAACTTAAAAATTGTCTAGGTCCGTCGGTAAAACGGGTGAAGCAGGTTAGAAAAGGACAAAAAAACAGCTCCAGCATCACTTAAATCATTTATTAGATTTAATTAGTAGTAGGAAAAGAGATTTATTTGCAAACTTAATATTTACGAATTAGTATTTAAGTTATCTTCTCATACTAAATTTTATATCTAATGCTAACTTTACCCCTTGGCAAAGGGCCATCGAGCTGGGTCCCTAGATCGAATTATTCGATTCGATTTATTAGATTGATTTTTACTACGCACGATAGATTAAAAGAGATGTAACGTAAAGCCAAGTTAGGGGAGAGCGGGGCAAAATGGCACAGCGGGGCAAAACGGGATTATGAGACAAAACGCAATTCTCCAATAACTTTTGGATGGTGGCAATGGTCGTCTGTGAGAATAAACGGGGTTGATAACCCAGATGTATCGTTGCGACAAAATTGGGCATCCAAGAATTATTGGAAAATTGAGTTTTGCCCTCTCTGTCCCGTTTTGCCCCACTGTCCCATTTTGCCCCGCTCTCCCCTATTCTCCTGTAGTGAAACAAAAATTCGCTTGCCGGCTGCCATAGAAACATTTTTTTATTTCAAATCTACTTTCAATTCTTACAATTCCATATGATATTAAAGCAACTTCCATACGATACTGAAGACTGTCAAGATGACATGTTATCGTTTCAATCCCATACGGAATTGCAAGAATTTAAAGTAGAATCTAAATAACAATTTTTTTTCTTTGGCAGTCCGCAAGCGAATTTGACTTCAGTATTTCATTTTTTTTTTTTTTTTCAGAAGGTCGAATACTTGGTGATTTTTTGATGCAATTATTATCGTTCGATTTTTAGCACATGACAGCGTATTCCCCGATTTCCTGTCGATCGACGCGAACCTCGGCCCTCAGTTGTCGTCGTCGCGAGTCCATGAGCTCCTCGGCGGGCACGTCTTCGGTTCGGCGTTTGATCGCTGCGGTCCGTACAACACCGTCGGGTCCTCGTCCACCGAGGAAAGCTGTCCTAAGGCATTGCGCGGCTCTTCTGCTGGGTCACGTGACTGTCTCGGCGGCGACGTTACCGATGTTCCCACTGCAGGCCGGTCTCGGGGCTTTCAATCCGCATCTCGGACCGATACTGCTGGCTCTCCTCTACACCACCGCCACGCTGACCGCCTGTTTCGCTCCCATGGTCGTGCAAAAGCTCGGAACCAATCTCGTCATAAGCCTGAGTCATCTCGGGACGACGATATTCGTCGGTACTCATCTGTATCCTAAGTGGTACGTTCTTGTGCCGAGTTACGCGCTCCTGGGTATTTGCACGAGCCCGAGCTTTCTCGCGAGAACTTCGCACGTTAACGTGTGCGCGACAAACCTGAGCCTGGTATGCGCCGACCCCGAAGATCCCGACGAAACGCGAAGGGACTGTCTGCTGAGGAGACTCAACAGGGGAATGAAACTCGCTGAGGACATGGGCCTAGCGTTTGGTATGTTAAATGCTTTATACTAATCATGTAGTCTGCCAAATCGCAGGAGTTGATGGATTGATGGGTTGATTTTTATGATTAGTTGATTTTTATGATTGGTTGATTTTTATGATTAGTTGATTTATATGATGAGTCCGATGAGTCGATGAGTCCGATGAGTCCGATAAGTCGATGAGTCCGATGAGTCCGATAAGTCGATGAGTCCGATGAGTCGATGGGTCGATGAGTCCGATGAGTCGATGAGTCGATGAGTCGATGGGTCGATGAGTCCGATGAGTCGATGGGTCGATGAGTCCGATGAGTCGATGAGTCCGATGAGTCGATGAGTCCGATGAGTCGATGAGTCCGATGAGTCGATGAGTCCGATGAGTCGATGAGTCCGATGAGTCGATGAGTCCAATGAGTCGATGAGTCCGATGAGTCGATGAGTCCGATGAGTCGATGGGTCGATGAGTCCGATGAGTCGATGAGTCGATGAGTCGGTGAGTCGATGAGTCGATGAATCGATGAGTCGATGGGTTGGTGGATTGATGAGTCGATGAGTTGATTTTCATTCGAATTTATGAACAGGCTGCCTCATCGCCGCCGTAATCGTGAAGATGGTAGATCCACCACCGCCTAACCTTTTGACGAGCGACGTCGAGGACACGTGCGGCGCTGAATACTGTCCCCAGGAGACTTATTTCTACAACGAGACACTGTTCCTACCGACCCTACCGAGCGGCACTGCGAAAATGTTACTCAGCGTTTCGCTCGGTCTCGCTGTTCTGGCATTCGGCATATCTTGCGCCTTTCTCGACTCGAGAATCAAAGAACCCCGAACGATCAACGATCGCATGAGCGTCGAGTCCCATCTCAAATCCGTCAAACACGCGTTTCAGGATCCCAAATTACAACTCGCCGCGCCGCTTACCCTGTTCATCGGACTTGAGCAGGGATTCATATTCGGCGATTTTACCGAGGTAATTATTAAGTTTAATCGTCAAAAACGAAACTCCGATTGTAGATCAAGTTCGTCGGGACGATTTTTTTGTCCTCGAATTTTTGGCACCGACAGATCAACGGGCATGAATTTATATGATTTTGTTTCGCAGGCGTACGTGGTCTGCGCTCTGGGGGGCGCTGTTACCGTGACCTTGAGCTTTCTGAGCTTCGCCCTCCTACAAGCGGTAGCCGGAGTCACGCTCTCAATGTTGCTGAGACACATAAGGAGATACTTCGTCGTCGGTACGTAAGACAGGGATACATATATATATATATATATATATATATATATATATATATATATATATATATATATATATATATATATATATATATGTACGTAATCGCGCACGTTCCTTCGTCGAGTGCCAAAGGCGATTTCATACAATCGATTCGACCGTTCGCAAGCCCACCCGTTAATACGCCGAACCAGTCGACAAGGCCTTGATACCGTTCGTTCAACCGACGCCGCGTAACAATGTTTTTTTCTCTCCACAACGCTCGCAGCCGTAGGATTTGCCTTTCACGCTTGTCTGCTGCTCGCCCTGGTCACCTGGAGGCCGGCCGGCGACGATCCGGCCCTCTTCAACGTCATATCCGCCGCGTGGGGCGTGTGCAACGCCATCTGGGAAACCCTCATATACAGTACGTACATTTTTTTTTTTTTTTTTCATTTTTCGATATTGAAGCTTTCGTTTGTCGACGAGCAATATAAGGTAAAGGTACACTGGATCATATAAGGTACACTGGAGTTCATGAATGCCTGGTCAGTTTTTCTATAGGGGCCATTTTTCGGGTGTTCGGGCATTGGTGAACAGCAATTTTGAAATTGATGAGGCATTGACGAACAAGCATGGTACACATGCTCGGAGGGTTAAGAGCATGCCCAGATTCGGGCTGTACAGATAGGCCGGCCTAGCCGGTTAAAATATCTTATCCGGCTAATGGATTTTATAGTTCGGCCGGCTAGGCCGTCTTAGCCGTTTAAACTATTTTACACGGAGAAAAATAGTTCTGGTTCTCTAACAAAATGTAGTTCGTTAATAATTTATTGTTGTGGCAGCAAAAATAATTGACCGCTACAGCAAAATATTTGTTGTCAGAACAAAATATTTGCTGACACAACAAAATATTTTGTTGCCTGTAATCAGGTAAATCAGTCATGGTAACAAAATTTTTGTTAAAAAAAAAAAAAATTCTCCGTAGAGCCGGCTAATCAGTTGTAGCCGGCCAAGTGCAAAAAATCGTCCATAATTTTGGGCATATAAACGAGCCCCTTAATGTCGCTTTGTACTTAAGTCCAAAAAGGCCAGTGGAGTCGTGTTCAGCGGGCGAAAATACTTCGGAATACGTTGCAGATAACATTAGAAAAAAAAAAAAAATACAAATTCATAAAAAAATGCCAAGACTGTATTAGCTTAGCCGGCTAATATAGCTTGGCCGGCTAAAACGGATTAGCCGCCTAAAATAGTGTAGCCGGCTAGGCCGGCCTATCTGTACAGCCCTAGCCCAGATTTCAGCATTTATTAATTAATTGGTTGAGAACACATTTTTTGTGAAAAGTACTGTGAAACCGATATCGAGCTGATAGTTTCTAGTTTCCAAAACACATCGATTAATTACAAAAAGATAAATATATTTTTAATTAGGTAAGAAAATAACAAGAGAGTCGAAATGTTCCAGTCTCCGTACGCGGTTTTACGGGACGTTTCTATATTCGAACACTGCATGTGCCAATGTTTCGGACGATCATTGATTTCGGGAATTCTGATTTACGAACTGAAGTAGTTTATATTAATTAAACGAATTTCTTTGCCATTTGTTGATTGAATTAACGAAAAAATTAAATTTAAGCGAAACAATACTGAAAATAAGCTACGTAGAAAGTTGACTAAACTTAACTTCTTCGAACACTCCGAATATTGGATCGCGTAATGTACTAACGCTTGTACCAATTTCCTATTATATCATCTGTCTTTTAACGAAAATGCTACAGCAGGAAATAATTTAGGCTTAAGGATACTTCACACGTACATTCTCAGCCATAAGCGAGATAAAATTTGAACACTTCCTAATGGTATATAAATCTGAAAAAATCAATCGTATTAAAGTTACCAAGAACATTAATTTTGCATAATAATAATGTCAAAAAGTTATTAACAAATTGCCATAGCTACGAAATCAATGTGTTCAGTGTATTAAAAACTTTGGAGATACTTTATTTTTTATATTTTGCTTATAATTTAAATATAAAAGTACTTTAATTTTTACAATTTTTACTTTATTATAAAAGTACTTTCATTTTACTATAAATTCGTATATATTGGAAATACTTTATTTTTAATATTTCACTTATAATTTGAATATAAAAGTACTTTAATTTTTACAATTTACTTTAACTTCAGTGAAAAAGTATTTTTATTTTAAATCACAAGTGTACATTTTAATGTATAATTGTGATTGTGATGTCTACGAGTGTAATGTATGAGTTTTTGCATAAAAACTTCCAGTCCGCTACATCAAACTTACAATATATATTTTTTTTACAGTCTCACTATTATCTATTAATTTTTTTCCTCTCGATTAATCTGATTCGCAGCACTTTTACTCCGATTTGAATGTATCGGAAATACTTTATTTTTAATATTTCTCTTACAATTTAAATATAAAAGTACTTTAATTTTTACAATTTTTACTTTAACTTCAATGAAAATGTATATTAATTTTTAATCACTATTGTACATTTTAATGTACAATTGTGATTGTGATGTCTACGAGGGTAATGTATAAGTTTTTCCACAAAAACTTCCAGTCCACTACATTAATCCTACAATGTTTTTTTTTTTACGATCTCACTATTGACTATTAATTTTTTTTCTCTCGATTAATCTGATTCGCAGCACTTTTACTCGGATTGTATCCGACCTCGTGGCAGGGACCATTGTCGACCTCGTTGTTCTGGAAGTGGCTCGGTCTTTCCCTCGCTCTGGGACTGCACGGTCTCGTTTGCACCCGGGTGAGAGTCCTTGGACTGGCGATAATGCTGCTTCTATCGGTAGTGCCGTACACGTGGCTCGAGATACGACTCGCGAGGCGAGGCAAGTGCCTCGCGCCCTTGTGACCGGTCCGCGAATCGAGCGATCGCCTGATCAAGGGCAAAATGACGCACGGCGAATGAGAGAGGTTCGTTCCATCCGGCACAAGACCCAGGCCAGGCCGTCACGGGCCGCGAAGGAGCACCGGCAACGTCGACGTTTTCATTTGTCACCAGCAGCAGAGGCAACAGCAAATGCAGCAACCAAAACGATTGTCCGTCAGCTCCAGCTCCGCCGAGCCCAATCCAACTGCTTTTCGATCTCCCGATCGACCGACCCAATAATCTTTACCGAGTCCTCTTTTTTGTTTTTTTTTTTGTTTTTTTTTTTCTTTTTTTTTATTTTGGGATTTTCGGCTTTTTGCCGTGCCCCGTCTGTTCTTCGTACATTCGCATTTCATGACCCGGTCCGCAGATCCCGAACGCGATCGCACGGAGAAAAAAAAAATTGCTGGGACAACAAGAATTTTGTTACCATAACTTATTTACTGGGTTAACGTAGGGAAAACATAATATTTTGTTGTTTCAGTAAATATTTTGCTGCGGCAACAAATATTTTGGTGTGGCAGCAAATATTTTGCTGTGGCAACAAATATTTTGCTGCAGTAGCCAAATATTTTGCCGTAGCAGCCGAATATTTTTTTTATTATAAATCAAAAATAAAAAAAAAAAAACAATAAATTATTAACGATCTACATTTCGTTGGAAAAACAGAACTATTTTTCTCCGTGCGGTGAGATTTCGAGCTCCCCTGGCAGTTTCGACAACGACAAAAACAACCGAAAAAAATTACGGCAATTTCACGTTACTTTTTATACCGTTAAAATAACGGCAAAAATATCCACATTGTAACATCTGCGCATGCGCGTGGAAGAACTAATTTTTTTTCGTTTGAGTAACCGAAAAAAAAATAACCCGCGTATGTTCAAAAGTTGATATACGCTAATTTTTTGTTTTGTTCGTTAAGCTTACTCGGAACTGAAAAATGGTCTAGGTCAGTCGGCAAAACAGGTAACTCGCCGCTAAAGAAAGGTCGTGCTACGAAAATATTTTTTTTCCGATACCCTCGTGCAGCATACTTTAACATCCCTCGTCAATAAAAAGCCCGGCGGAAAAGTTGCCGAAACTCCGTCTCTCACAGCCGGATGGAACGACACGATGAACGAGGCGTTCATACGTGCAAGCGTCGATGTACATTATTCCGTACCGCGAAAATTCGTCTCGCGAGAATTGTTTCTATCTTAAACGTTAAAGGCAAGAGTTAAAAGATTATAAATAATATATAGACATATACATACATTAATTTACCTCGTAAGTAGATGCGGGACCGGAAGTGGCGGGTGCGACGCAAAAGCACCGTCGATTCCGTCATCTCAAAACCACAAGGTGCATCACATTTTTTTTTTTTTATTCACAAAAAATAAAAAAATATATATATAAAACGCGTAGATGTATGGAAAAGACGTAAACGTTCGAGGGTGAACAACCGCGCGCTCAGTTTCCTTTTGATATCGATGTATTTTAATGATTAAACATACGATGAAGTTTCGCGAGAGATTGTAATAAAGATAATAACAATAATATTTAAAAAAAGCCGAGCGGGCCTCGAGATTTCCTGGAGGGGGGGGGGGGGGGGGGGGGGAGGGGGGGGATGGAATTATATTTCGAACGAATGCCTACACTCTCTCGAACTCGTTTATTCCATAAGACGCGAAGTCGCGTGAATTTATATTTAACTCGGAGTATCGTTGTTCGACTGTTATCGCACGCGTAGTCGAGTTATTTAATAAGATGATAAAAAAAGAGGGGTTTATAGATGTTTCCTTGTGCGGCAATGAAGAATCGTTACTCGAGTGTGACTCGATGTGGAGAAGGCACGACTTAGCTCTCCGTTACTCTCGTTCTCTATCTTCCCATATCCCGGAAGTTCAATAAGTCCTAACGAGTCCCTTTATACTCTGCTGTTCATAAATGCCTTGGTTTTTGATTTTTTTATTTTGCTGAATATCTCTTAATGGGATCGAAGATATCTAACAAGACTGGATGCCTTGCTCGATATCTTCGATATTGGGATATTCGATATTGGGATATTCGATATTGGGATATTCGATATTGGGATATTCGATATTGGGATATTCGATATTGGGATATTCGATATTGGGATATTCGATATTGGGATATTCGATATTGGGATATTCGATATTGGGATATTCGATATTGGGATATTCGATATTGGGATATTCGATATTGGGATATTCGATATTGGGATATTCGATATTGGGATATTCGATATTGGGATATTCGATATTGGGATATTCGATATTGGGATATTCGATATTGGGATATTCGATATTGGGATATTCGATATTGGGATATTCGATATTGGGATATTCGATATTGGGATATTCGATATTGGGATATTCGATATTGGGATATTCGATATTGGGATATTCGATATTGGTATATTCGATATTGGTATATTCGATATTGGTATATTCGATATTGGTATCCTCGATATTGGTATATTCGATATTGGTATCCTCGACATTGGTATCCTCGACATTGGTATCCTCGACATTGGTATCCTCGACATTGGTATCCTCGACATTGGTATCCTCGACATTGGTATCCTCGACATTGATATCCTCGACATTGATATCCTCGATATTGATATCCTCGATATTGATATCCTCGATATTGATATCCTCGATATTGATATCCTCGATATTGATATCCTCGATATTGATATCCTCGATATTGATATCCTCGATATTGATATCCTCGATATTGATATCCTCGATATTGATATCCTCGATATTGATATCCTCGATATTGATATCCTCGATATTGATATCCTCGATATTGATATCCTCGATATTGATATCCTCGATATTGATATCCTCGATATTGATATCCTCGATATTGATATCCTCGATATTGATATCCTCGATATTGATATCCTCGATATTGATATCCTCGATATTGATATCCTCGATATTGATATCCAGGCATTTACGAACAGCAGTGTACCTACCTACACAACGAAGTTTTCAAAAACATTGCCAGTGCAGGGCGACATGTTCGTTGATGCACAATGTTATTTCTGTACCAACTCGCTAGGATCGGAGTAAATAAGGTACACATTTATCAAAATACATCGAGATTAGTACGCAGAAAGAAACAATCCCATAACATAATCTACAAGAACGCTTCGGATCCATGCCGGCCCGACGTTTTCCCACTGAGCGAAATAACGATTTCTCTTTTTTATAGTTGATACAGAAGTCACGTCGTGCATTCGGACGCTTATATGTCACCTCTGAGTCCGCAAGCCACAGTAACTTGTGTAGTTACATGAAGAAATATAATAGGAAATGTTACCCCCCCTGTCCCGGAGAATCGAGTTGAACACGTACCTGCATATTTCTGCATGACGATCGTGTAGCTGTGGATTCGACGTCACATTCGAGCATCGGTCGACAAATCGTTGATTATATATAATAAAGAAAAACACACACGCAGATGTAAGAATATTGTAACGATGATTTCGGTGATAAATGTTTTTTACGAATATTGATACGGTGACACCGAGTATGAGAATGATTCGAAGGACACGAAAAAAAAAAAAAAATGAAGGAAATAGATAATAGTTGTATAGCGCTGCTCGCCTCAGAAAACCGAAGTAGGGTATCTCGAGTAAAAAAAAAAAGAAGAGAGAAACAGGAAGAAAAAAGACAAATACGAGTCGACAATTTGTATTCGAACAAGGTCATTTTTTACTATCCTTTTTTTTCTGATGCATTTTTCTTTTGTACCTCTCTGCGAAGACTGCGTGGATGTATTTGTATGTGACGAGATAAATGAAGAGAAAAAAAAAGAAGAAAAAAAAAGACACGAAACAAACAAGCGCATCTAAAGTCTCTCTTCCCTGAGCTTCGGGCACTGCCTAGTATAAAGTACTAATTAACGGAAACGGACTCGAGATATATTTGTATTTTTAGCCTGAGAGAGTTTGTTATTGTTAAATTCATCCCACTCACAGTTTCGAAGCCGTTTGGCACTCTGATGTATATCAGAATATGCCATATATATATACATATATGTATAATATTGAGCGTTCGTATATGCACACATCCGAAATCGATACGTTTGTAAAGTATTAATAACGACGTTCTCATAGCCAGTTGCATAGACAGTTACAAAAAAAAAAAAAAAGAAGTTCTTCCGTAATATTTGAAGTAAGAAAGATAATAGAGGTACGCAAAAGCAGTTGAATAAAATAAACCGCGAAGTGACGCGATGTCGAAGTTTCGACTAAAATTTTCCAAAGCACACGAATACATAAACGAAACGCTCAACACATATCAAAAACTTTGGGGTATAAAGATCATATGTTCGATTTTCTATCGAGAACTTTGGATTTCAAACGGTTGCGAGATAAAAAAAAAAGAGGGAAAAATCATTTCGATTTATCGAAGAGAATCGCGTAAGTTGCATCCGGATAAGTTTTACCGACCGGTTAAGTTGGGCAAAGCACGACCGGGTGAAGGAAGAGTTCCAATGACCGGACGTGTCTCAGTGGCCGGCCGAAGCGTGCGTGCATGAGAGGCGAAAATACGATTTTTCGGGCATGTCCAGGAACTGGGACTACTCAATTATCCCTGAGGTGTTTGGCCTTTGGTACTTTTACCTCAAGGTGAAGTGTAAGCGCTATGAGTGCGAGACAGATAGCTGCAATTTCGCAACCCAAAAATCTCCCAAGCCGTTTATTTCTTGGGAAAATGACGAGAATAGTGAATTGATGAAGTACTGCTCATAGTTTACCGTTCTCGTATTATTCCCTATAAATTAACCGTCTTAGAGGATTTTGGATGCAATACCACGGTCGGTAATAAAAACTGTAATAAATTTTCTCACAGATTGTGACATTCACGATCATAAGAAGAGTCTCATCGAAAGCCGAGATGATATCCGCTTTCGATGTCATTTTTTTTTTTACCGGTCATACGAAAATCCGCGAGAAAAGTTGATTACAGTTTTTACATGCTTTCAGATTTCACATGCTCTTTAGAGCATCTGCAATACCACGGTCGGTTATAAAAACTGTAATCGACTTTTCTCACGGATTGTGACATCCACAATCATAAGAAGAGTCTCATCGATAGCCGAGATGATTCGATGTTACTTTTCTTTTGACCGTACATACGAAAATCCGCGAGAAAAGTTGATTACAGTTTTTCATACCGACTGAGCCCGGGATAGACGGGAAGGGACGTGTTTCAAATGTTTTTAGGCTAGGCGAAACAGACTCAGTCGGTAACAAAAACTGTAATGAATGGCATTTGGAGATGGTAAACATTTCGCGAAGAAGCAAGACGTATTAACTCGTGTATAATTCAATACAACGGTTCCAGATTGGCCAGAACGTAAGAACTTGCGTTCCAGTGCTGGTACCGAGTAAATCCCGTGCCGTCAGTTTTCTATCTGGGTAACTCCCTGTAAAATCGATCCTGCTCCAAGCTTTCGTACCGGAAGTGACTGGGCAGGTACACTGAAAAAAATTTTCATAGTAAAAGCAACAATCCTGACTTTTTACCATAAAAATTAGTTCCCATGAGGAATGTCTATATTTTATAGTTACGACTATGACAAAAAATCATGGTTGTAACCAATATGCACTAAGGTAAAGGGCCCGGTTTCTGACACTGACCCAGCTTGTGACTGGTGTACCTCTAGCATAGTCGGCTCCCCCACCATGTGATATGCAGCCAATGGGTAGCGCGCATTTGGGGGGTCACAAACTGCGACTCTTGGTCCTCCTTCTTTATCCCTATGATTTTACACGCTTGAAGTGAGAGAGCTGCGTAGAAGAATCCCGGAAAAAATACCCCCCGGAAAAAATACCCCCGGAAAAAAAACCCCCGGAAACAGACGAATTCATGCCTTAACGGATGTTCAAATAATCAAACACACACACACACACACACACACACGCACACACGCACGCCACACGCACACACGCACACACGCACACACGCACACATGCACACACGCACACACGCACACACGCACACACGCACACACGCAAAGATATTATTGCGATTAATGACATTGATTATTGATTTATTAAGGATATCCAGCCCTTTGATTTTGCATATCAATAATGTCAAAAGTTATCAACAAATGATGAAAAAAATTAATTATTAAAATAAAAAATCAGACAACCATTTGAAATGAATTACTTGATTTTTTAGAATTCATATAATTTTATTTAGAATTTAAATTAAAATATTAATTATTATTTAGATTTTAAATTTAAATAAATATTTTTTTTCATTTGACAATCCGTAAAGGCACGAATTCGTCTGTTTCCAGGGGTATTTTTTCCAGGGGGTATTTTTTCCGGGGGTATTTTTTCCAGGGGGTATTTTTTCGGGGGTATTTTTTCCGGGTGTATTTTTTCCAGGGGTATTTTTTCCGCCTACCGCGTAGAAGTGTCATAAACTGGGCCTTTTGCTTTATCAGAAACTATCTGTGTAGACGTTCCTTCTGGGAACTATTCGATGTAAGGTAAAGGACCCAGTTTATGACACGTCTACGCAGCTCTCTCACTTTAAGCGTGTAAAATCATAGGGATGAACAAAGACGGCCAAGAGTCGCAGTTTGTGACCCCCCGAACGCGCGCTACCCATTGGCTGCATCAAATGGTGGGGGGAGCCGACTATGCTAGAGGTACCCTGTGTCACAAACTGGGTCCTTTACCTTAGTGGGAAATAATATCCTTTTTCTCAGTTACTGAGTTTCCACCGGAACTGAGAACGGACTGAAACGAGTCTAAACTAGTGGCAAAATTGTAGTTAATTCGAAACTCTAGTCAACAGCCAATCCCATAAGTGAATTTTGAGTCTACTAGAATTTTTCCACTAGATCAGAGTAAATCTTGGCCCGATTTCACTCATGGTGGAAACTCGGTAAGTGTGCTGAGGCAGGCAGTGGGGGATCCAACTTATCCGGTCGTGTCTAGTTGGCTTGGTTCTTGAGCGCGCAACTTACGCGGTCTTCTACTGTACCGTTACCAGCGATGCCGTTCTCCACCCTTATACCTGTATTTCGGTCACGCGTTTTCGTACTGTAATGCACATACCAAATTCTTTCTCTCACTCACTCTTTCTCTCTCTCTCTCTCTCTCTCTCTCTCTCTCTCTCTCTCTCTCTCTCTCTCTCTCTCTTTCTCTAACTGTCTCTCCTCACACCAGTTCGAAAAAAAAAATTCCTCACAGCTCGAATTCTTCAAGTAGTCTTCATAGTCAAACTCCATAACGACATCTCGGAGAGTTAAATATAGTTGATTAGATGATAAAAAATGACTGTTCGATTTAAGACGTGATAGCTATAGTTGAGAAAGAAAAAGAAAATTATTCGAACTTGAAAAATTCACAAGTTTTTTCACCGAACGACTTTATTTCGATTTTCCTTCTTTTCGAGATAGTTTGATGAAATGAATAAAGCTCTGGAGAAATCAAACGTGGAAAGAAGATCTGGCTGCGTGAAGAACAGCGGTGCCCACGTAGCATGTAAATATTTTTGAACAGCTACGAAATCTATTTTTTTTTGTTATATTGAAAGTATTTTTATCAATGTTAGAAAATATTTGTGAAATGTTTTTAAAATATTTTGAAAATATTTTTTTGTTCGCTCATAAATCTTACATTGAAATGTTTCAGAAATGTTTCGCTGACAATTTTTTAAACACATTTCAGCGAAATGTGGAAGATTGCATCGCCAATCAAAATTGCATATACACACCCGCATAAAGACGGAAACATTCGTAGAAATACTTCGGTGAAAGATGAGATAAAAAAATATTTCAAAATATTTTATCACCATGTCTAATAAATATTTCAGATGTGTTGAAGGATTATTTATGTTTCTGAAATATTTAAGAAACGTTTCGTTGGAATATTTTGACAGAATGTTTCAAAATATTATTTTCATATATTTCAGAAACATTTCGTAAGATTTGAAAGATTGAAAATATTTCTGCAAAAATATAAAAATGTTTCGTGCCGCATGAGTGTGAGCAAAGGGTCGAAATCGAAAATTGCAAGTCTATTCAAAATGATAAAAAGGTATGAAGAAAAAAGAAACGAACGAAGAGCCAATTTGCTAGGACGTGAAACATCTCCGGCCACGAATCTCCATCGTTTAGCAATAAATTTGCTCACTCTTCGTTCCAGCAAAAAATATAAAAATGATAAAAAATAAAAATTAAAAAAAAATTTAAAAAGAAAGAATAAACAAATAAATAAAAAGAAAAAGACAAACGGCTCATAATCGGTAGGGCATGGTAACACAGACGCCGATATCTTTATGTCCCTGGCATGCGAGTAAGGATTATTGTAAAATAGCATCGGAAGAGCATATATTAATTGTATTTCACGAAATAATAAATATTAACTTATTTTATATCTATCGGCCTCTTAATCGACTTTCATTTGTTTTCATTTTTTTTTTTTTTTTTGTGTCTGACGTCAAATGGATATATATATATTCGTTTCACTCGCGATCCGATCGACGAAGGAGCAGCGAACAGTTCCGTCTCGCCGTACAAAGATTTTTAATTCGGAATGATCTTTTGAATCGTGTTAAAAAATTTTTAAGCACGATTAATTTTAATACGATCGTTCAATCTTCGTTGAGAAGAAACTGTGCGCGCTCCTTCTCGACGCTCGCGCGCCTCTCGGTCTTAATCAGTCTCTTACTCTTCCCAATTTTTTTGTTTTGTTTTTTTTTTTCAGACAAAAGTCGGGTTCACTCTCGTCGAGAAATAATCGCGTAAAACGCGTTATTATTACTCACGGGGATTCATTACGCTACGGAGTCAATAACATCGTCTATCTAAAGTTATTGTCATCATCACACGTCGAGACACAATTTCGTAGTTAACTTTTTAACGCACCGATATATATATATATATATATATATTATCGGGCGAATTAATAAATATAACAAATAGAATAATATAGCTATTATATATCACTCACGCCTCGGCCACGCAGACACATGGAAACACTTAGCCGTATAGCTTGTATAACTTTAACAATGCCCCTTTATTTATTTCACCAATTAGATTTTTGTTGTCGCTGTTGTCGGTGCTGCCGCTGCTGGCGCTTCTCCTCCGGACCGCGAAGCGGCGTTTAACATGATTCACAGAGATTTTGTTTTGTTTTTGTTTTTTTTTTTCCATCAAGCTTTCTTTCCTCCTTTCGTCATACCACGGTTTTCTCACGGTTTCCACTTCTGTCCATTAAATCTGAATTAAAAATATCGCACATTCGCGGCTGGAAACAATAAATACACTAGGGCGGGGGAGGGAAGTGTACTTTCCTAAACGCAGAGTGTAAGCGCGAGATTGTTCGGTAAAAAAAAAAAATTACCCGACGAGGCTTCACTTAGATACGACCGTACAAAGTTTAACGCCATCTGCCGAGCGCTGCGCGAGTCCACGAAGCTTAGACCGGACTCGTCGAATACTTGGGACTTGAGCTACCGCAAATGAAAACGACGAAGCTCTCGTACGACAAACAGGAATACTGCGAAATAAACACGTCATAATGCGAGTCCCGACGCACCGAGAGGGATCGGGCGCCGGACTTTCTCACGTCCTTGCACACTGTTACATTTTTCATTTTTTTTTTTCTGTTTTTTTTTCTTCTTATTAACGTCGCGCTTCAATGTATAAAAAAACCACAATATTGATGCACACAACGTAACAACAATATATGCACTTAATGACGTCGAGAAAAATAAGCTTTGACAAACGAGAATCGAGAGCATGTGAAATACCGCGGTCGGTAACGAAAACTGTAATCGACTTTTCATCGCCGGACCGGAGGTGCTTTGGATTTCGTGGTTTTCGTTATTATAACGCGACTGCGCATGCACACGGTCGTTTTCTGCTACGAATTCTCGCAAAAAAAAACCGGCCGCGGGCTTTCGTAGTCATGTTAGAATAATGGAAAACGCCAAATCGAAAGCACCTCAGAGATACTTTGGATTTCGTGGTTTTCGTTATTATAATGAGACTGCGCATGCGCACGGTCGTTTTCTGCTACGAATTTGCGCAGTCATGTTATACTGGCGAAAAACACCAAATTGAAAGCACCTCAGATCGTCGAGATGATTTCGATTTGTAATATAAGATAGTCGACTGTAGAGGAAGGCAGTGCTCTGAGGTGCTTTCGATTTGCAGTTACAATGATGGTGGCGTAACAATAACGAAGACCAAAACGAACAGCTTCCTAAGTACATTGACTGCGCATGCGTATTATGCAGCACTTATCACTTTCGCCACGAATGGACGAGCCCAGGTGGCACAAAAAAATCAGTTACCTAAAAGTGATCTCAATGGGTTCCATATGTTCATCGAGCTGGTATCCGAAAGTTACCAGCTATCCAAAAAGTTAATTTTTGGACGTAGGCAAGCTTATAGTTACAACCCGGCCGGACATTTGTAACGCTTTTAGATCACTCTTTGATACCAGATGTGTTTTGCTACATGGAAAGTTCACTCGCGTGTGGTCACAATACGCATGCGTAGTTATCGTAACTAGAAAGCTGGTCGTTTTGAATTTCGTCGTTGTTACGAAGCGACTATCATTATAACGGCAAATCGAAAGCACCTCTGGTATCCACAGGCAAGTCTTACCGGAAGTCGAAGCGATATTCGCTTCCGATGAGACTTTACGTTTCAGCGTCACTGCCAGGAAGTGAAAAAAAAAAGTTAATTACAGTTTTCGATACCGACCGGGTTGGGCGAGGCGGTCGGTTTTTCACATAATCTCAATCGCAACAACTAGATCGACGACGATCGTCGAACTTACAATATTTTCGCTTCTACCAACGTGCGTATTTTTTTTTTTTTGTTTCTTTTTTTTTTCTCGTGCTCAAAAAAATTAAAATGAATCCTGAGTAAATATACAGTAATCGACTAACATAACGCAGACGACTAATACGTTACACGCGCAAATTAAAAAGTAGCATACGTTCATCCGGACAACCAAGGGAGTAAAGGGGCGAGGTCACAGAGGCGGGGGGAGGGGGGGGGGGGGGAGGTGAGGCTGAAACTACAAGATGCGTTATAAACTGCCACTAAATTTCTTCTCTTCGTGCAGCTCTTACCGCCAAGTTTTGTTTTCATTTTTTTCCTTTTTTTTTTTTTGTACACCTTCGCATCGACCGAACGAACAATAGTTGGGAAAACGGAGCGTATCCAAAGCTACAAATGGCAAATTGTTTTTTTTTACTTCCGAGACTATCGATATGAAAACGTCGAATTCCCGACGGAGCAATTTCGAACTTCCGCGCGCGGTTACAATTCAGATTTTCATTTTTCTTTTTTTTTCTCTCTCGTTACTCCACAATCGCCCTGTCGTTAGTTGGGTCGGAAAATTTTCACACACGACGGAACAGGTGACTCTAGTACGGCGTCTCAATCTTTTTTTTTTCTTACTCGTTTCGTTCCTCAAAACTCACGTGCCTCGTTCTAACAATCGTTTTCTTATCAAATACGAATTTCTAAAAAGGGCGTCTCCGAAGAATCGCGATTGGCCGATCGAACGGCTCGCCGTTCACGGCGCCACTGTCGCATCGTCGAAATTGACAAAAACTTCACAATTACGCATTTTTTCTTGTTTCCTCGGGTAAGAACGAATCCGTTCGCGGGCCACGCAACTATCAGCTACTAGTACTACAGTATGTACACACACATACACATTTACGTAAGTACTGACGATTAGAGTTGGGTACGTTTTTTTGCCGTGCGCGACGCGTGACAAATATCTAACGCCGCGTGGATTTTTTAGGTCTCGCGGTCTGCTCGACGGAGATTCTCGATGTCGCGCGCTCAACGCGCTTTAAATTATTAATAGTTTTATCGAGCAGACGTGGAGAACGCCTCGGGAACGAAAGTGCGATCGATCGGCAGACGACTTGACTAACGAACGACGAGCGGGGAAAAAGAGTCGGACACGACGAACGGACCGCTGGCGAACGATTTTTTTTTCTAACCCACGGAATATTACGAACATTATTAGTTTCACTTTTCTTTATACACAAAATCGACACTGAGTATGAGATCATTGAGGAGATATTTTATGCCCGATCGTACACTGAAAAAAACAATATCAAGGACTCAAGTAACTCGCTCGCGGGGTGTCGAAGAAAAAAATAGTTGGTTCAATTCTACTTGCGATTCTTACAATTCCATGCGGGATTGAAACAATAACATGTCACCCCGACACTCTTACCGTCGTTGTTTCAATACCATATACAATTATAAGAATCGAAATTGGACTTGAAAGTGGACTTGAAAGTGGACTTGAAAGTAGACTTGAAAGTAGACTTGAAAGTAGACTTGAAAGTAGACTTGAAAGTAGACTTGAAAGTAGACTTGAAAGTAGACTTGAAAGTAGACTTGAAAGTAGACTTGAAAGTAGACTTGAAAGTAGACTTGAAAGTAGACTTGAAAGTAGACTTGAAAGTAGACTTGAAAGTAGACTTGAAAGTAGACTTGAAAGTAGACTTGAAAGTAGACTTGAAAGTAGACTTGAAAGTAGACTTGAAAGTAGACTTGAAAGTAGACTTGAAAGTAGACTTGAAAGTAGACTTGAAAGTAGACTTGAAAGTAGACTTGAAAGTAGACTTGAAAGTAGACTTGAAAGTAGACTTGAAAGTAGACTTGAAAGTAGACTTGAAAGTAGACTTGAAAGTAGACTTGAAAGTAGACTTGAAAGTAGACTTGAAAGTAGACTTGAAAGTAGACTTGAAAGTAGATTTTTTCTTTGGCAGCCCGCAAGCGAATTTGTTTTTCAGTGTACGCGGCAAATCAACGGGGCGGAGGGGGCAACTTACGCGAATGTGTCGATTACGACCGATGACAAAGCGCGAGCGATAGGAAACGTTAAAGAACTCGCTAATAGAATCGGCCCGAAAAAAATAATACTATCCACAGAATATTTGTGTATATCGTACAAAAACAATGTATATATAGCACGTTACTACCGATCGTCCGTTCGTCTCCTTTGAGACATTGATCAATGTGGCGCAGACCACAGTAACTGATAGTTCGCGACCGTAACGGGGGCGGAATTAAAACGCGAACGAGAAATCCGTTTCGATCGTTGTCGCTGCACTGTCGGTCAGCGACGCGACGATCGCGCATTCGGTACCTTTTTTTTTTTTTACTTCGTCGACGCGCATTATCGAGCAACGGTGTCCGCGTCGGACATTGGTGTCATCACCGTAACACGCACTCACGTTCCAAGATTTTTTTTTCTTTTTTTTTTCTAGCTCTTTCTGCGATTTTGTTTCGTCGTTCGTGATCTCTTTCGTTCCTCGCATCATCATTCGAATCCGACGTATCTCTTTTCTCTCGTTAGGGTTTTAAAGTTTCAATAATTTACAACCACTACTTAATTTCATACTCGGCTCTCGTATTCTCTAGACGATCCACGCGATTGGGCGGGAGGCGGCGGGGGGGGGGCGGGTTGGATGTCGCCAGCTCAGACGGGAGTGTAGTTGCCCTTTGGCGTGTAGAATAATTGTCCCCGCCGCAGACGCCTCGTAATCTCGCTCAGCAAGAGACTCTTTTCTTTCTTTATCTTCGTCAGTATACCCCGATTCTCTTGGGCTCGCCGCGACAGGTACGGCAACACTTCCTTCACGGGTCCGTATGGGAGGTACTTGTAGGCCGAGTATCCTGCTTGACCTGAATAAATATAAATATTGAGGTGAATTAACGGAAATTAATATTTTTTTAGGGATGCACCGCTAAGCTGTGGAGATTCTTTGACTACAGCGAGCAATTGTACGTCGTTTTGTTTGTGGAAGACAACCGCGTAAGTTGCGTCCGGGTAAGTTTTACAAGTTGGGCAAAGCATGACTGGGTAAATTGGATGAGCCTTTTCTGGGAGTTTGTCTCCATCTGTATGGTGGGGAGACGAAATAGCTGTTCCATTTTGTTACCTGCTTATCAAAACGTTCCTGTCCCTAGTTTTTGTACGGAAAGGATAAGTGGGCGGTACTAAGGGTCAAATTGTAAGACGTTAGTTTGAATTTAAGACCGTTCTTACGATGGAACTTAAGATCGAACTTAATACCGAATTTTGGCCCGAATTTCATTGCGTGCTGAAGATCTATCTTAAGTTCGAACTTGATTTCGTGCTTGAGTTTCATCGTAACTTCGGACTTAAAATAGATCTTCAGGACGCAATGAAGTTCGGGCGAAACTTCTTATCGCTCTCCATGTATCCTTTTCCCACCCATCTTCACAATCACTTTAGCCACTTGCTGGAGAAAAAATGCTATCCAGCAATCATTCCATAGTCATGGATTCAAGAATTTTAAAAATAAATTTTGTAAATATATTTTTATAAGTAAATTTTGCCAGATTACCTATTCATGGCGGTACAGTGTCATCAAAGTTAACCGCACTTGAATCCAGATATAGATTTTACGCGGAAAAAGCGTTAAAACTCTTAAAGGGCTTGAGAGTTTTGAGTTCGAACTTAAGATCGAACTCAAACTACAATCGAATTTGAGTGCGATCTTAAGTTCGAACTTAAGATAGATCTTAAGCCCGCTATGAAGATCGTGCCAAACTTCGATCATAAGTCCGATCTAAAGAGGGATCTTAAGTTCAAACTAACGCCTTAAATTCGACACTGAGGCAGGTAGTGGGGAATCCAACTTATACCAGTCGTACCTGATTCGCTTGCTTCCCGAGCATGCAACTTACGCGATCGCCTACCGTATAGCAAATAGCACATTACGGTACCAGTGCGAGAAAACCTTTTTTGACTGGTCTCAGTATGCAGCACGAGTTGAATGCGATTGTTGCAATCCCACGAGTCAAGAAAAAGTTTTTCGCACGAGTAACGTACAAAATTTTATTTCACGAGGTATGAAAATAGAAAAATTTGCGTGCGTAAAACAGCCATTTTCACACCCAGTGACGTAAAATTTTGGAAATCATTGCAACGAAAGATTTTTATTACCGAGGGGGAAGGTCAAATAGTCGCACATTCCCAGTAGCTGACCGAAGCATATGACCTTGTCTTCCGGAGAGATACCAATTTCTTTCATCCTGGTGGAGAAAAAAAAGAGTTATTGTCAAACACCGCTCGCCGCCGACGCGGACTGATTAAAGGCCGAACTGATAATCCAGATAGCGCACTACTCACTTCTCGATCGCGAAGCGCACAGTGTCCTCGTTGTGCGACGCAACCATTATACCAATTTTCTTGGGATCCTCGCCCTTATCTTTGTACTGTTTCATTCTACGTAAGCATTCCATTAACGTTTTGTGATAAGACTCGGTGGTCGCCTCGTACGTAGGATTCGTCGGATCGGCGTAGCCCATTGCGGCTGCTCGTGCTCGCTCCTGCAAATATAATAATGAATATGATTAAAACGAGATGCACTTTTTTTTTGGCGAATCCAGAAATATTCGAGACGCAAAATATGCGTTCTTAGGGTCGAATTGTAAGATGTTAGTTTCAGCTAAAGATCGCACTTGAGATCGACCTTAAGATCCAATTTTAGCTCGAACTTCATCGCGTGTTTAAGATAATTTTGAACTTAAGTTCAAGAATTCAAGAATTTTTATATGTTTAAGTTTGGTCGTAAGTTCGAACTCAAGTCTCAATTAAAATTTTATTGTAAAACTTAAGATAGATCTTAAGCACACAATGAAGTTCGTACCAAAGTTTGATCTTGAGTTCGCTCTCAAGAGCGATCTTAAGTTCAAACTGAAGTCTTAAAATTCGACCTTTATATTTCAGCCTGCTCTCTGTTCAGGGTTTAGTTTTTACACAAATCTGCCTTAATAAGCGTTCTTTTGTTATTAAAACGGAGAAAATCTGTTCCGCGAAAAGAATTGGACGTATCATTGGCGTTTTAGAAAAACCCACTCACAGCGAACGGTCACAAATAAAAGACCGCATGACCGAGCAGATCTGCGTTCATAAACGCACACTTTAGTTTTGACACAAACCTGCTTTGATAAGCATTATTTTGTTATTAAAACGGATGAAATTTCTTCTGCGGGAAAAATCGGGCGTATCGTTGGCAATTTATAAAAACCAACTCGCAGCGAACAGTCACAAATAAATGAACGTATATCTGAGCAGATCTGCATTGAAGAACGTAACCCACAACGAATAAACAACAACGATCGTTCGATCTTCAGCCGGAAGATGGTTTATGACGAACCTGTTCGATATAAGCACCGCGAACGATCTTCGCGCCGAAGTAAAAGTTCTGACGCTCGGCCTGCTCGAGGTCGGTCTTCACCTCGTTGAAAGCTTCCTGCAGATACGTCTGGTACGTATTGAACACCACAGCCTAGGACAAAATAGACCACGTACAGCCTCTGAGAACTTCCTCACCGCTTAAACTCTGCAATGATAGACACGTGAAAACAATGCTGGTATCGACATAAGGATTACCTTCTCCGTATTGTACTTGCGCATCATTTCCAACGTCAGTCTCGAGATGGCGGGTTGAAAGTATGTTTGCTCGGCGTCCACCATTATGCGAACGTCCAATTTCTGCGCCACCTGTGGGAGAAGAAATACACGAATGAATATATGAGGCATATTAAAGTTATCCACGACTTTCTTAACCCTGGAACTCATGTATGGGGTGGAAAAATACCCCAGACAAAAAAATATTTCCAAAATGTTTTTTAAACATTTCACAAATATTTTTTAATATGGATGAAGTGTATTCAATATTTCCAGAAAGATATTTTCCATATTTCAAAAGTATTTCAGTGCTATGCGGGAAGGTGCAGAACTGCAATTTTAGCACCGAGTGAAATAATACTTATTTGTATGTGCAAGGGGGAAGAAAGGGAGTTCTTGACGAGTGCGACATTCACAGGCGTCCAGACGCCCCCTTCTACGCCCCTACCGTTCACATAATTGTTCCTAACAAATTTACGAAAATCACGCTCTTCGTTTTCGGGAAGTGTGCGCAGAAAGTCACTTTCTCGCACTAGGGCGATAAAAAAGACCACATTGCGTTTGCACGTATGCACGGTATTTTTCTCGAACTTCACGGGAACGGAAAGAGGTATTTTACGTACACGCGTTAGAAAAAAAAAAAAAAGACAATCCAAATAAAATAAACGAGGTACAAATCGCCCGCTTACGGAAACGATGTTGTTCAGTCGCCTTATCATATTTCTGAACATCTCTTCCTCCTTTTGTGTGAGCTGCGTCATCAATCTGACCATATTTCCAGTCTTAATGTCGGGCACTTGGAAGGTCTCGCTCAGTTCGTAATTCTCGTCGAGAATGCCGCTCCACGGGAACAAGTGGATGACGCTGAGGGCAATGAAAAATTTCATTAGTGTTTCTTTCCACCATTACAGCAAACTACAAATAAACTATTTAGCGACTAACCAGGAAGACTGCTGAAAAACAAAATAAAACACGACCGACGACACGTCTCGGTCGATCAGACACTAATCTACAAGCTCCAGGAAAACTACCGCTAAACTGAAAAAAAAGGAACACGCTAGAAAAACTAAAAAAAAAAAAAATTGTCGAGACAATATAATACACCCGTGTATGAAGTATTTTTTTCTTTCTATTTCACCTACTTGTGTATTAGATTTCCGAACATTTATTGCAACATAGAAACAAAAAAAGAGAAGAAAACAGATGAAAACGAAAAAAAAAATAATAGACATGTCATTATTAGAGAGAAGAAACGCGACTAATACCGATTGGCTGCATGCTTTGTCGTCGCACCAAGCACTACGTATCTTTTTTTTTTTTTTTAAGCGTTCGTATATAATTCTTACTTTCTGTGTATCCAAGAACACGCGTACAGTGAACGAGGTTTATCATGAAATGGGAAAAAAATATGTATTGAATGATTGGTCAATATATGAAATATGAATATTCGTCGATTATAAAAAAATAGTCGTTTCGATGTACTTTATTGATGACTGCCTCGTATCGTAAGATATGCCAATTGGTAGGTCGTGTCCGTTGCAGAATGGTTTGGTTTCAAAGCGATCCAGTGGAAATTTTTGTTCCGCCCCCTCGTCATCAGTTCGAGTACTCGTTTCGATAATGAAAAATCAACGTACCCCTCTTTGTCGGACTGTATCTTATCGAGGAACTTCTTTACTGGCGCCGCATCCCTTATGTGAGCCTCCTCGAACTTCTTCCTGAAATCGTCGGGTTTCGCGTGGTGGGCCAACACCGCGCCCTCACCACCTACCACGTCCGACATGTATTGACGAGCTCGCATGATCACCTCGGACAATTGAAGCTGCAAGAAGACAACGAAATAATTTTCACAGCGGTTTGTTTGTTTGTTGTTGTTTTCTTTTCTTTTTTTTTTTTCGTTCGTACTCAAGGAGTCATCACACGTACATTCCCAGCCAAAAGCGAGATTCAGTTAGAATTTGAAAACTTCCTAAGAGCATGAAAATCGCAAAAATCAACTGTATTGAAAGTGCCAAGAACATTAATTTTGCATAATAATGTCGAAAAGTTATTAATAAATTGTAAAAAAAAGTTGTTAAAAAAATAATCAGTGAACCTTTTTTTATATTTTTAAATGAATTCGTTGATTTTCTAGAAGCCACATGAACTTTTTCAGAATTTTCTTACATTTTTTAATTTCTGGTTTTGAATTTTTTTCTAACACCATAACGACGAAACTGTTGGCCTTAACATTTTATGGGTGTACTGTGGAATCGTGATTAGAAAACATATCCGAAATTCGTGCCTCTACATCGATACTTCAAATTGACGAAAAAACATTTTGTAATGTAGGAATATTTCGAAAAAATTGATATGAATTCTAAAAAATCAAGGCATTCATTTATAATGAAAAAATAAAAGTTTTTCTAGTTTTTTTTTTTTACAATTAATTTTTTATATAATTTGTTAATAACTTTTTGGCATTATTATTATGCAAAATTAAAGGCTTGACATTACCACTACGGCTAAATTTACCACATTGTTGGCAAATCGCGAAGTATTGAAATTTTGATGGAATTAAACTTTTGATTGGGAATGTACATGTGATACATCTTTAAGGGAACACGTCACACAGCGACTTTTCTACTTTCGGATAAAAAAATCACAAGTGTTACAATGCAGAGAATGAGGTTTTTTTTAAATGTCTTATAATTTTGTCTCCACATGGATTCTGAGAAACCTGAGCTTAAACTCGTGTCAATTGGTATGCATATATAGCTGCATATTCCGTTCTGCACGAAAAGCAACATTCTTTTTTTAAATATACATATCCAGTCTACTTTATTTGATTTTTTTTCTAAAATAACATCACAACATTATTAGGAACTCATTAAAAAAATAAAATCGATCTCTGCCCATAAATTTTCGAAGATATTACGAGTAGAAGGAGCTTCGAACCTGTATATGAACAGATATCTAGGCCTCAACCACTGCCAGCAAAATGCCCCCCCACCATTAAGAAACGGTGACCATGTGACGTATTCCCTTAATCGGAGTAAATTTCCACTAACCAGAAGCTGCGGTCGTCCAAGAGCCGTTAACTTTACGGCGGTGATACCGACGCCCATCGACGCACCTAAAAAATTAAAAAATTGAAAAAAATTATAGTCCTCAGTTTTTTTCTTATTCGTCCATTATATTTATACATATAAGATTTTTCATTGACACAAAGCAGAGCTGGGCAAAGTACCAAAAATACTCAAAGTACAAAGCAAAAAGCAGCAACATTAATTCTCAAGTACATTTTCCAAGTACTTTTTGCATTTTGATTCGTAGCGTTAAGCGTTATCTAGGCTTTAAAAAAAAAAGAAGGTGCAAAGTAATTTGCACATAGCTTCCACATTTGTTACAATTTTGCATATAGCTTTCTCTACGATAAACTTCGTCGGTCGATTTTGGCTTCCTCATAGAAGAAGCTATGCGCAAAATTATAATAAATGCAGAAGCCATGCGCAAATTACTTACACCTTCTTTCGTAACATTACAGAATGTTTACATTTCATAAAATTTAAACGGTCAAAATTTACTGCAAAAAATCGCTAAGTGAAATTTTTGTATTTCGTCATTTTAAAGCGATTTTTAATATATTCTTCACAATATTTTCGCACAAAATTTCATAAAAAAAAAGAGAAGGGTCCCTCTCGTTCTTTGACATTTTTTTTTACAAATAAAAAAAAAATAAGTTCTCGTTAAAATTATAGTTTTTGAAAAGTTTAGACACTTAATCATATATCAATAGAAACAGGATTCGCGAACGTGTACTCAAAAAGTACTTGTGCTTGGTATTTGAAACCGTAAAAAAGTTCTTGAGGTAATTTTTTACGTTTACATTATATTACATTATATAATACGAATACACATGTACCAAAAAGTACTTGCGTACTTCAAGCACGTACTCGAAGTACCAATCAAGTACAGCCCAGCTCTGACACGAACTAAATAAAAAATGTATTCATAAAATGTTAGTTGAGGGTGATCGGGAAGGAAACGAGATGAAGGAGGTAGAAGGAAGGTGCGAGTGGATTTCTTACCGGGATGAGGATCAATTTGTGAATGGGTTTGTATGTTAGTAGACGGAAATTTCATTCGCAGTGTCCGGTGGTCGTCCTCTGTAAAAAAAAAAAAATAATAAAAATCATACAATCTCCAGGCATTATCGGAATCGCAATGTAGTGTTTTCCCAGCGAGGCCGTTATGTCACCGGTGGTCGGCCGGGAAGTGGAGATTTAAAGACCCGGTTAAATTCAGATATTTATAGCCATAGCTGTTTGACTTGTGCATCGTTTGAACGCGGCTCGCCAGAAATTGCGGGAAAAGGTCGATGCATTATTATCGGGACGCGCGGCGATATTCCGAGGAGGAAAATAAATGATTCTCCTCACCGGCGACAGTCTCGAGACACCTCACGAAGATATCCATGTTGCGCTCGCACGACGCCTCGTTCAGGTAGAAATAAGTTCTGGCCGAGGCGACCTTGTAGCGTCGATCGGCGAAGGATTTTTCGACGTGGTACTTCTTCAGCGTTCCCTCCTTCTTCTCGTCACCGGCCTCGGAAACTGAAGCCCTGGTAATGGTAAAAAATATATATATAAATTAATACAAGGAACATATCAATGCACTACTTGATTCTTGTTAGGGAAAAGATAAATTACTTACTGGACTTCGCGACGTTCGGCTTCCTCCTGGGAGAGATCTTCCTCGACCGAGTAATCGAGAATCGGCTTTACACCGAATTGCCGTAATCTGTCCAATGTCGGCCGGATCTTGATCTCGTCCTCCCCGGCGACGAAGTGCCCGTAGAAGGTGGCTTTCATCGCGAGCGTGAAGAGCTTCTCCCCCATTAGCGCTTTGGCGATCTTCATGAACTGTAACAGAAAAAAAAAATTTTTAATTAATAAAACATAAAAATTAACAAAAATAAAAATATAAAAGTAATAAGAGTACAAAATTAATTATCTTGATTGATAAATATTCGCTTATTGGCAATCAGGCTGCATTATCGCAATCGGTTATAATTTCGATTAAAAAAAAAAAAAACTTCGTAAAATCCACGACCCGGTACTAACCGAGGTTCTACTATAGCAAGACGTACGCGTCGTGAATAAAATTTCGTACAAATAGCTTATCGATGAAGACTCGTAAGACATGCGCGGGGGCGGGTTTGGCTAATTCCGTTTTGAACTGCTAATTGCAGACGAGATTTTATTTTTAGTTTACTCAGCAATGTCACACGGGGCGAGAGGGTTGATGTCCGAAGAAAAAAATCGATCCGTTTTCATAATTTTTTTTGTATTTTCTGACTAACCGTAACAGAAAATGATTTAAAAAATAATTATCTTGATTAATGAAAACTCGCGTATTGGCCCGAATTTTCGCAATCGATTATGGCTCCGATTTAAAAAAGAAACAAACTTCGGAAACGCGCATCCCGGTAATAACCGAGGTTCTACTGTAGCAAGAGTTGCGCCTCGTGAATATTCGCTATGTGCGTGACTTACACAGAGGTTCCAGTTGAGCGTGTATTGCCGTGTACATGCATTCTATCAGCGCCGTCTACCGGCCAGCTCCGACCCAACTTGCACACCCAGCTCTTTGCATGTATACGCAATACACACTCGTCCAGTGAGCTTGTGTTGGTCGTGCACATAGCGAATAGAACTTCATAAAAATAGCTTATCGGTGAAGTCTCCCAAGGCATGCGCGGAAAGGTCAGCTACTTCAGTTTTGAACTGCTAATTGCAGGCAAGATTTTATTTTTAGTTTACTCAGTTACGTCACACGGCGCAATACGTTGATGTTCGAAAAACATTCATAAAATCGTCCGTTTTTCATGATTTTCTGGCAAACAAAAAAAAAAGTTATCTTCATTAATTAATATTCGCATGTCGGTAATCAAACTGCATTATTGCAAGGGGTTATAATTCGAATTGAAAAAAAAAAAATTCGAAAATCCGCGGCTTGGTAATAATCGAGGTTCAACTGTATTGAGAACTATGCGTCGTGAATAGGATTTCGTAAAAATAGTTTCTCGATGAAGTCTCGTGAGGCATGCGCGGGGGAATCGGCTACTTCCGTTTTTAACAGCTAATTGCAGGCAAGATTTTATTTTTAGTTTACTCAGTTACGTCACACGGACCAGATACGTCGATGGTCAGAAAAAAAAATCGTCGGTTTTCATCATTTTTTTTTTGTTTGTATTTATTGGCTGGACAGACGGGGGTGGGACTGGGCTTAGTTTAATCCGTGGGAAATGAATGGAATACCGAAGAGATCGCCCGGCCTTCCGGTTTATGAGGTTCTTTCTTCTCCTCGCGAAGGTCGAAATTCAGAGCCCGTAGTCTAACGCAAGTGTCTTCTTCGAGTCGTGGTTTATTAATACACGGGTATTTTTGGACGGACGATGCGTGTGGACGATCGTTACAAAGTTACACGCATGGCACTTGATTATTACTCTAAGTATCTAGATTGTTTTTGTTTTGTTTCCTCGCAAAGAAAGGTTTGTCTTAATGAAAACAAAAAAATGTTTAAGATGTGTGTGTGTGTGTTTATGTGAGGGTCGAATTTTAAGAGGTTAGTTTCAACTCAAGTTCGCTCTTGAGATCGAACTTAAGATCGAAGTTTGGCCCGAGCTTCATTGCGTGCTTCATTAGGGTAGAATCTTGAGACGTTAGTTGGGACTTAAGATCGCTTTTGAGATCGATCTTAAGATTGCTTTTGAGATCGAACTAAGGATTGCTTTTGTGATCGAACTTAAGATAGCTTTTGAGATCGAACTTAAGATCACTTTTGAGATCCAACTTAAGATCGCTTTTGAGATCGAACTTAAGATCGCTGTTGAGATCGAACTTAAGATCGCTTTTGAGAACGAACTTAAGATCGCTTTTAAGATCGAACTTAAGATCGCTTTTGAGATCCAACTTAAGATCGCTTTTGAGATCGAACTTAAGATCGCTTTTGAGATCGAACTTAAGATCGCTGTTGAGATCGAACTTAAAATCACTTTTGAGATCCAACTTAAGATCACTTTTGACATCCAACTTAAGATTGCGATTGAGATTGACCTTAAGATCGCTTTTGAGATCGAACTTAAGATCGAACTTAAGATCGCTTTTGAGATCGAACTTAAAATCGTTTTTAAGATCGAATTTAAGATCGAATTTAAGATCGAACTTAAGATCGCTTTTGAGATCGAATTTAAGATCGCTTTTGAGATCGAACTTAAGACCGCTTTTGAGATCGAACTTAAGATCGCTTTTCAGATCGTTTTTGAGATCGAACTTAAGATCGCTTTTCAGATCGCTTTTGAGATCGAACTTAAGATCGCTTTTGAGATCGAACTTAAGATCGCTTTTCAGATCGAATTTAAGACCGCTTTTGAGATCGAACTTAAGATCGCTTTTGAAATCGAACTTTGGCACGACGTTTGGCCCGAACTTCACTGCGTGCTTAAGATCTATCTTAAGTTCGAACTTAAGTCTGAACTCAAATTTGATTACAGTTCGAGATCGATCTTAACTTCGACCTTAAGATCGAACTTTAAGGATTAGATCGAATTTTTCAAACTTTACAAAACATTTGTATTGTCTTTCTGACGCGAGTTTTTTTTTTTATTCTAAATGCAAATTTGAGCGACAAGGCGCCACAGCGACGACCAGCGATTCTCTCGAGATAGCCACTTCGCCGACCGGACTTCGCCGCAGTAATTTTGTCAAAATAGTTGAACTGTGGACTGTAGAGCGAAGCGCAGGTTACCTGCGATGCGCATTTTTATCTTTTCCTCGCATCTCGTGCCAAAATCGCGGTCTGCGTCGCTGATCCACTTCTCGTGTGACTCGCGTGAGCAAATTTTGACTCAGGACGCGAAACGCTTGTTTATGACGAAAGACAGCTTTTATTTTATTTTATTTTATTTTATTTTATTTTATTTTATTTTATTTTATTTTATTTTATTTTATTTTATTTTATTTTATTTTATTTTATTTTATTTTATTTTATTTTATTTTATTTTAATTAAAAACCAATCTTTTATTTCACAGGCTCGAGACTGCCTCAGCGAGCCCGAAAGAGTGTCGCCCCCGCGCTGCCTGGTGATGTTTCAAGTGCTTGATTAAATTAGCGTTTGAAAATAGAAAGGACGGCCCCCCCGCAGCGTCGAGACTGGTGTTCATTTCAAATCGTCGACGAGAGATCCGTGATTGATTAGCCAAGGATCCTCGAGGGTTTCGTTTACTCGGGGTCGTCGCTATCGGCAACAGGAGCACTCGTGGCAATCAGCTATACACGGATGTACCACGATGCTCGCTCCGGACGAGCCGAGATCGATAAGAAGCAGCTCTCCTACGCTCGGAATCGTGCATTGCCTGTGCCTCTGGGCCGCGATTTTTCCGCACGCGAGGGAACGAACTTGCTGGACTAGCGTCGTGTATGAAAGTTGAGGGCGAAATGGACAACCCGGGATATAAATAAAAATAATTATTGTTGAGATTGGGTTCTTCTTAAAAATAAAAAGAAACAGAAATACAGAACCTAAAACCGTACAGAACAAAAAAATGTATGCAAAAACTGGAACATTAAATTTCATGTAAAATTGTGATGAAAAACTAATGTTCAGCGTTTTTAAAACATTGGAAATACTTCATTTTAAATAAATGACTTTCATTTTAATCATTTACTTTTATTACAATGAATAAGCATATTCATTTTTTATCACGACTGTGCATTAAATTTAATGTATGAGTTTTTGCAGGGAATGGAAATTTAATGGACTTTTACAGTGTAATTGAAGCAAATTATCGGAGTTAAAGTGCTTTTATAGTAAAATTAAAGTAGATTATTAAAAGTAAAGTATTTCGAAAGTTTTTAATATACTATTAAATAATATACTATTAATATAGTATTAATATACTATTAATACTATATACTAAGTAGTTAATATACTATTAATTTAGTATTTAATATACTATTAATTTAGTATTTAATATACTATTAATTTTTCATCATAATTGTACATGAAATTTAATGAAGCATAGTGAAAGTCATTCAGAAGTGTGTATGGAAATGGGCAAAAATGTGAGTGAAAGGAATGAATGAAAAACCTAGACAGTAAGTTAAAAGGTAAACACCAAAAAGACCAAAGTTGTACTGTGTATATGTAAAACATATGTTATATTCTGAAGCCATAAAGGACACGAATGGCTAAAATAAAAAATTTAAAAAAATGAATTTAATATACCAGTGTATGCATAAAAACTTCCAGTAACAGTACAATAAATTTCACAGCAATTTTTTTTGCAGCCTAAAGCGATGTAAAACACCGCGGTCGGTAATGAAAACTGTAATGTATTTTTTGAATGATGCTGACCATCTACGACCAACACAAACTCCCCAGGTAGCAAAAAAAAATTAGTTATCAGAAACTGATCTAAACGGGTTACGTATGTCCGTCCGGATGGTAACTATAAGCTATCCTACGTCCAAAAGTTAACTTTTTGGATGGGAGGTAACTTTCGGATACCGTCTAGACGGACATATGTAACCCATTTAGATCACTTTTTGTTAACTAACTTTTTGTGCTATCTGGGTCTTTCATGAACCGGTATTGACATCCGCTTCATGTATGAACTTCCTTTTAACCGGAAATAGTCAGCAGTCATGAAAAAAATCAGTTACAGTTTCCATTATCGACCGAGCGCGGATTGGATGTAGCAGTAGTAGTAGTAGTATCTTTATTTCGTGTATACCCTCGTGGGTTTTTACATCGCTCCCCCCCTATACATGTTCCCCTCTTAAAAACTAGACATACAAATTTAACCTTATAGTTAAGATATCTTTTAATGGGGGGGGGGGGGGTAAGGTTAATTCGGTGAAAAAAGGCATGTTTTTAAGATTTTTTTTGGCGATACAGATAGTGTTCGTTTATTCAGTAAATTTCCATATAATAATATAACATTTTAACAACATTTTCCTAAATTTTCATTGCAAAATATTCAAAATTGAGCGAGTGACAATGAATCTCCGGAGGCGCCTCGAAAAAAAGTTGATTTGCGGTGTTCATAATAACTCGCAACAGAATCATCGGAAACAAAAAAATCAAAATGCATTTGTTAAAGGAGATGTTTCTCGAGGTAATGACGAGAGGATTTTTTCCCGATTTTTCAATTTTTCGTAGCACTTGGAGCCGAAAAACCGATTTTCGCTAAAAAAAATCGGCTTATTTGTTGTTGAAAAATTAGTAATTATTTTTCAAAAAACAAGAAAGCTCTCGACAATACCTGGTGAATTATGTGAAGAAGTACTGTGCAAAATTTCAAAACGATTGGTCCAGTAGATTTTGAGTTATCGTGAACACGGACTTCAAATATGACAAGTTTCAGAAAAACGCGAAGAGTTTGGTCGTTTAGCGCTCATTTCACATAAGTTTGAGAACACTTCTCGATTGTATACAAATCTGAAAAAATTCATGCATATTAAAGGTACTCAAAAGATTAATTTTGCATAATAATAATTCCAAGATGTTATTAACAAATTGAAGAAAAAAAAAATTGGTCAACTAATTTCGCCGCAACCCAATTTTTTTGGGTTGCGCTCATAACTTCGTTAATTTTGCTCAAAATTTTAACACAATATTCTTGAGATATTATACAGTCATTAAAAAAAAAGCAAAAAAAAAAAATTTTAATACCTTACCCCGCCCTTAAATATAATTTGTATATATATCGCTCCTGCATTCTCTCTCACACATTTTCATTCCTTATTTTATTAAACACTTTGTTCTTTTCGATCCATTAACTGTACCATTCTCTCAAATTGTCTCACGTACTCGCATAATTCGATCACCGGTTCCCCTTGTAGACACTCGTTTATCCTCCTCTCAACCTCATCTCCTCTCGTATATTTCAGCCAGTTTTTCATCGCCTGCACGACCTCTTTGGCGATCTTCTCTTTGATTTTTTCGCATTCACATATATGACTAAGACTCTCTGTCTCTGTTTTACACAAGCGGCACCTCTGATCACTGTATCCTTTCTTTCCGTCTCTGCCCACATTTCCACATCTCATTCTTGCCCACACTTCCTTATGGTCCCCTTTTATTGGCTTATCTTCCCAATAACCTTCCATTTCTATCCCTGTTTTCCTATCCCTGTACTCCTTACAATATGTTGACCTGTCTACTTTTGCCCAGTCCTGTTGTATTTCCTGATCTATTTTTATTCGCTCACCTCTTTCCATCTTTCTTCCCCACGTATCTTTCTTTCTTTCTATCCCACGTATGTTTCCCTCTCTTATTAAATGTCCTATGTATCCCTCTCCCACCATTTGCATTGCCTCATTTAATTCCGCTTCCCATTTCGACATATTTCCGTTTAAAATTCCTCTCGCTTCTTCCCTCAGGCACTTCTTTGGCCATCTGTTTTCATCCATTTTCATAATTTCAAGTAGGTATTTTACAGCTCTTTTCCAAATCTCAATCCCTATTCCCCTACAACCCGCTTCCAACCTCCAAATGTAGTTTGGCGTGTTCCTGCTTAACCCCATCGTCATTTTAACCTTATACCTCGCTTACAATCTCTCTAACCTTAACCCTCTTATAAGGTTATAAGGTATAATCTCTTTAACCTTATAGCTCGCTTGCAATCTCTCTATCTGTTTCCGTTCTCTCCAACCCCAAATTTAGGCTCCATACATCATTCCAATTTTTGCTATGGTTTCCATCAGATATAATCTTCTCTTCAGACTATTTATTCTCGCCCTTTTATTTATTCCCCACGTGGCATTTATAACTCTGTTAATTTTCTTTGACAATATTCCAATGTGCTTTTCAAAAGTATTCCCCGTCGAAAACCAGACCCCCAAGTATTTATATTCCTTTACCACCTCTAGCTCTTCCCCGTTATACCTCCATTTTTCATTTCCCTTATGTCTACCCTCCCTTTGGAAGATTAGGATTTTCGTTTTCTCAATGTTTACGGTCAACTTATTATCCCTCACATATCTTTCCGAAGATGCTAACATTCCTCTCAGCCCATCCTCTTCATCCGCCACAAGCACTATGTCATCCGGGGCGCGGATTGGATGCACTTTAAAAACAAAAAATCGTATGAACTTTAACGTACCGGTACTGGAAATTTTTATGCCTAAACTAGTATATTAAATTCACGTACAATTGTGATGAAAAATTAACGTACAATAAATTTAAAATTTTATAAATACTTTACCTTTAATAATTTACTTTAATTTCACTATAAAAGTCCATTAACTTTTCATAAAAATTCTACATTGAATTCAATGTACAAGCTTTTACATAAAAACTTTCAGTCTGATGCATTAAATTTACCATTTTTTTTAACAGTGTCGTAAAATTTTAGCCGAGTAGTCCGTTTTGCCCCGCTGACCATTTTGCCCCACCGTCTCAGTTTGCCGGCACGGCGATTCGCTCGAAGCGAGTTTTTCCGTGCGATAGGTCGATAGCTGCTCGTCTCACTTGACTCTCTTCTCAAGATAATCCTCACGTTGTGACGAGCCAAACGGGCCTCGCACCCCGGAAATACGATACCGCGCGAAGGGAGAAAGGAGATATTCGCGGGTCGGATAATATCGTAGTACGTACCACGCGCGAGACGGAGAAACTGTGGAATTATCGAATCGATGCGCCTTGAGGCTTATCGATCGTTTTATCTGGCAAATCAATTTTTACTACGCAATCTCATTCATGAAATTCGCGGCGATTCGTCGCAGTAAAATTTGTCATGATCTGCGAGATATTTATACATGTACCTCATATGTCTATTTAATAATAAAGTACAAGGCAATTAAATACATTTCATTCCGTGACATGAAATTGAACCGTTAGAAAATGTAGCTAAATTTCATTCCAACTAAATTTAGCTACATTTTCTAACGCTTAATTTTTAATTTTCTAATTTTTCAATTTTTCAATTTTTCAATTTTTCAATTTTTCAATTTTTAATTTTTTATTGCTTTAGCATTAAAAAAATTATCCCATGGAATGGAATAAATTCCATACCATGAGCTAAAATGAAACCATCAGAAAATTTGGCTCATGGAATGCAATAAATTCAATTCTATTAGCTAAAATTCAAACCATTAGAAAATTTGGTCCACAGAATGGAACAAATTCCATTCCATGAGTTAAAATTCAAACATTAGAAAATTTAGCCCACAGACTGGAATAAATTCGATTCCATGACCTAAAATCCAACCATTAGAAAAATTTACCTTGCCAAATGAAATCAATTTTCTATCGGTCAAATTTCGGGATTTTGGGATGAGTCAGAGAAAAAAAAAAAGAAATGAAATTCGAAACCCTTCCGCCCCAAATCGCGAGATTCAATTTTTTTCGGTCCGTTACGTCGAGTATCGCAATCTCGAGATTAAAGTCGAGGACTTAAGCTCCACTGTACGGTTCACCGGAAATGCAGCGAGTCGGATAAATGATTAACCGAGATGACGACCCGGTTGATCCTCTCAACGAGAGACCGGGTCATTCATCGCTCGGGCTTGTGTGTATCAGCGATACAGCGTCGGAGGAACTCCGTATCTCAAACACTTATGCGAAGCTTCGCATGACCTAGCTCGCGTTATCCCAGCGTTATTCGAGTCTCGAAGCGGGGTATCGTTCCCCTTCCCTCGGGAGGGGGGGGGGGAGAATCGGTCGGCAGATAGCTTTGTAAACAATCTCGAATCTCGAAAGTGACAAGTGTGCGTATATGCGTTTAATAAACTAACCGACGAGCGTAACCTCGGCGAGAACTAGTGAATTTGCACGGAATACACACGGCTAAGGCCGCTTCAAATATTTGTAAGCAAACATAAACGATGTTTGTGTCTGCTTACAACAGGTTTAGTGTATACACCGGCTTTTCGGCGACGGTAAAAATAATAATAATAATAATAATAATAAAAATACGTGAGAGATTATAAATGATAAAATTGGCAATTTCTGATCGTTAATAATTGAAATTGAAGATGCATCGCACTTTGATTCCCAGTCAAAAGTGAGATTGAGGGAGCATTTGAACACTTCCTAATAGGTACAAAAATATTTTAAAAATCAACTGTATTAAAGGTGCTAAGAATATTAATTTTGCATAATAATAATAATAATAATAATAATAATAATAATAATAATAATAATAATAATAATAATAATAATAATAATAATAATAATAATAATAATAATAATAATAATAATAATAATAATAATAATAATAATAATAATAATAATAATAATAATAATAATAATAATAATAATAATAATAATAATAATAATAAGTCAGACATTGTATATCATGAAATTGGCTATTTCTGATCGTTAATAATTGAAATTAAGGATGCATCGTACGTACATTCCCAGCCAAAAGTGAGATTGTTAAAAAAAAAAACACTGGCCGTGTTTGTTAACAACCGAACGCGGATTGCGTGCGCGCGCAATGTTATACAATAAAATCTGGACACACACACACATGCAAAAATGTTCCGCGCCAAAAACTTGTCCGATTTCGCATCAACCGAATTGGCTCAACTATAATCCAGTTGAATCTGATTCCCCGCTTGCATCAACAAACCCAATCAGACATTCGAGCTGGTCGTGCATTAACTCTCACCCGGGGACATTTTTATTTTTTGCATTTTTATGTGTGCGTAAGACCAATTATTATCTGTGTAATAATTTCAATTGGCAACAGGTCGTATATCGTGCACGGTGAATCATTACATTCTTGCAAACAATCTGTCTCGTTAGCCGCCCATTCGGTTGACGGAATTTATGTTCAGCGGAAACTTTTTACCTCCG